>OV743716.1:77986305-79186305 GCA_928272305.1 Volucella inflata | reverse complement strand
ATTCCCAAGGGTTACTTTGGCAAGCACACACAATCGCATCGACCATGGAACATTAGCCCCTTATCTTTCTTAATGGAACTGGCACAATATCCTAAAATAAACATGCCACCATCAATTTATCATACCATTTTTGACGCAGTTACCTCCGGTCTAAGACCTAAAGACTGGAGTTTGGTTTTCAGACATCTTTTACCCCCACACAGGAAAATGGTGACATACTCACCATTGAGCTTCTATCACCCAACACATAAATTTTTACCGCCGAGGCACTAGCAATCCTAATGCTATCCTCAAAAGTACGAGGTAAATTTGTAATAGGAACAGATCGCTTATCTGTAATATATGCTGTTAAAAATCCTAATAACAACGTCTTAATCATCAACAAAATCAGAGACGGTCTCATAAGAATGCCTCACAAGTTGAAGCTGATGTGGATCTCTAGCCATGTAGGCATAATGGGAAATGAACTTGCTGACATCGCCGTCAATTCTGCATACCGTGCTCCAGTTTACAAATCGGCAACATACACCAAACTCGATCTCGTGCCTAGGGATCTCATATGGGCCGCGCTGAGGCCTCAAAATGTACCGGAAACGTATGTTAGAATAATACAAGACATGTACGGAAACGTGAACACTGCGGTTAAAAGCTCTGCTGGACTAACGAGAGAATTTCCAGTTAATGTCGGAGTGCATCAAGGAAGCGTACTTAGCCCTTTCCTCTTTAACGTAGTATTCGACTATCTTTTAAAAGACTGCATGCGCGAAGCAAATGTAACGCCAATTCTCTTCGCTGACGACGCAGTTATACTTAGCGATAACGTCGAAGATTTACAGAACGCCTTAGATTCATGGAGAAATGCGCTAGAGAGAAACGGGTTTAAAATAAGTCGTTCAAAGACGGAGCATTTGACGTGCCCATTTGCGCATCCGTTGTGACCTGTTCCGGATATAATGTTAGACGGAATAGTTCTTCCGAAAAGCACTATCTTTAAGTACTTAGGATCAATCGTTAACATGGAAGCGAAATGTGACGACGACGTAAACCACAGAGTGAGTGTGGGATGGATGAAATGGCGGGAAAATTCGGGAATCTTTTGCGACCGAAAATTTCCACTTAAATTAAAGGGGAAACTCTACACCACGGTTGTTAGACCAGCTCTTATATACGGTTCACAGTGCTGGACAATGTACGAAGCGTTTAAAAACAAAACAAACGGCAGCGGAAATGAAAATGTTAAGGATGTCTAGTGGAGTCACTAAACGCGATTGCATTAGATCTACGCGTATAAGAGGAAGTCTACATACGAGGGCGGGTCAATAAGTCCGTGACTTTTTGAATTTCTGACCTCTTTACTGAAACAGCAACACTGCTCCTGTTAACAGGCATCTGTCAGTTGACTCCTGTCAAAATTTAAACTTGCTGCATCAGTTAGTTTGTGTTTGACAGCTATTTTTATCAGACTACTCACTAATTTGAGGAGAAAATGGAAAAAAGTGAATTTCGTGTGCTTATTAAGCATTATTTCTTGCGAAAAAAAACCATTACCGAGACCAAGGCTAAGCTTGATAAATACTATGGGGACCATCGATTTCAATGGTAAAAAAGTGGTTTACTGAATTTCGTTGTGGCCGTACAAGCACTGAAGATGCCGAACGTCCTGGACGCCCAGTTGAGGTCTCTACACCCGAAGCAATCGAAAAAATTCACGATATGGTGTTGGCCGACCGAAGATTGAAAGTGCGAGAGATTGTGGAAGCCGTAGGGATCTCGCATGGCTCAGTGGTTTCAATTTTGAATGATCACTTGGGCATGAGAAGGCTTTCCGCAAGATGGGTGCCGCGTTTGCTCACAGTCGACCACAAACACATGTGCAGTTGCCATGGCAAAAATCCATGAATTGGGCTATGAATTGCTCCCTCATCCACCCTATTCTCCAGATTTGGCTCCGAGCGACTACTTCTTGTTCCCAAACCTGAAGAAATGGCTTGGTGGAAAAAGATTTGACTCCAATGATGAAGTCATCTCGAAAACAAAGGCCTATTTTGAGGACCTCGACAAATCGGTTTTTTTTGGAAGGGATAAAAAAATTGGAGAAGCGTTGGACAAAGTGTATAGAGCTCAAGGGAGACTACGTTGAAAAATAAAATTATTTTTTTATCAAAAAATCTGTGTTTTAATCCAAAAGTCACGGACTTATTGACCCGCCCTCGTATAAAGAATTCGGTAACCGAACAGCTTGAGGCGAATAGAATAAGTTGGTATTGCCACGTTCAAAGAAGATCTGCGGAAAATCCGGTTAAAAAGGCACTATCAACTACGGTCACTCCAACTGTAAGAAAACGAGGTCGGAAAAAGAATTCCTGGATTTCTCAGATGGCAAATGCGCAACAACGTCTGGGGTTAACCACTGAAGCGATCCAGGACCGAGCATTATGTAGACGCGTTCTGCGGTCTGCGACATTAGCCAACCCCATAAGCGGAGCAGCAGCGATGCAGTAAAAATGGGAAACTCGTTACGCAAAAGTCCGTATAACGAGGAAAGGGTTAATAAAAGGATAAGAAGAAGAAGAAGACACCAAACTCGATCTATTACGACTCGTTAAAAACAATCTCAGGGCAAAACAATTCTTCTAAATCGATGAACACGACGTTTAGGTCAAACTGAGACTACCCACAGACACCTCATCAAAAAGGAAGATTCGCTTACGTGTTATTCCTGTAACTCTCCAATCGACATAAATCATATCTTAGGTACAGGAATATCTCCCTCATGTAAACAAACGAATCAACTGTTAACCCCTTCGCAACCTTCTATTTACGAGATCTTAAGAAATCCTAATCACGGTTATATTGTTAAAATGCACAACCTCATGAAATGTCTAAATTTAATATTTAATTTAATCTCAGAACAAATCAATAGAGCCGAAAACCCTCGCAGCTAGTGGTCTCTCTAATTAGCATGTAAATTTATTTATATGGTTATAAATTATAATAATAATAATTTATGCACAGAAAGATTAAATGAGCAATTTAATCCAATATACGAGGGCGGGTCAATAAGTCCGTGACTTTTGGATTAAAACACAGATTTTTTGATAAAAAAATAATTTTATTTTTCAACGTAGTCTCCCTTGAGCTCTATACACTTTGTCCAACGCTTCCCCAATTTTTTTATCCCTTCCAAAAAAAATGATTTGTCGAGGTCCTCAAAATAGGCCTTTGTTTGCGAGATGACTTCATCATTGGAGTCAAATCTTTTTCCACCAAGCCATTTCTTCAGGTTTGGGAACAAGAAGTAGTCCCTCGGAGCCAAATCTGGAGAATAGGGTGGATGAGGGAGCAATTCATAGCCCAATTCATGGATTTTTGCCATGGCAACTGCACATGCAACTGTGGTCGACTGTGAGCAAACGCGGCACCCATCTTGCGGAAAGCTTTCTCATACCCAAGTGATCATTCAAAATTGAAACCACTGAGCCATGCGAGATCCCTACGGCTTCCACAATCTCTCGCACTTTCAATCTTCGGTCGGCCAACACCATATCGTGAATTTTTTCGATTGTTTCGGGTGTAGAGACCTCAACTGGGCGTCCAGGACGTTCGGCATCTTCAGTGCTTGTACGGCCACAACGAAATTCAGTAAACCACTTTTTTACCATTGAAATCGATGGTGCAGAGTCTCCATAGTATTTATCAAGCTTAGCCTTGGTCTCGGTAATGGTTTTTTTTCGCAAGAAATAATGCTTAATAAGCACACGAAATTCACTTTTTTCCATTTTCTCCTCAAATTAGTGAGTAGTCTGATAAAAATAGCTGTCAAACACAAACTAACTGACGCAGCAAGTTTAAATTTTGACAGGAGTCAACTGACAGATGCCTGTTGACAGGACCAGTGTTGTTGTTTCAGTAAAGAGGTCAGAAATTCTAAAAGTCACGGACTTATTGACCCGCCCTCGTATTATAAGGTACCTTACCGCGTTTTTGCTGATGATTACTTCTGAACCTATACGGAATTCAATTTGCGTCGGGATATGTTTCCTGATCATTAGGAAAATTTCCGTCTTTTCCGATGCAAGACTGAGACCATGAGTTTCCATCCAGACGTAGACACGTCTCATAACTTGGTTCAACTTCCGTCGTGCTTCCTCTGTTTCCCTTGCAGTTATCACCTTGCCAATGTCGTCTGAGTACCCTATCAAGTAGGTGTCGGTAGGCATTTCGGTGCGGAGGATCTCGTCATAAAATATGTTTCAGAGGTCGGGTCCCAGGATTGAGCCCTGCGTTGCTTCCTGTTCCTCCTTCGCCGTTTTGCCTGTTTGTTTTATGAGAGAACGAAAATCGGTTTTGCCCATACTCAACATGATGCCAAACACGTCAACAACAATCAGCTGTCAAAACAAAACTAAAGACAGAAAGACAGAAAGATCGCACTGAAATTTGGCATGTCTGCCTAAATATGAACGGACTTCAAGGCACCATAACCTTTTTTGCAGTAGCAGCGCATTCTGGCTGTCAGGGAGGTTACTTTTTAACCCCACCTAGTAGTATTATGGTATGTATAATGTATATGTTACCATAATGCAGTTTCTCTGTAACATCTGACGTGGCATTATCAATTTCAAGTGTTAAAACATAAAATGAGTGAAAGAAGAAAAAGGCGGGTTCGGCGGTTTTGCACATTGAGTGACGATAACAAAGACATTATTTGCAATATTTGTAGACAACGGCACAGACCTTTAATCCCTTTTGATATATCCTGTGCATAAGTCCACACATATTTTTGAAAATATAAATTATTTTGTACTAGTTGCGGTCTAAATACGGTTGAAAGTACATGTTCATACACTCATTTTGTTATGGGTCTTTTTATGATCCAGTGGCTTAAAAAAAAAAACCATGAATATATTAGATCATAGTACGGGCACGTACAAAAAGTTATATTTTATTTTATTGTATTTATGCCTTAAGGCTGTCCAAATTTCGATGGGGAGTCTAACAGACCCAGCTCTTCAGCTCTGACCACAAACTGTAGTCCAGCGGATTTAAATCTTGACTTCCTGATGGCCAATCTGCAGCAGCGATAAAATGAGGAATATTGCATCTAAGCCACTCTTGCGTCGTTTTGGCTTTGTGTGCTGGAGCAGAGTCTTGTTGGAAGACCCATCTTTCCCCGTTGAAAAGGGTATTGTCACACATTTTTTTGCAAAAATGCAGTGATGTGACTCCTTAATGCGATGCCCCACCAACCCATTACAGAGGTGGGATGGTGTCCGCGCCGGACCCCTTGGAGCAACTTTTTTTGCTTCATTAGATGACGTTGCTTAAACTTTGACATTCTGTTTCTTATAAACTCTTTCAGTGTAAAATTTTTTTTTATCAGTAAATAAAATATTTTCATGCCCATTAACCGCGTGCCACTGTAACAACTTTTTGTTTCTTTCGAATCGTATTTTTTTTCAGGTTGGGAGTTTAGAGATGTCCCGTTGCTCGACAATAGGATTTCATATGGAGATCATCTCGGATAAGCCCTGACATGGATCTAGTGGACAATCCAATTCTTTGGACATTATCTCTTGTTTCCAGAGAGGATTTCTGCGAATTGGTTCACGAACAGCTTTAACTTTCGCAATCGTTCGAACGACACGTGGACGCCCACTTTTGGTCTATCCTCTACTTCTGAAAGTTCATTTAAACGTTTTATAGGCCGATAAACAAACATTTTCGATATAAAAAATGGTTTGAGAAGTTCGAAAATTTTTTCAACCCTTATGCAAAGCGATTATCGCGACACGATTTTCTTTGTTGCCCCACTCCATATTAACTAATCAAAAGCTTAAACCAAACAAGCTTCTATTCTTTACTTATAAGTACACGTGTTAGGAAAAAAAAAATAGTTAACGAGATTACTCCTATTGAAAATTATGAGCAAGGGGTACTTGAAATCTTGTAACAGAATTTATGGCTAGACTAGGTAGTAAAAAACAAAATGTCAATTAATTAAGTTTATCTACTAAAAAAATGTTGTAATTGTAATAAATTTAAGAACATTTATGTAATAAATATATAAATATATTATTGTATATTATTGTAATAAATTTATAAATATATTATTGTATATTATTGTAATAAATATTAACATAATTTGTATGCGTTACCCAATCTTATACCATTAACAAAATTTCAAGAGTTACCATTAATTTTCCACCCGAAGAACCCAAGATTTATATATAGTATATCTCATTGAAAAAAGCAAAAGAGAGAATTTTCCTTCGTGATGGTAATGATGTTGATAAAGAAATTTTCTTTAAATTAAATAGCATTGTACGTGTTCGTCTTGAACTTTCTCATTAGGCTTAGAGAGTTTCTCATAGTACTTCTTCGCCGTAATTGCTTTGCAAGTTGCAAGAAGCTCGAAAAAAATTATATCCCTGGAATCCTAACAAACCTTCTTTGGATACAAGGTTGCAGGTTGTTCTACAGAACCCACTTCGTGCCCAGAATGAGGTTTTCCGTTCAAGGTCATATTACCATTACGAAATCTACAAAACTACCTTTTCACGGTCCTTAAAATAGGAGCACGGCCCAAGATATTTTTGTTGCACTTCTAATATTTAATCTATTACAAAACGTGCACAGCATTAGATGGCGAAGGTGTAACTTCTTGTTCTCCTTTTTAAAATTCATTTCACACACAATTTGACTTAACTCAACGGGGTGTAGCCGCGACCTATCCACTAGAAGCCCCGAATGCACGTTACACGTGTAATTAAATTATTCGTGTAATTACTTGCAAATCATTTTTATCATATTTTACGCACTAAAAGCCGTTTAAAAATAAATACAATTTTAGTTTAAATGATTCGAAAAGTTGTCCAATTATAAAGCATTATTGTATTATTGTTGGATTACGCCTTTCGTACCGTGCTTTCTGCGTATGATTGCAGAGAAGAGTACTCAAGCAGAGAGAAAGAAAACACTTTAGTAAACAACGTTATAATTCTTTATTGAATTATTTCCTTTTTATAGTTAAAGGCCTGCTGTGTTACCAAGGGCTGCGACCTTTACTATTTGGAGTATTTTGCAATCTCTCATTTTGTTCTTCCCAACCACTGCCTTTTATACTAATTTCGTTGATAATTCTTCTTGCACTCTTACGCAATAGCTTCAGTACAAAATAATTCCCATAATTCATTTTCCATTTATCGATTTAAAGAGTTAGCATTTTTTGACTTCATTGACCTAAGTGTCCCAGTCAGTTACCCTTCCGTGTTGACCTATTAAAACGATATCCCTCCCATGAAACAAATAAAGTTTTATTCAGTTTTTTTCGACTTGTATTTCGTCTCTCCTTTCGATGCTGATCAAGAGTATATTTACCTTGTGGGGTTTCCAACCCTTAACATACAAGGGCAACAAGATGCAACTTGCCTTACAGAAACATCAAGTGGCCCACTCTACTGTAGATCGAACCTTTTCAGTAAATCATTAGAAAAATTAATTTTGAATGATTTTATCATGTTGGAATCATTTTCACCTTATAACATATGTCGATCCAAAATTTTTTGCGTAAGAAGTCGAACCATGCCCAAATGCTTTTCCCTAAGTAAATTGTTTCGATGGGTGAGACCATAATATTTAATTATCGATTATTCGTCAACTGATAGATCTTCGTGGCATATGCCCCATTGCCAAAACTTTTTTATCAGTACCCCATACAAAGGCCGAACTTTAGACATTTTATCATTGGATGTTTCAGAATAGGTGTTATCAGCTAAATGAAGGTTCTCCTTTATTTCCAAATACCTGTTTCGTGACATACAATTAGGAACAATGTATTCATCTAGGCTCAAGCTCAAGTACATACGATCTCTTATCTCTTTATGATAACCAGACAAAATTAAGATGCCAAAAAAACCCACGCAAATCGTCCTTACTCAACTCAAAACCGTGTCGATTATGCTGCCCTGCGTACAACATGCAATTTCATCAAATATTTTCTGAAATATTTCCACAGGAGCACTAATTATTCAATTAACTGGTTCCTTCTAGCCTGTACACGGTCAGCAAGTGGGTATTTGGAGGAATAGGATGGGGTACAACGCCTTCAAGTTGGCAAAGAGTCAGGTACTTCGGTACGTCGTCGTTTGTTCGAAATAGGTTCTACATCACTATCCTCCCGTCCCGTTGCATTGCGGCGCATTACTCTAGGTAAAGTAGCAATCCCTACTGTATCTTCGTCACCCCCCTCTTCATCAGTGAATGCACTGGGCTCAGGTGGCACAATCACGATATCAAACTCATCGTCATCATCTTTGTTCAAAATGCTGTTGATAGCTTCTTGAAGTTCTATGAAACTATTTCTGGCCGTAAAATGAGACATTTTGGATTCGTACACCTGAGAGCAAAAACTACGAATTTTCAATATGCTGCTTTAACCCATTGTAATAAAAAAAAACGACACAAAAACAGCTTTCCAAATCCTTTAATATAAGTAACCAGTTCTATCAATAAGATTTTAACGTATTCTTTCTACTTTGTTTGTAAATCAATCAATTCAATAAAAAATTAACCAATTAAAATCATTGTAATCCTAACTTATCTCACTATATACAGATAACCCACAGAACTGTCAGTAATTGGCGGAAAATTCTGTAGTTAATGTGTAATTTTTTAGCACAAAAATTCAACTAGATCCATCTCTTAGTGATATTCATAACTAAATCGTAAATTTTCTATTATTATTTGGCAAGTAACGCTTATCAAAGTACTGTCGTTTTTTTAGTACAGAGGGCGTAAATAGGTTAATATGAAGTGCATGGTAATATGAAGGGTATGGTATTAGTGCACATTACACGTGTATTCGTGTCTACTATCCACTGGTATACAAGTCCATTAAAACAAAAAATAGTTGCGTCATATAGCAAATTTTCTGCCACGCATGAAAATCAGGCACTTCGTCACTTACACTGAGGAGCAAAACTGTAACATCATATTACAATTACTATTTCGACTCCTCATATATTTTTAATTTTTATCAAAACTGTGAAATGGCTATATTTCATATGTGAAATTCTTCTTCTTCTTATCCTTTTATTAACCCTTTCCTCGTTATACGAACTTATACGCTACGAGTTTCCCATTTTCACTGCATCGCTGCTGCTCCGTTTATAGGGTTGGCTACTGTCGCAGACCGCAGAACGCGTCTACATAATGCTCGATCCTGGATCGCTTCAGTGGTTAGTGTACGTTTTACAATAGAAAACTTCTTCAGCATCAAAAGTTCGACTATTTTCCATGAAAATCAAGCAGTTTTTATTTTTTTCATACCAAATTATGCAAAATCAAAATTTTATAAAATACCCGTTCAACAGCCCTACTGATCAACAGCAGTCTTAAACTCAATCATTCTATCATTCTAAACAAACACGAAATTTCAAAATAGAAATTAAAAAACTGTTAATCTAAGCGATCGAAAAGAAATAGAAGATAAATATATTATGTCAATCTAAATCCTCTATGTAATTTCAAGACAAATGAGAATGTTTGAATTTCATCAGACATGGTTCTAAAACAAATAAAATTTAAACATTTTTTCTAAATTTATTTCTTTTGTGCACTACTGACACCTAGTTTCAATTTTAATAAATAATCTCATCCTTAAACCACTTTGTTTTTACCAACACGGCTACAAAGCAATGTTTTGCTGCAAGGATTGTAAAAAAACAAAAATTTATTTTGCATACGGTGGCCAAAACAATGTTTCAAAGTAAGGAAATTTTGAAATTTAAAAAAATAGCCGTTACTTAAAAAACGGTTTTGATTTGGTATGAACAAGTCACCAAATTCTGAGAGGCCATGACGCAAACTTTTACCAATTTCAGTTTGGACCATGACTTACAGGACACACTGTACACTCGTACATAGTCTTGGAAGAAAAAATAAATAAAAACTGCAACATAAGTTTTGTATGGTTGTCTTCATCTTGTGCCATACGATGATAAAAAAGCCCACAGAAATCAACTCCACTAACAAGATACGAGGGCGGGTCAATAAGTCCGTGACTTTTAGAATTTCTGACCTCTTTACTGAAACAGCAACACTGCTCCTGTCAACAGGCATCTGTCAGTTGACTCCTGTCAAAATTTAAACTTGCTGCGTCAGTTAGTTTGTGTTTGACAGCTATTTTTATCAGACTACTCACTAATTTGAGGAGAAAATGGAAAAAAGTGAATTTCGTGTGCTTATTAAGCATTATTTCTTGCGAAAAAAAACCATTACCGAGACCAAGGCTAAGCTTGATAAATACTATGGGGACTCTGCACCATCGATTTCAATGGTAAAAAAGTGGTTTACTGAATTTCGTTGTGGCCGTACAAGCACTGAAGATGCCGAACGTCCTGGATGCCCAGTTGAGGTCTCTACACCCGAAACAATCGAAAAAATTCACGATATGGTGTTGGCCGACCGAAGATTGAAAGTGCGAGAGATTGTGGAAGCCGTAGGGATCTCGCATGGCTCAGTGGTTTCAATTTCGAATGATCACTTGGGCATGAGAAAGCTTTCCGCAAGATGGGTGCCGCGTTTGCTCACAGTCGACCACAAACGCATGTGCAGTTGCCATGGCAAAAATCCATGAATTGGGCTATGAATTGCTCCCTCATCCACCCTATTCTCCAGATTTGGCTCCGAACGACTACTTCTTGTTCCCAAACCTGAAGAAATGGCTTGGTGGAAAAAGATTTGACTCCAATGATCAAGTCATCTCGCAAACAAAGGCCTATTTTGAGGACCTCGACAAATCATTTTTTTTGGAAGGGATAAAAAAATTGGAGAAGCGTTGGACAAAGTGTATAGAGCTCCAGGGAGACTACGTTGAAAAATAAAATTATTTTTTTATCAAAAAATCTGTGTTTTAATCCAAAAGTCACGGACTTATTGACCCGCCCTCGTATGAACGCTGGAATCTGCAAGTCAAGGTGGCTTTTATGAAGCCTTATAATTTTAACAACTGAATTCTCGATTGTCTTCTCATGTATAAAGGGCGAACGTTTTAACTGGTTTATTTCTTTGCAAAAGGGTAATTTCATCATTGTAATACAAAAGCTGAGTGTTCGAAACGATTCTCCAAAATGTGTTGTTTAATGAATCCTTTATATTTATAAAAGACAAATTCGATTTGATGTATTTTTGTTTGTGACACCGAAATCTCCAAACGAATTTGAATAAGGTTTTCTCCTACAGATTCAGGAGGTGTCAAGGCAGTTTTTTCTATATCACAAATTAAGTTGTTTTAAACAAAGAACTATGAAATAAACAATATAAATGTTTATTTTTGATTTTTCCCGTTTTTCGCCCACTTATCCTTATTTTTCTCAACTGCCACCAAACAGATGTAAATTAAATTTACAAACGTATAGAAAATATAGATTTTTAATTAGAAAGCTTACATTTTTTATTGATTCATAGAGTATACAGATTATGGTTTTGTATGGAATAGCACATCGGATAAATGGCCGCCATGGCTTTGCTGGCAAGTACGTATTCTTTTATTGAAATTTTCTATGACCATTTCGCATAAATGTGGCTGAATTTCAATAATACACCTCCCAATTTCCTCTTTCAAGGCGTTGGTGGTCGTGGGCTTGTTTGCATAGACCTTTACTTCAAAAAAAAAACTCCAAAGAAAAAAGTCCAATGGTGTTATATCGCGAGATCTGGATGGACAATTCTGATCGCAAAAACGTTCGAATACAAGATTTGGAAATGATTCATGCAGTAATTGAATTGTTTCTCTGGCTGTATGGCATGTAGCACTGCCTTTTTGAAAACACATATTGGTCACATCCATATCTTTTAATTTAGGTACTAAAAACTGGGTTATCATGTCACGATAACGAACATCATTAATTGTTACTGCCTGACCAGCCACATTTTCGAAGAAGAATGGTCCCATAATGCATCCATGCCAAAATCCCCACCAAACAGTCACGCGTTGTGGATGCATTTGTTTCTCAACAATTACTCGTGGGTTTTCTGAACCGCAAATGCGATAATCTTGACGATTAACGAAACCATCAAGATGAAAATGAGCTTCATCACTGAAGATGATTTTGTTCGATTGTAGCTGACAAACTTTCATTATTTTTAAAATATTGCTCAAAAACTAAAATGCGTTGTTCTTTCGTATAGCCCTCCATTTTTACTAACCCCAAATTTTTATCTTTTTTTCCGTCGTCATCACTGTACTA
This sequence comes from Volucella inflata, assembly GCA_928272305.1. Taxonomy (NCBI): domain Eukaryota; kingdom Metazoa; phylum Arthropoda; class Insecta; order Diptera; family Syrphidae; genus Volucella; species Volucella inflata. Next base: position 79,174,054 of record OV743716.1, on the reverse strand, counting down.
TTAAATGGGGCAAAATTCAAATTTTGCGTTAATTAAGAGACACCTATTACAATATAACAGATTCTAAATTTTTAGATTCTCTTGAACAGTTGGTGCATGCGGACATGTCAAAAAGACAAACATACCGAAGGCCTTTTACTTTCTTTGCAAATTTGCTACATGTTAGTTCTGTAGCTGCATATGTCATCTGGTCAAATTTATACCCTAAGCGGAATGAGAAATACCACGAAAGAAGGCGGTTGTTTTTCGTGAATGTCGCTGAAGCTTTAATAAGGCGACAGATTGAACGAAGAAATCGTACTGTTTTATCGACATCTTCCGTATAAGCGATGTCACCTTTTTTACTGCAACCAGACCCATCTTCGGAAGAGTCAAAAGCAAGAAAAAAAAAATGTCATGTATGCCCATCTTAAATTTCAAGGACACAAACACAAATGTGCGATATCTGCTAGAAAAACGTATGTAATCAGCACAGCGCCAGGTCACAAATAGTCTTGTTTGCTTAGTACTTCTTTTCTATAAATATGTTACTGAAACTGTATTAAAAAAAAAATAAATAAATAAAAAGATACAAAAACAAAACTCCATATTATTCTAATAAAAATTAAAAAAAAAACGTATCATTTGTATATGCATACAATAATTCGATATTTTCAGTAATGTGTCTTTTGGACATACAAGTCAATGAAAATATTGCATTAGAAGAAACCATAAGATAAATGAATAAGAAAAGTGAAAGCTTAGGATTTAGCATTAGATTGTAAGGGAGAAATTCTGACACAATTACTTAGAATAATCAAACTTTCTTTAACTACCGGAATGTTCCCTGAAAGCTGGAAGAATTCTGACTTTGTAGCAGTAAAATAAGAAAGATTGCGAAGAATTCAGAACAGTATAGACTCACGAACATGTTTGCCTACATATGAAAAGACTTTGGAAGTTGTAGTTTGTAAGGAACTTATTAGTTTTATAGAGGTAAAAGGACTTCTCTGTGAGGACCAATCGGAATTCAGACCTGTAAATTCTCGTGAAACCTCACTGAGCTGGGTCATAAATGACTGGAAAAAGGAAATGGAAAAAAGCCAAAGCTATTCTGGCAATTTTCTTAGATATTAAATAAGCATTTGAAACTGTTGATAGAAATATATTAATGCAAAAACTAAATAAAACTTAAATGGTTTTTAAGTTATCTGTCAAAGAGAATACAGTTAACATATATGAAACATACTCAAGCCCATAAGAAATACCAATCGGTGTCCCCAAGGTTCGGTAATGGGAGTCTTACTTTTTTTACTTTAACGATTGTGGTAAGGAATTATTTGGTTACAAGATTGGCTTTTTTGGAGATGATACACTAATATACGTAAGTGGTGAAATAGATGTAATATAGATACAGAGTGAAATAGATGGAATTTAGATGAATGTATCAAAAAATAAGTGCATGTGAATTAACAGTGATGTCCTAGGTGTAAATATTATAGTAAACAACCAAAGAATTAGAAAGTATTAAGGAGGTTAAATATTTAGGTGTCGTATTGACAATAAACTGAAGTTCGATTACCACTTTAGCTAAATTGTGTGCAAAAATGACAAAAAAAGATAGGCTTTCCTAGAAGAATTCGAAAACGAGTTTCAAAAAGTTGTGCACAAACGTTTTATATATAATAAATACAATTATTTTCCCCCATTTCAATTATTGTTCGTCTATTTTGTACATGTCATCAGAAGCAAATCTAAGAGAGCTTCAAAAATAGAGCGATGAGGATTATCTTGAACATGACGGTTTTACGAGAATACCTGTCACACGTGTCCTTGACTGGTTAAAATTCAATGCCTTGGTAATGACTTATAAAATTAATATTATTTATTAGTACATAATTAAATTACATAGCTAACATTGAGAGAGCGCTAGCTGCTGAGGCTTTTGGCTTTGGGTTTTATGTCAATAATTCTAAATTCTTATATTAAGCTTTTTAGCTAAATTGAAAACAATGCAAATATTTCCATGTCTACGAGTTTTTAGTGGGTGTTTTAGTGGTGGAGAAGTGTTCGTATTATTGGCTGGGCAGCCTGCTGTTCCTAGTACATGGTCAACATCGTAGCGTGAATGACAGAAGATACATGTTGGAGGCGGTTGTCCTTTCAATAAATGCTGGTGCGTAAAAGCCGTATGTCTCAAACGAAGCCTTGTTAATGTGGTGTATGAAAACTTGGATGAAGTGCTAGGGTAGAACGGATGAGAGCGTAAAATGTCAAGTTCAGTAAAACAGTCAAAGTGGTATACTTGGGCATGGTAAGAGACTAGCTTCTACGTCAGCAAGTTCATTGCCTTTTATGCCGACATGACTCGGAATCCACATGACTTTGATATCTTTATTTGATCTAATTTAACAATTTCTTATGTTAGAGATTACGCTGTATCCTGGTTACGATTCCTTATTGCATTAATCATTGACAAGCTATCCGAGCATGACTTGCTTACCGCGAAATTTTAGGCATAACGTTCCAGCTTTGTAGATGGCTAAGGTTTCTGCGGCATGTGATGAAAGTAGGCCTATGATTACCAATGAGCCGGTCTCCTTGCAGGCCACGAAAGATGTACAGTCGATGGTTTTGGAACCGTGATCCCTAAGGGATATCATTGAAAATTGGAAAAGTGCTGGATTAGCAATTCTTAGCTTTTACGCAAATTTTCCTGTTGGTCAAAAAGGATCTCACATAATGAAAAATGTTTGGGCCAACTCCCCAATCTTTCACTTTATTAAGTACTAGGTGGATACCTACCCTGTCGAAGTCTTAAAAAAGAATAGTTACATGATTGCGGGCGGAAAGAGCGTTGGATATATAAAAGTCCAGATGTACAAGAGCATCGGCATAGCCTTTGTTTGGTCTGAATGCAACTTGCTTACATTTTTTCGAGAACCTTTGCTGTGCAGGGGATAAGCGAGATCGAGCGGTAGCTTTCCACGATGTTAAAGTTTTTATTTGGCTAAGGGAGGGGCAGAATTGATACAGGCAAATCAGCCTACATTTTGCGGATTGAGGAAGGTGTTTTATCATGTCTTTGCTTGGTGCCTTTAGTTTTCTTAGTTCTAGATTGGTAATTTGAGCTTTATTGTGTTTTGCTGACTCTGTGATAGTGCCAAGGTTAGATAGAGGAGATGAGGCTAGGGCAGAAACTTTTTGTGACTTGAAGTTTGTGGGGATAAATTCACCCTTAGAAAGAATTGACCATCGCCGTGCGAAAAAGTTGCATATATCTTAAGGAACTGATATTTGCCCTTGAGGTGTTGAAAGGGAACTGATGACGTGCGGGGAATAGTTGCTTGTTGAAGTACGAATGGTATGCCAGATTTGAGCGGGCGAAGATTTCGGGTTTAAGGTTGTATAAAAAACGCTTAAGCATTTTGCTTTTCTTTCTTTTATTTCTCTGCGTAACTTTGCGTTGGCCTTTTTGTAGAAAATTAAATTGATTTAAGTGGGGTGCTTTTTAAAATACTTCCACGCTACGAGTTTATCTTGCCGAAGTGAAGATGGTTGTTTTGTGTGCTTATTATTGGAGGGTAGAAGTTGCGTTTGAAAAGTTGAAGATTTAGGTATATTGTCGGTGATGCGTTTTGATATGGTGAACTATTAAGAGGTGTTGTAGAAGTGTGTGTCTTTTTGAACTACTTTAGCTTTTAGGCAAATGTGTCGGTATTAGTGACAAGAGAAGGGAATTGTTATTTGTATATGCGTTTAGCATCACCAGTAGTAGTTATTCCTAGTTTTGATTCTTAAAATCCTTTTCATCCGAATAAATTTGGGACACTCTTTTGATGTTGAGGGAAGGGGGCAAGACAATTCACGCACATGGTTCGGGAACATTTATCATTAGTATGAGGTGAAATGACACATGGAAGTGTTATTACATTTCTTTATGGTGTGCAAACTCGGCACCGCATTAGATTAGGGATATATTCGCTAACCTTGACATTGTACCAGCCGATTTCTACAGTGTCAGGCGTTTGATATGTGTCAAAATGAAAGAGCATCAAGCCTGTTGTGTTTTTGGCGACCATCGATCTGTTTGTACAAAAAGTAACAGGCATGTAAAAATTCACCACTCATTTCAGCGATAATTTCTGCTTCCGACACAGTGTACTTTCTTTTACTTAGGAGTGTTTATACTTTGCTTGGGACATATATCTGTGGACAAAAGAAATAACAGCATTAGTCGACTTATGTCAAAATTGAGTTAATGACACCATAGCAATCTCCTATCTTCAGTTTATATCCCATATTTTTTTTGTGTAACATAGTTTTAATAACATAGTTCATTTCCCACAAAACATGCAGACGGAATAATAGCATAAGTCATGCTCATCCTAGAAAAAATCTAGTTATGTTGTTATTCAGTGTTGATTTTCCTTTACACAACAAGCACAAGTTGACTTGATAAAAAAGGTCTCAATGTAAGAAAAGCACAAGATGACTTGACAGATAAGGATCTCTGAACTGAAAAAAGGAAAAAAGACATACTTCGACATAAGTGAACTTAAACAATATAGGTATTGAATTTGAAAAAAGGAATAAAAGCATAAGTCCGATTTCTGCTAAAAAAAAAAAACATCATTATTTAAAGGAAAATACGAAAAATCATTACACGAGAAAATTAAGTGCTTAATTTACTATCTTTCAGTTCCAAAATTGTTTGCTTAACCTCTACAGTTTTTTTTTTACCTCATCAGTGAAAAGTCTTAAACTCGCCTCCTGAAAAGTTGCAAAAAATGACTTATGCTGTTATTCCTTCTTGCCACAGACACATATGATGTCCCACCCGGATCGAAAGGGTTAAAACGTTTATGCATCTAAGCATATGATGGAGCAAGGACTTGCCACTTCACTTTCCTTCTGCAAAGTTGGACAACCACAGTACCTGATGTTCTTGTATTGATAATATTTCTATAACAAGCATCCATATCCCTCTCAGTTGTTCGAAAGCTTTGTTTATTGTATAAGGTACTTTGCAGTTTAATGTGAGCATTTTCTAGACGGTTTTCTTTTATTTTCGAATTTCTTATGGTATCATCTTTACAGTTGATGTTGCATTCGAGTCAAACACCTTCCAACAAAATTAGTTTTTATTTCCAAACCGTTTCCACGTAAGTTGAATGCAATTTAATGTTATTCTTTTATCGATTTAATTTCTTTCATGGTAAACAATAATAATGAAAGTCTTTCCGAGTCGTTTCTTTTTTGCTGAAGACAAGTGTTGTAGGTCTAAATATATCTATTTTTTTTTTTTTGATATAAAATCCATATTTGTGGGATTTGAGTTAGAAATTGAGTCAATGAGTTAGATATTGTCATCCTTTTTTTTTCTGCTTTGACTTTCACGACTTATTCACGTCTTTATCCGTTGACGGTTTGCATTCAATCAATATAACATTAAATGTATTAGATGTTTACGTGTTACTTATTTCAGTGGTTGACTCAAAAGTAAGTTGGAAATAGCACTTAAAAAGTTGTTTGAACTACATTTTGTTCTGTAAAAGATATAAAGTTTACTTTTTTGGTATCTGGGATGATGTGTTTGTGATTTAATCGGCAACAATGGTCGCGCACTTAAGTCTTTCCTTTCGTAAACTCAACCCCTTCGAGCTTCGCCCATTGTGAACTGAGATATTGGTTTTCTTTCTATTAATTTTTAATTAGGTAAAAAATAAAGTTCAGTTGGCTTTGTAACATGTACAAGATAAATTTGACATTCAGGTTTGTTTTTTTAATTGATGAATTAAATTTCAACTTTAATTTGGAATTTCTGAATAAAGGGCATATTTTTACCTTAAGAACTTTTTTCACAAATAATAATTTTGCGTCGAAAACATGGGATTAAGGTTTGAACACGACTTTAGACGTATGTCTTTGTCAGGTGTTGACGGAGTGGATACGCTTTTTACTCACTCTTGCTGATACTCGTGCCGTAATAAACAAGACGCTTTTACTACAGTGGAGTCCTTATTTTGAACTGACCTTGAGGACTATTTGAGCATAAAAATCAAGTTCATAGAAAAACGAGGCAAAGTCAGGCTTATCACATGCTCTCGTCGCTAAACTGTTAACAGTTATCATGTCTTAATGAAAATAAAGTTCATAATCGTAACGAGTCAAACCGATCAATTTATTGACATTGATATTCCAACAATTGTTTGTCCGATTGTCAAGAAATGAGACCCTCTGAACTGCGGCAACTACAGAGGCATCAGTCTAGGCATACACCTAACCAAAAGGGTGAAGATCCAACGACTGAGATGGCTGAGTCATGTAGAGCGGATGGACACCAACGCTCCGATCCGAAACTCTTCGAATCCGCCCCGAGGGACAGCGTAGTAGAGGAAGACCGAGACTCAGGTGGCGCGCGCAGGTGGAAGGGAACATTAGCCAACTTAGCGTGCGAAAACGGAGGCAGCTAGTAAAAGATAGAGGTAGTTGGAGAGACTTATTGACTGAGGCCCAGGTCTACCCCACACTGTAGCAACACCTAAAGAAAAAAGAAAGACATTTCAACTATCACTCTTTACTATTAAATTACTAAAGAATTTTTTACGAACACAATGATATTGCATAATATTTCATGCATTAGGAACCCAATATCACCAGAAGTTGCTCAATTTTGGCTTCTTATGTCGTAATAGGTTGCGTTATATCAGTATAAACTAATAATTGTACAAAAATCATGGGATTCGATCCCAATTAAAAGTTACTCTAGTTACCAGTATTCTAATTTTCGGCTTGTCTCGATACCTTTCGAAAGCTAATTTCTATTCTGACAGAACGAAACGAAAGAAATGTTACTTTTTCTCGAACGAACAATTCCGTTGAAAGAGAATCAACATGTCCATCTAAAACAAATATGAACAATTATTTTTAATAAATATACTAATTTGTTTAAAATTCTTAATTCTTAATTCCATTGTCGTATATCAGTAGTATTCAGTACTAATACTTTGCTAAGCTTTATTGCAAAAATTTCACTTAATACGTGCGACGATATATTGTTAATTTTAATTAATTAACAAACGTTTTCTTCAAAGTTGGCTGACTCGTGAATATTCACGAATTCTACTTCTATTAATAGTTTAAAGTTCTTTCTAAATTGTTTAATGTAAAGCCGCCAGGCAATGATTGTTTTCGTTATTTTATAATTTTATTGAAAGATTTTAAAACTAAAATACTCATCTAAGAATCTTCACTTCGAAAATATTTTGACGTATATTCGTCGTTACTCTTTCGAATCTCAAAATACGAAGAGTTCATTTGAATGAAACTTTTATTCAAATGTTAATTCGAATGAAACTTCAAATATGGTATAATGTCCTGGTTAAATCGAGTCCTCAGTAAGTAAATTGTTCAAGGGCAGTCTTGCACGTAGTACATGGTGATGTTACCACAATCGTTTGGATTGGCTTTTTTTTTTTTATATAAATAATCGCTGAACATTGTCCGGTAATGTGAGCTGCTCAGGAGTCCAATCTGCTAGCTGGATCCCACACGGGGTAAAGGTCGACATAACGAACGGATAGAGGACCGATGATATTTACATATTCTGGATTTTCCGCCACAGTTCCATTATGGCTACAGTTTGTTCTTAACACATATAATGTTGACGAGTTGCTTAATATAAAGCAGAAGTTTTCCAAATTAGGGATCTTTAAATTAATTTCGAATCGATTGATAAGCCAGGGATTTTAAAAGATTTGTGGGAATAAGTGTCAAAAAACTCTTTAAAAATATAGCAAGGTTTAAAAAAACTATCGCTTCTTGATGATTTATCTATAAAAAAAAACTCGCTTTTATAATAAAAGAATGCAAATGCAGTATTGGATTAAATTATATTTACAAATTCAAAAATTTTCTTAGCATTTAAGTTTCCATATCATAAATGTTACCTGTTTCGGATCCAACTGTGGCACCAGTTTGAACACTTCGCTGTGCATCTTGACTACTCTGGTTATCATCAGAATCAGATTCAGTTTCTGCGTCATTAAAATTAAAGTCGTTGTCGCTTTCATCTTCTTGAATAACTTCATCATTCTGCAGTCTTTCTGGATTTTCTCGAACTCTTTCATTATCCCCCAGCAAATTTGAAGATAAACCAATATGAGAAGAGTTTTCTTCAATGGCTAAAATGAATAAATTATATTGATTTAAAAGATAATTCTTAAAATACAATTTAAAAAAAAAAATAGGGTGTTCCGAAAAAAATCGTATGATGTGAAAATGCATCCATTCCGAGATGCAAAGGCTTGAAGCAAAGCCTTACGCTGCCCTGTTTTGATTCCTATTAAATACAATATCTTTCAAATTACTGCATTAATGGTAAATGTGATATCGTTAAACTCGAAAGTATGAATCTCCCTTTTGTAAATGTTGCCCTAAAATTATTGACATATAGATTCTTGTTGGACCATTACCTTATTGTAGCCAAAGTACGGTTGCGGATATTCCGAACAACGCCAAGAAAAGCTAATATTGGTAGGAATTTCGACGTCAGATGGTTACAATCTCAAGAGATTGCTAAATCCTCTCTTAATCTCATAAGAGTCCCACTGTCGCCAGCATCAAGCATCGAAGACTAGTGGCAACACCGCCAAAGGCAATTGTGTAATTGGAACTGTAATTGGAATAGATGCCGCTACTGATGTGCTGGGTTTCACTCGACCATCCCTGGTTTTATGACGAATGCACCTAAGTAAAACACAAGCAATGCGGGGCTGAAAAGAAATACGAAAGCTGCTCACGACGAAGGGAAAAGAAAGAGCATGAAAAGCGCGCGGTCGAGGAAATTGCAAGACGCTACTCCAGGGATAAGATTAGGGTTACATGGTAGTAAAGTCGCAGTGGATGCGAGGATTTGGAAAGATCATTTCTATAGACTGTAGACAATTTCGTTGACCCGACCTGGATGAAATGAAGATATTTAGTTATACCTAAGCTAAAGTCCAACAAAGTTGCTGGAGCGGACGGCCTTACTCCCGAGCTTTCCAAAGCAGCAGGCGATGACTTGGTAAGGAGCATACACTCATCTCAAAAATATGGTCGGCCGAAAGAATGCCCGATGGATGGAACCTCTTATCTGCCGTATTGTGTGAACGACTGAAGCCGTTCGTCAACAAGATGATAGGTCCATACCAGTGTGGCTTCAGGCCATGAAAGTCCACCAGCGACCAAATATTCACGCTAGGGCAGGTTTTGAAGAAAACCCATTAGCTTCACATCGACATACACCACCGATCGTGATCAGCGGTCAATGAGGACAAGACCAAGTGTAATATATGCTATCAAGCAAAAAGGACATTCTACCGCGACGTCTCAAAAAGAACATTACCTTTGACAAGTACAACTTAGTAGTAGTAGTTAAGGACTTTGTCTATCTTTGCTCCGCTATAAATCCATCCAGACGACACCAGCGCTGATATTAAACGAAGAATAACTATTGCCTGTCGCTGCTTCTTTGTGGTAAGAAGGCAATTGACTAGCTTCTTGTAAAGCTAACTTACGTACAGTTCTTTGCGCCGAAAAAGATTTCTTCGTAACATCAAATAAAAGCCAAATTAAATATCATTAAAATAATACCGATTACATCTCAACATCTCCCTCATTTTGTATCTCCAAAATTTTCAAAAACCTTATCTCGAATCAATATTTCACATCGGCAGAAAAGATTTTGCTCACCATCGTTTGAGACAACGATCCAGTGAATCGACAGTAGCTCAGTCCTTGCTGTTTTGCAAAGTCATGCAAGACTACTTCGTGCCAGTATCCACAGCAGTACATGCTTGTTGTTTATTATCGACTTATAATGACTTTCAAACTCCTACAAAATAAAACGTAAAAAGAACATAATCCTGATTTTCTAAGAATAATCCCGGCAACATTTTCCAACATAGCTGGTCAAAACCTGTTTCTTAATTGGTTCTATCTTGGACGTAGGTGTGCTGAAATGTATACAGCAGAAAACTGAACAAGAAATTTATCAGCAATAGGGAACTCACTAAAAATCAGCAAAAAAAATATCACTAAACACATTAAATAATTGTAATTAAACTCCATATCAATATGAAGCGTATCCCTAAGTTGGACTTCAATACATAGCCCCACAGTGCTGCAGACAATTGCTAACATATTAAATAAACCTGTAAGCGTTATGAAGTGTTATATTACAAAAAAAAAAAAACACTGTGGCGCTGGCAGCCCGGTATGGGCCATGGCCTAGCTTCTTGACACTCATTTGTGTTGCTCATGTTTCAATTTTTGTCACATCTGAGCGGGGCCTACGGTTTATCGCCGAGTCCGAACGGCACTCCTTAGAAGCTTTTTCGTAGGCAATTTTACTTTCGGGAGTTTGCCATTGCCAGCCGAAAGTGTGATGGCGATCTGAAAAATTGTTAGTGACCCAGCCAGGAATCGAACCCAGACTCTCCGCGTGATAGTCCAATGAGCTAACTATCGCACCATCGCCGAAGTGTTATATTACAAAAAAAAAAAAAAATATATATATATATATATATATATTAAATCGAGCACAACTACATAAATCAAAGGATTTTTGTGCTATTAAACTTTAAGTTAGGATATGCAATAAAGTGGAGCAGTGGTAAGGCGCCTACAAACAAGGCAATTCGTACACACAATTTCTAGCACACACGACTCTACACACATATCAATTTGCCAGTACAATCTCAGATTTCATTTGGGAAGATTGTCATGTCATTGTTATCGGGTCATTCCATATGATATCAACAAATTTGAATTAAAATGTGTGCCGCATATTTAATTTTAATTTAAAAAGTCGGTGATAGTACTTATAGTGCCAGAAATGCTAAACCATCCCAATTATTTTTTTTTTTATTGTTTAATTTTAATCCAAAATCAAATATTGGGTCAATTTCATCTATATATGTACATATATAAAAATTCGGCGTCACATATATAAAAATTGGAAATGAATTCCGAAACTACTTAACCGATCTTAATAATATTTTGCACACTGTGTCTAGGATAGGATAGGCTAATTTTTATCTCGAGTATGGCCTAAATAAATAAGATATTTGGCATAACACAGCATTATCTTCTGTTATCTAGGTGGGGCTATCACCCGATAGACGCGCCGTGATGTGTTTAAATATTCGGTTGTAAACTTAAAAAAAAAAAAAAAAAAAAAAAAAAAAAACCTTACGAGCACAGAGAAACATTGAATTTATTTGGCTAGGATATCTGGATTGACTGTTTTTACTTTATATCTACTTCATTTATAAAGAAAAAAGAAAATTTGTAAATTACTCATTTATAACAAACTGTACTTGATTATGAGATGAATAAAATGTAAAATTAAAAAAGAAAGAAAGAAAAATTTCCTTAGTTTACATCGTCCACCGCTGCAGGTTGCTTATACTACCAAATAGAGGTCTGCAATGAATGTCTTGAAACCATTTCCAAGACATTCGTTTTATTACGAGTGCACCTTATTAGTGCTCTAATTAAAGAGTACTCTTTTTAGTACTTGATTTACTGAGAACCGCTTTAATATGGAATTGAAGAACAAAATCCAAAAAAAGTAAGTCTTGCTTACGTTGCTATGTTAAAATAAAATGAACACATGATACATTTAAAATTTTTTTTTATTTTTTCCGGTTTTTTTCTTTATCTTATGATAAATTAATGTTTTCTTTTAAATCTTTTCTTGCTTATTCTTAGCTCACCATTTACAATTTTGGTTTTGATGGCTGAATTTATAATTATGTATATTAACATATGATCAGTTAGCTCCATTTTGTAATATGTCGCCAATACTCAATAGCTTTCTAATAAAATGTAACCATTAACCCTTACTTAGCGGACGATAAAACCCAATTGATCATTGCACTCGGTGTATATTTAACAGTTAACATTGAACCCGTTCTGGTAAATGCGAGTACCCACGCAAAGAAAAGAAAAAAAAAACATTGCACTCATTTTGCTGACAGATGATTTGAAGCGTAGTGTACTCGTTTTTCTCAAACGAGTACCCATATTACGGGTATTCAAATCAAAAACCTATTTTTTTTCAGTTATACCATACAAAATTTTGTTTTAATTTTTCTTAAAGTGACACTTTGACAAAAATCATAATTCCTAGAGAAGTGAAAATAACAGAACGACACTAAGTGGACATGATTATCGAGATCTAGATTGTATGTACATACATATGTATATACTGAAAATATCAGATTTTTATTTTTTTCTCCAGATAAGGATCGACACAGAGTCCAGTTGAAAATCGTAAAAATGAGGAAAAATTGTGGAAATTTCAGATGGTAACCATTTCGTTCCTAATTGTTCCTATCAAACAAAGTATCAATCATTTCAATACCTATTCTAAGTAAGAAACTAGAGACTGTTATATACAAGTATGAAGTTGACCCAATTTTTTATTTTGGATAGTGTTAAAAAAACAGTAATGTCTCGCTAATCCGAATCACCCTTTTATTCCCATTATGTATTCTACAGTCCGAACCTTCTTAATTTTCGTATTCTGCAATCCGAATTCAACAAAAATTACCTAAGATGGATCTTACAGTTATTTTGTCACATTAATACTTCCGCACATAAGACCACCACCTGGAAATGCAAAATTCATCCGAACGTGTTCATACGTGCATTAGTACCTGTCTTTTCTCGTTGGTAAAACACGTGTTCGTCTGGAGAAATGGCAAATAAGAGGAAACTTAAGACAGTTACTTAAAAAAAAAAAAAAAAAAAAAACAGAAAACGGTGTTTCTGGGAAAAACATACTTTAATTACTGATTTGACGATAAAAATTTTGTGAGCTGAGTACGTGAATTTTACTTTTTGAACTACAAACTTTTAGTTTTTTTTTTTATTTTATTTTATAAAACTATGTTTGTATTTAATTTTTTTATTTAAACGAATAATAAATGTAATTTGAAGATTTCTTTTAACTATTAAATGCTATGTATTCCCCAATCCGAATCTACCATAATAATTCTGATTAGTGAGACATTACTGTTATTGATCTTTGAAAATTATTGTATCTTTAAATATTTAATGCAAGTCGTTTTGCTTATTTATTATGATCTATTAAGTTGTCTCACTGTAACATTAAACATTAAAGATGTGCGTTGCTTCTTATATCTCTACAACAATAATTATAAACGTCCATAAATTGTAACATTCTTTGTCAGTCATTTTTTAATGATCGATCGAATAAGCTCTCTTTAGATTTTAAATAATGTAAAGTTAATTGTGTTTGATCGAGTTTTATTTTGGCGTTGAACATTTTTTTAACATTGGGGTAAAGTCCGGGAACCGATGAATTTCGGTTTGCGCAATAATGGAACAGCAAAGGCTCTCGGAACAAATAACGAAGGTATCTAAAGAAGTTATTGAATATTTGTCTTCTTCAAAATAACAGAAGATACCAGTTCCTCTCAACTAAGTGACTCGTCTTACCACTGTTCATCAAAATTTTTGCGTTATTAATAAGGCACTGCTAAACAAATGTGTGGTTGGCGTAATTTCTCGCCTTCAGGTTCGTCTGCAAAAGGTAAAAATTCGTATTGATCCATGTGCTAACGCGACAGATAACGAGACTCTTTCTATGACAACTTCGTTAAAATCTCAGTGCATTCGGCTACCTAAGTTGGAATTAAAAAAGTTCTCAGGGGACTATATAGAATGGATTCCCTTTTGTGAAAATTTGCGTACGGCACCGCATGACAATACCTCCTTATCAGATGTTGAAAATTCAAAACCATCGCACGCAAAAGGAAAATGCGAAAGACTGTGTGAAGGAAGAAGACGATAACTTACATAGCTCAAATAGCGGATCTACTCTGGTTTTCGACGGGGATAAGCGGGTGAAAAACATTTTGTTCCTTTTAAAACAAGAAGAATCAATCGAAAAGGCGTCGGTTAGCAAAACAACAAAACCACCTACAAACAAATACACACAATCGTCAACACCAGCTTCTCTGCTTATTACAAGCAGTTCCCACCCCGTAAATCGTTTCTGAATAGTCTAAAAGAATAGTATGTTAGGTTACCGTCCTTTTTATAGATTGAAATTTTCATTTACATAATTTGTTTCATTTTTTATAAATACACCACACCACCAAGAGTTAAGATAAAAGGCGCGTTTACATTAATATCACAATCCAAATTTAGAAAAATACATGTAACGCGCGCTACAAAAACCTACGCAAATAAACTTTTTCCTCAAAGAAAACCGCTTACAATTTTGTAACTGCGTTTTAACGTATTTTCCACACAAATGCAAAACATCAAAGCAAGATCTCCACGGTACACTCTCCATTAAGGACTTTTTTTCAAAGCTCTAAAACCAAAAGCTCCTCAACAGCAATCCAAGAAAAAAAAGCTGAACGAGTTAAAAAACGGACAGAGGTAACTTTGAATGCACATCAATTTAAAAGGGGTTGAATAGCAGCAGCTACAGGCCACAGCCAATCAGTGCACAGTGCGCTGAATAAAGGCAGACCCATAATAGGCGAAAGGATCCGAACGACTACGTACGTAAATTTGCGATTACAAGTGTATCTTGCACCCATAACGTCGGATTGCTCGGTTTCGTTAATTTCTCATTCACTTTTGCTTTCGTAGGAAAATTTGTCAGCTAGTCAGCTGTTTCCAATTAGAATTTTAAAAAGCTGTGTTTTCCATTTCCGAAAAAATTATAATTTATTTTTAAAAAACCTTGATATTGGAAAAAAATCAGAATATTTTACAATTATAATCAGGTAAAGTGCTTTTGGTGCGGATTTGTACGATATTATTTTACCAAGGTTGTGAGAGGAATTTTAAACAGTTTGTTGGTTGGAATAAATTCTTGTAAAAAGTTCAAAGTTGCGGTATAAAATAACTCATTTTTTATGAACTGAATATAATTTTCGCGAACAAATGTAAGAACATGAAAAAAAATAAACAAATGATAACGTGACAACAGTGGATACGTTTTCAAACTCCTATTATGGGCAACTTGTCCATTTGAAGTTACGTAAAGAAACTTTCGTCCAGTTCTGACAGAAGCTTCAGTTTGCTTTCGCCTATTGCCTATTATGGTTGAGCCTTAAGATGTGTTGGATCTATGTCAGATGCAATTGGAAATTCACTGGCGGGTAAACACTTTTTATGGGGGTTTCTTCCAATTTAGTATGGTGCTTTTGAAAAAGCTTTGCAATAGACGTGTACAGCCAATTTATGCTGGAGAGAGTATAGTTGTGTGCGACAAAAAAATACAGTGCCGTTAAGCCGCCTGTTAAGTTACCACCGAGAAATAACGGTAACTCCGCAAACATTTGTGTTATGAGTCTGTTTTCATCCTCCAGACAAAGATCATTAAATAACTTTCTCAAAACGGCGCGAGTGTTTTTGTATTCACATTCTAACACTAAATTATTTGTGCGTGTAACAAAAGACGGAGGAAGTCAACAATCGCATATAAAAGAATCTATTGCAAAGAAACTAAATATAATAATATTTCATTATTTAATGGGTTTACGTTGGTGGATTCGAACGAAAATGGTTATATTCAAGAAACCGAGATAGCATTGTAAAATTTCTTTGAATTTAGCGGACTTTTCTACAACTTTTGGTTGAGCTACACATGTTCCATGTGCGGTTAGAGAAAAGGAAAATATTTCTGAAAATGCATCGTCAATTACATTTTGATGTGGAAAACATGTGGAGCCTAGAAGTTTTAGGGATTCAAAAAGAGAAGTTAGAAACAGAATCGTTCACTGAAGAATCAAAAACAAAGTGCATACGGAAAACGTCGGATGTGTACGAAGCAGTTTTACCTTGGAAAAATTCAAATGCATTTCTCGCCAATAACCGGAAAAATGCATTATCAAGATTGGAATCTCTTACAAAGAAACTCTCGCGGGAACCTTTGAAACTCTTTAAATATGATTCTTCTATGAGGCAGTTTATTACTGAAGTATTTGCGGAGCCGGTTTCCGTACCAACTGAAGTAAGCGGTAAATCATATCACATGACCCCACGTCCTGAAAAATCCACGACAAAGCTCTTGTAACATTTGGGGTCACATGTAGTCCTTTTCTACTATACGCGTGTATCCAGCGCTACTTGCATGTCGAGACATCAAATTTCCCCTGGACCTGTTCTTTGGAAAAATTAATTTAACATGGACGATATTGTCGTTAGTCTAAAAAATCAAGATCAGGCGGATAGATTTCATCGTCAGTCAATTAAAATTATGAAACGGGCGCATATAAATTTAGAAAATGGGCAAGCAATGATCCAATAACACGGGGGCGTTAAGGCGTTGAAATTACTGAGGAAGTTCAGGTTGAACTAAGCCTCAAGTGGAATATGCTTAGCGACCAATTATCAATCAACATGAAGGGATAAAGGAACCTTTGGTGGCCACTAAGCGAAACATTTTAAAAGTATTAGGTAGTATTTACGATCCCTTGGGTTTCGTTTGTTCTGCTGTCATTCGCTTAAAAGTCTTCCTAACACTTTTGCGATTAAGGTTAGGCTGGGATGAGTTTCTCACTGCAGATTTAACCAAGGAATTGAGTTGTTTTAAAGGATTGGAAAGAATAGACAAATTTTATAAACCTCGTTCGATAGATGTTAAAATAAATTTTCAATTAAAATATAAACAAATAAGTCCGTGACAGTGAATCTCCGAAGCCGCCTCGAAAAAAGTTGTTGTGCAGTGAACACGATAACTCGATTTTTTTTATTTTTGGTTGCATTTGGAAGTGAAAAAGGCGATTTTCGCTAAAAAAAAATTTCGTTAATTTGTTATTATAAAATGGAAAAAATGACAAAAAAAACCTCTTCCTGATTACCTGTTAATTTATGTGCAGAAATAGTGTTTAAAATGTCAAAAGAATCGGTCAAGTAGATTTTGAGTTATGATGTTCACCGCAAACTTTTTTTAAAAATGATGTTTGCGTCGGATGGCCAGTCCATAAAGCATTTATGAAGTGTAAACTCCACATTTCAAACCAGTAAAGTAGTTTTAATGGTAGTAGTTTAGATATAGTAGTTCTAGTACCTAAATTGTAATAGTTTAAAGAAAGAGACAGATAAAAATTAGTTTGTTACAAGATTTCATTTGGAATACATCACATAAATTTGGCGACGGGGACATGAACTTAGCAAAAAACAACATTTTTTTTTGCGAAAAAAAAAAACAAAATTGAATTTCGCTAAAAAAAATTTTGTATGTTTTGTTTTTAACAAAAAAAAGCTTTGACTCCAAATAATTGTGTGATCGGTAGTTAAACAAACAAGAAACCATGATGAATACCACCGTTGCAGCTGGAGCAAAAGAAAGCATCATAAGCTCGTATATCATATAGCATTTGGGAGTTCCGACCGCATGTCGACAATTGGGAGAATTGGTGGGAACTTTTGAATTCCCATTTTCTGGAAATTGTATGTACAGAAGAAAATAATAAAGTGGCCATCTTAATTAAGGCAATTGGAATGAAAGCGTACGGCTTACTAAGAGATCTAAGCGATCCAGTTTTACCTTCCAACAAAAAGTTCAGTTAGCTGAAAGACTTGTTGGACACACCAGTGATTTTGTTCCGTGAAATACGAAATTGTTTGGAAGCAAACAAAAATGGAAGCAGAAACAGAATCAATGTGATTCGAACGTTTATACGAAGAAAATGAGACATTAAAATTGAGTGTGGCACTGAAAACGGCTATGGCAGCAGAAGTAAAATTAACCATGCGACAGCAAGTGCAAAAAGAGGTTAACTTTGTTTAAAAAGTTTCAACGTGGTCAGGGAAGTGCCAAACAAAACAACTTCAACAACAACATCAAAGGAAAGGAGTGTTCACGACGGAGCTCACATTGTGGTTGGAAGAATCACGACGGAGCTCACAGTGTGGTTGGAAGAATCACGATGGAGCTCACAGTGTGGTTGGAAGAATCACGCCAGCGAAAAATGCAAGACAGGGCAAGCACGTGCCACACTTGCGGCAATGTTGGACATTTGGCGAGCGTGTGTAGCAGAGATAGCAGCAGCAGCAGACAAGTTAATTTAGTTGAAGTACCCGCTTCAGTTTAAACCATGAATTTTATTCAAATAATTAACAACTTCTGATTATACTTAGGATTTCTCAATTTATTTAATTTTTAGTGTTGCTGGCGAATCGGAGGCTACACCGTTTACATAAGTAGTAAAAGTTAATCAAGTCAGGCTCGAATTTTTGTTGGATACCGCTGCTGCGTGTTCATTGGTTTCTTCATCAAGTTTTGATAAGTATTTTGACCGTAGTTTTTTGAAGCCCTGTGTTGATCGATTTTGTGCGAATAACGGCGAAACAATACAAATTGTGGGTGAGTTCAAAGCAACTGTTCAATATCGTGAGCAAACACGTGAGCTACGGTTAATTGTTAGTAATACTAATAGTCCATTTATTTTGGGGAAAGATTTTATGCAACTTTTTAATATGATATAATATTTTTAAGCACACGTAAAGTTACGTGTACCCATTTGTGTACAATGGGGAAATCTGACTTTTTTTTTAGTATGGATTTCAAAACAATCTCGTAATCATTATTTTATGAAAGGAGATTCAATAATCTTCCAGATACAAATACAACCAATGCAATCGAAGAAGATGGTCATAAGGCTGTGTTTGACATTGCATTTATACCACCAGATGCAGATTACCACACAGACGATGAGGAAATAAAAACGAAAAATTAAGATAACGACCACATACCCAATGATGTTAAAATTTTCATTAGGGATGAGGATTTTGATAGCGAGGATGAAGTTCCTTTATCAGTCATTAGAGCCTCAAAAACTGAGCAACGATGACGATGAACTGTTGGTAACTTCAAAATAAACAAAATGAATATGAAATGTGATTTAGACAGTCGAAATATTTGAAATGCTATTTGATAATGAAGTAAAAGAATTGATCTTGAATCAAACTAGGCTTTATGCTTCCCAACATAACCATCATAGCCTCAATTTCCCAAAAGAGCTGGAAATTTTCATAGGAATTATGTTCTATAGTGGTTACCATTCATTGCCCAGGGAGTCAATGTATTGGAAATTAGATGAGGATACAAGAACCGCATTGGTAGCAAACAACATGCCGCGAAATCGTTTTCATGAGATAAAAAATATAATCATTTCGCAAATAACAATCAACTAGATGCTCAAGACAAAATGGCAAAGCTCAGACCTTTTATGAATCTTTTGTGGCAAAAATATCGTGGTTCATGCACGAAAAATTCTCCATTGATGAAGCCATGATAAAGTATTTTGGCTGACATTCTTCACAACAGTTTATAAGAGGAAAACCTGTTCGTTTTGGTTTCAAGAACTGGATAATGACAAGTAGTTGTGGCTACCTTTACAACTTTGATACATATTGGGGTGCAAGAAATGTGAACGCTGATTTGTTACATATGCCACTGGCATATCGAGTTGTGCTTGAGCTTCTAGAAAGAGCTCAACTTCCATCTGATCACGTAATTTATTTTGACAACTATTTTACTTCTCATGAGCTTGTGTTGTTGAGAGAGAAGGGCTTCAGAGCAACTGGAACAGTAAGAGAAAACCGAACAAAGAAATGGCCATTGAAGCTAAAAACAGAATTCAAAAAGGATAGACGAGGCACATTTACGACGTAAATAATAATATTATTTTTTTGAAGTGGAATGACAATAGTGTTGTCACCATGGGCACAGACTTTGATATAATCCAGCCTATGCATTATGTCAAACGTTGGTCATCAGTAGAAAAAATAAAAGTTTTCATTCAGCAGCCGAATCTTTTTGCGGATTATAATAACAGTATGGGTGGAATGGAGTGGAATTCGGCGGGCAATGGAAAACTCCCGAAAGTAAAATTGCCTACGAAAAAGCTTTTAAGGAGTGCCGTTCGGACTCGGCGATAAACCGTAGGCCCCGCTCAGATGTGACAAAAATGACAACATGAGCAACACAAATGAGTGCCAAGAAGCTAGGCCATGGCCCATACTGGGTTGCCAGCGCCACAGTGTTTTTGTTTTTTGTTATGGGTGGAGTTGAATAACACTATTTACGAGCTTTTTACGTCCATGCTAAGCTCAACGTTGGTGAACGCTTGGAAACTTTATAAAGTCGCACCGATTCCGAAGATGACTTGATATCGTTATATTATTATATCTATTATCGCTTGATATTATCTTAGAAGATATACAATTCTACAACCTTCGACATCAAAACGATCCATATGTGCAAGTGTGGCTTTGACTGAAAGTCACCATTTTCCTAAGAGAATTGAAAAGCCTCTTAGATGCAAAGTATGTCACATGAGAGTCAGATAGGTTTGTGAGTTCTGCAACATAGTTCTGTGTGTCGAAAAAGAATGCTTTAAAAAATTCCATTTAAAAAATTAGCCAACATATGTTCTCATTGTACCTATTTGGGTACAGCTTGAAAACAGTAGTTCCTTCATTTTTAAAAAAAGAAAAATTTTTTTTTTGTAATCTCTTAACACTATTCAATAAAGTTATGTTACCAAAAATTTGAAATTTTACTTTAAATGTCTTTCGTAATAAATGGGTTAAGATGAGAACGTCTTCGCACGAGAATACTCAGATCCGAACAAGGTCAGTTGGCAGCCAGCTAGCGTAGAAAAACGTATCGGTCCACGATCATACAGCTGTGTTCTTACTCACAGTAAAAGAAGAATAAAGAGGCATTTGAATCAAATCATATCGGGCACATCGAATGAAGCACGCAAATCGATCGGTGGTAGTAAAGAGTGCTCTTTAAAACAAACAGCCAGTGGGACAGCGGAGTCGGTATTCAGGGCAGATTCGAAAGATGTTACTGTAAGTAAGAATGCTGAGCCACCGATTGCCGTACCATGAACTCAAGCCGAGAGACGTCGAAAGCCGGTTTTGCATGTCCAAAATGCTGCTGGAACGCCACAGGAGGAAGTCATTGCATCGGATTGTTACTGGTGATAAAAATGGATCCGTTACGACAACCCCAAGCGCAAAAATCATATGTGAAACCCGGCCAACCAGCCAAATCAACGGCAAAGCCAAATATCCATGGCGCGAAGGTAATGCTCTGTATTTGGTGAGATCAGATGGGTGTGATGTATTATGAGCTGATAAGACCGGGTGAAACCATCAATGGACAACGCTACCGAACACATTAATCCATTTGAAGAGAGCAGTAGCCGAAAAACGCCCGGAATATGCGACCAGACACGAGGCAATAATTTTCCATCATGACAAAGCTCGGCCCCGCGTTGCTATTTCGGTTAAGAACTATTTGGAAAACAGTGGATGGGAAGTCTTACCCCACCCGCCTTATAGCCCAGACCTTGCCCCTTCTGACTACCATTTGTTCCGATCGATGCAGAACGCCCTTACTGAAATACGCTTCACATCAGAGCAGAATATCAAAAATTGGCTTGATTCATTCTTGGCTGCCAAGCCGGCGCAGTTCTTTTGGGATGGGATCCACAAATTGCCAGAAAGATGGGAAAAAGTCATAGCTTCAGATGGGCAATACTTTGAATAATACTATTGCCCTTTTTTTTAAAATTTTGAAGAAAAAAAAAATCGCACGAATTAAGTTATATGTACCCAATATAATTTTGTCACGCGACAAGGAATGCAAATCGCTCAAAGGTGACGTTTGTTTTCGGTGAAAAGTGCTGGTCAAACTTTTCCTGTATGGATTTGAGATCTTTCGATTCCTCCAGCATCAACGAAAATGAATTAAATATTTCGATAGCTTCTGGACCGATGCACGCCATAAATGTTGCCACTTGGATTTCCTTTGGCTTTTTTTCCAGTTGAGCGGACATTTTGTATTGGTGTATCTAGCTTTTCCATTACTAGGCGTTTCTAAGTTTATGAATTACCTGTTGTATTTTAACCAGATTTTATGACAACTTCTGATACCATGTTGTGACGGACACGAATGATACGTACGACTGCTAGTTCAAGACTAGTTTATTAGAGTAGCGAATTTACACGGATGATATTACAACTAATACTATGACTCTGACTCGATGCAGTGGTCTCGATGAACAATCTGATCTGCGGGGCGTATTACCCTAACTATCTATATCACGAGAGTGTGCGCTTTAACGGCTTCAAATTATCGGTGCCGCTAATCTTCTACGTTGCTCGAACAGCTGCAGACAGGCGACTCAACTACGATAGAGACGTCGCACACGGCAGTGCCTAGCATCTCCGAAACAGTAGGGCGGTTAGGAGTCGCGATTTGAGTGACGTTGCTCGGCAGCAAGAAGAATTTTGGTGGCCTATTGGAAGAGGGGAAGCTCCTTCGTCGTTTCCTTCTAATTCGAGATAAGACGCAAAGTCGGTATACTTAGATTTTAAGTCATGGCTGGCTTACATAGTTTAGGTAGGTTAATGTAGGGGATTTTCATAAACGTCGGAAATCTGCGCTAGTACAATCGCATTTCTTTTCTCATGCATTTTTGAACACACACACGATGCAGACTGCGGCAGGCCTGCAGTCAAAAAATAATGGCTGCACAATCTGCCCGACATCGATGACATTTCAACGTTTATGAACAGTAGGTAATGTAGTTCATCTAAGTTAGTACGATCGTCAATCTGCATTAATGAACATGTCTAACGCAGGCCTTTGTTGGTCTGACGTTTATGAAAACACTTGAAGTGTTGAGAAAAATTAAAAAAAAAAAAAGGTAACAAAACAAAAAAAGTACGTATTTAATCACGTATCGTAGTTTAAGATAATCTAAGTAGGTTAAGAACTATTTTGTAAGAAGTTTTACGTTTTTTATAATGAACAAGGAAGAACTTGGATAAAAACCCGTCAGCTCTCACCAACGCCATTAAATTCTCGAAGGATTATGATGTCCCAATCGAAGATCTTACGAAACGCTTTCCAATTCAACCACCCTGGCTATTACCAAAAGAATCTATCAACATAGACCTAGCCAAGAGCTCGAATGTCTCAAATTAAGGTATAAAATGTGTTTTCAGGCAAATGTTTGAAGAAATACGGCGTAAGCACGACAACTGGTCTTTCATATTCACCGATGGGTCTAAAAGCATAAATGGTACATCATTTGCAGTGGTCGATGAGGAGGGTAAAACCTTGAGTAAAGGGCTTTTACCAGATCACTGCTCCATCCTACCCGCGGAAACTCTGGCTATCGTACGTGCCTTGAAATCTACATCCTGCAGAACATCTATTATCTGTACAGACAGCCTCTCTACATTAAAAAGTATACTAAATACCAACAACAACAGTTAAATAATAACAAATATCCGTGACAAACTTATACGAGCTAAGGGAAAAATTAAATTTTATGGATACCAGGCCACATCGGCATTAGAGGGAACGAAAATGCATATCAAGCAGCGAAACTTGCAGTGAAGGAGCCCCTTATCACCTCCCCCACCATAAATAAAAGAGATATCGAAAGGAAAATAAAAAGCATTTGGTCCGAAAAGATTAAAAATGAATGGAGTAATTATAATCACAACAACCGCTCTTTCGGCCCAAGTGAAACACATACAGCATATCCTCTAAGTGTAACCCCCCTTATGGCAAGGCGTTACATTCGACTACGCCTCGGACACACCAACCTTACCCACTCTCATCTCATAAATAAATCCTTTCAGCTGAACTGTTACTTCTGCCAAAGCGACATCCCACTGTCAACCAAACATCTCCTTTTTGATTGCCAAAAAAGATTTTCCCTATAAATCCATTTGCTTTCTCAGATTGTGTTTCTTTTCATTTTTCTACTTAAAAAAGCTATCGATTCAATCAGCAAAGAACATGAAAAGATATCACAACTAAAAGACGGCTTAATCCTTATACTGGTTAAAGACCAACATATAGCTAATAAATTCATACGCTGCAAAAGCCTTAACAATGTGTGCCCAGTGACAATTAGACTCCACCCTAACCTCAATCTCACAAAAGGCATTGCATTCGCCCCTTGTCTCATCAATGTCCCAGGGGCAGAAATCGTCTCTGAGATGAAGTCTCAACATGTCACTGATGTCTACAAATTCACGCGGATAGACCAGGGGACGAGAAGACCAACTGGTCTCATGCTATTCTCCTTTGATCTATTTGAACTACCAAGTAGTATTGAAATAGGTTGGTACAAAACAAAAGTGTCCGAGTATGCCCCAAACCCCATGAGATGCAGACAGTGTCAACTCATCGGCCATACAATCAAATGGTGCAAACGGTCAGCCACGTGTGTAAACTGTAACCTCCCTCCTCATGCCGAGGTGGAATGTTCTCGCACTTTATGTGCCAATTGTCAAGGCTCCCACCCCGCTTCCTCCAGTTCCTGCCCACCTCTTCCAAGCGCATCTCGCACCCACAACATATAAACTCATCTTCAGTATCAGCACCCGACAACCTCCCGTCTCCAAATCAATCCCCATTAACTAAGTTGTCAAAATCTCTCTTAATAAAAACGATTACTTCATTATCACCTCTGACATAGAGGATGACAACACATAACCACAATGCATTTTCAGATGATTCCAACTTTCACAGAAAATTCATAAAAGTAAAGCGGAAAGCTATGGATACCCAATCAACACCCCTTAGTCCCTGCCCCTCTGCTTCACTTATTGAACTCCCAATCAACACACTAGAACTCGAATCCTGCCTTAATTCAGCAAAGGGTAAAACCCCAGGCTTCGACAGAATCGGCTACCGGATGCTAATAAACAGCCCAAAAATGTTCAAAAAACGATTACTCGCTCTTTTTAATGAGATATTTAGCTCTGGTATAATCCCACAAGCCTGGAAAATTGTAACAGTTATTCTCATACCGAAACCAAAAAAACAACTCAATCAAGTTAACGGTTACCGCCCAATATCTCTCCTACCTTGCCCAGGTAAAATTTTGGAAAAAATCATTTCAAAACGGCTTTTATGGTTTTTGGAAAGAGATAATTTGATAAGCGAGGAAAAAATAGCATTTAAACAAGGTCGGGGCACCAGCGATGCACTTCTACACATTGATGCCTATATCTCTACTGCTTTATCCACTAAAAATCACGGCTCAATACTCTCTATTGATTTTGAGAAAGCATTTGATCGCATTGGCGTCCATGTCGTCCTTAATAAGCTAATTAAATGGAAAATCGGTCATAAGTTGTTTAAATTTATTAAATCCTTTTTGACCAATAGAAAGTTTCGTATAAAAGTTAATGGTTCCATTTCCAATGTCAAAGATCTTAAAAACGGAATCCCGCAAGGTTCCCCGCTCTCCGTAGTATTATTCATGATAGCCTTTAACGATATCAACCTTATTCTATCAAGGTACAGTCCAATAAGACATTGTCTATATGCTGATGATTTAATCATATTTACTAAATGCAAGGATCGCTTAAAAGTATCCACAACATTTTTTAACATCATGGCAGATCTTGAAGCCTGGTGCGAAGTATCAGGCTCCAAGATCTCAGCCGAAAAAAGGAACATACTTCACATATGTAGAAAAACTAGCTGCACTAAGCATATAGGTCTTAGTTTTAATTCCATAAATATCTGCAATGTAAACTATTTTAAATTACTTGGAATAACGTTCGACTGTAAATATTGCTTTAAAGAACATTGTCTAGAACTTAAGAAAAGCCTAGCTACCAGGTTAAATATTGTTAAATTCTTAGCTTCGAAAAATAGTGCTTCTCATACTAATACATTGATCAATGTCACCAAATCAATTATCCTTTCTAAAATCGACTACGGCTTAGTAATATACGGCAGATGTTCGAAATCATCTCTACAATATATAAAATCCCCATACCATACCTCGGCCCGAATCTCCTTAAGAGCGTTTAGAACTACTCCCATCAGAAATATCCTCACCGAAAGTGGTCTCCCGTCGATTGAGCATAGATTTGATTACCTAACTTCTCTTCTACTCGCTAAAATCGCAGTATCCCGGAAAACCCCCATATTGAATGACATCAAAAGGATATTAACAAGGAAGAACCTGGATAAAAACCCGTCAGCTCTCACCAACGCCATTAAATTCTCGAAGGATTATGATGTCCCAATCGAAGACCTTACGAACCGCTTTCCAACTCAACCACCCTGGCTATTACCAAAAGAATCTACGAATATAAACATAGACCTAGCCAAGAGCTCGAATGTCTCAAATAGAGGTATAAAATGTGTTTTCAGGCAAATGTTTGAAGAAATACGGCGAAAGCACGACAACTGGTCTTTCATATTCACCGATGGGTCTAAAAGCATAAATGGTACATCATTTGCAGTGGTCGATGAGGAGGGTAAAACCTTGAGTAAAGGGCTTTTACCAGATCACTGCTCCATCCTATCCGCGGAAACTCTAGCTATCGTACGTGCCCTGGAATCTACATCCTGCAGAAAATCTATTTTCTGTACAGACAGCCTCTCTACATTAAAAAGTATACTAAATACCAACAACAGTAAAATAATAACAAATATACGAGACAAACTTACACGGGCTAAGGGAAAAATTAAATTACTATGGATACCAGGCCACATCGGTATTAGAGGGAACGAAAATGCAGATCAAGCAGCGAAACTTGCAGTGAAGGACCCACTCTCATCTCATAAATAAATCCTCTCAGCTGAACTGTTACTTCTGCCAAAGCGACATCCCACTTTCAACCAAACATCTCGTTTTTGATTGCCAAAAAATAAAATCCATATCTAAAAATATCTTTAATAATAGTAGTTTTCACGAACTTCTCGCTCATCCTACTGAAAAGAACATAAAGAAAGTTGTTGAATTTCTTACTGCAATAAATTTAATAAACCAGATATAGAAATCTTATTCAAACTAGCCGAAAGCCCTGGTAGCTAGTGCTATAATATAGATTAAAAAATTGTAATTATATTACCTTTTTTTAAATAAATAATAATAATAATAATAACATTTGAGTTTTTAAGAGCCTTAGTAGATCCTGGATCTCAAGCTACGTTTATAACAGAACGTGCAGTGCAATTGATAAGCTGCCCTAAATACATGGTAGACGTAACGATTTCTGGCATGGCTTACTGCAAAGCTGGAACCTGCAAGAGCAAAGTAATGCTTGAATAACGTTCAAGATACCCTTCCAAGTACAAATTACATTGCGAGGCACTAGTCCTTACAACACTAACGAACGAATCAGCCGGCAGAATTCTTAAAAATCGGTAATATAAACGATTTCTTAAACAAAAACTACATTTTAGCGGATCCAACGTTTGATATACCAGGCTCAATAGATCTTTTAATTGGAGCTGACATTTTCTGAAATAGTTTTAGAAGGAGTAAATAAAACAAAGGAAGACATACTGGCTCAGAACACACAATTTGCTGTGAAAATTTCATTTAACGATAAAGAATTTAACTTAGGAGAATCTAAAATAAGAGCGATGGCGCGTTGGTTTCAAACTGAAAAGAAACTATCAAGGAATAATACTTAACGGCAAAACTATAATACGAGGGCGGGTCAATAAGTCCGTGACTTTTGGATTAAAACACAGATTTTTTGATAAAAAAATAATTTTATTTTTCAATGTAGTCTCCCTTGAGCTCTATACACTTTGTCCAACGCTTCTCCAATTTTTTTATCCCTTCCAAAAAAAAATGATTTGTCGAGGTCCTCAAAATAGGCCTTTGTTTGCGAGATGACTTCATCATTGGAGTCAAATCTTTTTCCACCAAGCCATTTCTTCAGGTTTGGGAACAAGAAGTAGTCGCTCGGAGCCAAATCTGGAGAATAGGGTGGATGAGGGAGCAATTCATAGCCCAATTCATGGATTTTTGCCATGGCAACTGCACATGTGTGCACCCTTGCATTGTCTTGGTGGAAAAGAACTTTTTTCTTGGCCAAATGAGGTCGTTTTTTTTTCAAATCGTCATTGAATCGGTCCAATAAGTTGGCATAATATTTCCCATCGATTGTTCTTCCCTTTTGAAGGTAGTCAATGTGGATTATCCCGCGTGCATCCCAAAAAACAGTCGCCATAACTTTATTGGCTGACAAACCCACCTTGGCCTTCTTTGGCGCCGATTCACCCTTAGAAACCCACTGTTTTGACTGTTGTTTGTTCTCTGGTGTGTTGTGATGGATCCATGTTTCGTCCACGGTTACAAAACGGCGCAAAAACTCCTCCATATTGCGATTAAACAACGCCAAACCTCCTTGTGAAGTTGTTACACGATTGCGTTTGTGGTCGACTGTGAGCAAACGCGGCACCCATCTTGCGGAAAGCCTTCTCATGCCCAAGTGATCATTCAAAATTGAAACCACTGAGCCATGCGAGATCCCTACGGCTTCCACAATCTCTCGCACTTTCAATCTTCGGTCGGCCAACACCATATCGTGAATTTTTTCGATTGTTTCGGGTGTAGAGACCTCAACTGGGCGTCCAGGACGTTCGGCATCTTCAGTGCTTGTACGGCCACAACGAAATTCAGTAAACCACTTTTTTACCATTGAAATCGATGGTGCAGAGTCCCCATAGTATTTATCAAGCTTAGCCTTGGTCTCGGTAATGGTTTTTTTTCGCAAGAAATAATGCTTAATAAGCACACGAAATTCACTTTTTTCCATTTTCTCCTCAAATTAGTGAGTAGTCTGATAAAAATAGCTGTCAAACACAAACTAACTGACGCAGCAAGTTTAAATTTTGACAGGAGTCAACTGACAGATGCCTGTTGACAGGAGCAGTGTTGCTGTTTCAGTAAAGAGGTCAGAAATTCAAAAAGTCACGGACTTATTGACCCGCCCTCGTAACTTTATGCAAGAATATCTAGATTTTGGTCATATGAAGGCTCTAAATGGAGAGGAAATCAAGAATGCTAACGAAAAACGTGTATAATACATGCCACACCAGGCAGTTATAAGAGAAGAAAGTTCAACTACGAAACTGCGCGTGGTGTTTGACGCATCGATGAAGACAAGTAGTGGGTTAAGCTTAAACGAATTAATGATAAACGGACCAAAATTACATCAGAATCTTCAAAGCATTTTGCTTCGTTGGAGAATTCATAGATATGTTTACAAGGCGGATATAGAAAAAATGTATCGACAGATATATGTTACTGAGGATGATCAGGACTTTCAAAGAATACTATTGCGACCGTCTCCAAACCAAAAACTGCAGGAATTTAAATTAACAACTGTAATATAGGGCACTAGATCTGCTCTTTACCTGGCCATAAAAACGTTACAGAAATTGGCCGATGATGAATCAGCAGAATTCCCAGACATAGCAAAAATAATTATTATTATAATAATTAATTTTATGTAGATGACTTAATGTCAGGCTCAAATTCATTGGTAAAAGCCAAAATAACACAGAAGCAACTCTTTGAAGTACTTAAAAGAGGAGGCTTTAATTTAAGAAAATGGAAAGAAAACACCCTGAGATATTAAGAAATTTAAATGCAGCTTGTAACGACACAAAAACGATTGAAATAAATAAAGAAAAGACAGTCAAAACCCTAGGTGTACACTGGTCGCCAGATGCAGACCATTTTCGTTTTAAGGTAAACCTACAGCAATGCACAGGAAAACCAACAAAAAGAATAATTTTATCAGTTATCGCGAAACTATTATTATAAAAGCGAAAATTTTAATGCAAGATCTCTGGATTGAGAAATTTGGATGGGATCAACCTATGGCTGATGAACTAGCCAAGAATTGGATAAAATTTCGTGATGAACTAAACATAGTTGAACAAATATCTATTCCCCGCTGGGTACATTATGTTCCTGGTGTTAAACATAATGAAATACATGGATTTGCAGATGCCTCTCTCAAGGCTTATGGAGACGTTGTATACAGCAAAATCGTAACAATTCAGGGAGATATTCGTATAACGTTGCTTCTTTCTAAGACGAGAGTGGCACCTATAAAAACCTTAAATGATAGAATAATAACACTGCCTAAGCTTGAATTGTGTGCTGCGGCTTTATTAGTTAAACTTTTTAGGTTTATGCTTGGAGCGATTTAGTCTGGACTAATGGACAAATGGAAATGTTTTGTTGCAAATACGAGGGCGGGTCAATAAGTCCGTGACTTTTTGAATTTCTGACCTCTTTACTGAAACAGCAACACTGCTCCTGTCAACAGGCATCTGTCAGTTGACTCCTGTCAAAATTTAAACTTGCTGCGTCAGTTAGTTTGTGTTTGACAGCTATTTTTATCAGACTACTCACTAATTTGAGGAGAAAATGGAAAAAAGTGAATTTCGTGTGCTTATTAAGCATTATTTCTTGCGAAAAAAAACCATTACCGAGACCAAGGCTAAGCTTGATAAATACTATGGGGACTCTGAACCATCGATTTCAATGGTAAAAAAGTGGTTTACTGAATTTCGTTGTGGCCGTACAAGCACTGAAGATGCCGAACGTCCTGGACGCCCCAGTTGAGGTCTCTACACCCGAAACAATCGAAAAAATTCACGATATGGTGTTGGCCGACCGAAGATTAAAAGTGCGAGAGATTGTGGAAGCCGTAGGGATCTCGCATGGCTCAGTGGTTTCAATTTTGAATGATCACTTGGGCATGAGAAAGCTTTCCGCAAGATGGGTGCCGCGTTTGCGACAATGCAAGGGTGCACACATGTGCAGTTGCCATGGCAAAAATCCATGAATTGGGCTATGAATTGCTCCTTCATCCACCCTATTCTCCAGATTTGGCTCCGAGCGACTACTTCTTGTTCCCAAACCTGAAGAAATGGCTTGGTGGAAAAAGATTTGACTCCAATGATGAAGTCATCTCGCAAACAAAGGCCTCGACAAATCATTTTTTTTGGAAGGGATAAAAAAAATTGGAGAAGCGTTGGACAAAGTGTATAGAGCTCAGGGGAGACTACGTTGAAAAATAAAATTATTTTTTTATCAAAAAATCTGTGTTTTAATCCAAAAGTCACGGACTTATTGACCCGCCCTCGTACATGAAATTACGAAACCGGCAGATTGGCATTACGTGAAATCAGAAGACAATCCCGCCGACTTGGCGTCAAGGGGGGTAGAACCGAAAATGCTCTAAGACTGTAAGCTACGGTGGGAAGGGCCTTCCTGGCTTTACAACGACCAATATCCATACAAAACGGAAACAGAGAAGATGGTTAAAATGAAAGAGGTAAAAGACTTGGCAACTAAAGCTATGACAACAAAAACACTGAAATCGTCGATAAGACACTTAACAAAAGTAGTTGGTTATTGTATCAGATTTGCTACGGCTTGTAGGTACCGTAAGGAATTTTTAACACTTGAACTAACGCGAGTAGAGTTGGAGCATTCCTTAAATACTATCATTTGTCTGATACAATTGAACAACATTTTCATTCAGAAATGGTTTCAATAAAGATGGGAACAAATTTATCCAAATCTAGTAAGCTTTTATTACTGACCCTATTTTTGGATGAGAATAGCGTATTACGAGTAGGCGGGGGAATTGAACGACCAAGCGTCCCATACAATCAGAAGCATCCCATCATACTGCCAAATAACGATTTTGTAAGTAAACTAATTATAACAGAATCACACATTTCAACCTTGCATGGAGGAAACGAGGCAACACTTGCCTATACGCGACGTATGTTTTGGATATTGCATGGGAGGAATGAGGTCAAAAATGTAATCAGAAACTGCGTTAAATGTTGCCGATTCCAACCCAAAACTTGTAATCAAATCATGGCCGTTCTACCTGCTTCACGAGTACGACCTAATAAGCCGTTTACACACAGGAATTGATTATGCGGGTCCAATACAGATAAGAACAACAAAAGGCAGAGGTTACAAATCGTACAAGGGATATATTGCAATCTTTGTCTGCTTTTGTACAAAAGCAATTCATATAGAATTGGTATCTAAAGGATATCGCTATTAGGGAGATTCATAGCTCGTAGAGGTGCACCAAGACAAAAATATTCAGATAACGCTAAAACTTCAAAGAGAGCCGCAACTGACAGTGATTTGGAAATATCCTCGATAGCGAATTTTTTTTAGGGTTTCTTGAGCAATCGCGAATGATGTGGCGATTTAGCGTTGAGCGAGCGCCCTGGTTAGGCGGGTTTTGGGAACGTCTGGTCAAGAGCGTTAAAGGCATTTTGATGGTCACCCTCTGAAAGTCTAAATTAACAAATGAAGAGCTTTATACTTTACTAACGTCCTCTTACTTATCTCACTGATGATCCGATGGATTTAACACCTCTTGCTCCTAACCATTTTCTTTCAGGACATTTCAGAAAATGTTCAGAACCTGCAGAAAGAACTTGTTACTGATGTTGGGATGCGAAAGAAATGGGTATCCAGAGCAAAATATTTTTTTTTTTTTGTGGTAACGATGGAATGCAGAATATCTTCGCCTTTTGAGATCAGTCTACAGTGCAGGTAAAGCAGTCTCGACTGAAATTCAACTAGGAGGCGTAGTCCTGGTTCATGATGCTGCTACGACGCGATTGCTTTCAAAGATAGCTGTCGTCGAAACCTGTTTTCCTGGGAGGGAAAATAATATAAGAGTATGCGAAGTGCGTTTATCAAATGGTAAGAAAATGAGATGTCCGATTTAGCTTCTGTCCAATTTGTTTCCTGGCCCGCCAGGAGGATGTTGGAAATAATTGTATCTTTAAAAATTAAATGTAACTCGCTTTGCTTAGAACTACTGTTGAGTTTTCCAGTATTAATTTTCTTACATTCTTACATCTTATCATAGGATCCCATAAGTTGTCTCACTCTAACATTGAACATTAAAGATGTAACGTTACTTCTCATATCTCTACAACAATTATAAAGGTCCATAAAATGTAACATTCTTTGTCAGTCGTTTTATAAAAGCGATCGTGTAATCTCTCTTTAGATTTTTGTGCTTGACTCGACCGAGTTTTATTTTGGCGTTGAACATTTTTTAACAGATGGGTAATGATCAGATATTATACAATAAAAAAAAATAAATTGTGGTCGTTTAGCATTTCTAGCACCGTAATTTTTTTTATTGAAATTAAAAATCATGCGGCATACCCCATTTGTTGATTTCATATGGAATGACCCAATCGAAGAAAACAATTTTTCCAAATTTGTTTTTTACGCTTTCAAACATGTTTTCTGCCTGAAGCAGATTTTTCCTCAATGAATTCCAGATGAATACTGAGCATTAAATTGTGAGAATTTGCCTACACACTACACAATTTTTAGAACGTTATGGAGGAGAGAACTGAAATTGTGAGATGATTGCCCGAGGCAATCTGCCAATTTGGTTTGATGATAGCGTCACACGAGTGATTTTACCTGCTGGTTGCAGTCGAAAATTCGGTCCGGTTATTGTCCTGTGCGTACGCGTTTTTACAGTAAGGTGCCAGCTACAAATGCTCACTGTTCAAATAAAAGTGCGCCGAGCTCATTTAGTAAGAGTTTAGCAGTTCACAATAGCTAAAGCCAAAACGGAAAAACGGAAACTACAATGGTTGCTCTTAGAAGCATCAACTCCTGAGATTATCAGGTTTTGTCAAGGGAAAATGTAATGTAGAGCGAAAACATTTTACAATATTCCATAGGTTCGGGTATTCCGCGCTGACTTCGCAAAGAAGCTTTGAAAACTAAAGCAAGGAAAATATGAAAAATTAGAGAGATAAACAGGTTGTCACACCGAGTTACACGGGACATCCATAAGATAAGAACCATGCAGCAGACTACCTACACCCTTGCATAGAGTTTTTGTGATAAGAGTGTCAATTTGTGAAAGCAAAAGCACGTTTGGCTGTTTTAAAGTTTAAATTCTGATCTAGCCAGATTTTCAGGTATTTGTATACCGGTCCTGTTCTGCTCAAGGGGAGATCGAATGTTCGATTAATTTTGCTCAATTCACTGCCATTCTACTAAACGGGGAACACTACCTCTAATAGAAAATCATTTCGAAAACAGCAATCAATGAAATTTCACTTCAAGTACAAGCACATGGATATGCCACGTAAAACGTAAAAAGCAATTAGAAAAAAAATTGAAAAAAGAAGTACAATTTTATTTAAAAATAAATCCAACTACTTAAAAGGACATTCCAAGTTTTTTTTTTGGATATTTTAGAAACTGATCTCCCGTCGGTACCAAAACACAAAATTGGCTGCTTGCTTTTTTGAATGGTGGCGAATCGACTAGCCTCTTGCTTGTCGAAATGCACAGCCGTTCTCTGCCAAACGGCGGTAAAAGCCAGTTTGCCTATCATACTTAACGAACGAAAATATTTCTCAATTCAAATCAAGTGTCCGCAGTTATTTTGTTGCATTAGTACTATAAGGTCGAAGTTTTGTAGACAAAACGTAAATAAAAAATGTTCAATAAATATACGTTTATGAAACAATTATTGATAAATTTTTTTATTGTAGGAAGAAAATAACAGACCAATAAGCATGTAGCACTTTTTTGTTTTGGCGTAATTGGGTCGGCCCTAATACTCAAAATGTCCAAAAGACTCAAAGCACATTGTTTAATACTAAGTTAATAAATTTTTAAAAAACAAACTTTGAATTCACATTTTTAATTTTTTTTTCAAAGTTATCCTCCTTACATTTCATTTGGGTTATCCAAGCCATACAGTGCAGCCTCGTTAATCCAGACCCCTAAAAACAAGCGCATTTCCGGATTAGACAATGTGAGAGAAAAATGCCGATTGATTAATCAAAATGAAATCCCAATTTAAAGTGACACGGTCTTTCATTATTACACATAAATGTAATCGACTACATACTACAAAATTTATAAAACCAACGTACAACGGTCAATGTTGTATGTTTACACAATGGCGGCATTTTGCAAAAACTTTGTCTTTTCAAGATAGTACACGACAATACGAATCGCAGTTAACTTATTTTTATACCCCCATAAAAAACATATTAGCTGAAGCAGTACTGCCGACCGTCGATGGACGGAGAAATATTATCACCTTTAAGCTTTCTGCGAAACTAATTTTCTCTAAATACTCCATAATCGATAATGATATCAAAAGCAACACATCACAAGTTTAAAAGAAAAATACCATCCTCCATCAGCATTATTCTCGACCAAGCAACAGAGCTGGAGGTACCTTAACGCACTCAAATATCTACACCACGTTATCCCCCTTGGTTCATCAGCTGCGAATCTCTGATACCGACTCTAGCCTTCTATACAAAGACAAGTACAACCAGCAAAACTTACCGTCAGTTGTTTTCAAATATTTCATTAGACCTGTAATCGGAGAGATCGAACTTCACATTCACAGATCGATCAAAGACTATGGATAACACATCGTTTGCAGTTACTGTCGAAGATGGTTCCATTATCTGCATTGGAAACCTTCCAAAATGTGTATCAACTTTTACGTCAGAAGCTTTTGCAATCTTCAGGCTATAAAGTTAGTTACAAAACGTATTGGGAAACACATCATATGCTCCGATGGTATATCTGTCCTTAACGCCATCAAAAACCCCAACAATGACAACAAAAACTCAAATTTTGTGCGCTTAAGACTTGGCCACACTTCAGCAACCCATCAACATCTTCTTGTGAAAAACAGTCCTCCGCTCTGCCCTTCCTGTCACACCAAATTAGACTTTACACACATCTTAAAAAACTGCTCTCTAACAAAACCAATTATTAGCACTATATTTAAAAATAATTCTATTTACGATATACTAAATAAAAACCCTGGCTTCACCAATATCGAGAATATCTCCAAATTTCTAACAAAAACAAACATTATAATATAATTTTTTTTTTTTTAGAGCCAAGTCTCCGCAGCTAGGCTCGTAAACTTTAATATTACCATGAAATTTTAATTACCTGTTAATAAATAAATAAAAAAAAAAAACAATAATAATAATAATTTATTTTACTGAAAGGCTTAAGTGAAATTTCATAGAACAGCCATTTCGGAATGATTTCGAATTAGTACCGGTAAGGCAGTAGGGAATGCAATAGGTGTAATATGTATGTAGCCTTCTACAAAAATATTTTACAGCAATGCTTTATATTATGAAAGCATTTTCTGTCAATGATGAATACATCGGATCAACAAACAAGATGTCTTGTTTTTCATAGTCAAAAAAACGTTATTTATTTTGGTGTGTGTTGACTCATAAGAGCTAATGGAATGTTATCTATTATTAGTCAACAGAAGACGTGTTATCTGATCCGGTGTGTTTTCAGTCTCAGATTATATTTTTGCCCGTCACCCTATATGAACAGAAGCATATATGTATGTATATATGTACATCTTTAAATGTATATAAATAGAACATATATTATATAAATTATAAACCAATGATTTTAATCTTACCATCAACATCATTATTGTCTCCAACTTGCAAAACATCATAATTTAATCCAATGTTTATACTCGTATTCTGTTCTCCAATAGTGTCTGATGGCGAATTGGATGACAACGTTGTCGTAGACGGCGCCAAAGGTTCTACACTAAAAAGATCCTCTGAATTCTGTCAAGAAACTATGATAAAACACAAACTAACAACATATAATCCTAATATAAAATTACATCTAAGCTAGATGAAGACATTGCAAACGGGGCGGTAGGTCTTACAACTCCCAAGCGCACTGGCGCAATTAATGCATCGGCAATCTCGCACAGTTCTTCAACGGCAATTATGTGCAGAGCCTGAAAAACTTTAATGCAGTTTTGAATATGTTTGCTTTGGGATGCATTACTTTTCCTTTTATCTGGCGACGGAGATTTTTCCAAGTTAAAAATTACAAAAACTCTAGCCACGGATCTCACAAAACGTCGAACTACGGTTTTTGCTTCTAATTTTTTTACTGTATCAGTTGTTTCTTGCATTTCCCTTAAAAGTGTTGAAATAAGTGTGTCTAAGTGTTCAGGGCTACATTTTACAAATAAATTATGAGTGAATTTGTCCAATAGTGTGGAACCACTTTGCGATTTCAAATACATTATTGAATAATCATCAACGTTATCATTGCCTTTGGTTTTTCCATTGTAATTTAAATCATCCGCACCTGTCATAATCATTGATTTTACCGCTGACCAATCAACAAGCAAACGCTCTAGAGCTTTTTTGGCAAATTTAGGAGGTTCTAAATCGTGCTCTGGCATTTCAGAATCAATATCTGCAGATTGAGATTTTCTTGCTCCATTTCCGGGTATATTGCGTGATCTATTACCAACTCTATATTGTTTTTGCTCTATTGATTGACGACCAACAGTTTGTATAAGAAATAAAAGTATCGATTCTCCCCTTGAATTAAACTTGGTAGCTAAATCCGTATTTGAAACTAACTTACATAGTAACGAAAAACGTTTGCTTTGATTTCCTGAAAGCAATGCTTTACATTTACATTTCTCCCAACAATCGCAATAAGCTGTGGGAGAAGTGCGTTTCAATTTACAATCATGTCCTTTGTGACAAACGCGTGCACATTCAGTACAACAACATAATGATCCTGTAAGGCCACAAGTTTTACATTCAAATATATTTTGGTTTATGTGATCTGCTCCAGTCCAAGTAAAAGAACAAGTATCATTATAACAAATCACATGGAGCGGTGATTGATCTACAGATGATCCAACTGGAAATATCATTGAATCTTTGATAGAAGGGTTTTCCTCGGAAAGTGAGAGAATAGTATTTAATAATATAAGGCCCGCGTCATAAGATCTGCTTGCGACAGCTAACATGAAAGGTGTTTGTCCTTCAGCATCTTTGGAACTAAGTAAGCACTGTAAGTGGGGTTTTAATATTGAATTCAGACACATCTGCTGTAGAATTAAAATAGACTGTTCTCTTCTGTGACTGGGGTCAGTAATGTACACTGGTAAATGCACCTTATTCTCACTTTTTTTATCGCTGGAATTATTGTATTCTTCTCCTCCAGAATTTTGTTCGCATTCTGACTGCCATATTGAAGGTGGAAAGTATGATTCCTCTGTACCAGACATAGATACATTTAAAGTTCTACTTTCGGATTCAGTATTTACCAAACGGTTCATCATTTCACGCAAGCTTATAGTACAACCTTCTCTCGATCCGGAAGAAGAGCTTTCTAAATTCGGAGATCTGCAAGACGACGACATTTTGGATAAATTATTTGAGGCATCTTCGACATTTTTGTTAGATGTTGGGGAGCACATAACAGAACAAACGTGGAATATATTTCGTCCTCCATCACATTTTTCTTTCAATACTGTGGCTATATAACTTTGTTGCTGGCCTTCTAGTTGACTAAGAAACAATATCAATCCCTTTAAATCGCATCTTAATACACACGGAATCAAATGTTGGACTTCAAAAAAAATAATAGCCATGCATACCTTTGTTTTTAAATTAGTCCCAACTAAAGGAAGCGGTACTGTCGACATAGCAATTGTTTTCACTGGTGGAAGATTTAACCAAAGGGGGTCTTTTATGGACCCAATGCAGTCTTTAACAAAAGGATATATATTTCGGTTACCATCTCTGAGAACAACTGTACAATTTTCACTTGAATCGTCACTTAAGTACATAGCTACATTCGAATGTGCATTTCCGAGAAACACATTACAATCCGTGGGAAAAACACTACTATGTTCTTGTTTACTATTGTGCAAATTAAAAATATTATAATACAATTTTGAGAAAATTTTGGCTATCGTATGTACACCTTTGCTATCAACAGCACATGCCAAAAGCTGAAAATTACAACTATCAATATTTGCAGAAATGTTTATACGCTTCGGAGTTTTTTGAAAACAATCCGGCCCTCTAGGGTTGATTACTGATTTTACCACTTGTATGTCATCTTTTTTCAATAAACGACAATGCTGCCAGTCTTCTTCTTTAGACTCTACATTTAATCCACTTATTCCAAATTTAACAGCTACATAATCGCCATCTACTTTAAGTATTTTTCCAACTGGACCATTTCTATCTTCGACAAAAACAACATCTTTTAGTGCCCAAAATTCCTCATCTTTTTTTATTTCGTTATCTTCTTTGGGAGCAGAACGTTTATTTCTTTTGTGTGGGTTTAAGTTACCGTTATCACTACATGTACTAGATGCTGGAGATGGTGGCGGAGGCATGTCTAAGCGGTCGGTAGTTTCTTTATTATTGGAAATAGTAATTGTTTTATTGCACGGCAATTGAACAAACTTCTGAACATCCTTTTCATTCTGCGTTATATTTTTTTCTTGGCATTGAGAACATGGACTTAAGAGTTTAAATCTGCAAACATCGGAAAATTCCCAAGCTGAGTTTAGCAGCTGCCCTATTTTTGGTACTCCATTAAGATAAGTAAAACCTATAGAACCAGTTTGATAGATCGGACATTTCTTCATTATAACCTGTGTTCCAACAGTTAATTCTTCGCAAATAAGTTTAACTGGTTTTTTCGTTTTAGATCGAAATCTGTCCCATAAGTGACGTCTTTGTTCAAAAGGTAACACGCCCCACCAGTATAAATTGTGACTTGCAGTTCGAGCTACAGTAAAAAGCGCTGAAGTGTATAGTGAATGAATACCTTCGGAAGACAATTCGGGAAAATTGTGTAATGCATGCTCAAGTTTTATTCCGTAACTTCCCAATGACTCATCCATCCAAGTAGCTACGCGATTTGTTTCAGTGGCAACAGTGCAACGGAGGGAATGAGATGAGAGCATTAAAATCTTTTCATTTATATTAAAAGATAATGTTTTAGGATGATAAACATTTTGTATCTATAAAATTATAATTGAAATATGACATTATAAGGAGCATGTCCATTTACGAAATGATAAGTCACCTCAGATTTAAATGTTTCATTATCCATCCAACGCCATTGGTGAAGTTGACCTGATTCAGAAAGTCCAATAAACTCTGAATAAAGGGAAGCAATTTTTTTAAAACGTAAAGCTCCCTCTCTTTCCGGCCAAGCCTGGAGTTCTTCTGATATCCAAAGAGGTGAATTATTTCCAAATGTCTCCCTTTTTTTCCCATCTGAAAAACAAAAAAATATATATATACATGTATGTATATTCAACAAATAATATATATAACATATGTATATATGTATTTTCAACAAATAATATACATATATATGAATACACATATGGGATAAACTTTTCATCGACTTTTGGTGAGTTTTTCATTGAGTTTGCATCGTCAACGGAATTCAATTAAATTTTAATTGATTTCCAATGCCGAATATTTGTTTTTCTTTCAGTTGATTTCAACCCATTTGCCGTTAAAATTCGTCAACAAAGTTTCTTTCAATTGCTTTAGAATAGTACTAATTTTTTTTGTATTGGAAACGGTGACATTTTAGATTGCGATTTATACTTATAAAATATGCCTCCCAAACGAGCAGCGATTGGTAGCAATACACCTCAAACAAAAAAGCAAATACAGTTGCGAACCTCAGAATCTGAGGAACAACCTGAGCAGACTCAACGATTACGCACAGTTGAAGCCTGTTCGTCTGAAACAAGCGAGCGACGTGAGCAAAGATTCGAAGCCCAACAGATCACGCACAGCTCGGTGTAGACGAATACTGAATGATTCGTGGATGCCATTATTGGAGCTGGCTGCGTTCCATAATGATCAAAATTATGATTATA
This sequence comes from Volucella inflata, assembly GCA_928272305.1. Taxonomy (NCBI): domain Eukaryota; kingdom Metazoa; phylum Arthropoda; class Insecta; order Diptera; family Syrphidae; genus Volucella; species Volucella inflata. The sequence continues at coordinate 79,133,437 of OV743716.1, read as the reverse complement.
CATTCTTCATCCGAGTGTTGTTTTTGGGAAAATGAATAAATTATGCGTGCACTGTTAAGCACTAAAATTAAAGAGTAAAATATATAGTGTCCTGCGCGGCTGGGAAGGTTAAATTGCCAGAGTTACATCCACCGCCTGATCCATTATCGACATTGGTATCAGGTAACACAAGCCAATCGAAACATTTCTTGGGATACACTTGGAAGTACAATTCGTGTTTCCAAATGACATCGTTCGGCGCAACAAATATTATACGCGAGAATTACATGCCAACCTTCAAAGTGCAGTGCCAAATTTACCATCGTGCTGGGTCATTACTACCACTTCCAGATGCAGATCACACATTTCTTCAGATAATCAATAGGGATACTAGAAGAGAAATTGTCGCCGAACTGCAAACTTTATTCGATCAACACAACGAATTGATTCAACTGTTCAGGACTGCCCTTGGATGAATGCCAGCTGACGATTACAAAGTTGTTATTCGCGAAGATAAGGCACCCGTTGGTCAACACGCAAGACAAAATAATCCTCCAATGATTGATGAAACAGCAATCGTTATAGTTGGCCAAGAACTCGAGTCACGCGATACTATTCTCCTTCGCAGAAATGGTAAGGTCCAACGAGTCCCAGAAACGCATCGCTCATACGACGCATTGCAATATACAGTTCTATTTTGGCAAGGACAAGATCGTATCATCGGATCGGAATCAAAATGAGAAACGAATAATAAAGTCAGCGCTATGAACTATTGTACTATTCGAATCGGCTAAATATCACAAAACGCTGATAATCCCATCCGAACCGAACCGAAACCGAACAACTTCTCTACATCCGCTTGAATCAAACTAAGCTGAGCTCGGAAGAGTACATCCATTTATGCGATGCAGTCGTTAATAATGGCAACGTCAATCCCAATGAATTAGGCAAAATGGTCATACTTCCATCTACATTCACAGGAAGTACAAGGCACATGCACGAATACGCGCAAGATGTGATGACATATGTTCCCTCATATGGCCGACCTGATTTATTCATAACGTTCATGTGCAATCCTGCATGGGATTAAAGAACTCTTGTGGCCCTGACAGTCACCTTCAGATCGTCATGATATCACGGCCCGCGTCTTTAAACAGAAATTGATCAAATTGACCAAGTCATCGCCGTATAAATACCAAATGCCGAAGTCGATCCAGGATTATTTAAAGTCGTTACCAAAAATATGATTCACGGTCCATGTGGCTTACTGAACAATGATTTGTCATGCATGTCTAATGGGAAATGCAGAAAACGGTACCCAAGAGACTTAGTTGCGAAAACTATTACTGGAAACGACGGATATCCACTCAACCGTCGACGATCAAGTGAAGATGGCGGCAAATCCACCACCTTGAAAGTGCGAAATAATGATGTAGAAGTCGATAATCGTTGGGTTGTGCCGTATTCGCCGCTACTGTCAAAGACATTTAAGCCACATATCAATGTCGAGTATTGCAATTCTATCAAATCGATCAAGTACATTTGCAAATATGTCAACAAAAGAATCGAAATGGCGGTTTTTGGAGTTGGAAACACCAGTGCTCCTATCGATTAAATCAATCAATCAACTAGGACGCTACATAAGTATCAATGATGCAGTATGGCGCATTCTATCATTTCTAATCTATGAACAACATCCAACAGTTGTTCATTTGAGTACCTTGGAAATGGACAGCGTGTCTATTTCACAATAAAAAGTGTACAAGCACCGCCGCCAACACTTTTAACTGCATTTTTTGTATTATGCATGGAAGATACGTTTGCGAGAACGTTGCTTTACTCTGAAGTACCGACATATTTTACATGGAACGCGTCAGCGAAAAGGCTTCAACGTCGCAAGCAAGGTCAAGCAGTTGAAACACATTCCAATTTGTATTCGATCAACGCACTAGGCCGTCTATACACTGTGTCACCCAAACAATGCAGAATGTTTTTACTTGCAATTACTGCTAATCAATGTACGTGGGCCCACATCCTTCCAAGAATTGAGAGCAATTAACGGTCGAGTGTGCGCCACTTATCGTGAGGCTTGCCACGAGTTAAATCTTCTTGGAAATGATGCACATTGGGACATTTCACTCGCTGATTCGTCGAATACTGCTCGACCAAAGCTAATACGTACATTATTTGCGATCATATTGACAACATGCTTTACATCCAATCCTAAACATTTGTGGGGAAAAATATAGACTACATGAGTAAAGACATTCTACACCGATTGCGTACCACAAATCAAAATCCGGACATTCACTTCACACCAGACGTTTATAATGAGCCATTGGTTTCGATTGAGGATATGTGTGTGGCAATCGCTAACAAAGCATTGGTCCATTAAGGAATGCTGGCGCGGAGTCGACCTGCGGGCAACCTTTTCGATCCCGATTTGCAACGAGAAACACATTTTAATGTCGGTGATTTGGATATGTTCGTTCAAACAAATCTTCCAAGTTGATTCCAGAACAACGCATAGGGTACGACACGATTATGGATGCAATTACAAGACAAGGCGGTGGATTGTATTTCTCGAAATAACATTGCAATGGCTATCGCTACATCTGAAATTTCAGCAACACTTTTGGATTGTAGTCGAACAGCGCATTCTGCACTTATATTACCGTTAAACATGCAAACGGCCAATTCGTAAACGCATATGAAGCGCAAAATGTGTAAAGCAGGAGATTCGCAGACGCACAACGGAAGATTACTGCAAAGCAAACAGTTCTAAAACGTAGTATATTCAGCTTTTTTACGCGAAAGCAAGAGCATCTGTGCAACTGTCAAGATGTTGCACTTGCAATGCAAATATTTGACGTTCCAACTGATCTATTTCATTTGCTTTGCAGACAATGTGCTTTGCAAGTCGTTTACGAATTTACGAATTCGCCCAACCATTGAGGCACCAACATGCAATTTCATTAACAATTCTGGAATGGGTAAAGTACTCCACAACGATGCCAAATCATCATATTGGATGAATGTACAATGGCGCACAAAAAATCATTGGAAGCTCTGCATCGTACACTAAAAGACTTAAGAGGAAACGAACGACTTTTCGTTGGTGCGCTCATTTTATTGTCTGGTGACTTTCGACAAACTTTACCAGTCATTCCACGTACAACACCGGCTGACGAACTTAATGCATGTTTAAAATCATCCGTTTTATGGCGACATGTGCAGAAACTAAGCTTACAAACCAATATGCGTTTAAAATTGCAACATAATGGATCCGCTAAACGTTTTGCAAAACGATTGTTGGATATTGGAAATGGTAAAATGACCATCGATGAAGCCACACAATGTACCACATTGCCACCAGATTTCTGTATATTCACAGCAACTACAGACGAGCTAATACACCAAGAAATTACAAAAACAATCAATGGCTCAGTCAACGTGCTATATTAGCGGCCAAAAACAACGATGTTAACTTTAATTTCAATATTCAATGCGAAATATCAGGCGAGGCAAAAACATATAAATCCATCGAAACTGTGATGAATCAAGACGAAGTTGTCAACTACCCAACTGAGTTCTTGAATTCACTTGATTTACCTGGCATGCCTCCGCACGTTTTAACATTGAAAATTGGCGTGCTTATCATTTTGCTTCGAAACATCAATCCGGCGGTACCAGACTCTCGGTGAAAAGAACTATGGCCAACATCATCCAAGCTACTGTTTTGAATGGAAAATTCAAAGGAGAAGATATACTATTGCCTCGCATTCCAATGATTCCAACAGATTTACCATTAGAATTCAAACGTTTGCAGTTTCCGGTGTGATTCGCCTATGCAATGACCATCAACAAAGCACAGGCCCAAGTGTGTGCCCTGAATTTAGAAAGTCCGTGATTCTCTTATGGGCAACTATATGTGGCCTGTTCACGCGTCGGAAAACCTTCTGATTAACTCGTATATACACCAGACGGAAAAACAAAAAATATTGTGTATACAACAGCACTTCTATAAACAAAATAAAAAATAAGTGTTTTTATATGTACATACAGGGTGAGTTTTTTAACTTGAGACATCCAAATTAGTCGAAAAATACGCGATATCGCGAAAAATGTTTCAGACACAAGTCACAAGGCTCTGAAGGGGACATAAGACGGTGACCACGAGTTTGACCTTGAGCCCCAATTTTCAAGGTCAAACGAAGGTCACATTTGATTTTTCAAATGGTAATTTCTGATTTTCATTGCTCAGTCGTATTGCTCGTAGGCTTGTCATTTGTTTTTACATACTGCGTTTAGCATACCCCAGAAACAACGACGTGGACGTAGCAGTATTTTGTTTCCTTCGGGGGTGATTAATTAGAGTGGGTCCCCTTGCCACCCACTGTTGAATCATTGAATTCTTCCCATTTTGACGTTTATTTCCTGAGACTATTTCAACAAATGCACGAAAATGTGACCATTCACTTCAATACACTTGCCCACCCGCGCTCTAAATGAACCAACAGAACTGAGAAGTATTTCTGGCGTAATCTTCCGGCAAGCTTCAGTTATTCGTCTTTTCATGTCCTCACGTATTGTTGGCCTTTTTTCTGTAAACCTCACTTTTTAAGTAGCCCCACAAGAAGAAATCAAGTGACGTAAGATCAGGTGATCCAGCAGGCCATTGCTCCTCGTCCGATCCATCGTTGATGGTAAACATTTTTTAATACGCCCCGGGCTACTTGGGAATAATGGGCTGGACAACCATCATGTTGAAACCATATTGTTTGTCGCAACTCCAATGACAGTTCTTCTAGTAATACTGGAAGATGGTCCCGCAAGAAGTTTGCATACTTTTCGCCATTCTAGTTGCCGTTAATAAAATATGGACCTATTAATTAGTTATCCCCAATAATTCCCGCCCAAACATTAACATTCCAACATTGTCGAAACCAAAAAAGGGTTTTCGGTAGCCCAGTAATGCATATTATGTCGATTGACCGTACCGTGGTTGGTGAAAGTCGACTCATCAGAGAATAACACCTTGGCGAAGAAAAAAAATTTGCTGAAGTGCCCATTGACAAAAGGAAACCCGGTTGCGAAAATCCTTACTAGAAAGTTCTTGATGCATTGAAACACGATGGTATTTATGCCGATGTAATATCTTACAGACAATCGTTTGAGATATTCCTGATTCACAACTTATTTGGCGAGTGCTAATGTGAGGATCGTGTGCAATGGCAGCTAACACTGCTACTCGTATTTCATTGTCCTCAACAGCCACCCTATCTGTTGGGCGTAAAGAGCAACAGCACCATCAATGTTCGTTCCACTTTCTCCATAAATCAATATCATTTCATTTGAATTGAAATAGCCTACATTATTAATCTGGAAAACGTTACTAATAATAATCAGTTCCTCAAAACAAATATCGAACTTCTAACAACCTAACAACCGATTAAGGATTTAGGCGTGCCAGTGCAGTGGTGAAACTGAAATGAATGAATAAGAGCTTTGACACAAAGTCGTGTGCCCTATTGAGGAATACGACTGAGCAACGAAAATCAGGAATTATCAATTGAAAAATCGAAAGTGACCTTCGATTGACCTTGAAAATGGGTCTCATGGTCAAACTCGTGGTCACCATCTTATGTCCCCTTCAGAACCTTGTGACTTTTGTCTGAAACATTTTTCGCGATATCGCGTATTTTTCGACTAATTTTGATGTCTCAAGTTAAAAAACTCACCCTGTATATTTAGAGACTGATACCAGAGGACAATCGATTTTTCAGGCCGTGGAACGTTTTTTTTATCGACACCTATTTCATGGAAGTCCATTGTTTCTGTTGCGACTGATGGTGCACCATCTATGGTTAGTCATCATCGTGCTTTTATAGCCCACTCAAAGCGACAATTGCCTGAGATACTGGTCATTCACTTTGCGATTGACAGACAGCATTTAGTAGCAAAAAAATTGAGTCCTAGAATGGCATCAGTCTTTACAATATGTTATAAATGCTGTCAACAAGATTCGAAGCAGTTCTTTGAACTCTCGGCTATTTGTTCAGCTATGTGAGGAAAACGACGAAGTCTTTAATAGGTTACTTCTGCACACTGAAGATCGCTGGTTATCAAGAGGCTCTTGCTTAGCAAGATTATCAGCTATTTTTGAATCTAGATAGATAGATATTTATTTCATTTTCATAGTTAAACACAAACATAAAGATGGATGGCAACGGTAGAAGTAGCACCTTCCGACAGGTGCTGGTTCTTTAAATAACGAGAATAAACCTCTGCAGCCGAATATCTTGCAGCTCTGCTTATAAGCCCTACTTCACGCCTCCCCGTGGCGCCATCTGGGAATCTTACTAAAGATTGCGAATTGAAGGGGACAAATGGCGAGTTTCCGCAGGATTATATATATATATTACTTTATCATTAAGTAATATAAATTACAATTAATAATAACTTAAGTTTGAGCGCTAGCTACCAGGGCTTTCGGCTAGATATTTAAAATTAACGTAAATAATATTACTAGAGAGTTATAAGCTTAACTATTATTATATGTCATTTTGTTGTTAATAGTGTGAATATTAGTTAAATATTGTTTTCTGTAGGTGTTTTCAGTAGTTCTGTGAGTGAGTCTATCCTAGCGATGTTTTTTGATGTGTTCCTGATCTTTTCGCAGTCCATTAGGTGTTGTTTGGAGAAGCTTATATTTTTGGAGCATAGAGGGCAGGTAGGGGGTACAGTTTTTGCTAGTAGGTATTCGTGAGTGATGCGTGTATGACCCATTCTGAGCCGTAGAAAACATTTTAACATGTGTTTTGGGCAGTTTGTTGGGTATATCGCCATTTCTGGCGTTTGGTTGATAGACGAGTAATGATGGCTGTACAGACTCCATTCGATTTTCCTGTTGTTATGCCAGAGTGTTTTAATATGGTTCTTGAGGTCTTTTTTGTTGTTTACGTTATACATGACAAGCGGCTCAATTGTTGCCGATCGTGCAGCTTTGTCAGCTTCCTCGTTGCCTTTAATGCCCATGTGACCAGGCACCCATACGATTTTAAGTCTGTTTGTGTATTTGATGAGCTTGTCTTTGATGGTTTGAATGATTGGAGAGTTATGATTAATGTTTTTGATAGCATTTATTGTAGATAGATTATCAGTGCATATCAATGTTCTCTTATATTTTGTGATTTGGTTGCTTGGAGTATTGCGGTTGCTTCGGCCGAAAAGACGCTTGCGGATTGGGGTAGAATACCCTTAGTAAGAACCCTGCCATTTTCGTCTAAGACTGCGAAGGACGTACAGTCTCTTGTTTTGGAACCGTCGGTAAAGTTGATGGTCCAGTTTTCCGATTTAAATTTTTTGTTGCAGTTTGACTGTCCGCGCCACATTACACCAGCAAAGCACTGTGAGATCGGAATGATTTTCCGATTCACCAAAGGCTTCGCAGAAACGGGAAACGCAGTGGGAGTTATCTGCCACCGATGAGGGCTCAAAGTCAACCGATTAATATTGCTAGTTGCTTTCGTCGTCCAATTCGGGCGATTGTAGGTAATATTGTTTTGAGTTAATAAGAGATTGGGTTACGGTTGATATGGGTGAGAGGTGTGAAGTTGAGCGCGTGGTAATATTTCTAATTTGTGAGTTTACAGTCTGTTATGTTGATACTGAGGGGAAGTGGTGAGGGGATCGGAATGGGTTGAGTGACGGATGAGTTTGAGTAGGTTTTAATGGGTTAAATGTCCAACGACTTATCGTTTACCCTTTTTTTTTAGAGGTGATGTAACGGGGATTTACTGTAGGCGAGGTTTTGGTATTGTCGTTTGTTACGTGGGTGGTAATTTTATTGTGAATGATTTGCGTTTTATGGGTTTGTGTATTGGTGTTTTCGTTTATTACGTGGTTGGAAATTTTATTGTGATTGGTTGGTGTGATTTGAATTAGGGTCTGTAGTATCATCTGCAGCTGTTTTTTTTTTTTTGCTAGTTTTAGGGAGATCTGGTACAGTTTCCTTTGTTTTTTCTGTAGTGGTATGAGTGGTTATTGTATTGCTTTCAGCAAATGTATTATTTGTTGATTGAGTTCGAGTTGCCTTTTTTGCGACAGCAGAATACGAGGGCGAGTCAATAAGTCCGTGACTTTTGGATTAAAGCACAGGTTTTTTGATAAAAAAATAATTTTATTTTTCAACGTAGTCTCCCTCGAGCTCTTTACACTTTGTCCAACGCTTCTCCAATTTTTTTATCCCTTCCAAAAAAAATGATTTGTCGAGGTCCTCAAAATAGGCCTTTGTTTGCGAGATGACTTCATCATTGGAGTCAAATCTTTTTCCACCAAGCCATTTCTTCAGGTTTGGGAACAAGAAGTAGTCGCTCGGAGCCAAAATCTGGAGAATTCATAGCCCAATTCATGGATTTTTGCCATGGCAACTGCACATGTGTGCACCCTTGCATTGTCTTGGTGGAAAAGAACTTTTTTCTTGGCCAAATGAGGTCGTTTTTTTTTCAAATCGTCATTGAATCGGTCCAATAAGTTGGCATAATATTCCCCATTGATTGTTCTTCCCTTTTGAAGGTAGTCAATGTGGATTATTCCGCGTGCATCCCAAAAAACAGTCGCCATAACTTTATTGGCTGACAAACCCACCTTGGCCTTCTTTGGCGCCGATTCACCCTTAGAAACCCACTGTTTTGACTGTTGTTTGTTCTCTGGTGTGTTGTGATGGATCCATGTTTCGTCCACGGTTACAAAACGGCGTAAAAACTCCTCCATATTGCGATTAAACAACGCCAAACCTTCCTGTGAAGTTGTTACACGATTGCGTTTGTGGTCGACTGTGAGCAAACGCGGCACCCATCTTGCGGAAAGCTTTCTCATGCCCAAGTGATCATTCAAAATTGAAACCACTGAGCCATGCGAGATCCCTACGGCTTCCACAATCTCTCGCACTTTCAATCTTCGGTCGGCCAACTCCATATCGTGAATTTTTTCGATTGTTTCGGGTGTAGAGACCTCAACTGGGCGTCCAGGACGTTCGGCATCTTCAGTGCTTGTACGGCCACAACGAAATTCAGTAAACCACTTTTTTACCATTGAAATCGATGGTTCAGAGTCCCCATAGTATTTATCAAGCTTAGCCTTGGTCTCGGTAATGGTTTTTTTTCGCAAGAAATAATGCTTAATAAGCACACGAAATTCACTTTTTTCCATTTTCTCCTCAAATTAGTGAGTAGTCTGATAAAAATAGCTGTCAAACACAAACTAATTGACGCAGCAAGTTTAAATTTTGACAGGAGTCAACTGACAGATGCCTGTTGACAGGAGCAGTGTTGCTGTTTCAGTAAAGAGATCAGAAATTCAAAAAGTCACGAACTTATTGACCCGCCCTCGTATGAAAGAGAAGAAGAAACCATTGGGTTCTGCTCTTTGTAAATTTTTTTGCTTCTGCCATGCTGCATTTATTTATGGTTTTTCTTTTCAACGTTTATTTCGCTTGCTGGTAACGGGGACATAATTTTTAGGATGAACAGTGTTCTTGAAAACAGTTTGCACAAGTGACACGTGAGCATTTTTTGGGGGCATGTGGTGGAAGGTTACATGTTTTGCAAGATTTATTGCCATTGCATCTTTTGATGGTACGGCCCAGCAATTGGCAGTTTAACAAGCGCATCGGATAAGGGATTTCCCTTCAGCTTTTACGTTGTACCATCCAATATTCACACTGCTTGGGGGTCTGAAGAGGTCAAATGGGAAGAGTATGAGACCCGTGGGGTGTTGAGTTCCGTGACCTCATTTCATCAACTATTTCTTTTTCGGGGACGTTGATGAGGCAGGGTGCATATACTGTGCCCTTGTATGAGTTAAGTGTCGCATGAAGTGTTATTTTATTTGGGCATAGGTTCGAGAGAGTTTTTTGATAGAAAGAGGTTGGCTATTTTTTGGGACTTAGCCAAAATTAAGAGGTTACCGTCCCCCATTTGCGTTATTGAATTGTAGGCTGTACTTATGCTGTCAATTGCTTTTTAAGTATAAAAACACTGAAAGAGGAAAGTGGTTTTCCTTCATTAGTTGACGAAATTACTAAGAATTTGGGGTTGAGAGGCATATGTCGCTTAGATCTATAGAAGGGGAACGTTTTTTTTTTCTTTTTTTGTGTTTGGGTTCAATTAGCTGGTCAGCATCAAGCCCGCTGAATCGATTTCCCAAGGGGACACATGGCCCAGGGGCCATTGTTTAACGTTACACTTTCTTTCACTATTTGCACTTTACTTTCCACACACTAAGGGATAAAGAAGGCGAAAAAGAGTGAGGTATGTACATATCGAAATATCGGGAGAAATTCACCAACGAAAAGAGCTGCGGAATACAATTGAAAACACACGATGCTGCCGGCTTGAAGGTTAGTCGGTGACTGTAAATCAGGATTAGTGTCGGAAAAACAAAACAAGACAAGGCCGGTAAGGATTTCCAGGACTTATTCAGGGTCTTGGGAAAGAGATGGTGGCGGACGAGCCCTATATGAGCCCACGGCAGCGCTCACATCCCGGAACGGTTACTGGCTTCGGTGTAACCGACACCTCGTCCTAGGGGTATTAAAAATGGAACTGGTCCTCCAGGTTGGGGGTTGTGCGGCCAGGGTAGCTGCCCAGCCATTTAAAAAAACAAGAAGTTACGAAGGATCAACAAGCCTCGGATATGGACGGATCTACTGTTGACAACCCACGCAAACGATTTAAGGACAATGGGCTTCGGATATGCACGTAGAATGTTAGATCCCTTAATAGACCACGTGCAGCCGAGTAACTAGCGGAGGCCCTAGACTGCTGCAAAGCAGACATAACCGCCATTTAAGAAATGCGAAGGGATGGGCCGGACAAAAAGAGAATGAAAAACTGCGCCATCTACCACGGCGATTGCTATCGACGGCAAAAGTAGCGTTTATTTGGATGCGAATTTTTCGTAGGAGGAAGACTAAGACAAGAAGTCCTGAGCGAGTGCCTCGTAGCAATCCGCATCAAGGCTAAATTCCCCAACATTAGCCTTATATGCGCGCATGCCCCCACAGAAGAGAAAGATGACGACACCAAGGTTACCTTCTATGAGCTTTTGAAGAAGACCTAGGAGCAATGCCCTAGCTATGACATTAAAATTGTCCTCGGTGATCTTAATGCACAGCTAGGAAGAGAGGGTATCTTTGGTGGAACAATCGGAAAATATAGTATGCACAACACCACCTCCGATAACGGATTCAGGCTAATCGACTTTGCCGCGGGGCGAAACTTTGTCGTAACTAGCACGCGGTTCCCACATCTCGACATACACAAGGGGACTTGGAGAACTCCTGATCAATCAACAGTCAACCAGATTGATCACATTGCGATGGACGCAACATCGACACGGACCATTACCTTGTTGTAGCCAAGGTACGGTGCGGATATCCCAAACTACTAGCGCTACTACCATATTTATTAATATCATAATTTATTTATATACGAGGGCGGGTCAATAAGTCCGTGACTTTTTGAATTTCTGACCTCTTTACTGAAACAGCAACACTGCTCCTGTCAACAGGCATCTGTCAGTTGACTCCTGTCAAAATTTAAACTTGCTGCGTCAGTTAGTTTGTGTTTGACAGCTATTTTTATCAGACTACTCACTAATTTGAGGAGAAAATGGAAAAAAGTGAATTTCGTGTGCTTATTTAGCATTATTTCTTGCGAAAAAAAACCATTACCGAGACCAAGGCTAAGCTTGATAAATACTATGGGGACTCTGCACCATCGATTTCAATGGTAAAAAAGTGGTTTACTGAATTTCGTTGTGGCCGTACAAGCACTGAAGATGCCGAACGTCCTGTACGCCCAGTTGAGGTCTCTACACCCGAAACAATCGAAAAAATTCACGATATGGTGTTGGCCGACCGAAGATTGAAAGTGCGAGAGATTGTGGAAGCCGTAGGGATCTCGCATGGCTCAGTGGTTTCAATTTTGAATGATCACTTGGGCATGAGAAAGCTTTCCGCAAGATGGGTGCCGCGTTTGCTCACAGTCGACCACAAACGCAATCGTGTAACAACTTCACAGGAAGGTTTGGCGTTGTTTAATCGCAATATGGAGGAGTTTTTGCGCCGTTTTGTAACAGTCAAAACAGTGGGTTTCTAAGGGTGAATCGGCGCCAAAGAAGGCCAAGGTGGGTTTGTCAGCCAATAAAGTTATGGCGACTGTTTTTTGGGATGCACGCGGGATAATCCACATTGACTACCTTCAAAAGGGAAGAACAATCAATGGGGAATATTATGCCAACTTATTGGACCGATTCAATGACGATTTGAAAAAAAAACGACCTCATTTGGCCAAGAAAAGTCACCAAGACAATGCAAGGGTGCACACATGTGCAGTTGCCATGGCAAAAATCCATGAATTGGGCTATGAATTGCTCCCTCATCCACCCTATTCTCCAGATTTGGCTCCGAGCGACTACTTCTTGTTCCCAAACCTGAAGAAATGGCTTGGTGGAAAAAGATTTGACTCCAATGATGAAGTCATCTCGCAAACAAAGGCCTATTTTGAGGATCTCGACAAATCATTTTTTTTGGAAGGGATAAAAAAAATTGGAGAAGCGTTGGACAAAGTGTATAGAGCTCAAGGGAGAGACTACGTTGAAAAATAAAATTATTTTTTTATCAAAAAATTTGTGTTTTAATCCAAAAGTCACGGACTTATTGACCCGCCCTCGTAGCTTGCAACCACATTCCACGTATAATCCCTTTCAGATCAACCGCAGCCTAGAATTCATCTCAAAAGATTTTCTGGATGTTAAAGCCATGAGACCTACTGGTAAAAGTTACAAACCTGTAGACAGCCAAACAATTCCTGAAAGCAAAATTCGTCGATCTAATTCCAGTCAAAATCACAAGCCACGCAAATCCAAACACGGTTATGGGGTAAAATTTATTCTCGGAACATTGTCGATTTGTCAGAAGAACTATTATCCGAACTCAAAAAATTTAAGGTGATCGGAGTGAAAAAAATAATGAAAAAGGACAAGAACGAGCTATTAGCCACGGGTGCTGCTATTTGATTCGACGACCAGATGAAATAAGAATTAGCTGGCTGAACTGTAAAGTCGATGAATTTATTCCAAACCTAATGCGTTGTGTTTCTTGCCAAAAGCTTGGGCACACGAAAAACCACTGCAAAAACTCGGTGATTGGCCGAGAATGCTGCCTTCCACCTCCGCATACTTCTTGATAACGCACCTTCTGCATTAATTGCAATGAACAAAACCATGCGTCATACGACCCCGCTTTTCTTAGGTGCAAATCGGTGAATAAATTAAAGCTGATCGTCGCTGCACTGTTCGAGAGGCCTGGCAGATTTCCAACAATAACCCCGAACTTCACCAACTTTCAGCTCCAAGGCAACGAGATACCGGTAAACCAACAATTGCCGAAATCATAAAGAAACGCATACTCATGGAAACAAACGCTGACAAAATTATTTCTCCAAATCCCAGTATTTCCAATAGCTCCTCAAACAACTCAACCTCAAATAAACCCACTCAAGACCAGCAAAAATCTCTGATAGCAATTCCAACTAAATCTACCACTGTCCATTATCCCTTTCGACCAAACAGCCCTGAAAAAACTCAACACAAGTAATCAAAGACAACATCGAACGCATACAATCAACATCATCAAATACTAACACTATGGATCTGGAGACTGAGAGCATGCTCTCTCTTTCTTTAGTCATACATGGAAATAAAGAACAATACTTCCCAATTACAATAATTTCTACTCAGTATGAATTACTCAAAAACCCAACCCAACCAATCCCAATTCAACACACTCAAAAGAAAGCAATAAATTACAGTCGTGTTAATTTCATTGGAAATATATCTCTCAATCCTCCAGTGGAACCTCCAAGGGTATTCAAACAACAAACCTGCTCTTGAACTCTTAATTTCTAAATATAATCCCGATATCATAGCACTACAAGAAACACATATTATCGCAAAAAAAAAAAACCTCAAGTGTTTTAATATGAGAAACTACAAGTCGTTTCATTTTAGCAAACCCTATCAGTAAACAAAGGCAGGAATAGGAATTCTTGTAAGGGAAAATATACCAGTAACCTCACACGTTACATGCACGTCCAATATGCAAGGTTCAAGGAAGAGATAGCAAACTGGAATCTCTTTAAATTAACATCATGTAATCTATCATCAAAAACACCTGTTTCTTCCATACAAAAAATCCTGTATGGTTTACAAAAGAAATTGCAACACTCTGTAAAGAAAAAAACAAAGCTTGGGTGAAATTACGTAGGAATCATGGAAATCATGGAATCATGGAAAACTGCATTGCATACAGAAAATGCTTTGCCAAATTTCGAAGTCATTTCTGGCTAAAAGAACATCGTGGGAGAACTTCGTTAATACAATGGACCCTTCCTTAGACCTCAAGACTCCTTGGAGCAGAATAAAATCACTTCAAGCTTCAAACCCACAAAAATACTTTCCCTACATGCAATCGAACCAAACTCTTATTAATGACCCAGAAATAATAGACACCGCACAACTTGATCAATTCCAAACAACTTTTTTCAATAAACGATCTACCATCTTTGGCGACGCAGGGAAAATATCTTGCTAAGCAAATAACAACTACTGAACTAGAAATGCCTATCTGCACCGCGAAAGGAACTTATCCGGTAAGTGAGTAGATAACATACAGTATGATAAAATACTGCGATCAAAATCTAAAAAAAAAGAATCCGTACTTTGTACAATAATATAATAAGTACTGGTAATATCCCACATGATTGGAAGAGAGCACTAAAAAAAAAATCACGAATTTCTCACTTGTTTGAACAATATCGGCCTATATCACTTCTCCCAGTTCTCTCCAAAATTTGCATTGCAAGACGAATCGTTGGGAAATAGAAGAAAGGTTACATCCAGCACAACACGCATTTAGGAAAAATAGGGGTGTCCGAAGTCTGTTACATCTATTAGAAGTAAAACTTGTTAAGAGCCTTTCGTTGCGGAAACATACAGTACACTCGCGGTAACGTGAATTAATTAAAATATTGACCGTTCACGTTATCGAGTAGGAGTTTTTTTAAAGTAAAATAACGATTAGTTCTGAGAGCTTATATGCACTGAACATATTTGAATTAAAAGTTAATAACAAAAAGTTTTTTTCATTCATTTATATATTATTTTAAAAATTTAAACTGCAAAACCAACCGCGTGCACGAAAAATCACTCGAAAAATGAATATTCTTAGGGAGAACATAACGCACTTATACACTATAAACAATGTAAATCGTTGGCTAAACAGTTACAGTTACCTCTTTTTCTTGTTAGGACATGTTCATTTGTGATAAGATTTACATTCGCAGTCAATAAGAGCAACTGTTCACGTTATCGAAAGGTTCATATTCAAGTTACTGGATAGCTAATGTAAAAACTTGTGTGTTCATGTTATCATATGGTCACGTTACCGCGAGTGTACTGTAGTGTAGTTCTATCAGCTGACCTTGAAAAGGCTTTTGACAGGATAATGTTCATTCCAGATATTAAACAGCTTAGTTCATGGGGGATACCTAAAGATATCTTAAAGATTGTCATTTCATTTATAAAAGGTCGAACTTTTCAAGTTAATGTAAATGGATTTAAATCTTCAATAGTTCAAATGGAGAACGGGGTTCCACAAGGATCTCCACTATCGGTAATAATATACAATGCCTACTATATATCGATTCGCTGATATGTCACATTGATAACCCCAGACATGACTTCGACTTTGTCGGCATTTATGCAGACAATATATACACACTGGCTTCCGGACATCAAACTGTAAGGCACTGGAAAAAGGTGCTTCAGTTCCATCAACAAAAATTTAAGCAATCCACATTTGTCGAAAACGAGCTTGCATCTGGTTCTTCGTAACGCTACGATTCCACTCAAAAGAGAATTAAGAATACTCGGGATATATTGGGTATATAACTTAATTCGTGCGGTTTGCTAAGAGATGGCGTAACTCATATTATTCCAATGGAACATGCGTTGGAAAGCTACTGTCATGTCATTGTACATCATTTCAGTATATGTCAGTCATTTGAAGCGTAAACAATAATTTTTTCCACTCAAATATGTCGAACTTTGTGCCTGAAAAAGTGTTTTTGCGGGGAAGTCATCGTATTTTGGTGGAAGTTTATGGTAAACATGCGCTAGCTGAGCGAACGTGCCAAAAGTGCTGATTTTGGCTTGGAAGACGATGAACGTCCTGGGCAGCCAAAAAAGTTTGAAGATAAAGAACTGGAAGCATTACTCTATCAAGATTGTTGCCAAACACAAGAAGAGCTCGCAGAATCTTTGGGTGTCACTCAAGCAGCCATATCAACACGTTTAAAAGCAGCTGGATATATTCAAAAGCAAGGAAAAAAGTGGGTTCCACATGAACTCAAGCCGAGAGACGTCGAAAGCCGGTTTTGCATGTCCGAAATGCTGCTGGAACACCACAAAAGGAAGTCATTTTTGCATCGGATTGTTACTGGTGAAGAAAAATGGATCCATTACGTCAACCCCAAGCGCAAAAAATCATATGTGAGACCCGGCCAACCAGCCAAATCAACGGCAAAGCCGAATATCCATGGCGCGAAGGTAATGCTCTGTATTTGGTGGGATAAAATGGGTGTGTTGTATTATGAGCTGCTAAAACCGGGTGAAACCATCAATGGACAACGCTACCGAACACAATTAATCCATTTGAAGAGAGCAGTAACCGAAAAATGTCCGGAATATGCGACCAGACACGAGCCAATAATTTTCCATCATGACAATGCTCGGCCCCACGTTGCTATTCCGGTTAAGAACTATTTGGAAAACAGTGGATGGGAAGTCTTACACCACCCGCCTTATAGCCCAGACCTTGCCCCTTCTGACTACCATTTGTTCCGGTCGATGCAGAACGCCCTCACTGAAATACGGTTCACATCAGAGCAGAATATCAAAAATTGGCTTGATTCATTCTTGGCTGCCAAGCCGGCGCAGTTCTTTTGGGATGGGATCCACAAATTGCCAGAAAGATGGAAAAAAAAGTCATAGCTTCAGATGGGCAATACTTTGAATAATACTATTGTACATGTTTTTCTTAAATAAACGTTCAAATTTAAAAAAAAAAATCGCACGAATTAAGTTATATATCCAATACTTTTCTGGAAGTTTAAAATGGAATTTACAAATTAAAACAGCAATAAATCAACTTATATTGCGCAACAATGCAATTAAAATGGTTTGCTCCAAACGTAAAGGCCCCCATATGGAAACTGCGATCCGATTGGCTAAAACTCTGGTAGAAGGCTCTCTTCAACATGGCTTGACAGCCTTCATGTGGACCTCCAAGAAAAACGTCGAAAGTATAAACGCCTACATCAACCAATGCTATAGCACTTCGGGTAGAAACTGGTCATTTTTCCTTTGAACACCTTGTAAAGAATAGATCTGTAGCACTTATAAGTAAAGCTCTGGAAAATCCATTGCATCCACTCCACACGGAAATTAGGGAATCACTTAGCATGGGAAAACCTCGTAAGGGCACTATTTCCGCAATAAGGAACATGGTTTCTTTGTTGAAAACCCCCAAAATTTGTCTCCCAAATATGGAGAGTTACTCGGCAACATCTATACCTCCACCTCCTTGGAAAAGAAATACGTTGCTAATAAATACCACCTTGGCGAACCACAAGAAAAAAGATACAACGGATTCACAATTCAAAGCACTCCACAATGAGATGGTAGAGAGAATAAAACCAGATAAAATATTTTACACTGCTGGCTCATTTAGAAATTCCAGCTCGTCATACGCAGTTGTTGAACTTACATCCAATACAGAGACTAAAACCAAGGACTTTTGCCCGAATTTACCGAAAGCTATATATCGTGTCCACAAGTGTCTGTCTCTGACCAAAAATCTACCTGGGAAGAAAATAATATTCACAGACAATCTCAATGTTTTAAATGGTCTTAAAAGTGGATTAAACAAATGTCCATCCTTAGAAAAAATCAGGGCTATATTAAATTCCAGTAGAGACATCTTTTTGGCTTGGGTTCCTGGCTATGTAGACATAAGGGGCAATCAAGACGCTGACACTGCAGCTAAAGAAATTGTTACTCTCCCACTTACAGGAGAAGCACCAAACTCTACTTTAATTATACGAAAACAGTTTGCAGCACTAAGGGACAAAGAATTGTCAGTCTTATGGAAAGATAATCATACCTTTCTGCGTAAGTACCAGACACATAATTTACGCAGTCCGTATAATTCAAACCTGTCAAGAGAAAACTGTATAAAACCTCTCCGTATGAGAACTGGAAAAACTCTCGTCAAAAGTAGGCATTACTACACAGCACAGGCCCCCGAAACATGCACTCTCTGTGGTTTAGAACTATCAGTCTGACATATTGAAGTTATCTGCCCTATATCGAAGATAGTTAAAGATGGCGGCGAGGCTCCAAGCAACAACTGGCTGAGTTATTAAATCCAAACAACCCTACGTCGATACTTCATATCAAGCATGCCACAACACTTCATCATAAATTTAATGATATTTAACAATTATTTGTTTTTGGAAAATCAGTAACTTCATAATTTCATAATTAACTTACCTCCTCGTAATTCATTAATTGTTTCATCTTTTTCGACTTTTGTACTCTCTTTTAGTTTATCGAAACGATTATTTTATATTTATATGTATATGTGTACACCTAAAAAACGACTTCAAATGGCTTTGTCGCCCCGAAGTCTTATTGCAAAGTAGTTTTTATAAATTGATTTTTCTAAACTATTTGAATAAATAAATAAATAAATAATTCGGAAGTTCTACCCCAGACATGGCCCCTTCTGATTACTACGAGGGCGGGTCAATAAGTCCGTGACTTTTTGAATTTCTGACCTCTTTACTGAAACAGCAACACTGCTCCTGTCAACAGACATCTGTCAGTTGACTCCTGTCAAAATTTAAACTTGCTGCGTCAGTTAGTTTGTGTTTGACAGCTATTTTTATCAGACTACTCACTAATTTGAGGAGAAAATGGAAAAAAGTGAATTTCGTGTGCTTATTAAGCATTATTTCTTGCGAAAAAAAACCATTACCGAGACCAAGGCTAAGCTTGATAAATACTATGGGGACT
Organism: Volucella inflata; assembly: GCA_928272305.1. Lineage (NCBI taxonomy): Eukaryota > Metazoa > Arthropoda > Insecta > Diptera > Syrphidae > Volucella > Volucella inflata. The sequence goes on along the minus strand of OV743716.1, from coordinate 79,114,255 downwards.
CTGCACCATCGATTTCAATGGTAAAAAAGTGGTTTACTGAATTTCGTTGTGGCCGTACAAGCACTGAAGATGCCGAACGTCCTGTACGCCCAGTTGAGGTCTCTACACCCGAAACAATCGAAAAAATTCACGATATGGTGTTGGCCGACCGAAGATTGAAAGTGCGAGAGATTGTGGAAGCCGTAGGGATCTCGCATGGCTCAGTGGTTTCAATTTTGAATGATCACTTGGGCATGAGAAAGCTTTCCGCAAGATGGGTGCCGCGTTTGCTCACAGTCGACCACAAACACATGTGCAGTTGCCATGGCAAAAATCCATGAATTGGGCTGCTAAGAATTGCTCCCTCATCCACCCTATTCTCCAGATTTGGCTCCAAGCGACTACTTCTTGTTCCCAAACCTGAAGAAATGGCTTGGTGGAAAAAGATTTGACTCCAATGATGAAGTCATCTCGCAAACAAAGGCCTACTTTGAGGACCTCGACAAATCATTTTTTTTGGAAGGGATAAAAAAATTGGAGAAGCGTTGGACAAAGTGTATAGAGCTCAAGGGAGACTACGTTGAAAAATAAAATTATTTTTTTATCAAAAAATCTGTGTTTTAATCCAAAAGTCACGGACTTATTGACCCGCCCGCGTACTTGTTTCGATTGATGCAGCACGGACTTTTAGAACAGCACTTTCATAACAACGAAGAAGAGACCAATTGGTTTGATGAATGGTTGGCAGATAGTTAGAGTCGTATTGGCGTGGAATTCATTAATTGCAAGAATGAAGGACAAAATTCTTAGCTAACGATTGCTTTCGATTATTGAATTAATTCATTATGTTATTTGAACAAATGAGCTTTTTGAGCAAGAATTGCTAGATTGATTATGTATTGCTTAGTTTCACACCTAACAAAAAATGAACTACATATAGGTATTTGCAATCTTATTTTAAACTGTTATGACAAATTATTAATAACATCTTACTATATTAAAAAAGTAAAACAACACAAACCTATATCTTTTTCCCAAATTGCATCATCTCGCCCGAACCATCTTCTTGGGCCATAGCACTGTCTGTCTCGCCATCTACTAAAAGCGTCTGTATTTACAGTTGGCATCGCTCCAGAGGAATTATTTCCACATGGCGCAGGGTTTGATGGTGCAGATGCATTTGCACTAGATCGTACTGAGCAATTTGCACCGTCCAAATTAACGGAATTCACCTGATTCCTTTCACTGCGTATACGGTTAAATAACAGACTTGTTGCAGAAATTAGAAATCATTTAAGATTAGTAAAAAAAAACTACATCATTTTATATAATAATTTATTATCTTACTTTCTTATACTTGAGTAATTGCTAAATAGTTCCTCTGAAAAAAGACCATCTGCGGGATCAACTATAACGTTATTGCTATCTGCATGAAAACCATTATCAAGTAATGAAATTAAGTCATCCGGAGCGTAGTTATCTCCTGCCTGGTCTGCATCTTCTACCTCTTCGTCATCACGAGAAAGGAGATTATTAACAGCTAAATTCACGTCAAGATTTGTTCGCTAAAGAGAAATAAAGTTTATTTGTTAACATTAGTAATATACAGTATAAAGTGTTATACAAGAAATTTACTTCTCAATTAATATATATATATTTTGTTTTATAATTTACGCGCGCCTCAATGGGGTTATGATACCCTTTTACTGTTGCCAGGGCGCGGGCGGAAAAATAGAAGGAGGAGAAAGGAAAGCATTGTTGTGATGTAGTGGTTTGAAACTTAGATATATTTGGTTTCGCTATTGACTCTCCAGGGGTGGGAGTCCGAATAGGACGAAGGGTTTTTCTTCACTCGGAATGATTCAGTTTATAAATTTTAACGGTTTGTTTTGTGCTTGAAACTATACAACAGCCAAATCTACATGCCAGTGTTATGCCTTCACACGCAAAATTTGACTGAGGTCCAATTACACAAATCAAAAACTTGTCAAGAGTAGGATTCGAACTTTGACCCTCCGAGTGAGAAGCGATGGCTAGTACCCTACACGCCGGCCACCCCATCATTTAAATTTTATGAAGGTGATAACACCTTTACTTATTTAATTCTTCAATGGTAGTCTTTTCGTTTTTGTTTCTCGACTTTTCATTAAGGCCTAAAATATTTGAATTTATTCATTCTCATACTTTATAATATCAAACATAGCTTGAAGTAATGCGAGTAGATGCTGCGTATGGATAAGCAATAAGTACGAAGTTCAAGTGTTTATAAAACAACAGAAACAAATTTTATTTATGTTACAAAAAATATTTAGAAATTAAAGTTTTTATAGGTTAGAAGATATATAAAAATACTAATTGAAATTTTTTTTTTAAATGGCGGCTCCTGAAATGGCTGCTGAAACACGTCCCTTTTGTGGGTGGGTGACACGATAACTCAACAACGAATCATCTGAAAGCAAGAAATCAAAACGATTTCTTATTCTGTATCACATTGGCTATGGTCGGTACACGCACTACAATGAAACATTTCACAAAAAAAAAAAAAAAAAGGCGGACTTTTTTTAAATTTTTTAACTCTTTTTTTCAATTTTAATTGCTTATGACTTTTTCAAATATTTTTCGGGAAACTTTTGCGAATAATTACTGCATGCTTGAAAAATTTTGATTTCACTGCTACATCTATGACTTTGTTCGTATACTCGCCGATTAAACTAACAATACCAATTAAAGCTGTGAATCCACTTTTTGGCCGGGAACCATCGCCCGAAACAGTAAGCAAATCTTCGGGTAATCCTTTTTCTTTATTCTTTTCTTGCTATTCTCTGACAGCTTTTTTAAAAACTGTTGCAGTAACAGCCTGCAATATAAATATGCTGTAAGCATTTATAATAGCCAGTTAAACTTAATGTACGCCCTGATATCCATCAGTCCACAAAAATTTAATAAGCCATAAAAACCAACTCCTATTATGCAAGCATTGCATAAACTATCCTTCTGTTTATTTCATAACCATTTTTTATATTTGGAGATGAAGGGATTGGTTCTTCTCACAATCACAGATGATTTCTAATTGAAAACCCAATCCTTTTAAGTCACCTTTTCCGAACTTCACTTTTTTACTGTTTACACAAGCAATAATACAAATATAGACCACTGAACGATCAGGTAAGCCAGAGACGGATGGATAGTTACTTCAAATTGGGGATCGTCGTTTTTCAGTTTTTTAGCAGCAGAACTGGTTTCTTCAGTGTTATCATCTGAAGTAAATCGATTACCATGAAAACTTCTCTTTCTCAACCTATGCGGTACTAAATTTGTAAATTTTTTCTGTCCATGATGAATTCTGAGCACACGCGAACGAAAATTTTGCTCGAGGGGCTGGATTTACCGATTGGCGCGCTCCGCTCTCCCTTCTTGTATACCTACTTCTCGGTCTTACGGACCTTCGGAACTAATTCTATATTATTTCTAAGAGTATTTTCTGGCAATTTACGCAAAAAAAACAAATTTCGATTTTTTGAAATTTGTTTGGAGGAACCTGGCCTTAAATCGTGATCTAGCCGAAAAATCCCGTAAATGTTTCGCGGCAATACCGTCTACAATTTCATTTGGTAAACCAAATTAATATAATAACCGGATAACCGATTGCGGAACTATCCACATAGTGGTAGATGATTCTTTCAAAAAACAATAACCCCAATTACGTTTGTCGTTTTCGACTAACAATCGACTTGATTTCGACCAACTCGAAACATTCCACATTCCATTTTGTAGTAGAATAAAACATATTTTCGACTTCAACTGCTATTCTGTTTGGCGGATAAATGCCATTTTGAGTCGTGAGGAAAAAGCTTGACTAGTATGCGAATGCTTGTTCTGAAATGTGTTTCAAGCGGTTTTTTTGTAATTAAAGTTGCTAAGGTTATTAAAGGGTTTATTTTTTTAAAATACAAATAAAAATCGGGTAACTTTTTTATACGAATTGTCCTTATACACCTCAACAAAACCTTTTAGATGAATTTAATTCAGAAATGGCGTTTTTTTTTTTGTATTAATTGAGAAGAATGCATTTATTGAAGGATGTAACGATGAAATTCGTATCGACCCAGTTTGCCGTCCACTTGCTAAAGAAGTGGCCTTTTCTGGCCCTGAAGTATTGTACGAACCTATTTAAAACATTTAATGAGTATATTTTCTATAATATGAAAACACATTCCATGCTTGGCAAATTAAAAAGATTTGACTAAAGTTATTTAAGACTAAAAGTTTATTAAATACAATCTGGTTCGTGAAAATTCTCTTGTAAAATGAAACCTAAGAAATTTGGTCTTAATTAGGCTTTCAGGAAGTAAATCAATTGGTAATGCTGCAGTTGATATTATTTCGGCTCCATGAACTAATATGGCGATGGCGTGATAGTTAGCTCATTGGACTATCACGCAGAGAGTCTGGGTTCGATTCCAGGCTGGGTCACCAACAATTTTTCAAATCGCCATCACCCTTTCGGCGGGCAATGGCAAACTCCCGAAAGCAAAATTGCCTACGAAAGAGCTTCTAAGGAGTGCCGTTCGGACTCGGCGATAAACCGTAGGCCCCGCTCAGATGTGACCAAAATGATAACATGAGCAACACAAATGAGTGTCAAGAAGCTAGGCCATGGCCCATACCGGGCGCCAGCGCCACAGTGCTTTTTTTTTTTTTTTTTAACTAATATTTTATGTACCGTTGAAGGCATGTCTAAACCAAGAGTACATTGCAATTGATATTTCAGCCGTTTCTGTCGCATATAATTTAAATTTCTCCGTTTCAATTCATAAACCGCTATTAAACACCTACAGTATTGCTCCGAGTCGCCGAATCAGGTTTCCGTTTACTTGAGTTATTTCGGACGTCAAAGTAGGATTTAGGATAAGTACTCTGGATGTATTTTCGGCATTAATGGAACCGTTTCCCTGCTTTACTATGTCAACCTTTATTCCTAATTCAATCATAAGTAGTTTTTGAATACGTTCTTTCGCAGCCGTTTTAATTTTAAAGTAGGCTTCGTGGTCCGTCAATCTTTGAATTCTAGATTGTAAGAATAAACTAAGAGGGAGGGTCAATAAGTCCGTGACTTTTGGATTAAAACACAGATTTTTTGATAAAAAAATAATTTTATTTTTCAACGTAGTCTCCCTTGAGCTCTATACACTTTGTCCAACGCTTCTCCAATTTTTTTATCCCTTCCAAAAAAAAATGATTTGTCGAGGTCCTCAAAATAGGCCTTTGTTTGCGAGATGACTTCATCATTGGAGTCAAATCTTTTTCCACAAAGCCATTTCTTCAGGTTTGGGAACAAGAAGTAGTCGCTTGGAGCCAAATCTGGAGAATAGGGTGGATGAGGGAGCAATTCATAGCAGCCCAATTCATGGATTTTTGCCATGGCAACTGCACATGTGTTTGTGGTCGACTGTGAGCAAACGCGGCACCCATCTTGCGGAAAGCTTTCTCATGCCCAAGTGATCATTCAAAATTGAAACCACTGAGCCATGCGAGATCCCTACGGCTTCCACAATCTCTCGCACTTTCAATCTTCGGTCGGCCAACACCATATCGTGAATTTTTTCGATTGTTTCGGGTGTAGAGACCTCAACTGGGCGTCCAGGACGTTCGGCATCTTCAGTGCTTGTACGGCCACAACGAAATTCAGTAAACCACTTTTTTACCATTGAAATCGATGGTGCAGAGTCCCCATAGTATTTATCAAGCTTAGCCTTGGTCTCGGTAATGGTTTTTTTTCGCAAGAAATAATGCTTAATAAGCACACGAAATTCACTTTTTTCCATTTTCTCCTCAAATTAGTAAGTAGTCTGATAAAAATAGCTGTCAAACACAAACTAACTGACGCAGCAAGTTTAAATTTTGACAGGAGTCAACTGACAGATGCCTGTTGACAGGAGCAGTGTTGCTGTTTCAGTAAAGAGGTCAGAAATTCAAAAAGTCACGGACTTATTGACCCGCCCTCGTATTATGTAGAAATTACAAATTTGTATGCTCACACTCAAAAAACTGAAGAGCACTAGCTGCTACTAGACCTTAAAGGATACAATTTTATAAAGTTATGTTAATATACTTAAGATTAGCTGGATTTCATATAGTTAAATTGCTAGTCTGCACAAAGTTGTATAGTTTTACAATATTCATGTTAAGAAAATCGTGTGCGGATTGATTATTATGGAGGAGTGTGCAAAACTTTCTAGAGATCGGGCATGTAGATTAGCCGAGTATATCGAGAATATCTATATAATTGTTGTAGGTAGGGCAGAGAGGTGGATTGTCTTCTTAAAACATGTTTGGTGAATAATATTGGTATGTCCAAGGCGCAGTCTGACGAAGTAAGTGTTCGTCCTCTTAAGGCCCCTCTACACGATGGGCCAACGATGGCCACTACGTTTAATTACTGATGGCGTATGGTTGGCTTATGGCCTGGGTTGGCGTTCAAACGGGCTTTTCATCCAATGACGGCGGAACGCGTCTATACGTGGCCGCCTACTCCTTGTATGTTTTAGTCGTCAACGAAATGGACGTTTGATTTTGCATTAGTTTTTGCTGATATTTACATATAAAAAAAAATACTGAAATGGCACTTCCTTGCCCAAGCGACGAGATTATGAAGTTCATTGAAGATTGATCTGTTTCGATGCATGGTTATCACCCACCCCCTTTTTTTGCGACATTTCTTTTTAATTACTTTTTTTTCGTATGCGTGACGAACATAGTAGTATGTGCTGAATAAGTCCATTGCCGCAGCGGCGATAGCTGCAACAAAGTCAAAACTGAACGTCGTCAACGTATGGATGCGACACAACCATCGGCGACTAGATGGGCCTTTAGAGGTAGATGCTGGATAAACTAGAATGATTTTAGTGTAATGATTATGATAGCTTCTCAAATCCTGAAGCCGGTTAGTTATAATGGTGTGTGTAATAAGATTCCTCAAATCAGCTTTTGAAAAAATATCAAATAAATAAACTGGAGCTCTTTTGCAAAGTTTTGCACCAGAATCAGCAAATTCGTTTCCTTGTATTCCCCTCTGACTAGGTACCCATATTAGCTTTATTTTATTTAGGTATCTTATAACAAAATCCCTGGTTTTATTGATAGTAACTTCGATTTGGATTATTTTTAAATTAAGAATAGCTGAAAAACTGTCAGTACATAATACAGACTTGTTGGAATGCAACAACTACCGTTCAATCAAGCTTATGTCACACACAATGAAAATCGTCGAAAGAGTCTTAAACGAACGTATTCGGCAAATAATAAAGCTCGATAATAGCCAGTGTGGATATGTTGAAGGAAGATCGACGGTGGACGCTATCCAAAGCCTACGAATAATAATGGAAAAGCACCGAGATTCGTCTAAGGATTTACACATGGTATTTATCGACCTCGAGAAAGCATTCGATCGAGTGCCTAGGGATCTCATATGGGCCGCGCTGAGGTCTCAAAACGTACCGGAAACGTATGTTAGAATAATACAAGACATGTACGGAAACGTGAAAACTGCGGTTAAAAGCTCTGCTGGACTAACGAGAGAATTTCCAGTTAATGTCGGAGTGCATCAAGGAAGCGTACTTAGCCCTTTCCTCTTTAACGTAGTATTCGACTATCTTTTAAAAGACTGCATGCGCGAAGCAAATGTAACGCCAATTCTCTTCGCTGACGACGCAGTTATACTTAGCGATAACGTCGAAGATTTACAGAACGCCTTAGATTCATGGAGAAATGCGCTAGAGAGAAACGGGTTTAAAATAAGTCGTTCAAAGACGGAGCATTTGACGTGCCCATTTGCGCATCCGTTGCGACCTGTTCCGGATATAATGTTAGACGGAATAGTTCTTCCGAAAAGCACTATCTTTAAGTAGTTAACATGGAACCAAAATGTGACGACGACGTAAACCACAGAGTGAGTGTGGGATGGATGAAATGGCGGAAAAATTCGGGAATCTTTTGCGACCGAAAATTTCCACTTAAATTAAAGGGGAAACTCTACACCACGGTTGTTAGACCAGCTCTTATATGCGGTTAACAGTGCTGGACAATGTACAAAAATGTTTAAAAACACAATGACGGCAGCGGAAATGAAAATGTTAAGGATGTCTAGTGGAGTCACTAAACGCGATTGCATTAGATCTACGCGTATAAGAGGAAGTCTACATATAAAGAATTCGGTAACCGAACAGCTTGAGGCGAATAGAATAAGCTGGTATTGCCACGTTCAAAGAAGATCTGCGGAAAATCCGGTTAAAAAGGCACTATCAACTACGGTCACTCCAACTGTAAGAAAACGAGGTCGGAAAAAGAATTCCTGGATTTCTCAGATGGCAAATGCGCAACAACGCATGGGGCTAACCACTGAAGCGATCCTAGACCGAGCATTATGTAGACGCGTTCTGCGGTCTGCGACATTAGCCAACCCAATAAGCGGAGCACTAGCGATGCAGTAAAAATGGGAAACTCGTTACGCATAAGTTCGTATAACGAGGAAAGGGTTAATAAAAGGATAAGAAGAAGAAGGGCTGCTTTACACAGTTATTTCTTGGTTTCCTTTCGTTGCTTCTTGAAAAGCCTGAAACAAATATTTTTTTATTATATTATTATTTTGTCCGCTTTAGAGAGAGCGAAATTGTATTGCGGTTATGAAATTTGGTGTCCTCGTCCGGTTAAAAGAGAGTCCGCATGTGAGAGATTTGTTTCTATGAAAACCTATCTATTTTTAGCATCAATATACCTGCATAATTATTGAGTGTGTCCCTTTTCTATTATAGTTCCATCTAAACATCCCAGTATAAAGGGGAATGGATTAGTACGTTTTTCCTTAAATTCTTCAAGAGTTCTGTGTTGCGATTCTTTACTCCTAGGCAATTTAATTATACGTTGCTTTAATTTTAATGGTTGCTATTGTACTTCTAAACATTCTGTGCACTGTTCTTTTCCCTATCCCAAATCGATCAGACACCTCTCGGAAGCTGCACTGATTGGCAAGTTTCTAGAGCGTTACATATAAGCATTGCTGCAATGAGTAGGTCGCTCTGCAAGTTTCTGACAATTTACACACGTATTTCAACACTTTCTCAAGGGCCTTAAAAACAAGTTACATATTTAATTTTTCAAAGGCATTGCGAACTTACACGAAATGTTTTTCTTTTCATGCGAAAGTGGGAGAAAAAAACATCATCGGGAAAGGATTTTATAACTTTGAAAATCGGTTTACACTTTGCAATATTTCTTCTTTGATTTACGAATGAAGAAATCAGCGAGATTTTACAGTTTAGTTGTTTCTTTTTTATGCCGAAAACTTTCTTAAATATACTGCCATTATATGAGCCCAAATTATTCATTAAAATGTTTGAAAATATCACAGCCGCTAATTTCTTACACATTTTTATTATTTGCACAAGCCTTCCGAAACGTCAAAGATTGTAAAGCATCGTGATGCATCGCAAAATGAAAACATCGTAATAACGCATCAGAAGGGCAGTGATGCGCATTATTTTGATGTTTTGGAACTCAGTCAACTTAGTTGATGAGGATTGATTTGGAGACGGGAGGTTGTCGGGTGCTGATACTGAAGAAGAGTTTATATGTTATATGGTTTCGATGCTTGATGCTGGAGGTATTGAACCTCTTAAGAGATTAAGAGACACCTGATCGGAAAAGCACTTGGCGATATCTTGCGATTGTAGCCGCCTGACGTCGAATTTTCTCACAGCATTAGTTCGTCTTGGCGTATTTTGGGATATCCGCACACTGCCTTTGTGAGGCGTAGTTACGATGTTTTCATTTTGTGATGCATCACGATGCTTTACAATCTTTGACGTTTCGGAAGGTTTGTGCAAACAATAAAAATGTGTTAGACATTAGCGGCGGTGATATTTTCAAATAAATATTATTATTATTATTATAATTATTATTTATTATTATAATTATTATTTATTATTATTATTATTATGATTATTATTATTATTATTTATTATGATTATTATTATTATTATTTATTATGATTATTATTATTATTATTTATTATGATTATTATTATTATTTATTATGATTATTATTATTATTATTTATTATGATTATTATTATTATTATTTATTATGATTATTATTATTATTATTTATTATGATTATTATTATTATTATTTATTATGATTATTATTATTATTATTTATTATGATTATTATTATTATTATTTATTATGATTATTATTATTATTATTTACCATTGAAATCGATGGTGCAGAGTCCCCATAGTATTTATCAAGCTTAGCCTTGGTCTCGGTAATGGTTTTTTTTCGCAAGAAATAATGCTTAATAAGCACACGAAATTCACTTTTTTCCATTTTCTCCTCAAATTAGTAAGTAGTCTGATAAAAATAGCTGTCAAACACAAACTAACTGACGCAGCAAGTTTAAATTTTGACAGGAGTCAACTGACAGATGCCTGTTGACAGGAGCAGTGTTGCTGTTTCAGTAAAGAGGTCAGAAATTCAAAAAGTCACGGACTTATTGACCCGCCCTCGTATTATGTAGAAATTACAAATTTGTATGCTCACACTCAAAAAACTGAAGAGCACTAGCTGCTACTAGACCTTAAAGGATACAATTTTATAAAGTTATGTTAATATACTTAAGATTAGCTGGATTTCATATAGTTAAATTGCTAGTCTGCGCAAAGTTGTATAGTTTTACAATATTCATGTTAAGAAAATCGTGTGCGGATTGATTATTATGGAGGAGTGTGCAAAACTTTCTAGAGATCGGGCATGTAGATTAGCCGAGTATATCGAGAATATCTATATAATTGTTGTAGGTAGGGCAGGGAGGTGGATTGTCTTCTTAAAACATGTTTGGTGAATAATATTGGTATGTCCAAGGCGCAGTCTGACGAAGTAAGTGTTCGTCCTCTTAAGGCCCCTCTACACGATGGGCCAACGATGGCCACTACGTTTAATTACTGATGGCGTATGGTTGGCTTATGGCCTGGGTTGGCGTTCAAACGGGCTTTTCATCCAATGACGGCGGAACGCGTCTATACGTGGCCGCCTACTCCTTGTATGTTTTAGTCGTCAACGAAATGGACGTTTGATTTTGCATTAGTTTTTGCTGATATTTACATATAAAAAAAAATACTGAAATGGCACTTCCTTGCCCAAGCGACGAGATTATGAAGTTCATTGAAGATTGATCTGTTTCGATGCATGGTTATCACCCACCCCCTTTTTTTGCGACATTTCTTTTTAATTACTTTTTTTTCGTATGCGTGACGAACATAGTAGTATGTGCTGAATAAGTCCATTGCCGCAGCGGCGATAGCTGCAACAAAGTCAAAACTGAACGTCGTCAACGTATGGATGCGACACAACCATCGGCGACTAGATGGGCCTTTAGAGGTAGATGCTGGATAAACTAGAATGATTTTAGTGTAATGATTATGATAGCTTCTCAAATCCTGAAGCCGGTTAGTTATAATGGTGTGTGTAATAAGATTCCTCAAATCAGCTTTTGAAAAAATATCAAATAAATAAACTGGAGCTCTTTTGCAAAGTTTTGCACCAGAATCAGCAAATTCGTTTCCTTGTATTCCCCTCTGACTAGGTACCCATATTAGCTTTATTTTATTTAGGTATCTTATAACAAAATCCCTGGTTTTATTGATAGTAACTTCGATTTGGATTATTTTTAAATTAAGAATAGCTGAAAAACTGTCAGTACATAATACAGACTTGTTGGAATGCAACAACTACCGTTCAATCAAGCTTATGTCACACACAATGAAAATCGTCGAAAGAGTCTTAAACGAACGTATTCGGCAAATAATAAAGCTCGATAATAGCCAGTGTGGATATGTTGAAGGAAGATCGACGGTGGACGCTATCCAAAGCCTACGAATAATAATGGAAAAGCACCGAGATTCGTCTAAGGATTTACACATGGTATTTATCGACCTCGAGAAAGCATTCGATCGAGTGCCTAGGGATCTCATATGGGCCGCGCTGAGGTCTCAAAACGTACCGGAAACGTATGTTAGAATAATACAAGACATGTACGGAAACGTGAAAACTGCGGTTAAAAGCTCTGCTGGACTAACGAGAGAATTTCCAGTTAATGTCGGAGTGCATCAAGGAAGCGTACTTAGCCCTTTCCTCTTTAACGTAGTATTCGACTATCTTTTAAAAGACTGCATGCGCGAAGCAAATGTAACGCCAATTCTCTTCGCTGACGACGCAGTTATACTTAGCGATAACGTCGAAGATTTACAGAACGCCTTAGATTCATGGAGAAATGCGCTAGAGAGAAACGGGTTTAAAATAAGTCGTTCAAAGACGGAGCATTTGACGTGCCCATTTGCGCATCCGTTGCGACCTGTTCCGGATATAATGTTAGACGGAATAGTTCTTCCGAAAAGCACTATCTTTAAGTAGTTAACATGGAACCAAAATGTGACGACGACGTAAACCACAGAGTGAGTGTGGGATGGATGAAATGGCGGAAAAATTCGGGAATCTTTTGCGACCGAAAATTTCCACTTAAATTAAAGGGGAAACTCTACACCACGGTTGTTAGACCAGCTCTTATATGCGGTTAACAGTGCTGGACAATGTACAAAAATGTTTAAAAACACAATGACGGCAGCGGAAATGAAAATGTTAAGGATGTCTAGTGGAGTCACTAAACGCGATTGCATTAGATCTACGCGTATAAGAGGAAGTCTACATATAAAGAATTCGGTAACCGAACAGCTTGAGGCGAATAGAATAAGCTGGTATTGCCACGTTCAAAGAAGATCTGCGGAAAATCCGGTTAAAAAGGCACTATCAACTACGGTCACTCCAACTGTAAGAAAACGAGGTCGGAAAAAGAATTCCTGGATTTCTCAGATGGCAAATGCGCAACAACGCATGGGGCTAACCACTGAAGCGATCCTAGACCGAGCATTATGTAGACGCGTTCTGCGGTCTGCGACATTAGCCAACCCAATAAGCGGAGCAGTAGCGATGCAGTAAAAATGGGAAACTCGTTACGCATAAGTTCGTATAACGAGGAAAGGGTTAATAAAAGGATAAGAAGAAGAAGGGCTGCTTTACACAGTTATTTCTTGGTTTCCTTTCGTTGCTTCTTGAAAAGCCTGAAACAAATATTTTTTTATTATATTATTATTTTGTCCGCTTTAGAGAGAGCGAAATTGTATTGCGGTTATGAAATTTGGTGTCCTCGTCCGGTTAAAAGAGAGTCCGCATGTGAGAGATTTGTTTCTATGAAAACCTATCTATTTTTAGCATCAATATACCTGCATAATTATTGAGTGTGTCCCTTTTCTATTATAGTTCCATCTAAACATCCCAGTATAAAGGGGAATGGATTAGTACGTTTTTCCTTAAATTCTTCAAGAGTTCTGTGTTGCGATTCTTTACTCCTAGGCAATTTAATTATACGTTGCTTTAATTTTAATGGTTGCTATTGTACTTCTAAACATTCTGTGCACTGTTCTTTTCCCTATCCCAAATCGATCAGACACCTCTCGGAAGCTGCACTGATTGGCAAGTTTCTAGAGCGTTACATATAAGCATTGCTGCAATGAGTAGGTCGCTCTGCAAGTTTCTGACAATTTACACACGTATTTCAACACTTTCTCAAGGGCCTTAAAAACAAGTTACATATTTAATTTTTCAAAGGCATTGCGAACTTACACGAAATGTTTTTCTTTTCATGCGAAAGTGGGAGAAAAAAACATCATCGGGAAAGGATTTTATAACTTTGAAAATCGGTTTACACTTTGCAATATTTCTTCTTTGATTTACGAATGAAGAAATCAGCGAGATTTTACAGTTTAGTTGTTTCTTTTTTATGCCGAAAACTTTCTTAAATATACTGCCATTATATGAGCCCAAATTATTCATTAAAATGTTTGAAAATATCACAGCCGCTAATTTCTTACACATTTTTATTATTTGCACAAGCCTTCCGAAACGTCAAAGATTGTAAAGCATCGTGATGCATCGCAAAATGAAAACATCGTAATAACGCATCAGAAGGGCAGTGATGCGCATTATTTTGATGTTTTGGAACTCAGTCAACTTAGTTGATGAGGATTGATTTGGAGACGGGAGGTTGTCGGGTGCTGATACTGAAGAAGAGTTTATATGTTATATGGTTTCGATGCTTGATGCTGGAGGTATTGAACCTCTTAAGAGATTAAGAGACACCTGATCGGAAAAGCACTTGGCGATATCTTGCGATTGTAGCCGCCTGACGTCGAATTTTCTCACAGCATTAGTTCGTCTTGGCGTATTTTGGGATATCCGCACACTGCCTTTGTGAGGCGTAGTTACGATGTTTTCATTTTGTGATGCATCACGATGCTTTACAATCTTTGACGTTTCGGAAGGTTTGTGCAAACAATAAAAATGTGTTAGACATTAGCGGCGGTGATATTTTCAAATAAATATTATTATTATTATTATAATTATTATTTATTATTATAATTATTATTTATTATTATTATTATTATGATTATTATTATTATTATTTATTATGATTATTATTATTATTATTTATTATGATTATTATTATTATTATTTATTATGATTATTATTATTATTTATTATGATTATTATTATTATTATTTATTATGATTATTATTATTATTATTTATTATGATTATTATTATTATTATTTATTATGATTATTATTATTATTATTTATTATGATTATTATTATTATTATTTATTATGATTATTATTATTATTATTTATTATGATTATTATTATTATTATTTATTATGATTATTATTATTATTATTTACCATTGAAATCGATGGTGCAGAGTCCCCATAGTATTTATCAAGCTTAGCCTTGGTCTCGGTAATGGTTTTTTTTCGCAAGAAATAATGCTTAATAAGCACACGAAATTCACTTTTTTCCATTTTCTCCTCAAATTAGTAAGTAGTCTGATAAAAATAGCTGTCAAACACAAACTAACTGACGCAGCAAGTTTAAATTTTGACAGGAGTCAACTGACAGATGCCTGTTGACAGGAGCAGTGTTGCTGTTTCAGTAAAGAGGTCAGAAATTCAAAAAGTCACGGACTTATTGACCCGCCCTCGTATTATGTAGAAATTACAAATTTGTATGCTCACACTCAAAAAACTGAAGAGCACTAGCTGCTACTAGACCTTAAAGGATACAATTTTATAAAGTTATGTTAATATACTTAAGATTAGCTGGATTTCATATAGTTAAATTGCTAGTCTGCACAAAGTTGTATAGTTTTACAATATTCATGTTAAGAAAATCGTGTGCGGATTGATTATTATGGAGGAGTGTGCAAAACTTTCTAGAGATCGGGCATGTAGATTAGCCGAGTATATCGAGAATATCTATATAATTGTTGTAGGTAGGGCAGGGAGGTGGATTGTCTTCTTAAAACATGTTTGGTGAATAATATTGGTATGTCCAAGGCGCAGTCTGACGAAGTAAGTGTTCGTCCTCTTAAGGCCCCTCTACACGATGGGCCAACGATGGCCACTACGTTTAATTACTGATGGCGTATGGTTGGCTTATGGCCTGGGTTGGCGTTCAAACGGGCTTTTCATCCAATGACGGCGGAACGCGTCTATACGTGGCCGCCTACTCCTTGTATGTTTTAGTCGTCAACGAAATGGACGTTTGATTTTGCATTAGTTTTTGCTGATATTTACATATAAAAAAAAATACTGAAATGGCACTTCCTTGCCCAAGCGACGAGATTATGAAGTTCATTGAAGATTGATCTGTTTCGATGCATGGTTATCACCCACCCCCTTTTTTTGCGACATTTCTTTTTAATTACTTTTTTTTCGTATGCGTGACGAACATAGTAGTATGTGCTGAATAAGTCCATTGCCGCAGCGGCGATAGCTGCAACAAAGTCAAAACTGAACGTCGTCAACGTATGGATGCGACACAACCATCGGCGACTAGATGGGCCTTTAGAGGTAGATGCTGGATAAACTAGAATGATTTTAGTGTAATGATTATGATAGCTTCTCAAATCCTGAAGCCGGTTAGTTATAATGGTGTGTGTAATAAGATTCCTCAAATCAGCTTTTGAAAAAATATCAAATAAATAAACTGGAGCTCTTTTGCAAAGTTTTGCACCAGAATCAGCAAATTCGTTTCCTTGTATTCCCCTCTGACTAGGTACCCATATTAGCTTTATTTTATTTAGGTATCTTATAACAAAATCCCTGGTTTTATTGATAGTAACTTCGATTTGGATTATTTTTAAATTAAGAATAGCTGAAAAACTGTCAGTACATAATACAGACTTGTTGGAATGCAACAACTACCGTTCAATCAAGCTTATGTCACACACAATGAAAATCGTCGAAAGAGTCTTAAACGAACGTATTCGGCAAATAATAAAGCTCGATAATAGCCAGTGTGGATATGTTGAAGGAAGATCGACGGTGGACGCTATCCAAAGCCTACGAATAATAATGGAAAAGCACCGAGATTCGTCTAAGGATTTACACATGGTATTTATCGACCTCGAGAAAGCATTCGATCGAGTGCCTAGGGATCTCATATGGGCCGCGCTGAGGTCTCAAAACGTACCGGAAACGTATGTTAGAATAATACAAGACATGTACGGAAACGTGAAAACTGCGGTTAAAAGCTCTGCTGGACTAACGAGAGAATTTCCAGTTAATGTCGGAGTGCATCAAGGAAGCGTACTTAGCCCTTTCCTCTTTAACGTAGTATTCGACTATCTTTTAAAAGACTGCATGCGCGAAGCAAATGTAACGCCAATTCTCTTCGCTGACGACGCAGTTATACTTAGCGATAACGTCGAAGATTTACAGAACGCCTTAGATTCATGGAGAAATGCGCTAGAGAGAAACGGGTTTAAAATAAGTCGTTCAAAGACGGAGCATTTGACGTGCCCATTTGCGCATCCGTTGCGACCTGTTCCGGATATAATGTTAGACGGAATAGTTCTTCCGAAAAGCACTATCTTTAAGTAGTTAACATGGAACCAAAATGTGACGACGACGTAAACCACAGAGTGAGTGTGGGATGGATGAAATGGCGGAAAAATTCGGGAATCTTTTGCGACCGAAAATTTCCACTTAAATTAAAGGGGAAACTCTACACCACGGTTGTTAGACCAGCTCTTATATGCGGTTAACAGTGCTGGACAATGTACAAAAATGTTTAAAAACACAATGACGGCAGCGGAAATGAAAATGTTAAGGATGTCTAGTGGAGTCACTAAACGCGATTGCATTAGATCTACGCGTATAAGAGGAAGTCTACATATAAAGAATTCGGTAACCGAACAGCTTGAGGCGAATAGAATAAGCTGGTATTGCCACGTTCAAAGAAGATCTGCGGAAAATCCGGTTAAAAAGGCACTATCAACTACGGTCACTCCAACTGTAAGAAAACGAGGTCGGAAAAAGAATTCCTGGATTTCTCAGATGGCAAATGCGCAACAACGCATGGGGCTAACCACTGAAGCGATCCTAGACCGAGCATTATGTAGACGCGTTCTGCGGTCTGCGACATTAGCCAACCCAATAAGCGGAGCAGTAGCGATGCAGTAAAAATCGGAAACTCGTTACGCATAAGTTCGTATAACGAGGAAAGGGTTAATAAAAGGATAAGAAGAAGAAGGGCTGCTTTACACAGTTATTTCTTGGTTTCCTTTCGTTGCTTCTTGAAAAGCCTGAAACAAATATTTTTTTATTATATTATTATTTTGTCCGCTTTAGAGAGAGCGAAATTGTATTGCGGTTATGAAATTTGGTGTCCTCGTCCGGTTAAAAGAGAGTCCGCATGTGAGAGATTTGTTTCTATGAAAACCTATCTATTTTTAGCATCAATATACCTGCATAATTATTGAGTGTGTCCCTTTTCTATTATAGTTCCATCTAAACATCCCAGTATAAAGGGGAATGGATTAGTACGTTTTTCCTTAAATTCTTCAAGAGTTCTGTGTTGCGATTCTTTACTCCTAGGCAATTTAATTATACGTTGCTTTAATTTTAATGGTTGCTATTGTACTTCTAAACATTCTGTGCACTGTTCTTTTCCCTATCCCAAATCGATCAGACACCTCTCGGAAGCTGCACTGATTGGCAAGTTTCTAGAGCGTTACATATAAGCATTGCTGCAATGAGTAGGTCGCTCTGCAAGTTTCTGACAATTTACACACGTATTTCAACACTTTCTCAAGGGCCTTAAAAACAAGTTACATATTTAATTTTTCAAAGGCATTGCGAACTTACACGAAATGTTTTTCTTTTCATGCGAAAGTGGGAGAAAAAAACATCATCGGGAAAGGATTTTATAACTTTGAAAATCGGTTTACACTTTGCAATATTTCTTCTTTGATTTACGAATGAAGAAATCAGCGAGATTTTACAGTTTAGTTGTTTCTTTTTTATGCCGAAAACTTTCTTAAATATACTGCCATTATATGAGCCCAAATTATTCATTAAAATGTTTGAAAATATCACAGCCGCTAATTTCTTACACATTTTTATTATTTGCACAAGCCTTCCGAAACGTCAAAGATTGTAAAGCATCGTGATGCATCGCAAAATGAAAACATCGTAATAACGCATCAGAAGGGCAGTGATGCGCATTATTTTGATGTTTTGGAACTCAGTCAACTTAGTTGATGAGGATTGATTTGGAGACGGGAGGTTGTCGGGTGCTGATACTGAAGAAGAGTTTATATGTTATATGGTTTCGATGCTTGATGCTGGAGGTATTGAACCTCTTAAGAGATTAAGAGACACCTGATCGGAAAAGCACTTGGCGATATCTTGCGATTGTAGCCGCCTGACGTCGAATTTTCTCACAGCATTAGTTCGTCTTGGCGTATTTTGGGATATCCGCACACTGCCTTTGTGAGGCGTAGTTACGATGTTTTCATTTTGTGATGCATCACGATGCTTTACAATCTTTGACGTTTCGGAAGGTTTGTGCAAACAATAAAAATGTGTTAGACATTAGCGGCGGTGATATTTTCAAATAAATATTATTATTATTATTATAATTATTATTTATTATTATAATTATTATTTATTATTATTATTATTATGATTATTATTATTATTATTTATTATGATTATTATTATTATTATTTATTATGATTATTATTATTATTATTTATTATGATTATTATTATTATTTATTATGATTATTATTATTATTATTTATTATGATTATTATTATTATTATTTATTATTATTATTATTTATTATGATTATTATTATTATTATTTATTATGATTATTATTATTATTATTTATTATGATTATTATTATTATTATTTATTATGATTATTATTATTATTATTTATTATGATTATTATTATTATTATTTATTATGATTATTATTATTATTTATTACGATTATTATTATTATTATTTATTATGATTATTATTATTATTATTTATTATGATTATTATTATTATTATTTATTATGATTATTATTATTATTATTTATTATGATTATTATTTATTATGATTATTATTATTATTATTTATTATGATTATTATTATTATTATTTATTATGATTATTATTTATTATGATTATTATTATTATTATTTATTATGATTATTATTATTTATTATGATTATTATTATTATTATTTATTATGATTATTATTATTATTATTTATTATGATTATTTTTATTATTATTTATTATGATTATTTTTATTATTATTTATTATGATTATTATTATTATTATTTATTATGATTATTATTATTATTATTTATTATGATTATTATTATTATTATTTATTATGATTATTATTATTATTATTTATTATGATTATTATTATTATTATTTATTATGATTATTATTATTATTATTTATTATGATTATTATTATTATTATTTATTATGATTATTATTATTATTATTTATTATGATTATTATTATTATTATTTATTATGATTATTATTATTATTATTTATTATGATTATTATTATTATTATTTATTATGATTATTATTATTATTATTTATTATGATTATTATTATTATTATTTATTATGATTATTATTATTATTATTTATTATGATTATTATTATTATTATTTATTATGATTATTATTATTATTATTTATTATGATTATTATTATTATTATTTATTATGATTATTATTATTATTATTTATTATGATTATTATTTATTATGATTATTATTATTATTATTTATTATGATTATTATTATTATTATTTATTATGATTATTATTATTATTATTTATTATGATTATTATTATTATTATTTATTATGATTATTATTATTATTATTTATTACTCGCATTCTGCTGTCGCAAAAAAGGCAACTCGAACTCAATCAACAAATAATACATTTGCTGAAAGCAATACAATAACCACTCATACCACTACAGAAAAAACAAAGGAAACTGTACCAGATCTCCCTAAAACTAGCAAAAAAAAAAAAAAACAACTGCAGATGATACTACAGACCCTAATTCAAATCACACCAACCAATCACAATAAAATTTCCAACCACGTAATAAACGAAAACACCAATACACAAACCCATAAAACGCAAATCATTCACAATAAAATTACCACCCACGTAACAAACGACAATACCAAAACCTCGCCTACAGTAAATCCCCGTTACATCACCTCTAAAAAAAAAGGGTAAACGATAAGTCGTTGGACATTTAACCCATTAAAACCTACTCAAACTCATCCGTCACTCAACCCATTCCGATCCCCTCACCACTTCCCCTCAGTATCAACATAACAGACTGTAAACTCACAAATTAGAAATATTACCACGCGCTCAACTTCACACCTCTCACCCATATCAACCGTAACCCAATCTCTTATTAACTCAAAACAATATTACCTACAATCGCCCGAATTGGACGACGAAAGCAACTAGCAATATTAATCGGTTGACTTTGAGCCCTCATCGGTGGCAGATAACTCCCACTGCGTTTCCCGTTTCTGCGAAGCCTTTGGTGAATCGGAAAATCATTCCGATCTCACAGTGCTTTGCTGGTGTAATGTGGCGCGGACAGTCAAACTGCAACAAAAAATTTAAATCGGAAAACTGGACCATCAACTTTACCGACGGTTCCAAAACAAGAGACTGTACGTCCTTCGCAGTCTTAGACGAAAATGGCAGGGTTCTTACTAAGGGTATTCTACCCCAATCCGCAAGCGTCTTTTCGGCCGAAGCAACCGCAATACTCCAAGCAACCAAATCACAAAATATAAGAGAACATTGATATGCACTGATAATCTATCTACAATAAATGCTATCAAAAACATTAATCATAACTCTCCAATCATTCAAACCATCAAAGACAAGCTCATCAAATACACAAACAGACTTAAAATCGTATGGGTGCCTGGTCACATGGGCATTAAAGGCAACGAGGAAGCTGACAAAGCTGCACGATCGGCAACAATTGAGCCGCTTGTCATGTATAACGTAAACAACAAAAAAGACCTCAAGAACCATATTAAAACACTCTGGCATAACAACAGGAAAATCGAATGGAGTCTGTACAGCCATCATTACTCGTCTATCAACCAAACGCCAGAAATGGCGATATACCCAACAAACTGCCCAAAACACATGTTAAAATGTTTTCTACGGCTCAGAATGGGTCATACACGCATCACTCACGAATACCTACTAGCAAAAACTGTACCCCCTACCTGCCCTCTATGCTCCAAAAATATAAGCTTCTCCAAACAACACCTAATGGACTGCGAAAAGATCAGGAACACATCAAAAAACATCGCTAGGATAGACTCACTCACAGAACTACTGAAAACACCTACAGAAAACAATATTTAACTAATATTCACACTATTAACAACAAAATGACATATAATAATAGTTAAGCTTATAACTCTCTAGTAATATTATTTACGTTAATTTTAAATATCTAGCCGAAAGCCCTGGTAGCTAGCGCTCAAACTTAAGTTATTATTAATTGTAAAGTAATATATATATATAATCCTGCGGAAACTCGCCATTTGTCCCCTTCAATTGGCAATCTTTAGTAAGATTCCCAGATGGCGCCACGGGGAGGCGTGAAGTAGGGCTTATAAGCAGAGCTGCAAGATATTCGGCTGCAGAGGTTTATTCTCGTTATTTAAAGAACCAGCACCTGTCGGAAGGTGCTACTTCTACCGTTGCCATCCATCTTTATGTTTGTGTTTAACTATGAAAATGAAATAAATATCTATCTATCTAGATTCAAAAATAGCTGATAATCTTGCTAAGCAAGAGCCTCTTGATAACCAGCGATCTTCAGTGTGCAGAAGTAACCTATTAAAGACTTCGTCGTTTTCCTCACATAGCTGAACAAATAGCCGAGAGTTCAAAGAACTGCTTCGAATCTTGTTGACAGCATTTATAACATATTGTAAAGACTGATGCCATTCTAGGACTCAATTTTTTTGCTACTAAATGCTGTCTGTCAATCGCAAAGTGAATGACCAGTATCTCAGGCAATTGTCGCTTTGAGTGGGCTATAAAAGCACGATGATGACTAACCATAGATGGTGCACCATCAGTCGCAACAGAAACAATGGACTTCCATGAAATAGGTGTCGATAAAAAAAACGTTCCACGGCCTGAAAAATCGATTGTCCTCTGGTATCAGTCTCTAAATATACAGGGTGAGTTTTTTAACTTGAGACATCAAAATTAGTCGAAAAATACGCGATATCGCGAAAAATGTTTCAGACAAAAGTCACAAGGTTCTGAAGGGGACATAAGATGGTGACCACGAGTTTGACCATGAGACCCATTTTCAAGGTCAATCGAAGGTCACTTTCGATTTTTCAATTGATAATTCCTGATTTTCGTTGCTCAGTCGATTTGGGCAGCCAAAAAAATTTGAAGATGAAGAACTGAAAGCATAACTCTATCAAGATTGTTGCCAAACACAAGAAGTGCTCGCAGAATCTTTGGGTGTCACTCAAGCAGCCATTTCAAAACATTTAAAAGCAGCTGGATATATTCAAAAGCAAGGAAATTTGATTCCACATGAACTCAAGCCGAGAGACGTCGAAAGGCGGTTTTGCATGTCCGAAATGCTGCTGGAACGCCACAAAAGAAAGTCATTTTTGCATTGGATTGTTACTGTTGCAGTAGCCGAAAAACGCCCGGAATATGCGACCAGACACGAGGCAATAATTTTCCATCATGACAACGCTCGGCCCCACGTTGCTATTCCGGTTAGGAACTATTTGGAAAACACTTCCCATCGAAGTCTTACCCCACCCGCCTTATAGCCCAGACCTTGCCCCTTCTGACTTCCATTTGTTCCGGTCGATTCAGAACGCCCTCACTGAAATACGGTTCACATCAGAGCAGAATATCAAAAATTGGCTTGATTCATTCTTGGCTGCCAAGCCGGCACAGTTCTTTTGGGATGGGATCCACAAATTGCCAGAAAGATGGAAAAAAGTTATAGCTTCAGATGGGCAATACTTTGAATAATACTATTGTACATGTTTTTCTTAAATAAACGTTCAAATTTTGAAAAAAAAAACCGCACGAATTAAGTTATATACTCAATATAATTTTGTCACGCAACAAGGAATCCTGAAGGTTCGAGAATTCACACTTTTTGCACTGATTTTTTTCAGGTATTGTTCGAAAGTTTCTCCTTGACACATTTTGTTGAATGCAAATCGCTCAAAGGTGACGTTTGTTTTCGGTGAAAATTGCTGGTCAAACTTTTCCTGTATGGATTTCAGATCTTTCGATTCCTCCAGCATCAACGAAAATGAATTAAATATTTCGATAGCTTCTGGACCGATGCACGCCATAAACGTTGCCACGTGGATTTCCTTTGGCTTTTTTTCCAGTTGAGCGGCCATAGAAAACCATTTGTATTGGTGTATCTAGCTTTTCCATTACTGGGCGATGTTAGTTTGATGAATTTGGTAGTTTTACAATATTCTGATTGTTTTCGGACGCACTTTCGGTGGTATCTGGCATTTTTCTAAGTTTATGAATTACCTTTTGTATTTTAACCAGATTTTATGACAACTTCTGACACCATGTTGTGACGGACACGAATGATACGTACGACTGCTAGTTCAAGACTAGTTTATTAGAGCAGCGAATATACACGGATGATATTACAACTAATACTATGACACTGACTCGATGCAGTGGTCTCGATGAGCTATCTGATCTGCGGGGCTTATTACCCTAACTATCTGTATCACGAGAGTGTGCGCTTTAACGGCTTCAAATTAGCGGTGCCGTTAATCTTCCACGTTGCTCGAACAGCTGCAGATAGGCGACTCAACTACGATAGAGACGTCGCGCACGGCAGTGCCTAGCGTTGCCTTATCAGTAGGGCGGTGGAAGTCGCGATTTGAGTGACGTTGCTCGGCAGCAACAAGAATTTTGGTAGCCTATTGCAAGAGGGGAAGCTCCTTCGTCGTTTCCTTCTAATTCGAGATAAGACGCAAAGTCGGTATACTTAGATTTTAAGTCATGGCCGGCTTACATAGTTTAGGTAGGTTAATGTAGGGGGTTTTCATAAACGTCGGAGATCTGCGCTAGTACAATCGCATTTCTTTTCTCATGCATTTTTGAACACACACACGCTGCAGACTGTGGCAGGCCTGCAGTCAAAAAATAACGATGACATGTCGACGTTTATGAACAGTAGGTAATGTAGTTCATCTAAGTTAGTACGATCGTCAATCTGCATTAATGAACATGTCTAACGCAGGCCTTTGTTAGTCTGACGTTTATGAAAACACTTGAAGTGTTGAGAAAAATTAAAAAAAAAAAAGGTAACAAAACAAAAAAAGTACGTATTTAATCACGTATCGTAGTTTAAGATAATCTAAGTAGGTTAAGAACTATTTTGTAAGAAGTTTTAGGTTTTATATAATATGAACAAAGTGTCTTTTAACTAAGTTTTTGTTGAAACAAATTGTATTTTCTTGGTTCTAAGTATAATGTACATAAAATAATAAATATATACAAAAAAAATTAGTTAGGTCAAAAGACCTAGTCTACATATGTATGCACGAAGACTTTGTAAGCCGTATGAATAGGTAGTGGTGTTAGAAGGTTTTTGTAAGCAAACTTCAATATTGTTCATGTCCTTAGGGGATGCCTTGCATATATAGCAAACTGAACTAGCCGCGTTCTCCATAACAACATTACATGTTCTGCCATCTACTGGACGGCAGGATGTTGAAGAAGATGTTCTTGAATATATCCATATATTTTCAGTCTCAGAACAAACTTTATTTCTAAAGTTACTATGCATGTTAGCACAATATCAGTATCACTTACCTCAGGATTTACCAAAAAGTTTTGCATATAACGCGAATGCCATCCACTAAAATCAGGGCCCCATTTCACTGAACATACTAAAGTATCATCATTTTCTAACTGGTTCTCAAAAGTTTCAAGGCGTGCGCAGTAGACAAACGTTGTAGTATCAAGGCCAACAATGGCTGTAGTTTAACTTAACATAAGGTTTCGGTTATAGTCAAAAAATTACTTACTGGATAACACTCTTGTTTTACTTCTAAAATAGTGTCGTAGCACAGATAATAACAGTACATAGATAGCGTATGCAGCAGCTCACTGTAGCGAGGTCCATGTGCCTCTCTCTTTCGAACATCGCCATGGCGATGGTGCGATGGTTAGCTAATTGGACTATCACGCAGAGGGTCGGGGTTCGATCCTTGGCATCCCCAACAATTTTTCAAATCGTCATCCCCCTTTCGGCAAGCGATGGAAAACTCCAGAAAGTAAAATTGCCTATGAAAAAGCTTCTAAGGAGTGCTATTCGGATTCGGCGATTAACCGTATGCCCCCGATCAGATGTGACAAAAATGACAAAATTATCAAACACAGTTTCCTCGCGTGCTCCAGGTAATAAAAAGGGTCTTGATGTGTGCGGTTGAGTCTGGGAGGTATCTAAATTTAAAATTTTTACATCGTCATCCTCACAATTACTATGAGGAGAGAAAGCTATTAGATTTGAGGACAGATTTTTTGACATTAAAACATTAAATTCGTGCGCAGAGGGATTTTTGTTATAACCGCCTTTACTGCGAATAGTAAAAATAAATTTTCCAAAATATCTTGAGTTCTCTTTGTAAGTAAATACTCAACTTTCCCGAATAAACCACCACTTATATCTTCACTAAGTAATAAAACCACGTTTAATGTCTGTACTAACCACCTTTTCTGATTTTTTTTGTGTTCATTTCAACACCATCTAACGATTTTTTGTGGAAGTAACTCGGAAGAATACACTTCAGTTGACAACTATCTAGTTCCAAAACTCCCCGCATATCGTTTACAGTTATAAAATTTTCATTTGATAACCCCGTTGCCGTGTGTTTTTTATTTTTGCACAATTTGGCAATGCAGCGCCTGTAATGTGTTTCTAGGCTTGCGCAAAGAGAAAAGATGCTTTCAAGATTTAAATCATAAATAAATCATGTATATTACTTTTGGATAAAAATAAAGTAATAACATAACACAGCTTTTTTCCCTCTATAGTCCCAGTGGTCATCGTAATTAAGCACGTTATTCTTCGAAAGCCTTACAAAGTAATTTTTTTCTGTATTATTTTTTTATAATTAGTTTACCATACATATTACTAAAATTAACAAAAAATAAATGTATTGTTGTCTATGTAAAAGTGTGACTGAAAGAATTAAAATATTTTTATCGTAATGAGACCCACTATCCATACAGTCGAAAGCATTATTCATTTATAGTGTAAACGGCTGTGTTGCTAGAGCTTCATTTGAACTATTTTTTTAGGCAATTAAGTTGGTGAGCAGTTTGTATTAATGCTGCGGTTATCCTACTTAAGGTTTTCGTTGCCAAGCGAACACTTATTTTTTCGAATGTATTTGGGGCTATGTGTCAACTTGTGAATTTCAAACATATTTTCACATTATCTCTTTCTAAATTGAATATTTCTCTGAAAATATCAAAGGAAACATTACCATGTGGAGTTATCATTGAAAATTGTAAAAGGCTTTTCTTCTGTAACATCTAATAATTGGTAAACATCCCTTTTGTTAGGCTCTTGTTCCCAAACTTTCAGACCATGTTCTTGGCAAATTGTCAAATTATTTTCTAAAAAAGACTTCAGGTTTACCCCTTTGACAGAGTTTGCTGAAATAAAATAATTAAAAATACTTCTCAGTCTCCGTCTAGCATTCGTTGCGTCAACATCGTTTCCCGAGTCTGCGACTGCATTATCTAACCCCTTTGACCGGTTGTTATTGCTTTTCTCTTTTCATATACCCTGTTTTCCTACTCCCATGCGTAGTGTAACTTTCTATTTAATAAAGTGTTTGCCCTATTTCCACAAAGCCCATCCCGAATGGTTAACTAACCGCCCCTTCACTCTCCATCAAAAGGTGCACCAAAGAAGAAATTTGTGCCATACGCAACCTCATACTCACAAGCTTCCACTCCTCCAAGTCTGCAAATACACTCCTTTTTTTCTAACCCTTCACAACAACTTTCAAAAAATAAGAAACATTCGTGTACTGCTACAATCCAACATCAAAACAAAGAAATCACAAATCAAATTTTACAAAAAAAACCTAAAAAATGATAATCTATCCGAAAAAAAAGGAAGGTCTCTGACTCTGAATCAAAAGACGCTAATGTCACTTAACCCATTTCAGCTATTCTCTTAATCTCTAATTCAATAAGGTAAATACTATTTGCCTCAGAACCGCGTAAACATGATGAAAAACAACCAAACCAATAATCAACAACTACAGTAAAACCTCCAAATTAGGGCAACCCATTTGCCGACCCTAAGAGTTTTCATACAATATACCCTCTGTAATCGGGACACTGAAACCTGAACACCTCCTAATTGTAACACTCAATTCAACTTTGCTAGAACCTCCATAATTGAGCCAAACCTCTTAATTGGGACACTATATTATCCAAGTCAGCAAATATGACTTCTAATCGGGACTATTCGAGTTGAAGCTTTTAATTGGGACCCTAGACTCGAAATAAAAACAATTGAGACTTCTCTAATCGGGACAGTAAAATTCTAGTTACTAAATGTTCGCAGCTGCATCTCAAACCGTTATGTTTTTACATAACAGTAAGTCTGCATCGGAGATAAGCTTTTTTTTCATAGCATTTCTTTTTTCATTCATTATTGGATACATATTGGTACCGTGCAGTTACAGTTGCTTTTGTGTAGATACAATTATGTGCATTTTTTTAAAAAAATTTCTAACGCATACGCGTTGAATTTCGTTCAAGTTTGTATCTACAAGACCTAAAACGAATCTTATGTACCTACAATTTCGTTTCATTTAAACATACTTTTTCATTTGAGAATGTAAATCTTTTTTCAAGCAGATGGCTTTTTCTATATTTTTTGTGCACAATTTTATAATTGGGACACCTCTAAATCGGGACAGCAACGCCAACGGGCAGCGGGGTTATGTTGTCAACGCCAACGTAAAATCACCTACCCTACTTTTGCTAGAACCAAACTCAGCAGCCTACAAAACTATCACAAACAACAATCTTCCGCCACCAAGACCTCGATGTCTGAGCTCAAGAACGGTCTAGCTCATGTGCCGGCTTGCTTGATCCGACTCCCGAAAATCGAGGTCATCACATCCTTTCTCTAATCTCTTATCAAATGAAAATTGTTATTTTAATACTTAAAATCAATCAACGGTAAATTGTGGTGAATGAAAACAACTTTTTCAGCATTTGTCAGTGGCAAACGATTGCGCTTCTCCTCATAAATAATGGCAGCTTCCGAAAACAGTCTCTCACTGTATAAACACTGATAAATGTATTACTATACTAAAACTTCTTGCTTGGAAGTGCTAACTCACCACTTTGGTAATACAATGTGATGCAATCAATGAATAATGGCCAAGTAATGCTTGTCGCGGCGGGATCCACTCGCAAATGAAACAAAAGACTGCAAAATTGTCGGCACGCATGCACAGCAATGAGACAGGTTGCAACTTGTGATGTAACACGTAGATACAAACTCGTATGTCTTGTACAATTTTTTTGCATTTGACGTGCCCATTTGCGCATCCGTTGCGACCTGTTCCGGATATAATGTTAGACGGAATAGTTCTACCGAAAAGCACTATCTTTAAGTACTTAGGATCAATCGTTAACATGGAAGCGAAATGCGACGACGACGTAAACCACAGAGTTAGTGTGGGATGGATGAAATGGCGGGAAAATTCGGGAATCTTTTGCGACCGAAAATTTCCACTTAAATTAAAGGGGAAACTCTACACCACGGTTGTTAGACCAGCTCTTATATACGGTTCACAGTGCTGGACAATGTACGAAGCGTTTAAAAACAAAATTACGGCAGCGGAAATGAAAATGTTAAGGATGTCTAGTGGAGTCACTAAACGCGATTGCATTAGATCTACGCGTATAAGAGGAAGTCTACATATAAAGAATTCGGTAACCGAACAGCTTGAGGCGAATAGAATAAGCTGGTATTGCCACGTTCAAAGAAGATCTGCGGAAAATCCGGTTAAAAAGGCACTATCAACTACGGTCACTCCAACTGTAAGAAAACGAGGTCGGAAAAAGAATTCCTGGATTTCTCAGATGGCAAATGCGCAACAACGTCTGGGGTTAACCACTGAAGCGATCCAGGACCGAGCTTTATGTAGACGCATTCTGCGGTCTGCGACATTAGCCAACCCCATAAGCGGAGCAGCAGCGATGCAGTAAAAATGGGAAACTCGTTACGCATAAGTTCGTATAACGAGGAAAGGGTTAATAATAGGATAAGAAGAAGAAGTACAATTTTTTTGCTGAACATTCGGCATTTGGCTAAATCACTATTCGTGGCATCTCTACTTAATACCCTCCTAAAGAAAATAAAACCTTCAGTTATATGCCTTCAAGAGGCCCACTTCCCCTTTAACCCAACGCCGATTCCGCCTAAATAATTCAAAGGCTGTTACAAAAATTTCAGTTCAAATACGTCAACCAAACAATTTCTCCATAGGGAAATCACTTCAACTATAGCCTGTGTTCCGCCATAGAGATATCCATTCCAATAAAAGTCTTTATAGTCTCCTTTTACATTCATCCCCAACAATAATTTTCTATTAACAACTTTGATTTCATACTAAGCCAGCTCCCTCGCCCTGTGATCTTAGCTAGAGATGTTAACTCATTGAATATTCTCGGGATCACCCAGCTCGAACCACACAACAACAATTCCAACCCTTGGTGGAATGCGGACCTAGCTGAGCTTCGAAAAATCAAAATGGTGGCCGGGAAAATATTTAAAAAAAAAAAAAAAACCAAAACAATCTAGTAGCCTTCAAAAAAGCGAATGCTAGCTTTCGAAGGCAGCTCAAATCTAAAAGTTTTGAAGATTTAACAACTTCCATTAATCCCATAACCCAAACAAGCAAAGTTTGGAACAGTATTTGATGCCTAACAGGAAATCCAACCTCACTCACAATAAGATATTTTGCTAGTTCGTAGAGCCTTATGCTTCTCAATTCAGAATTTGTTTTCTCCTCTTGTGCGCATTTTTTCTAATGATTTATTGCATCCAGCGCAAGAAATATTTGAACCACTAGAAGTCCTTCTCCGTTTTGGTAGCAAAGATGAACGATTTTCTAAACTTACAGTCCGTTTGATAAGATCGTATACGGCAAAACTCGTTTATGAAACCGGTTTGGAAGTGGCATTTGCATTAGCAAATAAAAAAATACTTCTGCTAAGATGCTTTGAATAAAAAAATTTAAAGAGTGTTCAATTTTTGTCAAAAACGGAAGTATTTTAAAATGAGTGTCGCGTTTGCATCACGTTATGAAGCAGTATTCTTGTGCACGCATCCAAAAGGACCGAAAATGTCATACGGAGCAGTTGCTAAATACATGAAAAAGTCAAAAGCATTTGTTGGCAAGTGGGTGCACCGTTATTCCCAAGTTAAAAATGTGGATGATTTGCCGGATCGTGGGTCTACGCCAAAAACAACAAAAAAGGAGGATAAAATGATTCTACGCGTGTTTGAAAAAAAATCCCCTTCTATCGTTACGTGGAGGACAAGGGATTTTACGTAAAAGGGGTCTAAATGTGTGTTGTGATACGGTTCGAAGACGTTTACTAGCCAAAAATATAAAATTTCGAAGCACAATAAAAAAACCACTACTGTCAAAAAAAAACACGTAGAGAAACGACTCAGTTGGGCCAAGGAGAATTTGGACAGAGATTGGAACAACGTAATTTTTTTGGATGAAGCTTCTTTTTGGGCATGGTCTCCTATCACTCATACCTGGTGTACACAATCCAAAAAATTAATTCAGCGGACCGTCAAACACCCGGCAAAGGTGCACGTTTGGGGATGCTTCTCAAAACATGGTCAACATTTATAAGAAGGCTTTATTAACATCTGCCCAAAGGTGGTCTAAAAGAAGGAATGAGAATTGGTTACTGTAAGAAGATAATGATCCGACACATCGCAGTCGTTTGTGCAGTGCGTGGAAACAAGAAAATGACGTCGATGTTTTAGATTGGCCATCAGAGTCGCCGGATGCAAATACCATTGAAAATGTTTGGGCATTCATGAAGCTAAAGCCCCAAGGAAAGAAGATCTCTATGGACAAACAATTATCACGAAAAATACGAGTTTTATGGAGATCTTTGTCTCAAGATTATGCTATAAGATTATTAGAAAGCATGACTCGAAGACTCCAAGCAATTATTGATAATGGAGGAGAGTGGAAAACATATTAATTGAAAAGCATTCAAGTAAATAAACAAAATAAACCAGTAAAATCGATTTTTTTTTTATAATTATAAGTTCTTCTTTAATTTTTGTCGTGTACGATGTTATCAACCAGACTGTATATATTAGTATAACGAAAGCGTGAAATATTCTCAGCATTAAATGAAACCGATCTCTCTGACCATTACGTTGTTTTATATGCAACCAAAAGCTTAAATAGCTCTGAAACACCATGTGAAACCGAGGTTAAGTTTCTTCAACACATCAACCACACGCTGAACACACGAAGACGTGCCCAAGGGATGCTAGAATTTACGGCAGCTTACAACTCGTACGGAGACAAAGAACTACAATGCACTGTTCTTAATTTGTAAAAGTCGCTCCTCCCAACGTTATTGAAAATTATTCCTTATTTAAAAAAAAAAAGAAAAAAAGAGATTAAACAGCATTTTATTGAATTTCATCATGTAAAGTAGAGCCATATTAGTAATTCTTAAAATCACCGTAATAATATTAACTTCAAAATGAACTAATTGTATTAAAACTATTTCAATGTTATGTCCAACCACCTGCAGATAAGCACTTTGCTTTGCAGGTAAAACAATGTTAACGAAAATTTATGTGCAAATAAAAGCCTTAATCTTGAAATGTGCTGCCATGCGATTTTTTCAGGATCGTACTTGAAAGTGCAAAACCACGAGCAAACACAAGAGGCACTGCTTTCAAAAGTCCGTCTATCTACTCGCAGACGACGACGATATTGGGAGAAAGCAGCGTGATGTCAGTGGCGCTTATGCATCCCCACCAATTACGTATTAGGTTCCCTGTTGTGTTTGGAGTATTATTTCCCCAATCCCTATTTTTAGCGTTGAAATCTCCGCCGATTATGAAGTAATTCTCCTCGGATTCCAGCCTGAGGAATCGAAAGTGTCTCGAGTTCTGAGAGTTCAAACATATTTTCACATTATCTCTTTCTAAATTGAATATTTCTCTGAAAATATCAAAGGAAACATTACCATGTGGAGTTATCATTGAAAATTGTAAAAGGCTTTTCTTCTGTAACATCTAATAATTGGTAAACATCCCTTTTGTTAGGCTCTTGTTCCCAAACTTTCAGACCATGTTCTTGGCAAATTGTCAAATTATTTTCTAAAAAAGACTTCAGGTTTACCCCTTTGACAGAGTTTGCTGAAATAAAATAATTAAAAATACTTCTCAGTCTCCGTCTAGCATTCGTTGCGTCAACATCGTTTCCCGAGTCTGCGACTGCATTATCTAACCCCTTTGACCGGTTGTTATTGCTTTTCTCTTTTCATATACCCTGTTTTCCTACTCCCATGCGTAGTGTAACTTTCTATTTAATAAAGTGTTTGCCCTATTTCCACAAAGCCCATCCCGAATGGTTAACTAACCGCCCCTTCACTCTCCATCAAAAGGTGCACCAAAGAAGAAATTTGTGCCATACGCAACCTCATACTCACAAGCTTCCACTCCTCCAAGTCTGCAAATACACTCCTTTTTTTCTAACCCTTCACAACAACTTTCAAAAAATAAGAAACATTCGTGTACTGCTACAATCCAACATCAAAACAAAGAAATCACAAATCAAATTTTACAAAAAAAACCTAAAAAATGATAATCTATCCGAAAAAAAAGGAAGGTCTCTGACTCTGAATCAAAAGACGCTAATGTCACTTAACCCATTTCAGCTATTCTCTTAATCTCTAATTCAATAAGGTAAATACTATTTGCCTCAGAACCGCGTAAACATGATGAAAAACAACCAAACCAATAATCAACAACTACAGTAAAACCTCCAAATTAGGGCAACCCATTTGCCGACCCTAAGAGTTTTCATACAATATACCCTCTGTAATCGGGACACTGAAACCTGAACACCTCCTAATTGTAACACTCAATTCAACTTTGCTAGAACCTCCATAATTGAGCCAAACCTCTTAATTGGGACACTATATTATCCAAGTCAGCAAATATGACTTCTAATCGGGACTATTCGAGTTGAAGCTTTTAATTGGGACCCTAGACTCGAAATAAAAACAATTGAGACTTCTCTAATCGGGACAGTAAAATTCTAGTTACTAAATGTTCGCAGCTGCATCTCAAACCGTTATGTTTTTACATAACAGTAAGTCTGCATCGGAGATAAGCTTTTTTTTCATAGCATTTCTTTTTTCATTCATTATTGGATACATATTGGTACCGTGCAGTTACAGTTGCTTTTGTGTAGATACAATTATGTGCATTTTTTTAAAAAAATTTCTAACGCATACGCGTTGAATTTCGTTCAAGTTTGTATCTACAAGACCTAAAACGAATCTTATGTACCTACAATTTCGTTTCATTTAAACATACTTTTTCATTTGAGAATGTAAATCTTTTTTCAAGCAGATGGCTTTTTCTATATTTTTTGTGCACAATTTTATAATTGGGACACCTCTAAATCGGGACAGCAACGCCAACGGGCAGCGGGGTTATGTTGTCAACGCCAACGTAAAATCACCTACCCTACTTTTGCTAGAACCAAACTCAGCAGCCTACAAAACTATCACAAACAACAATCTTCCGCCACCAAGACCTCGATGTCTGAGCTCAAGAACGGTCTAGCTCATGTGCCGGCTTGCTTGATCCGACTCCCGAAAATCGAGGTCATCACATCCTTTCTCTAATCTCTTATCAAATGAAAATTGTTATTTTAATACTTAAAATCAATCAACGGTAAATTGTGGTGAATGAAAACAACTTTTTCAGCATTTGTCAGTGGCAAACGATTGCGCTTCTCCTCATAAATAATGGCAGCTTCCGAAAACAGTCTCTCACTGTATAAACACTGATAAATGTATTACTATACTAAAACTTCTTGCTTGGAAGTGCTAACTCACCACTTTGGTAATACAATGTGATGCAATCAATGAATAATGGCCAAGTAATGCTTGTCGCGGCGGGATCCACTCGCAAATGAAACAAAAGACTGCAAAATTGTCGGCACGCATGCACAGCAATGAGACAGGTTGCAACTTGTGATGTAACACGTAGATACAAACTCGTATGTCTTGTACAATTTTTTTGCATTTGACGTGCCCATTTGCGCATCCGTTGCGACCTGTTCCGGATATAATGTTAGACGGAATAGTTCTACCGAAAAGCACTATCTTTAAGTACTTAGGATCAATCGTTAACATGGAAGCGAAATGCGACGACGACGTAAACCACAGAGTTAGTGTGGGATGGATGAAATGGCGGGAAAATTCGGGAATCTTTTGCGACCGAAAATTTCCACTTAAATTAAAGGGGAAACTCTACACCACGGTTGTTAGACCAGCTCTTATATACGGTTCACAGTGCTGGACAATGTACGAAGCGTTTAAAAACAAAATTACGGCAGCGGAAATGAAAATGTTAAGGATGTCTAGTGGAGTCACTAAACGCGATTGCATTAGATCTACGCGTATAAGAGGAAGTCTACATATAAAGAATTCGGTAACCGAACAGCTTGAGGCGAATAGAATAAGCTGGTATTGCCACGTTCAAAGAAGATCTGCGGAAAATCCGGTTAAAAAGGCACTATCAACTACGGTCACTCCAACTGTAAGAAAACGAGGTCGGAAAAAGAATTCCTGGATTTCTCAGATGGCAAATGCGCAACAACGTCTGGGGTTAACCACTGAAGCGATCCAGGACCGAGCTTTATGTAGACGCATTCTGCGGTCTGCGACATTAGCCAACCCCATAAGCGGAGCAGCAGCGATGCAGTAAAAATGGGAAACTCGTTACGCATAAGTTCGTATAACGAGGAAAGGGTTAATAATAGGATAAGAAGAAGAAGTACAATTTTTTTGCTGAACATTCGGCATTTGGCTAAATCACTATTCGTGGCATCTCTACTTAATACCCTCCTAAAGAAAATAAAACCTTCAGTTATATGCCTTCAAGAGGCCCACTTCCCCTTTAACCCAACGCCGATTCCGCCTAAATAATTCAAAGGCTGTTACAAAAATTTCAGTTCAAATACGTCAACCAAACAATTTCTCCATAGGGAAATCACTTCAACTATAGCCTGTGTTCCGCCATAGAGATATCCATTCCAATAAAAGTCTTTATAGTCTCCTTTTACATTCATCCCCAACAATAATTTTCTATTAACAACTTTGATTTCATACTAAGCCAGCTCCCTCGCCCTGTGATCTTAGCTAGAGATGTTAACTCATTGAATATTCTCGGGATCACCCAGCTCGAACCACACAACAACAATTCCAACCCTTGGTGGAATGCGGACCTAGCTGAGCTTCGAAAAATCAAAATGGTGGCCGGGAAAATATTTAAAAAAAAAAAAAAAACCAAAACAATCTAGTAGCCTTCAAAAAAGCGAATGCTAGCTTTCGAAGGCAGCTCAAATCTAAAAGTTTTGAAGATTTAACAACTTCCATTAATCCCATAACCCAAACAAGCAAAGTTTGGAACAGTATTTGATGCCTAACAGGAAATCCAACCTCACTCACAATAAGATATTTTGCTAGTTCGTAGAGCCTTATGCTTCTCAATTCAGAATTTGTTTTCTCCTCTTGTGCGCATTTTTTCTAATGATTTATTGCATCCAGCGCAAGAAATATTTGAACCACTAGAAGTCCTTCTCCGTTTTGGTAGCAAAGATGAACGATTTTCTAAACTTACAGTCCGTTTGATAAGATCGTATACGGCAAAACTCGTTTATGAAACCGGTTTGGAAGTGGCATTTGCATTAGCAAATAAAAAAATACTTCTGCTAAGATGCTTTGAATAAAAAAATTTAAAGAGTGTTCAATTTTTGTCAAAAACGGAAGTATTTTAAAATGAGTGTCGCGTTTGCATCACGTTATGAAGCAGTATTCTTGTGCACGCATCCAAAAGGACCGAAAATGTCATACGGAGCAGTTGCTAAATACATGAAAAAGTCAAAAGCATTTGTTGGCAAGTGGGTGCACCGTTATTCCCAAGTTAAAAATGTGGATGATTTGCCGGATCGTGGGTCTACGCCAAAAACAACAAAAAAGGAGGATAAAATGATTCTACGCGTGTTTGAAAAAAAATCCCCTTCTATCGTTACGTGGAGGACAAGGGATTTTACGTAAAAGGGGTCTAAATGTGTGTTGTGATACGGTTCGAAGACGTTTACTAGCCAAAAATATAAAATTTCGAAGCACAATAAAAAAACCACTACTGTCAAAAAAAAACACGTAGAGAAACGACTCAGTTGGGCCAAGGAGAATTTGGACAGAGATTGGAACAACGTAATTTTTTTGGATGAAGCTTCTTTTTGGGCATGGTCTCCTATCACTCATACCTGGTGTACA
Organism: Volucella inflata; assembly: GCA_928272305.1. Lineage (NCBI taxonomy): Eukaryota > Metazoa > Arthropoda > Insecta > Diptera > Syrphidae > Volucella > Volucella inflata. Next base: position 79,077,099 of record OV743716.1, on the reverse strand, counting down.
CAATCCAAAAAATTAATTCAGCGGACCGTCAAACACCCGGCAAAGGTGCACGTTTGGGGATGCTTCTCAAAACATGGTCAACATTTATAAGAAGGCTTTATTAACATCTGCCCAAAGGTGGTCTAAAAGAAGGAATGAGAATTGGTTACTGTAAGAAGATAATGATCCGACACATCGCAGTCGTTTGTGCAGTGCGTGGAAACAAGAAAATGACGTCGATGTTTTAGATTGGCCATCAGAGTCGCCGGATGCAAATACCATTGAAAATGTTTGGGCATTCATGAAGCTAAAGCCCCAAGGAAAGAAGATCTCTATGGACAAACAATTATCACGAAAAATACGAGTTTTATGGAGATCTTTGTCTCAAGATTATGCTATAAGATTATTAGAAAGCATGACTCGAAGACTCCAAGCAATTATTGATAATGGAGGAGAGTGGAAAACATATTAATTGAAAAGCATTCAAGTAAATAAACAAAATAAACCAGTAAAATCGATTTTTTTTTTATAATTATAAGTTCTTCTTTAATTTTTGTCGTGTACGATGTTATCAACCAGACTGTATATATTAGTATAACGAAAGCGTGAAATATTCTCAGCATTAAATGAAACCGATCTCTCTGACCATTACGTTGTTTTATATGCAACCAAAAGCTTAAATAGCTCTGAAACACCATGTGAAACCGAGGTTAAGTTTCTTCAACACATCAACCACACGCTGAACACACGAAGACGTGCCCAAGGGATGCTAGAATTTACGGCAGCTTACAACTCGTACGGAGACAAAGAACTACAATGCACTGTTCTTAATTTGTAAAAGTCGCTCCTCCCAACGTTATTGAAAATTATTCCTTATTTAAAAAAAAAAAGAAAAAAAGAGATTAAACAGCATTTTATTGAATTTCATCATGTAAAGTAGAGCCATATTAGTAATTCTTAAAATCACCGTAATAATATTAACTTCAAAATGAACTAATTGTATTAAAACTATTTCAATGTTATGTCCAACCACCTGCAGATAAGCACTTTGCTTTGCAGGTAAAACAATGTTAACGAAAATTTATGTGCAAATAAAAGCCTTAATCTTGAAATGTGCTGCCATGCGATTTTTTCAGGATCGTACTTGAAAGTGCAAAACCACGAGCAAACACAAGAGGCACTGCTTTCAAAAGTCCGTCTATCTACTCGCAGACGACGACGATATTGGGAGAAAGCAGCGTGATGTCAGTGGCGCTTATGCATCCCCACCAATTACGTATTAGGTTCCCTGTTGTGTTTGGAGTATTATTTCCCCAATCCCTATTTTTAGCGTTGAAATCTCCGCCGATTATGAAGTAATTCTCCTCGGATTCCAGCCTGAGGAATCGAAAGTGTCTCGAGTTCTGAGATAAACTGGATTGAGTAGCTTCAGGTGCATAGACGGAGACCACGTACAACCGTTTTCCACTACGAAGCGGGATGTACACAATGCATGCCTCAAGCACCTGGAACCTACCCACTACAAGACTGTACACTCTTTTAAATCCCAAACCTTTTCTAATGAAGATTGCAACACGACCTCCTTGTGAAGAGTTGGGTCGGATTCTTCTCAATATCTTATATCTTTTGTGTTTTTTGCTTAGCTTAGTTTCGCTAACCAAAAGCACATCAGGGACTTGGCCTTTGAGCAACTTAAGCAGTGCGGCTCTTCGTTCGATCCGCCACGTTCGTTCGTACGACTCGAGGTGCGCTAAGCCCGGCAGCAACGCGCAGATTTGATTTACACGCGTGATGTGTTCCGCTATCTGACCTTAAAACTGAGCCATCTGCGCCTGAATAAAGAGCAAGATAGCAAGCATGTCAGAAGATGCTTCAGGTGCTCTAGGCGCAGGGGCCTGAGAGTGCCGTACTACCTCTACTTGCCGCCATTTGGGCGTAAGTAATTTGAGGAGTGACGACTGGTGTTTTAATATGTACGGGCGTTTAACCTCCACTTTTTGCTGCCGGGCTAAATTTATGGTCTTTATGTATTGAAACTTAAGACAACCCCGATAGTTGCTGACTTCTTTCTGTCATACCATCTCTAACCAGAGAACATTCCTCTGATTTGTGGTCCTTTCCACTCTTCACACATCGAGGCTGCATCACGCAGTTCGACGCGGCGTGTCCGAACCTTTGACAGCGAACGCATTGCAAAATGCTATCGCTCCTTTTTACTTTTTCCCATTTTATAGACTGATAGTTCAGGAATTTAATGCTCCTTAAACTATCCAGTTTATTATTGGGAGTGAGATGAACAAGGAAGAGCGGTAGTTTCCGTTTCTCCCTTTTGGCTCTAGCCGTGACGAATGGCTTAACCCCTACGAATTTGAGCTCGTCGCACTCTTTCTCTTTTAACAGTGCGAGGAGCTCCTCCGGATCAGTCGACGGTTCTAGATCCCTCACAGCATCGTTTGGAGCTTATCACCCTTAAGGGTGAAGGAGAAGAACTCCGTCGTCGTATCCTTTAATAACGCTTTTATTTTGTTATAGCGTTCCACTGTATTACAGTGAATCGCATGTCTGTCTATACTTAAACGCTTAATAAAAGAAAATTGTTGCGCATGGCTGACTTACATAGTTCAATTGTATCTCTTAACTCCATTTTATAAGTGTTGATTGGTGGCACTCTTGTTTTGGTTGTTTGTTTTTTTTGCTGTAGCTGTTGTTGTGGTTGTTGTTTTTTCTGCTGCTGGTTTTGTGGTTGTTATTTTTTCTGCTGCTGGTTTTGTGGTTGTACCTGTTGGTTTTTGCTGCTGTTGCATTTCTGACAATTGCTGCTTTTGTTTAGACTGTTGGGGTTGCTGAGTTTGCTTCAGCTGTTGTTGTTGGTTCTCTTGTGGCTGCTGTGCTTGTTATTGGAGTAGACCGAACTGGAGATCTTGCTTCTCTTTTCTCTTCTTGCACTTTGCTTAGTCTTAATCGCCAACCCTCTTTTTGTAGCTCAACTATGGTGCTTTTAAGAGCTTTAACTTCCTCTTCTTCGTCTTCAGACTCGGAGGCTGCGAGATACACAAAGCTATTCGTATCTCCTGTATAACGCCCTTCCCCACTGTCGGAAACAAATGGGTATTCGTCGCAATCTAATTCGTCACGACGTGTTCTGACTGCTGCTTCTGACGTAGAAGCTCACTCCCTAGCTCCATCTTGCAGCTTTTCAGTTGAAGCTGATAAGGACAGGCGCTTTACTCTATCTGGAGTTGGTTTATTTTTCCTTTTCCGTTTTACTGTCATTTCCATAGTTTTTGTTCCTGCTTCTTCTTGTAGCTTGACCAGCCCATCCGCTTGTCCCGCTATGGGTAGAGCGGACTGCTCCTTATCACCAATAGCCTGATGAACGTTCTGTTGCTTATAGTTTTGTTAAAGTGTTAAAAACATGAGTAAGAATAGTTTTTTTTAAAAAAAGTCGCTATCTCTCGGCTGGGATTGAACCCGCAACACTACTTTTGCTAATCAGGTGCTACTAGCACTAGACCAATTCGGCTTTACTGACACTAAGTACATATATAAATTGTACTTTTATGGCGCAAAAGAAAAAACAGAAACACGTCCGTTTACCACGGCGGACTATGAACGAATGATGGTCTTTATCATCCAGGCTAAAAGGTTCATTCTGCCTGACAGCGGTATTTGTTTCGTCATCGCCGTTATACAGTCTACAGAAATAATCTTTCCGAATCCTAAGCATCGACTGCGACTCTACTACGATATTCCCTTGTTCGTCCCTATAGGCTTCGGTTCGGAGCTTGTATCCGTGGCATGTCTTTATTACCTTTTGGTAGAACTTCCGAATCTCCTTCCTGAAGTAGCATCTCTCAATTTTCTCGACAGCGCGCTTCTCAAGCTCTTTCTTTTTGCCGGTATTCGTCCCTCCTCTTCTGCTCATAGAGCCCGTGAGCATGCCTAGCTGCATGTTCTTGCCGGCATTCATCATCAAACCAGAAATTTCGTTGTGGTGGTCGAGTGAAATCCGACATCAGTAGCGTGTCTCTGATGGCTTTTTGGCAGTGTTGCCACTGGCGGCAAGGGACCTCTTAAGAGATTAAGGGAGATTCGATCGGAAAAGGATTTGGCGACCTGTTGCGACTGTAGCCGTCTAACGTCGAAATTCCTCACAGTATTAGTTTGGCATAGCGTTGTTTGATCAATCTGGTTGACGGTTGATTGATCCGGAGTTCTCCAAGTCCCCTTGTGAATATCGAGATGGGGGAACCGCGTGCTAGCTACAAAGTCTATTAGAAACATAAGAACATCAAGATGCAGATTAACTAGCACCATTGTATATGAAACTAATAGTACTATCATAATATTTAACATAACATAATAATATAATAACATAATATTTCTTTTTCACCTATGCTTGGGGTGTGGGGTCTAGGGGATTTTGTGTATTTATTTCATTGCGAATACCTCATCGGCCTGAGCCATTGGCAGTGCATCGCTAGTTTCCGTCATTTTTGATTTTCAGAATATCTAAACTCTAAATGTTCATGTTCGGTTTTGTTAGAGGTTCCATAAAAAAATGTTGTCAAAAGGCCTTTCGAATTAGCTGATGGAATAGCTCCAAATGTTGAGTTGGATTCTACTCGGCAAGAAGAACGAAGGAAAATGTTGAAAATTGTTCTCCTCTTACTTCCTCTTACATAAATCGATTTTGTTCATGAATGCTGAAATTGCGCTCATCATGTCTGCTATGTGTGTTTCTCTTCCTTGCATTGGCGAAAAAGATTTTTATCTGAAGTTTTAATTTTTTATGAAATGACAATCAAACCTGAACTTGATTGCAAGATTAAAAATGACACGGTATATGGCCTTTCTGACTTCGAGGAGCTGGGTAGACGCGCCACTGTAGCCTCCAAGGTAAGGGTTTTTACTCTTACTAGATTAAATAAAAATTAGAAGCAAACCACATCTTATTATATAGGATGCCCGAAAGGTGATGAAATTTCCGAGATATTGAAATTAAGAATATCAAAAACTTCAGAGTGTAGTCTGCAAGTTATTGCTGTTTGTTGTGGCCAAGGCAGCAATAATAGAAGAAGTTAAAGATGTTGCCACCACAACAATTAAAAAATGTCCACGGGCCGTAGCCCGTGGCGAATGACCAGCCGTTTGTTTAAATATAACGCGAACCAATTGTTTACCCTAACTTTATTTAAAGATTCCAAAATTAGCACTAAACTTAAAGTCTAACTTATCCTACTCCACACCTTCGTATCGATGCATTTGGTGTATAGCGCGTGCAAGGGTTTCAAGTTGCATCAGCAGTTTCCCAGTTCGAATCGTGGGAAACAATTGTTAGTTCCGTCACACGCTTCGTGTTACGGCTACTTTCGTTGGGTGGTGAAATACAATGTCCACAAGTACATGCATGAAGTCAACTTTCTCAACTTTCGACTTGTGGAATCGTGGCGCGTTAACTGAAGAACATACAAATTACTTGGGACAAACGAAAACTAGCCTTTTTCGATATTGAAAATCAACGATTTTTTTTCCTCATTTTTCCAACCAATTTGAAGTCGCCAAAAAATTCAAGTTAAGGGGCTGAGTCGTTATTGCACGAAGCTGATTGCGAAGACCTTAAGTGAGATGACAATGAAGAATTCCACACTGAACCTCCAGTAGATCATTTAATGGGTAAAGATATTCTGAGCAGTATCGAATACTACTTCTAGTTGCGATGACCAGTTTGATGGTGATGCTAATGAGACAGAAATAGTTGTATCCAAAGGATGTTCACAGAAACTGCAAGAAGCGGCACTTACATTTTATGCCGGGTTTGCAGCTTTTAAGTTGTTTTAGAAACTTAATTGTGAAAACTGCATTCTGTTCATGATAGACAAAACAGACAACACTAATGACACGTCATCCGAATTTGGAAAGTTAACTGTTCCTTCTCTAGCATTTGAAGCTTATGTCAAAAGTATGCAAACACTTTTTGAAAGCCAATTTCCAAAAATACGACACCAAGAACCGTTAATTGAAGCTTCTTTTTTTTTTAATGGATAGTTAGGTTAGGTACTATTTGTTTTATGAATAATTTTATTTCTTTAGTACTTGCTCTTGAAGAGCAAGGAGGGGACAGGGGACACCGGAAAAAAACGCGTTTTATATTCTACCTCATTGGGTGACGTTGAAAAGAAAATTTGAATTATAGTTGTAGGAATCGATTGTAGATAGGTACTTACGGTCTTCGGCGATCGTCCCGTGTTATTCTATTCCATAAAGAAATAAATTAAATGTTATATTGTTTCCAAACATGAAGTAAAACCAGAAATCGCCCTTTTGCTTATAATATACAAACAAAAAAGAAAAAAAAAGCGTATCCTGTAAAATTAATCATTTGTTGCATACAATAAATTTGCGGAAACGGTTCTAAATATTAATTCCTGATAAAGACTGTCATTTTCATATACATACATATATTCTAAGGCACAGTTCTTGTCGTTTAATCAGTTTCTTTACTCATTTCCTTGGCAAAGACATTCATTCGGTTGCGTTACATGTGGATTAAAATTCAGAGTGGAATGGAAACAAAAAACCGGTTTTGTTACTTTGTTTGCACTCATCACTCACTCACCCTGTCATTTTAACTCCATTCTCAGAGAGTAATAACATTTTTCTTTGCTCGCGAGAAATGAGAGCTCGCCACCTAGGCGGTCAAAGTGGATACCAAAAAATATCGCTTGATGATAGTACTATTAGTTTCATATACAATGCTAGTACTCAGCCGTGGCGAGCCGTCCATATAACTCGATTCCTGCCGAGTTACCTTTTAAAATTCTACTTTTCAACCATTTATCAATATAACAAGCAACATGAATCTTAATATGTACATATAAACATAACATTTTTGTTTTTCCCACGCCTGCACACGCAAGCGACAAATTCTACCAACCCACAAGACCACAACCTGCTAGTCATCCGCTTTCATATCGTTCTACTGCTCTAGGTCATTGCATGCCTATTCTGCAACATCACATACTTCTTTGCCCATAAGAAAGCCAACCGCAAAGCGATTTCAAAACAAAGCATAGTAACCCGAAGAATGTCGGGTTATAAAATATCTGGCTGGTAAGAACAAATTCGTTTACTTTCCTTGTTTTTTCTTTTCTAACTAATACACGTACAAACATTTTGAATTTTCAAATTTTAAAAATTCGAGGAAGTGCTAATTTTGGAGTGAAACCAATGGAAAACCCCATTCGATTATTTCTGTTTGAAAAATTCAGTTATGAAGCAGATTGTAATTATTGTTGTGAAAAGTGTGAAAAGTTTAAATTGTGATTTTTTAGTCAGATTCCGCTAATTTCAAATAATTATTAGGAGAAATGGCATTATTAAATGTAAATTGTTATTTGGTAGATTTGCTTTTGGAGGAAGAAAATGATTTTTGTAAGCTGAATTTTCTTTAAAAAAAAAAAAAAAAGTTATAGAGATAGGACGCTCTCTCCCATCTATGAAAAAAGGCGCAAGGATGTTTTTGTTTCGCATTTCAATGCATCCATATACCAAAAATATACTTGGTTGACTGGTAGTTGTAAACTTAACAAAATGTTTTATTTTCCTTGTCTTCTTTTTTCAAATTCCTAGTGTTTGGAGCCGTACAGGCTACGCTGACAGTCAATTTAGTTAATTCGGCAAAAAAAAAAATGTCAAAACGGGAAATCATATTGGTAGCTGCTTACCTTTGCACAAATTCGGCACTAATCGCATTGAAACCTTCTTAGGTAATTCCTTTGTAGCTCCTTTGTAGTTGATAGAAATTTTAAAATAATGGAATGTTTTATAGATACAGTAGTTATACTATAGGTTCATTGTAAATATAACCTTTAATGACTTGAAGTACATATAAAAGATTCGCTTGAATTCATTTACTTATATGCGATTTGCAATACACAATATAATTTCAGAAAGCGTTTGCAGGTGAATATTTTTTCCGACTTACCATTTAAAATTTTTCACGCCACGCCACTGGTACACAGCAATCAATTTCTTATCGAGGGATAATATTTTCTAACAACTTGCCATTTAATATTAAATAACGAAAAAAAAATTACTAAGGTTTAAAAGGAAAATTTGTAAATTTATAAGACACCATTTAAGAAACGTAATTTTTAACTTTTTTCTTTTGATTTATGTAAATTAAAAAACTTCCAAATTGTTAATTGTTCAGATACTTAAAGTGCTTTCCAGATTTCAGTTGTATCTCATCTGGTCCCACGACTTTGCTTGCTTTCATCTTTATTAGTGCTATTGCAACTTTTTTCTGCGTAATAATTTCTTGGAAAAGGGTCTATATTACCTTTGAAAAATTCCTCATTCATCATGGAAATATTTCTACCAATTTAAATTGATTTTCAAAGGTGATGTTAGCATTATCACCCCTTTAGTCTCCACATTTAGAGAATTTTAAATGTTTCATTTAATTGTGGCGCTTTCTTACTAATTTATATATATATGTATTTTCTTCACCATCAGAATTTTCTAGATTTTCGTATTGATCTTTTATTGCATCAGATTGGGCAACTTATTACATATTTTTTCCAAACCCCCGCAATATGGGTATCAAGTAAGAGGGCTTAAATAGTAAAATACAGTACTTTACTTACTTTAGGTGGCGCTACAGTCCGGGGTGGACCTGGGCCTCAGTCAACAAGCTTCTCCAGCTAGCTCGATCCCTGGCTAGCTGTCTCCAGTTTCGCACGCTAAGTTGGCTGAGGTCCTCTTCCACTTGCGTGCGCCACCTGAGTCTTGGCCTTCCTCTACTGCGCTGTCCCTCGGGGGCGGATTCGAAGACTTTTCGGACAGGAGAATTGGTGTCCATGCGCTCTACATGACCCAGCCATCTCAGTCTTTGGATCTTCACTCTTCTGGCTAGGTCCATGTCGCTGTACAGTCCATACAGTTCGTCGTTGTATCTCCTCCTCCACTCACCGTCAATGCAGACGGGACCGAAGATCGCCCGAAGAATTTTTCTCTCGAAGCAACCAAGAAAATACAGTACACTATTCAAAATTCCAACTCCAATATGGCCGCCGCAAAATGTTCGATTACATATTTGTTCACAACCCCCTCAATACGGGTATAAAATAAAAGGGCTTGACTAGTGGATACATTACACCATGAAAAATGGAGGATTTCATATTTGTTTCAATCCCCTTGGTATGGGTAATGGGTATTAAATGAAAGGGCTTTACAACTAAATAGCATTTATAATGATATGAGCGGTTGGCCCTGTCTGATCAATGCCCTAGAATGTTATGACTGATACCTAGGACCTACTTAATAATTTTTTTTTTAGCTTTTAGTGCATTATCATCATTATTATTTTTCTTTTCAAAAAAAATTGTTTAACTCAACAATTTTTTTTTACTTTTAATCTTTAATCTTTTAGTAAAGATTACGCAATAAAATTGAAATTTTTGATTTATTATTTATTATATATTTACACTGCTGTGCAAAATAATAAGAACAGCTATTGCAGGAAAAGTTTTCTTAAATATTTAGTTATTGATTCATTCACAATTTGTTGTTTTCTTTTTTACTCCACGTTAGGATAGCGGTAAATTATTGATGTTTTTGCTTCGTCAATTGTGTTGACTGCATTAGCCCAGACACTTTGCAAGGAAGAAGGTCATTTTTGAGTGTGCAAAATAATAAGAACAAAAATAGAGCCGGGTTACTATTTGCTTAGGAGGTATACATTTTTTATTATTTTTAGTGGTAAGTATTAGAAATGAGTATCTGTGATGAGGGTCCAAAAAAATAATGATTATTTTAGAAAAAAAAATTGGTTGTAATAAACATTGTTCTGCAGAGCTTCGAAGCATTATTCAAGGCTTAAATAATGAGAAGAAATTTCTAAGGGCAATCGCCAAAATTCTTTAATGCTCCTTGGGAATGGTGGTGAATGCTCTAAAAGAAAAAAACAATGAAGACGTGGTCGAAAACGGAAAACATCATCCGTTTATAACTTCGGCTGAAATCAAAACCGATTTAAATCTTAAAGTAGACAGTTCTCTGATAAAAAGAAGACTTATAGAAAACAAGAAATGTCCTCTTTTATCAAAAATTAACATAAAGGACCGATTAAATTTCGCCGAAGGGCATCTGCAAAAGCCAGATGAGAAATGGCGTAACATACTTTGGTCTGATGAAACTAAAATTAATTTATTTAGACCAGACACAATAAACCAGTATGTAGGAAGGCCGACATGGAAAGAATTCGATCCTAAATACCACCTTGATAAAAAAGAGACAATGTACTCTTAGCTACGGAAAGTCAAGCTATGACGCTAAGATTTAGAGGGAATATCAACAACAGATGTACCAACTTAACAAAAAAAAAAAACAAAAAAAAAGTCAACTTCTTAAATAGCCAGCGCTAGATTAAGATCTGGAATCCTACGAGGGTTTGCAGAGAAAAATGCCAAGTACTATTTTGACGGGTTAGAGAGATGGGAGCATCGCTGGGAGAAGTGTGTAGAAAAACAGAAAAAAAAAATTGAGAAAAAAATGTATCATTGTTTGGTCGGAAAGGTTTCACACAAACCTCGTATTGAAAATCTTTGGGGTCATCTTAAAAGGCAGCTTAGTAAAACGTCAAAACAAAAAAACCAAACTGCCAAAACTGTTTTTTTAAAATCAGTGTTTATTTAGTTGTAAACCTGCATTTACTTAAATAATATAAATCAATTTCTGAATTAAATTTAAACTTGTGTTTTTCTTCAATTTTAAATTCAATTATAGTACAACGCTGTTCTTATTATTTATATAATATAATATTTTATTGTATTTATACAATATAATATTTTTTAATTATTTATTTTTGAATAAAGTACCTCTTAAAAAATCAATCGTTTCAGTTATGGAAAAAATTATAAGTGCGGGTGAACCGTCAGCTTAAAATGATTATCATAAATTATGTTGATTCTTTTTATGCAACCTCATTCCAAAAACAAACTGTAAATTATTGGTACTGTAAGCATGAACAAAAATATATATACACTCGTTAGAAATTAAATCTGTTTAAAAAGCAAAAGAAAAGAGGAATAATAACGCACATCACTTTCTCGGTTCACAGTTCAACATCGAATGATTTATTATCTTATTCTTTATCCCTACCTAACCGGCAGTCTCTCTCTATTCAGCATGAGTAAATTAATTTTGTTTTTTTCAGCAAGTGTTGTACCTACAATTTCTTAATAGGGAGTGCGTATTTCCGTTTGGGTGTTCAGTGGGAGGCAGTACTGCCTCGAAGCAAGCTCGAACTTATAATGCAACATTAACGCGTTGAATTCACAGCATTTTATTTTCCATTCACACCTATTATTTTTTCACCATTGTAGATATTTATACCTAAGAGTTAAAAAATATATATATTTTACCTGTAGCTCGCGTATAATTAAATTGCGACTTTTTCCTTGTAAAACAACTTCAGCTTGTGATATTAATTCCTCTGGAACAAAAGGTGCTGGAACAGTCACTAAGGGGCGAGACGAATTTCCTCCGATAATAACTCCAGAGTTCCTTGATCCCTGACCATTTGGTGTTGAACGGTTGCTTGATCGAAGCAATTTAGCTCTTGATCTAGCCAATTGACGTGAAGAAACATTCACAGCACTTTTTGCGCTGGCAGCAGAACAACCATTCAAACTGTTTCCGGAACTAATATGTAAGCAAAACAAAAAGTAAGTGTTGTAAATGTAAGGTTTCAATTATGATGTCATAATAAAATGAATAACTATAGTTTTTCAATCATGTAAAATATCATTTTCAAGACGTTTTATAAAATTTGTGTATAGGAAATAAAACGAAGACTTACAAGACTTACAAGTGTATATATGTATGTATAAACAATAAAAATACATGCATGTATATATCTATAAACAAAACGATAGTGGTCGTACTTTGTGCGTGTATCACACAAAAACACCTGCATGGATTTCAATATTTTTTTTTTTAGTTTTACTCCTTACATACTTGGTCTCAACATAAAATAAAAAGCATAACGATATCTTTAGCCAATACAAAGAAATTAAAGTTTAAAATTTTTAAGTCAAGTATTATTGAGTATCGCTACGGAAAACAAACCACATTCCGCAAGATTCCATATGACTAGAGTAAAATAATTACGAATACGAACGAGGTAAAGGAAAATGCAAACAAAAATAAAAATTCTTCCGCACGATGCTTACCAAATAAAAATAAAGCAAATAACAAAATGTTTTTTTTTTCTCTGTTCTCAAAAACTTATCTACGTGCTATCTAAAGAAGTCGCTGTTTGTTATGATCTTTCAATTTCGCATGCAAAGTTTAGTTGAGCGTTTCATCAAAAAAAAAAAAAACTTCAAACCGTTAAAATATATCGTAATGATTGGGTTTTTTTTTAAAAAAAAGACGTGTCAAAGGAAAGAAATCGAGTACAAATTTAACGCGGGTGAAACCTCGGGCAACAGCTAGTAAAATATAAACTTTGTTGATCCTCGGTCCCATATCATAAGCAAGACACCACAAACAAAAATGCGCAACAAAATGTCTTGGTTAGATATGAATGTCTGAAATAAAGAAATAGTACTTTTCTCTTCCGTCAAGAGTTTAGAAAAAATAATATCATATAGCTCCCCCGATTTGCACGATACTTTTTTTTACACGATTACACTTTCTTCTTTAAGAAGCGCTACAGTCTTGGGTAGACCTGGGCCTCAGTCAACAAGCGTCTCCAGCCAGCTCGATCCCTAGCTAGCTGCCTCAAAATTCGCACGCTAAGTTGGCTGAGGTACTCTTGCACTTGCGTGCGCCACCTGAGTCTTGGCCTTCCTCTACTGCGCTGTCCCTCGGGAGCGGATTCGAAGACTTTTCGGACCGGAGCATTGGTGTCCACGCTGCTTTTGACGTTGATAGCAATCGCCGTGGTAGATGGCGCAGTTTTTCATCTTATTTTTGTCCGGCCCATCCCATCGCATTTCTTAGATGGCGGTTATGTCTGCTTTGTAGCAGTCTATGGCCTCTGTTAGTTGTTCGGCTGCACGTGGTCTATTAAGGGACCTAACATTCCACGTGCATATCCGAAGCTCATTGTCCTTAAATCGTTTGCGTGGGTTGTCAACAGTAGATCCGTCCATATCCGAGGCTTTGTTGACGCTTCTTAACTTAATTTTTTTTAAATGACCGGGCAGTTACCCCCGCGGCACAACCCCCACCTGGAGTACCAGTTCCATTTTTAATGCCCCTAGGACGAGGGATCGGTAACACCGCTTCACTTTTACACATTCTAAAGCAGCGAAAGATCGTATGACAGTTCTTTTCGGTAGTAATACAATAGGCAGTAATATAATGAAACAATTGATTATTTCCAAATCAAAAACGCCACGTGCATTTATAGGGATAAATATCAACAACCTACTGGTTTATTGAATGGCCAATAAGAAAGCATGGGTTACTGCCACGTTTTTAACGAATGGTTTTATAATTTATTTGTCCCCGACGCCGAAAGGTATAAACGTAAGTGAATAGGTTTGCCTTTTGAAGTGCTTCTGCTAATTGACAATACTCCCGGCCATCCTTAAAAATTACAACAAGAAAATTTGCAAGTTGTATTTCTACCAAAGAACACAACTTTATTATTACAGCCAAAAGATCAAGGAATAATTTCTCCTTTTTAATCATGCTATTTTAGAAGAGCCTGATAATGATGCATCTTTGACTTGGAAAAAATTTACAATTTTGGATTGTGTTAAGCAAGTTGCGTCATCATATTCTGAAGTTAAGCAATCAACGCTGAAGTTGAAGGTGAGATTTTTTTTTGTCAACCATTAGAGGATGATGAGAAGACTGAACCAATTGCATTCACAACAAACTTGCAATCGGGCGAAAATAAGGTAACATTTTTCTACAACATGACCCAAATGTTGAGTTGGTTCTCCGGTTCCAGCGAAATATCAACAATTTAGTTAGTTAGTTAGACTATTATTTATTTCAAAGAAAAAACAATTTTTTTTACAAAATTACTTAGCCTATATGGTTTGGGCTTTTATAAGCCGTCTGCCAGATTGACATTAAAAATGACAAAAGAATTTGGTGCTACTTATGTTAAATACGTATACATAAACCAAAAAAAAGATAGCTTTTGTAAATACCTAGAAACTTCGATTATGCAGTTCCTGCAGCGCAATGCATTCACTGCGTAGTTGTAGAGTAGGACCCAACTTCTGCCAGTATTCAAGGTATTGATTTTTTTCACTATCCCAAGTGCTTGAGCACCAAATAAGTTTCTGCGGAATTCTTTAAGCTCGCATAAATTTGGAAGCTCAAGACGGTGCGGTATAAAACTAAGATTTAAAAGTTCGCCTCTTAGTTTGAAGATGGTACTTATTTTATCCACCGGGTAGCTGTTCAAAAATACGTCCTTTCCAGCAGATAATGATTCATCTTGCTGCTCTGTATTGAGATGACTGAGCTTCATTTCATTTACAAGTTTGTTATAAATTCTGTGACTAGTTTTCTGAAATAGCATGTCTACATTTTGTTTTAGTAATTCCTGATGATCGCTTGGTGTTAAAATAAAGTTTGTAACCGCTTTCGGCTCCTATTATTTCCCACTCTTGAACACATTTCACCTAATATGTTATCATTTGCGCGAGTACCGTCCTCGGAATTCTTTCCTGGCTCATTGCATTAACTTTTAGAACATAATCCAAATGCATTTTAAGAGTATTTAGGAACAGAGGTGCCTCCAAGTCTCCAAGTGCAGCATATAATTGGGCGAACTACTCGGGAGTTTAAAAATCAGTCTTAGAAAATAGCGATAAAGTTTTTCCACAACTTCGAAAGCGCGGTAACCCCAGACATGCGTTGAATACAGCACGATGGAAGAGGCTGTGGCGCGGAATATTTTCTCTTTTCATTTCTTACTTCGAGCTCCACCTCCACCATCTCTATTAAATTAAATTAACGGTTAAATTCCACGTTTTGCAGTAGGTATCTAGCCTATTGATCATTAACTGCAGAGTATCTATTGTATCGGATAGAAAAACGATATCTGCAAACATCAGCGCCGAAATATTGGTTCCAGAGAGATCTATTCCACCCCTAACTTCATCGGTTATATCAATTATGTACAGTGCAAACAGCAAAGATCTAAGCACGCATGGTCAATAGTAGAGTAGTTTTTTTAAAAACCAGCTTGAAATTCTTTTAAAACTTTGTTATTTTCCACCCACTTCGTGATTCTATTGAAAAGCACACTAGCAAACAACTTAGTAGATGTGTTTAAGAACGATATTCCCCTGTAGTTTGCTGGGTCATCGTAGTCACTTTTCTTGTGCAACGGAAAAATTATCGCTTTCTGAAAGCATTGGGGCACATCAGCAGTTGAAAATATTCTATTGAATTCTTGTGTAAGAGCCCCGATGATCAATTTTTGTAAAATTCAAACATAATACGGTCGATTCCAGGCGCCTTATTTTTTTTCGAGTTCTCAATTGCAACTTCTAGTTCCGAGACGGAAAAGGGTGAGTCCCGGGATTCATCCACGATCATAGGCGCTGCATACTCAAGGGGACGGAGATACTTGCGGCGCATTGAGTAATTTTAAAATGGTCCCTTTACTGCCCCGCTTGTAGCCTTTAAGTAGGTTTTCCCATTAATAAGCTTAGCCCCGCTTTCCGAAATTCTCCGGATGTTCTTGATCCATTTACCAAGGTTATATTTAGTTCATCGAAAGATAGTTTTTTTTGCATAGCACATCTGTTTGGATTTTTTATTTGCAGCCTCATATAAAGTAAATGAAAGTGACGTTTTGAAGTGAAGTTGTGTTATTTTGTCGGTCCTACCTCTAAATGAATTTGAAAAGAAAGAATACCAGTTCTTGAGGTGGCCTTTGTAAATAATTTCTACTGAACCGAGTGCCATTCTGGAAAATAAAAATAGAAATCGAATTTCGTCGCTGGTATTGCAGCCACCTTCAAAAATATATTAAGGACTTTCATTTAAATTGCAAAAGAAATCCTAGTGATTTTAGCGCGAAAAAAGAAAAGGAGGAAAGAAAGATTGTGCGAGAAGAGTTCTACCGCTTCTTTTTTTCCAGACGTCAACCTCAATTAGGAATTTAGCAGGCCTAACCCCATCTAGTGGAAAATAGTAAAATCATAGTTCAGATAAGTATATTCAAAATGAACAAACAAGAAATGATAGATGCTTTAAGCACTTTTAAAGAAGACATCAAAAATGATTAAAAACAAGAACTGAAAACACAACTAGATGCAATTAAAACTACGTTGAGAGAAGATGTAAAGAAGAAAATTAATAACAAAATCGAAGAAATAAACAAAAATGCAATGGAAGTAGAAGAAAAAGTAAAAACTCTTGAAACAGAAATAGTAAACTTGAGAGAAGAAATAAAAGAGCAGAAAAAGGTAAATGAAAAAATAGCTCCGCGCAACAACATTCGTATCTTCAACATCAAAGAAGCGGAAGAAGACCAAGAAAAACATAGAGCCATAGGAAAACATCTGATGCCAACAAAACTGGACATATCACTATTCGATTCTGAGATAAGCTACATTAAAAGGATTGGAATGAAATCAGACAATAAAACCAGGCCTTTCTTAGTAGAATTAGTACACCTGTTCAAGGAGATAGAAATCATGCAAGCGAAATATAAATTAAAAGGCACTAATCTATACATTAAAAATGATACATCGACACTAGAAAGATCTAAAAGAAGGGAAGTTTTCAATATCGCACCGGAACTGCGAGGCAAAGGAATGATAGTAGAAATTAAAGGAAACAAAATATTTGCTGATGGAAAAGAAGTGGACACAATCAAAATGAACAATGAAACAAATAATAATAGTAACGAAACATTCCAAAAAAAAAAAGGTAGATCGCCAGAAGAAAAGCGAAACGATATCAAGAAAGTAAAATCAAATTTATTGGCCCAAAAAACTAACACCAAAAGACAGAATCGGTCAATTAATATAGGTAGGCGAACAGAAGGGGAAAACGCCAAAGACCCACCTAAGACCGAAGTCAACACTTAAAGAAAGAGAACAACACGGCAACAGACCAGGCACAGATAATGGTCAAACACAAATACAAAGGAAAGAGTTAGTTAAGGCGAAAACATGAAAATAGAAAAGGTAATGGACGACTATCATACGAAAAAGGAAAAAGATAGCAGAACAAACACACACGATAAGGATAGGAATCAGCTGAAAGTTTAAAACTTTCACTACTTTTCACAAACATTTTGAACCTTTTGAAAAGAACTAAATGGAAATATTTTTGCACCATACAAAATACAACACTGGAAATACAACAAAATTAAAAGGAAAATCCAAGAGAATTACACTGAACATCGTCACATACAACGTTAGCTCTCTATCTACAACCGAACGCTTATTCGAATTGGAAAACGAACTGCGGAAGCGGAAGCAACAAACGTTAAATTAAAATAAAAATCGTTCACTTTTTTTATTTTTAATTTGTTAATGAACACAAATTACCACCTTTTAAGCACTTTGTTCCCGCGACATAAACATAACGCGCCAGTAGAAGAAAAACTTGTCAACCCCTTTTTTCAAGGAAATTTATCTCGTTGAAAGTAAGACAATAAACCACTCAATATTTCTGTATCTGGTGCCTGGTCTTTGGTTTTCTTTATTGAATTTTTGTAATGCATGCACTCAACTCATTCCTTACATGTTTGTCAAGGAGTAGGAGAGATATTTTTTGAGTTCTAGTAAGCAAAGATATGATGTGCGGATTTTGTTTAGCATTGTTTTTCCGGAGAGATTTTCATGTGCTTCCATAATGATGTTGGGAATTTTTTTTATTAATTATTAATAATAAAGAACGGATCAAAGGAAGATTCTTCGATCAGTACTTATTAGTAATGTTAGTTCATCCACGATTTAAAATTTCGAATAAGTAATTTTTTGCTATGAAATTTTTTTGAATTGCTTAACGGAAGCACTCATTCTACTCAATATATGGAGTTCTTCGTCCCTGGTAGGAACATATTATACCATACCAATGCCAGAAATTCAACGGGAGGTATAGGTTTCCTTATCCACAAGAAACACAGCAAAAATATTGAGAGTATTAAAACCATATCAAGCCGAGTAGCATACTAATAATCACGCTGAACTCTAGATATAAATTAAAAATAATACAAGTATACGCACCAACTAAGGATTATGAAGACGAGGAAGTAGAAAAGATCTATGAAGACATCGAATGGGCCAAGAACGAAAACATAAACGCATAACCACAGAAGCAATAATTCTAGCACAAGAAAAAAAACTGCAAAAATACAAACAATGCGAATCGCAACAAGAAACTAAGCGCAACAACAAAACAATACATTAACAAAGAAAGGAAGCTAGACAGAAACAAGATAACGCCGAGGTATGCAGACTAAACAAGACAATATCAAAGCAAATACGTAAAGACATAACAAAATACAAATACGAGCAAATACAACAAACTCTGGAAGGAGTTCCTAGCGGAAGGAAGAAATGAAATAATAAAACTCAAAACTAAAAATGGAGAGGTGACAACAAATAAAAATGAGATACTGTCGATAACCGAAAGATTCTACACAAATTTATATGCAACCCATGCAACACCAGCATTATGTAGTACAGAAGAAAGAAGACACCATCCTATAAATCTCGGCTCAGAGGAAATACCTGAAATAACCCCTGAAGAAGAACAGCTGTCGCTAAAAGAGATGACAAACAACAAGGCTCCAGATAAGACCTTGGTCTTGGTGGTAGATGCCATTAAAGTCGGAGGTGATATGCTATTGCACGAAATAACGAAACTTCACAACTTGTGCATAGAGCAAGGATCGATACCAACCAAATGGAGAAACTTATGCATATATCTAATACATAAGAAAAGAGACATCACAAACCTAGATAACTATCGACCAATAAGCCTTCTATCGCACCTATGTAAGCTACTGACAAATATACTAACAAATCGAGTAGTGCAAAAACTAGACTACTACCAACCACGAGAGCAGGCAGGATTCAGAAGCGGTTTTAGTACGAACGACCATCTACACACCATCTATAAAAACACTTTTATAGAAAAAACGATAGAATACAATCGACTTGTAGTACTGACATTCGTAGACTTCTAAAAAGCTTTCGACACAGAAGAAATACATTGCATCATGGAGGCTCTAAAACCGTGCAGAGTAAATGGAAGATACGAGGGCGGGTCAATAAGTCCGTGACTTTTTGAATTGCTGACCTCTTTACTGAAACAGCAACACTGCTCCTGTCAACAGGCATCTGTCAGTTGACTCCTGTCAAAATTTAAACTTGCTGCGTCAGTTAGTTTGTGTTTGACAGCTATTTTTATCAGACTACTCACTAATTTGAGGAGAAAATGGAAAAAAGTGAATTTCGTGTGCTTATTAAGCATTATTTCTTGCGAAAAAAAACCATTACCGAGACCAAGGCTAAGCTTGATAAATACTATGGGGACTCTGCACCATCGATTTCAATGGTAAAAAAGTGGTTTACTGAATTTCGTTGTGGCCGTACAAGCACTGAAGATGCCGAACGTCCTGGACGCCCAGTTGAGGTCTCTACACCCGAAACAATCGAAAAAATTCACGATATGGTGTTGGCCGACCGAAGATTGAAAGTGCGAGAGATTGTGGAAGCCATAGGGATCTCGCATGGCTCAGTGGTTTTAATTTTGAATGATCACTTGGGCATGAGAAAGCTTTCCGCAAGATGGGTGCCGCGTTTGCTCACAGTCGACCACAAACGCAATCGTGTAACAACTTCACAGGAAGGTTTGGCGTTGTTTAATCGCAATATGGAGGAGTTTTTGCGCCGTTTTGTAACCGTGGACGAAACATGGATCCATCACAACACACCAGAGAACAAACAACAGTCAAAACAGTGGGTTTCTAAGGGATGCACGCGGGATAATCCACATTGACTACCTTCAAAAGGGAAGAACAATCAATGGGGAATATTATGCCAACTTATTGGACCGATTCAATGACGATTTGAAAAAAAAAACGACCTCATTTGGCCAAGAAAGAAGTTCTTTTCCACCAAGACAATGCAAGGGTGCACACATGTGCAGTTGCGATGGCAAAAATCCATGAATTGGGCTATGAATTGCTCCCTCATCCACCCTATTCTCCAGATTTGGCTCCGAGCGACTACTTCTTGTTCCCAAACCTGAAGAAATGGCTTGGTGGAAAAAGATTTGACTCCAATGATGAAGTCATCTCGCAAACAAAGGCCTATTTTAAGGACCTCGACAAATCATTTTTTTGGAAGGGATAAAAAAAATTGGAGAAGCGTTGGACAAAGTGTATAGAGCTCAAGGGAGACTACGTTGAAAAATAAAATTATTTTTTTTTCAAAAAATCTGTGTTTTAATCCAAAAGTCACGGACTTATTGACCCGCCCTCGTACATCCAACTTCTACAGCATATATACGACACGGCTACAGGATGCGTTGTACTACACGAAAAAACCGGCAAATATCGAATAGAGTGGTGGGGGGGGGGGGGGGGGCAACGAGACACCATATCACCGAAATTTTTCAC
This sequence comes from Volucella inflata, assembly GCA_928272305.1. Taxonomy (NCBI): domain Eukaryota; kingdom Metazoa; phylum Arthropoda; class Insecta; order Diptera; family Syrphidae; genus Volucella; species Volucella inflata. The sequence continues at coordinate 79,056,488 of OV743716.1, read as the reverse complement.
GGCCGTTCTAGAATACGATTTGGAACAACTAACTTTGGACAATAAAGGAATTAATATAGATAAAGAATATCTAAATCACCTGCGTTTCGCAGACGACATAGTGATAGTAACCGATAATCTCAACAATTCCCGAATTATGATAGAAGAACTTAAATCGGCTTCAAGAAATGTCGGCCTAAACATAAACTTCGACAAAAGAAAATTAATGACAAACTTAGTCACGAGCGGAAACCTTAAAAATGAAGACGAGGCTGAAATAGAACATAGTATTTGGGACACACCCGCGAAATCGTACGCCGAATTGGACTCGGATGGGCAGCCTTTGGAACGCTAAGGCACATATTCAAAAGTAATATCCCCATACATAAAAAAAAAAAAAAAAACGACCAATGCGTACTACCGGTGATAACTTACGGGTCAGAAAATTTACCTCTAACGACACAAAGAGCGATGGAGAGGTTAATGTTAAACATTACAAGAAGAGACCGAGTACCCAACGAAGAGATACGCAGGAGAACAAGAGTGATGGATATAACAACACGTATAACAACGTCAAAGTGGAGATGGGCTGGACACATAGCTCGAACTACAGATAACAGATGGACAAACAGATTGCTGGAATGGAGACCAAGAAGAAGAAACAAAAGAAGAAACAGAGGAAAACCGCCATCACGGTGGAGCGACGACAATGTGTTATAATTTTTCTTCCGTAACAATTTAAGAAAGGAGAATGAAATTTGTCTAGCCCGCATGCGCTCGGTATCGAACCACTTCTGATTGCTGATTGTATGGATTGAGCTCTTCAGCGGTTTAAGTGGAGCAGCTTTTTTGATTTACTCCGTCAGTTCTTCAATTCTAGCTACAGTGTTTGTCTCTTGCAGTTTTCCGAGCTCTATGTTAAGCATACGATTATAGGATTCCCGATAAATATCTTTCCTATCAACTTAGGGAGAAGTCCTATCTATGTTATATTTTCGACGGTATAGGCACCGAAAACATTAAATGTGTAACTTCTAAAGGAATATGGTCGCAAGAGGTTTTCATTGCAACTCGAAGATTTTAAGATGCGATATGCAGTTTCCTAATAAAAAGCAATAATCAATTACTGAATTATCTGTTCCTCGTATAAAAGTATATTCCCCCTGTATATCTTCGCCACAACAGCCATATAAGACTTTGCAGTCCCAACCGTCTGCTAATTCAAGAATTTTGTCACCTTTTGAGTCAATGAATTCGTCCTTGGAATTTCGATTCATATTAATTAGTGCTGACACTGGATTCGTTCCACTTACAAAATTGTTTAGCGCTATACCGATACTTCCATTAAAATCTCCAATTAATAAAAGTTTAGTTGAGTTAATTAAGACCGTTTAATATATCTCTTAACTTATTGAAATCACATAACCAATTGCTAAAATTTAAATATATTGGCATTAACTTCATGACGGTATTATTCATTTTTATCTCAACATAATCTTGATCCATCCTCTTAATTGTGAAAGCTGCTCCGTTTAGCTGTTTGCGGTAATCGAAAAGTTCCGTCCAACAATTGTTTGCTTAATATGAGGAGGTGTATAAAGATCTTACCAAAAACAAAACACAAATGTTGATTACTGATTTTATTACTATTCCATCTGAAATTGTGAAAGCGAAATCTCACCAATCAAGAAGAAAAATTGATTGGCACTGATAGTGATGATAGTATGTAATTAAATATTTGCACTAGTTTCTTATGAATTTTGTATTAATTTCTTTATTTATTAAATATTACATGAATGGACTGATGTATTTTATTTTTCAATTATATTTTAATCTTATTTGTGTTGAAATAAATGAATTTAAATAAAAAAAACCCCGGTTTTTCATACAAAAATCCGATCTTTTCTGTTAAACGGGGGACAAGTGTATTTAGAAAACTATATATGGAAAACCAATAATCAAAACAAACATCGTCGTAGATTGAAAAACCGGAATACTGTATCAGTATGTTCAGAAAACTTAATGAGTGCAGTAATTCAAGAGGCTTCTTCTTTTCCTTCTACGCAAAGTCGTGTTATGTTAATGAGTCTCTTGTATGAGGGTGGTCTCAGAATTACCCGACCAGACAAAGGCGATGAAAAAAAAAATTAAGAAATCCTTTTAGCTCGATACACTTTTCACAGCGATTCTGAATAGCTTCGATACCCTGCATATACCATGTGGAGTGAAAAGTAACCTCCTTGACCGCCAGAATGCGCTGCTACTGCAAAAAAGGTTATGGTGTCTTGAACTCCGTTCATATTTAGGCAGACATGCACAATTTCAGTGCGATACTGTCTTTAGTTTTGTTTTGGCAGCTGATTGTTGTTGACGTGTTTGGCATCATGTTGAGTATGGACAAAAACGATTTTCGTTCTCTCATAAAACATTAATTTTTGAGACGCAAAACGGCGAAGGAAACAAAAGAAAAGTTGGATAAATATTATGGGGCTAAAGCTCCGTCAGATCACACCGTCAAATATTGGTTTCGAGAGTTTCGTGGTGTCCGCAACTCCACTACCGATCAAGTCCCCAGCGGCAGGCCCTCCGATGCGGCTACAAAGGAAAATGTCAAAAAAATACATGAAATGGTGTTGTCTGACCGGAAAGTGAAGGTGCGCGAGCTAGCAGATACCATAGAGATAAGTACTAAGTGCGCACGCCATATTTTGGGCAATATTCTGCATATGAAAAAGTTGTCCTGCCACTGGGTGCCGCGCATGCTCACTTCTGACCAAAAACACGAGCGCGAGAGCACTTCGAAAGTGTTTGGACTTGCTGATGCGGAATCGGGCGGACTTTTGGCGTCGATTGATAACTGTTGATGAAACCTGGATCCACTATTACACACCAGAGAACAGAATGAGTGCCCGGCAATGGACTGAAGCCGGCACGAGTGCTCCGAAGTGGCCGAGGGAGGCTCAATGGGTCGGAAAAGTTATGGCGTCGGTTTTCTGGGATTGTCATGGAATGCTCTTCGTGGACTACCTCGAAAAAGGAAAAACCATCCACAAGGAGTATTACTGTGCATTATTGGAGCGATTGAAGGCCGAAATCGCTGCAAAACGGCTTCACATGAAGCGAAAAAATGTTTTGTTTTTGCAAGACAATGCGCCGGCGCATAAGAGCATCGCAACCACGGCTAAAATCAATAACTTGAAATCCAATTCCTGTCGCATCCACCGTATTCGCCCGATTGGGCTCCCTCGGACTATTATCTCTTCCCAAACCTCAAAAGATGGCTTATCAATAAAAAAAATTCAGCTCACGCAAGGAAATCATCGACGCCACGGATTTTGCAGACCTTCCGGAAAACTACTTTTCGGACGGGATGAAGAAGTTGGAAAATCGCTGGAATATCAATCTAAAAGTGGGCTATATTGAATAAAATAAAAAAAACATTTAAATTTTTTTTTTCATTCCCAAGGAGGTTACTTTTCACCCCACCTAGTATTCTGATGAAAAAGTATCAGGAATTTGTGGGGACTTTTGCGTGAAGGCTTTGTAAAAAAGTCAGTGTTCTTTATTCTGTAATTTTCGCAATATCAAATTTAGTTTAACAGAGTTTGCCTACAATTTTGTGTTTCTGACAAAATATCATGTACGGAAGCGTTGAAAATGTTAAATGTAGTCTACAGGGGTTCAACATGTCGAAAACACAAGCGTACGAGTGGTGCAGAGGGTTTAAAGCGAGCCGCACTGGTTTGCCTTGTTCCAGTTGTCCACCCACGAGGTTTTGAGCGAAAATGCTTTCATACCTTTTCAAAAGCTCCGAATTCATCTGACATTGGCTCCTTCTGTCTTTTCCCTCACCTTACGACTCAAGTTACCACTTTGCCGAAAGCGTTATTAGACGATTGGGGCGAAATATGAGAGTTCACAGATGATCCCAAAATAGATTTGGAGAATTGGAGAAAGCTTTGGAATATGTGTATTGCTTGCAGTGGAGACTACTTTGAAGGGAATAAAATAAATATCGTAGAATAGTTGAACAGTTTTCCTTTTATTGAAGAATTATGGGTACTATTTGATCAGAAGGTATCGTCAAGCTCTTCAAAATAGCCATGAAATTCACTTTTGATAGCTGTTTAAAAAGTGGCTATTCAACGTAGCGTTATCAACTTTAAAACATAAGCTTTCGAAAGATTGTATTTTCGATTGCAGAAATTATTATTTTTAAACTCCCCGCATTTATTTATTCCCGGGTACTTTTTGGACTACCCTCGTAGCCCAATTCCCATATCAGAAGTTTAAGAAGCTAAGGAATGCAAAACTCGTTCGAATACCCGCCGAATTCTTCAAGTAAAGTATAAACGAATTCACGGCTTCTCTAACTATAGTATTTTACAAAATATTTTTCTTCTATAGACCACATAGCAAAGTTTTTCATCAGACGGAAGCAAAACCCGGACGTCTTTTTTTATGGATTTTATTGATTGACTAACGGTATTTGTTCGTATCGAGTAACCCCTTTCCTACTTTGTTAGAGCTGAAGGCAATTAAGTCAACCTGGATGAATTGTTTTCAGAACCGCAATATTGCCCATACCTTTAAAATACGAGTTTTAAAGTTCCATTCTTTGTTTTTTAATAAGGGGTGGTAAATTAACTTCTTAAATTAACTAACTTGATTAGCCAAATTTATCTGATCTTGCATGTGCTGTACATGTTCTTGATCAAGGACACCAAACACACTACAGGCTACGTAACCAATAAAATCAAACGATGATCGTGGTAATCTTAACCTTTCACGGCTCGAAGTATTAAAACTGTGGATAAGTTCACTATTACGATCAATGACAAGAATCCTTTAGCGAAAACTGTAGGATCACAACATACCCTTTGAGATACTTCCAGTGTGCAAATGTCTTTCATCTATTTTAGTTAAGATTTAAGTTCATTGAGCTCGAGCCAATAGTTTGTTAGATTGTGATAAACATAAACACTTCAAAAATTGATAATTATCCGAAGATTTCCAATATCTTCAAAATAAATGCCAACAGCACCATCTAACTTCTTCAGGCCACAGTATATGAATTAAACAGCAGGTTCACTGCGCAATATTTTCCTTATTATTTTGTGAACTTGGTCAGTTATGCTTTCTCTGTATTGCATTATGCTAGAAGTTGATAGCAACACACGTCAATAAGCAAAAAATATTAAATATTTTCTATCCTGTCTGGCACAACATTCATAAATAAGTTTTGGTTTCAATAATTCGTACAATTTTGCTTCGATGCTCAGCTTGTTATGAAATTTTCAGAAAATTTATTTTCTAATTGCTCAAGGGCTTCCATCAATAACCTTGGTGGTATACTAAATGTGCATTATCATATTGCTTGAAGTCGATGAAAGTTAGAGCAGCGCCTTCTTCGTCAGCTAATTGTTATTCACAGCAATGGTGCTCTCTATATTTTCTTAAAATCCAACCTCCGAATAGCATTAATTTCCCCAAATTCCATTGATTTGTAATTGTATTTAGCTTTTAGCAATCATTTTTGCGAGAAGTTTTTGTAACTCTTGAAATTATTTTTTTTGGAAATTTTATTTGACAAAAACCCATAGACATAGTTGCTTCACAATTGCCAAATGTATTGATTTTTTCCATGTGCTTACCGAGAATGATCTTTTAAACGCACAACTAAATATTTCTAGTAAGGACAAAACTAATATTATCAACTTTTAAATCTTGATGCAAACTAACCAATGCAGAAATATTATGTATCCATCTTTTAACGAATTTCACGGTATTTGTAACATCTTAATTTTTGGAGCTCGAAATTACTCACAGGTTTTCTAAAATATATTTCATTTTATTAACGAAATTCATTTGCTCCACCATATGGCCTTGGAATGGCCTTCTTCTAAACACTTTGGGTTCATTGAAAGAAGAATTAAATATATCAAAAAGACTATCAACACTTTCTATAAACTCAGCTACGAGGGCGGGTCAATAAGTCCTTGACTTTTGGATTAAAACACAGATTTTTTGATAAAAAAATAATTTTATTTTTCAACGTAGTCTCCCTTGAGCTCTATACACTTTGTCCAACGCTTCTCCAATTTTTTTATCCCTTCCAAAAAAAATGATTTGTCGAGGTCCTCAAAATAGGCCTTTGTTTGCGAGATGACTTCATCATTGGAGTCAAATCTTTTTCCACCAAGCCATTTCTTCAGGTTTGGGAACAAGAAGTAGTCGCTCGGAGCCAAATCTGGAGAATAGGGTGGATGAGGTAGCAATTCATAGCCCAATTCATGGATTTTTGCCATGGCAACAAACATGGCGTTTGTGGTCGACTGTGAGCAAACGCGGCACCCATCTTGCGGAAAGCTTTCTCATGCCCAAGTGATCATTCAAAATTGAAACCACTGAGCCATGCGAGATCGCTACGGTTTCCACAATCTCTCGCACTTTCAATCTTCGGTCGGCCAACACCATATCGTGAATTTTTTCGATTGTTTCGGGTGTAGAGACCTCAACTGGGCGTCCAGGACGTTCGGCATCTTCAGTGCTTGTACGGCCACAACGAAATTCAGTAAACCACTTTTTTACCATTGAAATCGATGGTGCAGAGTCCCCATAGTATTTATCAAGCTTAGCCTTGGTCTCGGTAATGGTTTTTTTTCGCAAGAAATAATGCTTAATAAGCACACGAATTTCAATTTTTCCATTTTCTCCTCAAATTAGTCAGTAGACTGATAAAAATAGCTGTCAAACACAAACTAACTGACGCAGCAAGTTTAAATTTTGACAGGAGTCAACTGACAGATGCCTGTTGACAGGAGCAGTGCTGCTGTTTCAGTAAAGTGGTCAGAAATTCAAAAAGTCACGGACTTATTGACCCGCCCTCGTATTTTGAAAATTAAGTTTTAGTCACCCTATTCAACCAAAAATATAAGGGGCACCATGGCTGTGAATTACAATAAGCTGACGGAAAGGCGCTACTATAACTTTAATCGACTTCAAGCATTATGATAATGCACATTTAGTCAGACCATCATGGAAGCCCATGAGCAATTAGAAAAAAAAAAAAATGTCTGCCAATTTCAACAATTTTATAACAAGCTGTAGTAATGAAGCAAAATTGTACGAATTATTGAAATCAGAATTTATTTATGAATTTTGTGCTAGACAGGAAAAAAAAAATTTAATTGCTTTGTTTATAAGAGTGAGAATATACTTTTTAATTAAGAAGTACAACAAAGATGTTAAAATATTTGATAACAAACTTTTTAGCGTTGCACATTTATGAAATAAAAGTACATATTATTTTTTCATTTTATTTCACAAACACCCTGTTGCTATGTATGAATGCTGGATGAAGTGAAGATAGATATATCGAAGCTTAAGTCCAACAAAGCTGCTGGAGCGGATGGCCTGACTGCCGAGCTCTTCAAAGCGGCAGACGATGACTTGGTAAGGAGCATACACCAACTCATTTGTAGAATATGGTCGGGCGAAAGTATGCCCAATGAATGGAACCTCAGCATTGTTTGTACGATTCTCAAGAAACCGCGTATGACAGCATCTATAGAGACGAGCTATACAGAGCAATGTCTAGTTTCTGCATCTGTGCAGGATGACGATGGAGAATGCACGCTGCTCCATTAAGGTTCGTAAAGAAAGGATTTAGACAAGGCGTGCGCTGTCATGCGATTTTTTCAACATCGTACTTGAAAGAATAGTGCAATACCCACGAGCAAATCCAAGAGGCACTTTCTTTCAAAAGTCCGTCCAACTACTCGCATACGCCGACGATATTGACATAATCGGGAGAAAGCAGAGTGATGTCAGTGGCGCTTTCGCGAGTATTGAGACGGAAGCGGCGTAAATGGGTTTAGCGGTTAATGAGGGCAAGACCAAATATATGCTGTCAATCAAAACGGACAATCAACACCGACGTCTCGGGCAGAACGTCACCCTCAGAAGATATAACTTTGAGGTAGTTAAGGACTTTGTCTACCTAGACTCCGCTATAAGTACAGACAACGAAACCAGTGCTGAGATCAAACGAAGAATAACTCTTGCCAACTGCTGTTTCTTTGGGCTAAAGAGGCAATTGAGTAACAGACCCCTTTCTCGGACAATAAAAGTCACCCTTTATAAGACCTTAATAATTCCCGGTCCTGCTCTATGGCTCAGAGGCATGGACATTATCAAAAATGGATGAGGGTGTTCTTGGTTGCTTCGAGAGAAAAATTCTTCGGGCGATCTTCGGTCCCGTCTGTATTGACGGTGAATGGAGGAGGAGATACAACGACGAACTGTATGGACTGCGCAGCGACATAGACCTAGCCAGAAGAGTGAAGATCAAAAGACTGAGATGGCTGGGTCATGTAGAGCGCATGGACACCAATGCTCCGGCCCGAAAAGTCTTCGAATCCGCTCCCGAAGGACAGCGCAGTAAAGGAAGGCCAAGACTCAGGCGGCGCACGCAAGTGGAAGAGGACCTCAGCCAACTTAGCGTGCGAAACTGGAGGCAGCTAGCCAGGGATCAAGCTGGCTGAAGAAGCTTGTTGACTGAGGCCCAGGTCCACCCCGGACTGTAGCGCCACCTAAAGTAAGTAAAGTAAGCTTAACTTTAAAACATATGAAAAGGTAGATTAAAAATAAGTTCAATGCACTAAATTTCTTTTTGAGAAGACCTTTTAGAAAGTAAATTAGTCTTCTCGGAACACCCTGTAATGAAATACGAGGGCGGGTCAATAAGTCCGTGACTTTTTGAATTTCTGACCTCTTTACTGAAACAGCAACACTGCTCCTGTCAACAGGCATCTGTCAGTTGACTCCTGTCAAAATTTAAACTTGCTGCGTCAGTTAGTTTGTGTTTGACAGCTATTTTTATCAGACTACTCACTAATTTGAGGAGAAAATGGAAAAAAGTGAATTTCGTGTGCTTATTAAGCATTATTTCTTGCGAAAAAAAACCATTACCGAGACCAAGGCTAAGCTTGATAAATACTATGGGGACTCTGAACCATCGATTTCAATGGTAAAAAAGTGGTTTACTGAATTTCGTTGTGGCCGTACAAGCACTGAAGATGCCGAACGTCCTGGACGCCCAGTTGAGGTCTCTACACCCGAAACAATCGAAAAAATTCACGATATGGTGTTGGCCGACCGAAGATTGAAAGTGCGAGAGATTGTGGAAGCCGTAGGGATCTCGCATGGCTCAGTGGTTTCAATTTTGAATGATCACTTGGGCATGAGAAAGCTTTCCGCAAGATGGGTGCCGCGTTTGCTCACAGTCGACCATGGCAAAAATCCATGAATTGGGCTGCTAAGAATTGCTCCCTCATCCACCCTATTCTCCAGATTTGGCTCCAAGCGACTACTTCTTGTTCCCAAACCTGAAGAAATGGCTTGGTGGAAAAAGATTTGACTCCAATGATGAAGTCATCTCGCAAACAAAGGCCTACTTTGAGGACCTCGACAAATCATTTTTTTTGGAAGGGATAAAAAAATTGGAGAAGCGTTGGACAAAGTGTATAGAGCTCAAGGGAGACTACGTTGAAAAATAAAATTATTTTTTTATCAAAAAATCTGTGTTTTAATCCAAAAGTCACGGACTTATTGACCCGCCCTCGTACTTTCCAGTGACAATCATTTATATGAATTCACTCATAGTGAAAAAAAACTTTCACGGGCAGCCAATCACAAACGCATAAGCTAAAGGAGAAAAATCAGTTTTTCAACTTTGTATGTATACATTAATGAAATAGTGTTTTTGCAGTCTGGGGATGGTGAAAAATTACTCACAAAAAATTTACGCGGGCCTATGAACTTCATAAGGAAAAAATGACGGGTCAGACTATTATATGCATTCTTACTTAGGTATAATTAAATGGAATTTGAAACAAAGCAATAGATCTGCGCTTTTTGATCTAATGAGACGTTGTTGTTGGTTTTTTGTTCGACGGGTGGATTTCTTCAGCCTCAGGGGGCGTGATCCTTCTTGTTATTTCTATTCTTTGGTTACAGCAGATTTTTTCTGGATGCAATGGTGTATCATATTAGCATAGCTCTGCTGTCAAATGAGCATCAATAGTCCCCACAATAAAATCTCTTGTGTTTTTAATCTTTGTCTCGAAATATATTGTTTTATATTTTAGATTACGACTCCATATATAGGCAATACTATACAAATGGTGTTTCGATAATGGGTTGTGGATTATCATCGCTCCAAATGCGGCAATTCTCTTTACTGACATAACCATTTAACCAAAAGTGTGCTTGACGACTTGACGACCATTCATCAAATGTACGAACGATCGTTTAGCTTCAATCCCTTCAGAAGTTGAATCTTGTAATCACGCAAACCAATATCTTTACCCATGAGAAATTGGCACATTTGGATCATCAACACATCAACACATCACCACTATGCTTCAAACCATGAATCCCTTGTCGTGGCGCACTTCACAACGATGGATAGAAGATTATGACCACCATATAATGCCCGATGAGTTTCTCGTAGTGAACAATGTTTTTCAAAATATATTTGAACAATTCGCAAACGTTGGTCCAGCGCGAGTCTATTCATGCTGAATTGCCAAACCTCAAAACAAACGGGAACTGTTAAATCGGCTGTCAAAGAAAAACAGTGTTGCCAATTTAAATTTCCCCACCTCTACAACAAAAACAAAACACCCTTTACAATGAGACCTATGAATGAATCTGAATGAGTGCGCGAATTCAAGTTATGTTGTGCGTGGTTGTGATGTCGACTGTCATCTCATGGATTAATTTACATCTATTCACACTAAGAAGAGGGGTTGAATACAAGAAGAAAAACTGTTTTAAAGTAATAAAAACTATGAATATTTGTATTTTAAGTTATTGTATTATATTTGGAGTTATCCCATTCGCTATGGTAGTGGCAGCCAGTGTTCTTACCATGAACTAATTACTTAACTTGCTTGCTACCTTTTTGTTAGTTATTATTACTTAAGTTATTAATATTGGATCATTGCAAAAGTTCGTACCCGAACTTCATACGTGGCGGAAGATTTGCTGTATGACGCAACTATTGTTTGTTATTATAGGTCGTGAAATCGAATTCATTTTATTGGTGGACTCCGGTGTGTTAAGTCAAATTGTGCGTGAAAAAATCCTAAAATGGAGAACCAAAAGCTGCAACTTGGGCAAGTAATGCAGTACGAGTTTTTAAAAGGAATGAGTGATGGAACTGAAACAATACATTCAGAGCGTTTGCTGAGAGGCTTAATTTGGTAGTTCGTCAGCAATTCGCTATTTCAAGAAACCTTGACTCACTTCCAAAACTCGAAAAGTGGGTGCCGTATTGTTTGACGAAAAGAAAAGAAGCTAGACCACGTCTCCATGGCCATACAAATAATGTATTTCTCCTTACACGCCGTGAAAACGAACCCATTTTGGATCAGATCACCTGCAACGACAAAGAGTGAATTCTGCCGAAATTTGGTTCAGCTGAATATGTAGAAAACTCTTACGACGTTTTCTATTGAACACAGAATCCGAAAGCTTGTAAAACGTTGGGAGACACTTGCAAATAATAATAAGGAATATAAAATGAATCAATAATTTTTTTGTTCTTTAAAGGGTTTCTTTTTCAAACGAACACGAACTTTTGCAATGATCGAATAGAACAAAAGGAAGGACGAGAAATGTAAAATGTATGTTTTGTCTTGATAAACTTTCTTCCATTAACTCGAGTAGTGGTCTCTCCGAAATAAAATATTCGTTCACATTAAAAATAAAGAATGCAATGGGCAGGTGGTAGTGAGGTTTATGGGTTGTATGAATGCTGCAATTAAACGGACTTATTGCTTTCACATTCGAAGATATTATTTTTTTTACTCATTGATTTATTTCTCATTGTGTGGATGAGTAGGGTCAGCTAATTTCTAAGGGTGAATTTCGTTAACATGTGGCATAAATAACACCTCAATAAAATTCAAAAAATTTCAAAATGATGATGAATTCAAAAAGATTTCAAAAAGTTCACTAAAGATTGCATTTTTTTGACTGCAATCTTTGATTCAACAAAATAAATGGTGATTTAATATTCTGAAGTCCAAACCTTTATGTGATTTAAAAAATTTCGAGAAAAATCAAATCATTTTGAAATGATTTCATTCTTTTATATCTTTTTATCGGCCAGGAAAAGAAAGGAAAAATGCAATGTATCGGAATGGACAGAAAAATAAACACCTAACAAGAGCGCACTGTATAAAGAAATACATAGTTAGAGAATGGGGGAACATATCATCGATGTTCTACTAAATATAGGTAGATTTCATGAGAAAAAAAATAAACATTTGCACGTCTGTTATGTCTACATTTTGCTTGAATTTTAGCAGGTGGGTGGCCGTGGCTCGTGTCTGGTCGTAACAATCCGATGCAAAAATGACTTTCTTTTGTGGCGTTCCAGCAGCATTTCGGACATGCAAAACCGCCTTTCGACGTCTCTCGGCTTGAGATCATGTGGAACCCAATTTCCTTGATTTTGAATATATCCAACTGCTTTTAAACGTTTTGAAATGGCTGCTTGAGTGACACCCAAAGATTCTGCGAGCTCTTCTAATGTTTGGCAGCAATCTTGATGGAGTAATGCTTCCAGTTCTTCATCTTCAAACTCTTTTGGCTGCCCAGGACGTTCATCGTCTTCCAAGCCAAAATCACCACTTTTAAATCGTGCAAACCACTTTTGGCACGTTAGCTCAGCTAGCGCATGTTCACCACAAACTTCCACCAAAATACGATGACTTTCGGGAGCAGTCTTCTTCATATTAAAGTAATGAAGAAGAACTCCCCGCAAGAGAACGTTTTTAAGCACAAAGTTCGACATATTTGAGTGAAAAAAAAAAGATTGTTGTTTACGCTTCAAATGAATGACATATACTGAAATGACGTACAATGACAGTAGCTTTCCAACGCATGTTCCAATGGAATAATACAAGTTACGCCATCTCTTAGCAAACCGCACGAATTAAGTTATAGACCCAATAGAAGCCAGAAATATGAATTAAAAATTTATTTAAAAATAATAAAAAATAAAAAGCTAAGACAAATGTGTTTTTATTTTAAAAGTTCTTAATTTTATTCATTTTCTCATAAGCGGACAAATTTCTCAGAACCGTCGATGTCCGTTTATGAGAGGGTACACTGTATATGCATGTACATGCCAGAGCAAGGTGAAAAGTTCTCGACATGACGTTCCAATTAGCAACAATTTATGTTTCCTGCCTAAGTGTACGTGTCATTAGTTCGTATAATGAGTTTCAACTTTGTCCTCTCAAGCACTTGAATTTTTGCAATAGACGTGTTGATAGTTTAGTTAAAATGGATAGACTTGAATATGTCATAAAATTAATCACCCCCAAGGAAACTCATCCAAAGTTGTCAAAACTTTACTCTGCTGCTTCTATGTCAACCGTTAAAAAGTGGGTAGCTGAATTTAAGCACGGTCGAATGTCCCTCGAAGATGACCCACGTAAAGGACGGCCAAAAACCGCAACCACACCCGAAACCATCGAAAATGTGCATGATTTCATGTTGGACGATAAGCGAGTAAAAGTAAATGAGATACCTGAGGCTGTGAGGATATCGAAGGAAAGGGTGCGAAACATCTTGCACAAAAACTTAGGGATGCGGAAGCTCTGCACAAGATGGGTTCCGCATTTCCTAAATGCCGATCAAAAGCAAATGCGCAATCTTTGGATCGATTCAATAGGGGTAAAACCGATTTTGTGCGGCGATGGATGTGACATGGGTCCATCACTACATGCTAAAAACGAAACAGTAGACACAGCAGTAGCTGGAAGCCGGTGGTTCAGAGCCATAGAAAGCGATGTCGATATATGCCGGAAAGGTCATGATCAGCGTGTTTTGGGATACGAAAGAGATCCCGTTAATTAATTACCGTGAAAAGCGCGGAACAATAAGAGGCGAATATTACTCAAACCTTCTTGACGCTGAATGCCGAAATTCGCGAGAAGAGGTCTGGCTTGAAGAAAAAAAAATCATCTTTCACAATGCACCGGTACAAAAGGGTGTGTTGGCGATGGGATACTGCGGGATGTGGGGTACAATTGGCTCGGCCTTCCTCCATCCATTTTATTTTTCTGATTTGACACCCTCTATCTGTTCCCAAACTTGTAGAAATTTGTAGAAGTTGAGAGGGCCGTAGTTGAATATTTTCAGAGCCTGCCAGACTCTCACTTCCGGGAAGGAATACTGATGTTAGAGAAACGCTGGATCAAGTGTGTTGAAATAAACGGAGATTATGAGTTCTTTCCACCTTACCCGGTAAATTATCTTGTTCTAGAGCTGAAACTGTGGCCCATAGATTGTGTTTCTAAACTTTTTTCCGACTCTGTATATAAATATGCATTTCGCATTGTGTAAGTCTAAGTAGGTAGAAGAAAAGTTGGTGTAATAGAAGATTTTTTGTTGTTTACCTTTTAGATTGATCAATATTACTAAGATCAAGCTGGTCTGTGTTTATAGAAAAAGCTGCACGAAAAGCTCTTCCATCTTCCAATAAAATTCCAATATGCGTCGGTCCAATAACAAGTTCTTTGACTTGTCCTCCTATGTTATCAAAAATTTGATGGTTAGTAAAACCAATTTTGTTTATTTTTTCCGAAGATTCACGCAATCTGGAAAAAAAAAATTGTTAAAAAAAACGTAAGAAATAAAAAAATTTAAAGGTAAATAAAACATATAGTTATTATTATTATTAGGTGTTATAAATTACAATTAATAATAACAGAAGTTTTAGCGCTAGCTACCAGGGTTTTCGGCTTGATATTTAAAATTAACGTTAATAATATTACGAGTACTAGAGAGTTATAAACTTAACTATTATTAATTGAGGCCATCAGCGCAAAAGTGGTGTAACCCATAATTTTTGTTGATTGCTGTTCTGATGTTACATACATTCCTTACATTACCAACTATCAATATAAAAGTGGTGTAAGCCACCTTTTAGTATTCAAAGCAGATAGAGCAGAAAAACGTTTTTGCACAGAGCATAATATAACAAAAAAAATATTTACAAAATTTAAAATCCCCATTCCCTCCTAATTATATAGTTTGGGGTTACACCACTTTTGCGCTGATAGCCTCAATTGTCATTTTGAATGTTTAAGGTTGTTAGTAGTGTGAATATTACTTAAATACTGTTTTCAGTAGTTCTGTGAGTGAGTCTCTGCTAGAAATGTTTTTTGATGTGTTCCTGATCTTTTCGCAGTCCATTAGGTGTTTTATGGAGAGGGTTACATTTTTGGAGCATAGATGGCAGCTAGGGGGTTCATTTTTGATATTAGGTACTCGTGAGTGATGCGTGTATGACCCATTATGAGCTGCAGAAAACATTTAAATATGTGTTTTGGGCAGCATATTGGGTATACCAATAGCGGGGCGTCCATAGGGTTTACTAAAATTGTCCACCTACTCTTCTTATTTTGCATTGAATTTCACGATATAGTGACAACTTTCCGCCTTGTTAATCAAATATGTGACCCATTAGTTTTGCACGAACCAAACTAATTCAACACGTTCCCTTTTTATATCCGTTTAGAGAAGCATTTAAGTGCAGATATTCTTTGCGTTGTTTTCCGTTGTTTTCCGTTGTTTTTTTTCCAATTTTTCAATAGAGTTAACGAACTTGAATGTAAATAATACTTACAATTGTCTTATTGAACAACTGCTGACTAAAAGTTTTAGTTCATTGTCGTATTCGGAAAAAGAAAAAATTATTAAAAGTGAGAAACCTTCCTCGTTATTAAACATAACATCAAACACCAAAAGTTCAAGACATTTTAATGCAACAATTTACGAAAATATCTTCTGGATATGCGGATGTTCAAATCTATCAAAATTATTTTGTTGGTCTTGTATTATTTTTTCTACAGATTCAAATGTTTGATGTAAAAGCGGATTTTGTGATTTAAATAAATTGAGTAAGGCATGAATACTCCAAAAGTATACTGACGCGCAAATAAAGTTAAAACGGTTTGGCAAAGATAAGAGAATTTAATTTTCGCTTAGTGAGCAATATAAAATAAGTGTTGAAAACTATAATAGAGAAGTTACAGCAAACAGGTACATAATTACCAAATTGGTTGATATAGTTTGCTTTTTGTCGAAACAAGAATTGGCTTTTAAAGGGCAAAATAAAAGTGTTGATTCAAACAATCGAGGCAATTATATTGAGCTGTTATATTTTGTAAGTGAATCAGATACTGTGCTTAAAAACCATTTAAGTCTTTCAAAAGTATTTAAACGAATTTAAAATGACATACAAAACGATTTAATTGGTTCGGTTTCAAATGTTTTAATATCCGAGATACAACAAGAAATTAAAACAGCTATGTTTGTGTTTGTTATTAATTGTGTTAACTTTCAACGGTTTTTTGGTACAACGAATCTGCACAGGAAAGATTTATTGGATTTTTTGATGTAAGCCAGGATAGCACCGCTAAAGGTTTGTTTGCTCAAATTGAAACAATTTTAAACGCTTTTGAATGTAAGGAGAAACTGTTCGCTCGAACGTAAGATGGTGCTGCCGCCATGGCTGGAGATCATAATGGGTTTCAGCAGGAAATCAAAAAAATTTGCCCCAGCGCTATATTTGTTCATTGTTACGCTTATAAATTGAATTTAGTACTGTGTACCCGGATGCAGTCGGTTCTTCCAAACGCTAACATCTTTTTCTTCATTTTTTTGTAAATCATCCAAACGAATTTGTGCTCTTGACAGTGAACGACGTTTTCCAACGACAGCCCCTACACGTTGGGATTACAGCGGTCAGATCTTAAATATGGTCGAGCAATATAAAGCTGAGTTGGCCAACATATTTGAAAGCATGCTTAATAACCCAGAACAGTGGGACTCGGACACAATAATAAAAGCCAGGGGACTTTTGACTTAACGACCTAGATTTTGCTTTTTATTTGGAACTTTTTTCGTAAAATAGTGCTACAATTTTATTTGACATACTTCAAAGTCATTTGATATCGACTTTTGTTCTAAAGAGGCAAACATTTTTGTTGAGCTTTTAAGAAAGAAAAGAAATGACTTTGACTCAATGTGGCTTTTTTTCGAACAGCATAATACTGAAAACTACACAAGAAAGCGCAAACTTATTAAGACATTGCAATCGATAAATCATTATATAGTAAGCAATGATTTAATGGAAGTATTCCCGGAAGTGTCCAACTTAATAAACCTTGTAGGCACAATCCCTAGTGCATCAGTGGAGCGGTCATTTTCCCCGATAAAACGCGTTAAAGCGTATTTAAGGAGAACACAATCTCAGGATCGACTAACATCTTAAGCGCTGTTATCGATTGAAAAAGAGTTTCTAAGCAAACTCAAATCATCGGATAGTTGTGTTATAGACGTTATAGAAGACGTTCTAAGAGAGCGCAGGGTTGTTCTAAAGAGGGAAGGGAGGTTTTGTAATGTGGAATTTTTATTAAAGTTAATTTTTGTATGTGTTTTTTTTTATTTGTTATATTATTTTCAGCAACATCCCTTATACTTAGGTGCACGCCACGCCATAGGGGTATACATATTGCCATACACAGTTAAGCTCGAAAAACATTTATCAAGCAAACCCAGTTATCAACTTTTCTGGACTGTTCCCAAAATCCTGAATGTGAACATGTGTGTTTTTTCGCGAGGTGGCATTATTGGCCCATATTTTTCCCAAGACGACAATGGAAGAAATGTAACAGTGGAGAACACGAGCCGTACTTCTTTAAAAATCAAGGATATAGACATCAATGGCATCCGGCAAAAGCAAAGATTTTTTGCTTCAAAAGGTGAAGAACACTTACGCGAGGATACTATGAGAAATACGCAGCACGACCAATCCAGACGACACGGAAACAAAAATTAAAACAGTGCGCCAAAAAAAATCGGCGACCTACTGCTGAACTCCAAATCTAAGGGCAGAGATGTATTCAGCTCATCCTTAAAAGCGATCTTGGGGGAAAAGGCCCAGATCCGGCATCTGGAACCTAAGACAGCATTGGAGATAAGGGATATGGATGAGCTCACAACAAAAGAGAAAATAGAGGAGGCCATACAATTAAAAGTTAAAGACCCTTCACTAAATATCCGAATAGCTGGAAGTAAACAGAAGATCGCAAAATATGGCTTTAATTCATGTAAACGCGTGAGCAGCAAATGAGCTGCTTTAAAACGTTAAAACCGGCTGAATATACAGCAGAATCCGCCGCAGAGTGGAAGTAATACGCTACTTTGGATGATTCGGGTATGACCATCAGCAAACAACGTGACAGAATAGAAAGGCACAAGGACTCTGCTTTAACTGCGGCGAAAGCGGTCACAAGAAAACAGAATGTAAAGCAAGCGTCAAGTGTTGTCTATGTGCGGAGCTTAATGTTAATGTAGGTTTACGAGGGCGGGTCAATAAGTCCGTGACTTTTTGAATTTCTGACCTCTTTACTGAAACAGCAACACTGCTCCTGTCAACAGGCATCTGTCAGTTGACTCCTGTCAAAATTTAAACTTGCTGCGTCAGTTAGTTTGTGTTTGACAGCTATTTTTATCAGACTACTCACTAATTTGAGGAGAAAATGGAAAAAAGTGAATTTCGTGTGCTTATTAAGCATTATTTCTTGCGAAAAAAACCATTACCGAGACCAAGGGTAAGCTTGATAAATACTATGGAGACTCTGCACCATCGATTTCAATGGTAAAAAAGTGGTTTACTGAATTTCGTTGTGGCCGTACAAGCACTGAAGATGCCGAACGTCCTGGACGCCCAGTTGAGGTCTCTACACCCGAAACAATCGAAAAAATTCACGACATGGTGTTGGCCGACCGAAGATTGAAAGTGCGAGAGATTGTGGAAGCCGTAGGGATCTCGCATGGCTCAGTGGTTTCAATTTTGAATGATCACTTGGGTATGAGAAAGCTTTCCGCAAGATGGGTGCCGCGTTTGCTCACAGTCGACCACAGTTGCATGTGCAGTTGCCATGGCAAAAATCCATGAATTGGGCTATGAATTGCTCCCTCATCCACCCTATTCTCCAGATTTGGCTCCGAGGGACTACTTCTTGTTCCCAAACCTGAAGAAATGGCTTGGTGGAATAAGATTTGACTCCAATGATGAAGTCATCTCGCAAACAAAGGCCTATTTTGAGGACCTCGACAAATCATTTTTTTTGGAAGGGATAAAAAAATTGGGGAAGCGTTGGACAAAGTGTATAGAGCTCAAGGGAGACTACGTTGAAAAATAAAATTATTTTTTTGTCAAAAAATCTGTGTTTTAATCCAAAAGTCACGGACTTTTGTACTATGTCACGTGCCGGGAACGGGCTCTTCTTTGGTTTGCAGGAGCGCCCTATAAGAAGCAAAGAATAACACACAGAAGCCGCACAGCAAATGATATCGTCAGTCAGCTCAGGTTCGGCCTGAAAGCCGATATGATCATTATTAGCGAACAATATAAAAATAGAGATCAACCAGGATGTCAAACAGACTTGACAAGCTGCTATATGGAGACCAGACGGTTTTGCTTAAATTAAATACCTCGATACTAAACGCTATCGAGCGATTTCAGTGACAAGGCTTACAAGAATTGGGTAAACCTACAACGGACTCGAGAGGACGACAAATATTCGTGATGGCCGCTAGTTTAGGGCTCAATATAATAAACAAAGGCAACACATCTACAATAGACGCCCAGTATATGGCGAGACAATTCCTGACATATGTAACTCTCGCATCAGAACATATATCCGTTAACATTCTTAATTGACCGATCGAGTCCCCCATAATTTCTTAAGAGGTCCCTTGCCGCCAGCATCAAGATGGCGCTTGTGATGTGCCTGGTTTCACTCGATCACCACAACGAAACCCCTGGTTTGATGACGAATGCCGGCTAGCACATGCAGCTAAGCGCGCAAAGCGGCACTGCAAAAAGACTAGCGCTGCTCACGAGCTCTATGGGCAAAGAGGAGAGACGAACATCGGCTTCTAAGGAGGAAAAAGAAAGAGCATGAGAAGCGCGCGGTCGAGGAATCATGCTACTGTCAGGAATGAGATTCAAAAGTTTCACAAAAAAGTAAAAAAATCATGCCACGGCCACAAATCCCGAACCGAAACCTGTAGAGACGAACAAGAGAACATGGTAGTAGAGTCGCAGTCGATGCTGAGAATCTGGAAAGAATACTTCTGTAGACGGCGACGACGAAATAAATACCACTGTCATGCAAAATGAACCTTTCAACGATGATGACCAACAATTCCGTCCACCCAACCTGGATGAATTGAAGATAGCAATATCTAAGCTGAAGTCCAACAAAGCTGCTGGAGCGAACAGCCTGACCGCCGAGCTCTTTAAGGCCGCAGGCGATGACTTGGTAAGGAGCATGCACCAACTCATCTCTAAAATATGGACGGACGAAGGGATGACCGCAGCATTGTTTGTCCGATCCTCAAGAAAGGAGAGCCCCTGAACTGCGCCAACTACAGGGGCATCAGTCTTCTTAGCATCGCGTACAAGATCTTATATGCCGTATTGTGTTAAAGGCCAGGAAAGTCCAGCATCGACCAAATATTCACACTACGGCAGATCTTGGAGAAAATTCATGAGCTTCAGATCGATACACACCATCTATTTATCGATTTTAAGGCCGCGTATGACACCATCTACAGAGACGAGCTATGCAGAGCAATATTTAGTTCTGGCATTCCTTCCAAACTCGTCCGTCTGTGCAACATGACGATGGAGAATGTACGCTGTTCTATCAAGGTCGGTAAACATCTCACCGAGACTTTCGATGTCAAAAAAGGATTCGCGCGATTCATGCGATTTCTTTAACATCGTACTTAAAGAATTGTGCAAAACTCACCCGCAAACACAAGAGGCACAATCTCTCAAAAGTCCGTCCAATTTCTCGCATACGCCGATGATATTGATATAATTGGAAGAAAGCAGCGTGATGTTAGTGGCGCCTTTGCAAGTATTGAGACGAAAGCGGCGAAAATGGGTTTAGCGGTCAATGAGCGCAAGACTAAGTATACTCGTATGCTGTCAAGCAAAAAGGACACAGAACACCGACGTCTCGGAGAAAACGCCATCCTTGACAGGTTTAACTTTGAGGTAGTTAAGAACTTAGGCTCCGCTATGAATTCAGACAACACCAGCGCTGATATCAAACGAAAAATAACTCTTGCCAATCGCTGCTTCTTTGGGCTAAGAAAGGCAATTGACTAGTAAAGCCCTCTCTCGAACAACAAAAGATGCTTTATATAAGACCTTAATAATCCCAGTCCATGCAGAGGCATGGACATTATCAAAAAATGGTTGAGGAAACTCTGGATGCTTCGAGAGGAAAATTCGAGTGATTTTCGGTGGAGGAGGAGATACAACGACGAACTATATGGACTGTACAGCGACATCGACCTAGCCAGAAAAGTGAAGATCCAACGGCTAAGATGGCTGGGTCATGTAGAGCGGATGAAAACTAATGCTCTGGTCCGAGGGACACCGCAGTAGAGGAAGACCGAGACTCATGTGGCGCCCACAAGTGGAAGGGGACTTCAGCCAACTTAGCGTGCGAAACTGGAGGCAGCTGGTACAAGATCGAGCTAGTTGGAGACGCTTGTTGATTGAGGCCCAGGTCCATCCCGGACTGTAGCGCCACGTAGGGTAAGTAAGAATGGGTTAACTGGAGGGTTATCGAGGATTACAAGGGCAGTGACCACCAATACATCGTCTAAGACCTACAGATTGAGCAACGCTCGTACCGGCCAAATGTGAACGGAGTGTCTCGATGGAAGATGGATAGACTTAACGTGGATCTCCCTACCCGTACAATAGAAAATGGGAAAGAAGAACTGCTGTAAATGACGGGCACTGTAGAGGGCGTGCAACAACTTTATGCCGCGACTAAGCCATAGGAACGAGAGCAGAAAACCAGTATACTGGTGGACCACCGAGATTGCCGCATTACAAAGAAAGTGCTTACACCAGAGAAAGAAGGGGACATGCTGAAACAACGGTAGAGGCGCTTGCATAGTTCAGAATCGCAAAGTCAGAGCTTAAGAGGGCTATTTATTTGAGCAAAACACAAAAGTGTGTGGCCACTCAAGAGTGCATAGACGATGCAGACATATAATGGACACCCTCTTTCCAACCCGCAGGACTCAATTCTGGGACCCGACCTCTGGAACATAATCTATGATGGGATCCTCCGCACCGAAATGCCTAACGACCCCTACTTGATAGGGTACGCAGACGACATTGGCAAGGTGATAACTGCAAGGGATACAGAGGAAGCACGAAGTAATTTAAACCAAGTTATGAGATGTGTATACGTCTGGATGGAAACTCATGGTCTCAGTCTTGTATCGGAAGAGACCGAGATTGTCCTACTGACCAGGAATCATATCCTGACGAAAGTTGAATTCCGAATAGGCCCAGAAGGAATCACCAGCAAAAACGCGGTAAAGTACCTTGGAATAACTATCGATTCCAAACTCTCTTTCTGGAATCATATTAAATCCGCTTCCAAGCGAGGTGCTAATGGAAAACATTGGAGGACAAAGGGAAAGAAAAAGAAGCTGCTCATGATAATCACACACGCCATCCTTCTATATGGATGCGAAATATGGGTAGATGCAATCAAACAGAAGCACAGGAATCAGATGGCAGCAGTGCAGAGACGCGGAGCCCTGAGTATCGCAAGTTCTTACCGCACTGTTCCAGAACTAGCCGCTCTTATCGTCGCATTGATCTCTTAACCACAGAGAGAAAACTGGTGTATACTTTTCAAATATTTAGCGATGTGTGAAACATGTAAAAGGTAGTCTGGCGTTTCTTGTTCGATTTGTAAAAAATCGAAAAGAAATTTCCCCGGTCTGAAAATTTTTGCATGTCCTTCAAATGAGGCAGGTAGCGATTTTACGAGCAAAGGAAAATATTTTGTTTGTCAAAATAATTATTCTTAGGAATTTATTCGCAGAAAAATGCTTAAAAGGGACGCTGTTCACTCCTTAAATCTAAATTGCAATTTAAATTTGGACTTACAGTCTGTTTGATAACATCGTACACGACAAAAATTAAAGAACTTATAATAATAATAAAAAATCAATTGTACTGGTTTATTTTGTTTATTTACTTGAATGCTTTTCAATTAATATGTTTTCCACTCTCCTCCATTATCAATAATTGCTTGGAGTCTTCGAGGCATGCTTTCTAATAATCTTGAGACAAAGATCTCCATAAAACTCGTATTTTTCGTGATAATTGTTTGGCCGTCCACGCACTGCACAAACGACTGCGATGTGTCGGATCATTATCTTCTTACAGTAACCAATTCTCATTCCTTCTTTTAGACCACCTTTGGGCAGATGTTAATAAAGCCTTCTTATAAATGTTGACCATGTTTTGAGAAGCATCCCCAAACGTGCACCTTTGCCGGGTGTTTGACGGTCCGCTGAATTAATTTTTTGGATTGTGTACACCAGGTATGAGTGATAGGAGACCATGCCCAAAAAGAAGCTTCATCCAAAAAAATTACGTTGTTCCAATCTCTGTCCAAATTCTCCTTGGCCCAACTGAGTCGTTTCTCTACGTGTTTTTTTTTGACAGTAGTGGTTTTTTTATTGTGCTTCGAAATTTTATATTTTTGGCTAGTAAACGTCTTCGAACCGTATCACAACACACATTTAGACCCCTTTTACGTAAAATCCCTTGTCCTCCACGTAACGATAGAAGGGGATTTTTTTTCAAACACGCGTAGAATCATTTTATCCTCCTTTTTTGTTGTTTTTGGCGTAGACCCACGATCCGGCAAATCATCCACATTTTTAACTTGGGAATAACGGTGCACCCACTTGCCAACAAATGCTTTTGACTTTTTCATGTATTTAGCAACTGCTCCGTATGACATTTTCGGTCCTTTTGGATGCGTGCACAAGAATACTGCTTCATAACGTGATGCAAACGCGACACTCATTTTAAAATACTTCCGTTTTTGACAAAAATTGAACACTCTTTAAATTTTTTTATTCAAAGCATCTTAGCAGAAGTATTTTTTTATTTGCTAATGCAAATGCCACTTCCAAACCGGTTTCATAAACGAGTTTTGCCGTATACGATCTTATCAAACGGACTGTAAGTTTAGAAAATCGTTCATCTTTGCTACCAAAACGGAGAAGGACTTCTAGTGGTTCAAATATTTCTTGCGCTGGATGCAATAAATCATTAGAAAAAATGCGCACAAGAGGAGAAAACAAATTCTGAATTGAGAAGCATAAGGCTCTACGAACTAGCAAAATATCTTATTGTGAGTGAGGTTGGATTTCCTGTTAGGCATCAAATACTGTTCCAAACTTTGCTTGTTTGGGTTATGGGATTAATGGAAGTTGTTAAATCTTCAAAACTTTTAGATTTGAGCTGCCTTCGAAAGCTAGCATTCGCTTTTTTGAAGGCTACTAGATTGTTTTGGTTTTTTTTTTTTTTTTAAATATTTTCCCGGCCACCATTTTGATTTTTCGAAGCTCAGCTAGGTCCGCATTCCACCAAGGGTTGGAATTGTTGTTGTGTGGTTCGAGCTGGGTGATCCCGAGAATATTCAATGAGTTAACATCTCTAGCTAAGATCACAGGGCGAGGGAGCTGGCTTAGTATGAAATCAAAGTTGTTAATAGAAAATTATTGTTGGGGATGAATGTAAAAGGAGACTATAAAGACTTTTATTGGAATGGATATCTCTATGGCGGAACACAGGCTATAGTTGAAGTGATCTCCCTATGGAGAAATTGTTTGGCTGACGTATTTGAACTGAAATTTTTGTAACAGCCTTTGAATTATTTAGGCGGAATCGGCGTTTGGTTAAAGGGGAAGTGGGCCTCTTGAAGGCATATAACTGAAGGTTTGATTTTCTTTAGGAGGGTATTAAGTAGAGATGCCACGAATAGTGATTTAGCCGAATGCCGAATGTTCGGCAAAAAAATTGTACAAGACATACGAGTTTGTACGAGGGCGGGTCAATAAGTCCGTGACTTTTTGAATTTCTGACCTCTTTACTGAAACAGCAACACTGCTCCTGTCAACAGGCATCTGTCAGTTGACTCCTGTCAAAATTTAAACTTGCTGTTTGTGTTTGACAGCTATTTTTATCAGACTACTCACTAATTTGAGGAGAAAATGGAAAAAAGTGAATTTCGTGTGCTTATTAAGCATTATTTCTTGCGAAAAAAAACCATTACCGAGACCAAGGGTAAGCTTGATAAATACTATGGGGACTCTGCACCATCGATTTCAATGGTAAAAAAGTGGTTTACTGAATTTCGTTGTGGCCGTACAAGCACTGAAGATGCCGAATGTCCTGGACGCCCAGTTAAGGTCTCTACACCCGAAACAATCGAAAAAATTCACGATATGGTGTTGGCCGACCGAAGATTGAAAGTGCGAGAGATTGTGGAAGCCGTAGGGATCTCGCATGGCTCAGTGGTTTCAATTTTGAATGATCACTTGGGCATGAGAAAGCTTTCCGCAAGATGGGTGCCGCGTTTGCTCACAGTCGACCACAGTTGCATGTGCAGTTGCCATGGCAAAAATCCATGAATTGGGCTATGAATTGCTCCCTCATCCACCCTATTCTCCAGATTTGGCTCCGAGGGACTACTTCTTGTTCCCAAACCTGAAGAAATGGCTTGGTGGAAAAAGATTTGACTCCAATGATGAAGTCATCTCGCAAACAAAGGCCTATTTTGAGGACCTCGACAAAAAGATTGGAGAAGCGTTGAACAAAGTGTATAGAGCTCAAGGGAGACTACGTTGAAAAATAAAATTATTTTTTTATCAAAAAATCTGTGTTTTAATCCAAAAGTCACGGACTTATTGACCCGCCCTCGTATCTACGTGCTACATCACAAGTTGCAACCTGTCTCATTGCTGTGCATGCGTGCCGACAATTTTGCAGTCTTTTGTTTCATTTGCGAGTGGATCCCGCCGCGACAAGCATTATTTGGCCATTATTCATTGATTGCATCACATTGTATTACCAAAGTGGTGAGTTAGCACTTCCAAGCAAGAAGTTTTAGTATAGTAATACAGTTATACAGTGAGAGACTGTTTTCGGAAGCTGCCATTATTTATGAGGAGAAGCGCAATCGTTTGCCACTGACAAATGCTGAAAAAGTTGTTTTCATTCACCACAATTTACCGTTGATTGATTTTAAGTATTAAAATAACAATTTTCATTTGATAAGAGATTAGAGAAAGGATGTGATGACCTCGATTTTCGGGAGTCGGATCAAGCAAGCCGGCACATGAGCTAGACCGTTCTTGAGCTCAGACATCGAGGTCTTGGTGGCGGAAGATTGTTGTTTGTGATAGTTTTGTAGGCTGCTGAGTTTGGTTCTAGCAAAAGTAGGGTAGGTGATTTTACGTTGGCGTTGACAACATAACCCCGCTGCCCGTTGGCGTTGCTGTCCCGATTTAGAGGTGTCCCAATTATAAAATTGTGCACAAAAAATATAGAAAAAGCCATCTGCTTGAAAAAAGATTTACATTCTCAAATGAAAAAGTATGTTTAAATGAAACGAAATTGTAGGTACATAAGATTCGTTTTAGGTCTTGTAGATACAAACTTGAACGAAATTCAACGCGTATGCGTTAGAAATTTTTTTAAAAAAATGCACATAATTGTATCTACACAAAAGCAACTGTAACTGCACGGTACCAATATGTATCCAATAATGAATGAAAAAAGAAATGCTATGAAAAAAAAGCTTATCTCCGATGCAGACTTACTGTTATGTAAAAACATAACGGTTTGAGATGCAGCTGCGAACATTTAGTAACTAGAATTTTACTGTCCCGATTAGAGAAGTCTCAATTGTTTTTATTTCGAGTCTAGGGTCCCAATTAAAAGCTTCAACTCGAATAGTCCCGATTAGAAGTCATATTTGCTGACTTGGATAATATAGTGTCCCAATTAAGAGGTTTGGCTCAATTATGGAGGTTCTAGCAAAGTTGAATTGAGTGTTACAATTAGGAGGTGTTCAGGTTTCAGTGTCCCGATTACAGAGGGTATATTGTATGAAAACTCTTAGGGTCGGCAAATGGGTTGCCCTAATTTGGAGGTTTTACTGTAGTTGTTGATTATTGGTTTGGTTGTTTTTCATCATGTTTACGCGGTTCTGAGGCAAATAGTATTTACCTTATTGAATTAGAGATTAAGAGAATAGCTGAAATGGGTTAAGTGACATTAGCGTCTTTTAATTCAGAGTCAGAGACCTTCCTTTTTTTTCGGATAGATTATCATTTTTTAGGTTTTTTTTGTAAAATTTGATTTGTGATTTCTTTGTTTTGATGTTGGATTGTAGCAGTACACGAATGTTTCTTATTTTTTGAAAGTTGTTGTGAAGGGTTAGAAAAAAAGGAGTGTATTTGCAGACTTGGAGGAGTGGAAGCTTGTGAGTATGAGGTTGCGTATGGCACAAATTTCTTCTTTGGTGCACCTTTTGATGGAGAGTGAAGGGGCGGTTAGTTAACCATTCGGGATGGGCTTTGTGGAAATAGGGCAAACACTTTATTAAATAGAAAGTTACACTACGCATGGGAGTAGGAAAACAGGGTATATGAAAAGAGAAAAGCAATAACAACCGGTCAAAGGGGTTAGATAATGCAGTCGCAGACTCGGGAAACGATGTTGACGCAACGAATGCTAGACGGAGACTGAGAAGTATTTTTAATTATTTTATTTCAGCAAACTCTGTCAAAGGGGTAAACCTGAAGTCTTTTTTAGAAAATAATTTGACAATTTGCCAAGAACATGGTCTGAAAGTTTGGGAACAAGAGCCTAACAAAAGGGATGTTTACCAATTATTAGATGTTACAGAAGAAAAGCCTTTTACAATTTTCAATGATAACTCCACATGGTAATGTTTCCTTTGATATTTTCAGAGAAATATTCAATTTAGAAAGAGATAATGTGAAAATATGTTTGAAATTCACAAGTTGACACATAGCCCCAAATACATTCGAAAAAATAAGTGTTCGCTTGGCAACGAAAACCTTAAGTAGGATAACCGCAGCATTAATACAAACTGCTCACCAACTTAATTGCCTAAAAAATAGTTCAAATGAAGCTCTAGCAACACAGCCGTTTACACTATAAATGAATAATGCTTTCGACTGTATGGATAGTGGGTCTCATTACGATAAAAATATTTTAATTCTTTCAGTCACACTTTTACATAGACAACAATACATTTATTTTTTGTTAATTTTAGTAATATGTATGGTAAACTAATTATAAAAAAATAATACAGAAAAAAATTACTTTGTAAGGCTTTCGAAGAATAACGTGCTTAATTACGATGACCACTGGGACTATAGAGGGAAAAAAGCTGTGTTATGTTATTACTTTATTTTTATCCAAAAGTAATATACATGATTTATTTATGATTTAAATCTTGAAAGCATCTTTTCTCTTTGCGCAAGCCTAGAAACACATTACAGGCGCTGCATTGCCAAATTGTGCAAAAATAAAAAACACACGGCAACGGGGTTATCAAATGAAAATTTTATAACTGTAAACGATATGCGGGGAGTTTTGGAACTAGATAGTTGTCAACTGAAGTGTATTCTTCCGAGTTACTTCCACAAAAAATCGTTAGATGGTGTTGAAATGAACACAAAAAAAATCAGAAAAGGTGGTTAGTACAGACATTAAACGTGGTTTTATTACTTAGTGAAGATATAAGTGGTGGTTTATTCGGGAAAGTTGAGTATTTACTTACAAAGAGAACTCAAGATATTTTGGAAAATTTATTTTTACTATTCGCAGTAAAGGCGGTTATAACAAAAATCCCTCTGCGCACGAATTTAATGTTTTAATGTCAAAAAATCTGTCCTCAAATCTAATAGCTTTCTCTCCTCATAGTAATTGTGAGGATGACGATGTAAAAATTTTAAATTTAGATACCTCCCAGACTCAACCGCACACATCAAGACCCTTTTTATTACCTGGAGCACGCGAGGAAACTGTGTTTGATAATTTTGTCATTTTTGTCACATCTGATCGGGGGCATACGGTTAATCGCCGAATCCGAATAGCACTCCTTAGAAGCTTTTTCATAGGCAATTTTACTTTCTGGAGTTTTCCATCGCTTGCCGAAAGGGGGATGACGATTTGAAAAATTGTTGGGGATGCCAAGGATCGAACCCCGACCCTCTGCGTGATAGTCCAATTAGCTAACCATCGCACCATCGCCATGGCGATGTTCGAAAGAGAGAGGCACATGGACCTCGCTACAAACCAGCGCCTCAAGAGTGAGGCACCAGCAGCTCACTATAAACCACACACCGAGAGTGAGAGGCACCGGGACCTCACTATAAACCAACACCCTAAGACTTAGAAGCAGTATCCCAAGTGGCTATTGCAAGATATACTTTCCTGCCAATCCCCTCTCACTGTTCTTAAAAAAAAATAGAAGGAAACAACCTTGAACAAGAAATTCCTTCCATTGAATCAATATCAGAATCTGAAATACAAAAACAAACACACTAGGTACATGAAAATAAAAACCGAAATAATGAAAAACAAAACACAAAGAGAAATAAGCAAAAGCAACAAACAATTTGTTGTTCCAACCAAATTTGAAAGAACATCATGTCTTATGCACGATTCGAACGAGTTCAATCAAACTGGGACGTAGTAGTAAATCCCATTCGCCTGAAAAAGTGACATTTTTTTTTACTCTGCATACGCTATCTATGTACTGTTATTATCTGTGCTACGACACTATTTTAGAAGTAAAACAAGAGTGTTATCCAGTAAGTAATTTTTTGACTATAACCGAAACCTTATGTTAAGTTAAACTACAGCCATTGTTGGCCTTGATACTACAACGTTTGTCTACTGCGCACGCCTTGAAACTTTTGAGAACCAGTTAGAAAATGATGATACTTTAGTATGTTCAGTGAAATGGGGCCCTGATTTTAGTGGATGGCATTCGCGTTATATGCAAAACTTTTTGGTAAATCCTGAGGTAAGTGATACTGATATTGTGCTAACATGCATAGTAACTTTAGAAATAAAGTTTGTTCTGAGACTGAAAATATATGGATATATTCAAGAACATCTTCTTCAACATCCTGCCGTCCAGTAGATGGCAGAACATGTAATGTTGTTATGGAGAACGCGGCTAGTTCAGTTTGCTATATATGCAAGGCATCCCCTAAGGACATGAACAATATTGAAGTTTGCTTACAAAAACCTTCTAACACCACTACCTATTCATACGGCTTACAAAGTCTTCGTGCATACATATGTAGACTAGGTCTTTTGACCTAACTAATTTTTTTTGTATATATTTATTATTTTATGTACATTATACTTAGAACCAAGAAAATACAATTTGTTTCAACAAAAACTTAGTTAAAAGACACTTTGTTCATATTATATAAAACCTAAAACTTCTTACAAAATAGTTCTTAACCTACTTAGATTATCTTAAACTACGATACGTGATTAAATACGTACTTTTTTTGTTTTGTTACCTTTTTTTTTTTTAATTTTTCTCAACACTTCAAGTGTTTTCATAAACGTCAGACTAACAAAGGCCTGCGTTAGACATGTTCATTAATGCAGATTGACGATCGTACTAACTTAGATGAACTACATTACCTACTGTTCATAAACGTCGACATGTCATCGTTATTTTTTGACTGCAGGCCTGCCACAGTCTGCAGCGTGTGTGTGTTCAAAAATGCATGAGAAAAGAAATGCGATTGTACTAGCGCAGATCTCCGACGTTTATGAAAACCCCCTACATTAACCTACCTAAACTATGTAAGCCGGCCATGACTTAAAATCTAAGTATACCGACTTTGCGTCTTATCTCGAATTAGAAGGAAACGACGAAGGAGCTTCCCCTCTTGCAATAGGCTACCAAAATTCTTGTTGCTGCCGAGCAACGTCACTCAAATCGCGACTTCCACCGCCCTACTGATAAGGCAACGCTAGGCACTGCCGTGCGCGACGTCTCTATCGTAGTTGAGTCGCCTATCTGCAGCTGTTCGAGCAACGTGGAAGATTAACGGCACCGCTAATTTGAAGCCGTTAAAGCGCACACTCTCGTGATACAGATAGTTAGGGTAATAAGCCCCGCAGATCAGATAGCTCATCGAGACCACTGCATCGAGTCAGTGTCATAGTATTAGTTGTAATATCATCCGTGTATATTCGCTGCTCTAATAAACTAGTCTTGAACTAGCAGTCGTACGTATCATTCGTGTCCGTCACAACATGGTGTCAGAAGTTGTCATAAAATCTGGTTAAAATACAAAAGGTAATTCATAAACTTAGAAAAATGCCAGATACCACCGAAAGTGCGTCCGAAAACAATCAGAATATTGTAAAACTACCAAATTCATCAAACTAACATCGCCCAGTAATGGAAAAGCTAGATACACCAATACAAATGGTTTTCTATGGCCGCTCAACTGGAAAAAAAGCCAAAGGAAATCCACGTGGCAACGTTTATGGCGTGCATCGGTCCAGAAGCTATCGAAATATTTAATTCATTTTCGTTGATGCTGGAGGAATCGAAAGATCTGAAATCCATACAGGAAAAGTTTGACCAGCAATTTTCACCAAAAACAAACGTCACCTTTGAGCGATTTGCATTCAACAAAATGTGTCAAGGAGAAACTTTCGAACAATACCTGAAAAAAATTAAAAATCAGTGCAAAAAGTGTGAATTCTCGAACCTTCAGGATTCCTTGTTGCGTGACAAAATTATATTGAGTATATAACTTAATTCGTGCGGTTTTTTTTTTTCAAAATTTGAACGTTTATTTAAGAAAAACATGTACAATAGTATTATTCAAAGTATTGCCCATCTGAAGCTATAACTTTTTTCCATCTTTCTGGCAATTTGTGGATCCCATCCCAAAAGAACTGTGCCGGCTTGGCAGCCAAGAATGAATCAAGCCAATTTTTGATATTCTGCTCTGATGTGAACCGTATTTCAGTGAGGGCGTTCTGAATCGACCGGAACAAATGGAAGTCAGAAGGGGCAAGGTCTGGGCTATAAGGCGGGTGGGGTAAGACTTCGATGGGAAGTGTTTTCCAAATAGTTCCTAACCGGAATAGCAACGTGGGGCCGAGCGTTGTCATGATGGAAAATTATTGCCTCGTGTCTGGTCGCATATTCCGGGCGTTTTTCGGCTACTGCAACAGTAACAATCCAATGCAAAAATGACTTTCTTTTGTGGCGTTCCAGCAGCATTTCGGACATGCAAAACCGCCTTTCGACGTCTCTCGGCTTGAGTTCATGTGGAATCAAATTTCCTTGCTTTTGAATATATCCAGCTGCTTTTAAATGTTTTGAAATGGCTGCTTGAGTGACACCCAAAGATTCTGCGAGCTCTTCTTGTGTTTGGCAACAATCTTGATAGAGTAATGCTTTCAGTTCTTCATCTTCAAATTTTTTTGGCTGCCCAGGACGTTCATCGTCTTCCAAGCCAAAATCACCACTTTTAAATCGTGCAAACCACTTTTGGCACGTTCGCTCAGCTAGCGCATGTTCACCATAAACTTCCACCAAAATACGACGACTTTCGGCAGCAGTCTTCTTCATATTAAAGTAATGAAGAAGAACTCCCCGCAAGAGAACGTTTTCAGGCACAAAGTTCGACATATTTGAGTGAAAAAAAAGATTGTTGTTTACGCTTCAAATGAATGACATATACTGAAATGACGTGCAATGACAGTAGCTTTCCAACGCATGTTCCAATGGAATAATAACAATGCAATAATACAAGTTACGCCATCTCTTAGCAAACCGCAGTTATAGACCCAATAGCTGGAATAAGAAGTGATTAAGTGCAAGAAAAATTATTAGCGGAAGACGAAGTGCAGTTAGAGCAAGCGATAAAAATATGCAGAGGGCTGCAAAAACGCAAAGTACAGGTAGACGCACTTACAAAGTACAGAAATCGCAACCGCTTGGAATAATAACAATGCAATAATACAAGTTACGCCATCTCTTAGCAAACCGCAGTTATAGACCCAATAGCTGGAATAAGCAGTGATTAAGTGCAAGAAAAATTATTAGCGGAAGACGAAGTGCAGTTAGAGCAAGCGATAAAAATATGCAGAGGGCTGCAAAAACGCAAAGTACAGGTAGACGCACTTACAAAGTACAGAAATCGCAACCGGCAAAATGCAACGTCCTCTCAGCAAATCAATTGACTGGGGTGGAGAAAATAATAAAAACAAACACGAAATTGACTGCATTTGGTGGAAACAAGATACCAACACTAGATGAAGTTAACATTTGTTGCATCGTGCGAGGAAAAAACTACACGATAAAATTCAAAATTGTCAAACATTTTTCTGGGTTTGATTCAATCCTAGGAAAAAAAGATTGCGAGACTCTGAAATTAGTGCAACGGGTGATGTCACTACAGGTAAACAACAGCCTGTTTGAAAGCTTAGAATGTGAAGCACATTACACATACGATATAGACCTGATCGGAAATCCGGTCTTTGAACATTACGCAGCAAAAAGAATACCGTGACCAGGTCACAGCAGAAATCGAGTGATGATCAAGTTTGAAGGACTAGAAAGAACGGAAGGACCCACTCCAGCAGTCTCACCTATGGTGATTGGAAAGGGAAAGCTCAGGGTATGTATCGAACCATCAGATATAAATAAGAACATAATGTGTTCATCCTCTGAATACTACCTCTGAATTTCAGCAAAAATACATGGTTCAAAATATTTCACGGTTCGGGATTGTAAGAGCGGATTCTGGCAGATAAAGGTATCGGATCGCACCAAGGGTATACTGACTATGTCAACACCATGGGGACGGTACTCGTTTAAGCGGCTCCCATTCGGATTAGCATCTGCACCTTAAGTTTACCAGGACCTGATGACACAGATCCTTCAAGACTGCACAAACACAGAAGTTTCTATGGACGTCATCTTAATATACGCTGAAACTCCACAACAGTTAGAAATCTTTACAAAAAAAAAGTGACAAAAAATTCAGAATGCGGGACTTAAACTAAATAAAGATAAATTCAGTAAGACAAAAATACGATTTCTAGGGCACATCTTATCAGGAAGAGGAATAAGTGCGGATCCAGAAAAAGTTCTCGCAATTCAGAATCTCAAAAGACCGAACAACAAGAAAGAACTGTAAAGCCTGTTAGGGATGTCAACTTACTTAGGTAAGTTGATTAAAAATTTGTCAGTAATAACAAAACCGCTGCGCGAATTGTTAAAAAGCTCAAGCGAGTGGGTATGGCTACAAAAACAAGAGACTGCACTTGACGAACTGCATCAACCACAGTATTGCAATACTATGATCCGAATCTCAAAGTCAAATTAAAGGTAGACGCGAGCAAAGCGTGTGTCGGAGCTGCCCTTCTTCAAGGAGATCGACCAATCGCATATGCTTCTAAAGCCCTAACAAGCAGCAAAATTAACAACGCTCAAATTGAGAAGAAGGCGTATGCAATACGCTTTGCTTGCGAAAGATTTCACGAGTACATCTGCGGCAAGCCACTGACAATTGAGACGGATCATATGCCTTTATAAATTATATTCAAAAAGGCACTGCAATCAACGCCAATGAGATTACAACACGTTCTGTTCTACGTTATATCATCATAAAGTAATCTACGTCAAGGGCAAAGATATTCCTTTAGCTGACACACTTAGCCGGAACTGTGTGTCATATACTCAATATGAGTGTCAAATATGGTATCTTTCCGTCGGGACTAAAAACGGCTGAAGTAATTCCTCTTTACAAAAAAGGTTGTAGAAAATCGGTAAGTCAATATAGGCCAATATCCCTGCTTCCAACTTTTTCCAAACTTTTTGAGAAAACTATGAAAAAATGAATTATGTCCTTTCTAAACAAAAACTATTTCTTTTGCCACCAACAATATGGTTTTCAAGAAGGCAGACCGACGGAAGATGCCATTTTGAAATTTTGTAGTGAGCTATGCGATGGTTTTAACACACTAAAAAATCCCATGGCTTTATTTATAGATATGACCAAGGCTTTTGACATGGTGAACCATAAAATTCTCTTGGACAAACTCTTCAAAGCTGGATTTAGAAATTCTGTATTGAGTTGGTTTAAATCCTATTTATCAACTAGATTTCAAAAAGTGAAAATAAACGAAGTCTTTAGCGAAAAGTTAGAATTACAAGCTGGAGTTCCGCAAGACTCTGTTTTGGGTCCGATTTTTTTTTTAATATATGTCAACTCAGTTTTCAAACAAATTTATTATGGAAACATTACAGCTTTTGCCGATGATATTGCTTTTTCTTACACCAATAACTCCTTATCGAAGATAGTTTAGAGCTCTTTCTTCGAAATGAACGGGGGAAGATCCCTTTCGTCGGCGATGGCATTATTTACCATATTTTATCATCTATCGCTTCTCCTGGATCTACACCTGATGTTATCAGTATTTGTTCATTGTTTGTTGTTCGAGAGATCTTAAGACATGGAAGATCGTTTTGATATCTCCTCTGAAATATTTTATTTATTTGCGGGAACTTATTCGGGCAGCTAGTGTTGTTTACAGACCGAATTTTATTGTTCAAATACAAACTTACAGACGCCCTGTAATTTTCTTTGATTAATGTTTGGAGGGTTTTGAGCGACGACTTCAGTGTCATGATCTCGTGGTTATGTCTGTCAGTAAACTTTCTGTACAAGGTTTTTAGTCTAGATAGTAGTCTGCTTTTGTGTTGGAGTAGTAGTTGTAGTTGCATTGCGGAATGTGTCTTCGTTTTCAGTATGTTGATACCGAGGTATCATACTGTCCACCGTTCTTTTTATGGTCTCGTCCATTTGTTTTGACATATTCCTATTGGACAGCGGATGGATCGAGTTCGAGGAGAGTGCTCTCGCCAATGTTCTCGAAAAGTGAGTCCTACCGTAGTTGAAAGAATACCTTTGAACAAGCTCTTCCAATTCCGCAATTTCGTTTGGAACAGTTATTTCGGTACTAAGACCGCAAAGGTCACTGTCATATACGAACATGCGTAGGCAGTTTATAGTATATTGAGACGGTAGCACAGACATATCTGTAGCATAGTACGCACATTGATACAAGACAAATTTTGTCGCCTCTCCATACACTGTCCACCCTCGAGCTAAATTTTGACACAAAAGAACGCCGTGGAGAAATGCCAAAAAAAAATAATTCTTTCACAGAAATAGCTCTACCTATTTATCTTGCACAAAAAAAGACTTATTTCTCTTCACTCGAGTAGACAGTTTTTAAAAATAAGGAGCTGTCAGAATTTTAGCTTCGAAAAATGTACCGACCCATTATTTGGTTGACATTATTATATTGACAAATGCAATGTGTACAGTTTGAAATGAAAATTGATTTTTTTTGTTTCAAACTGCGTACAATTTTGGAGAGATTTTTGTATGGAATACAAAATTTGTATCGATCTGCGTACTAGTCTTATAACGTTTAGTGGTGGCTGTCGATTGGTGAGCAAATTTAAATTCTTTTCAAAACAAAGTATAGGCGAATGTTTGAAATTTCTAACAATTCATGGAAAAATTCATCCGAAACGAAGAAAATAGAATTTGAAAGCACGGTTTTGTATCCGCTTAGTAAATAGCGTATATAAATTGAGTAAGAGTTGACCGCTTTGTTTTTGTTGTAATTAACATGGAAATTACTCTTTTAGTGGACAGCGGATTTGCAAAAAAAAAACACGACTACTGTATACGATAGAATCTTTTGGCCGAGCGGTGTTAAAAACCGTCTTTACTCAGACAAAAAACTAGGCAATGTTAATGGTGCTGGTAAAAGTAGTGATATTCACCAACAATATTCGGGGCGGATTTCCATTATGCGCAGTGAGCAAGTTTTTTTTTGCTTCCAAATGGCCTAAGAAACATATTATTATTATTATTATAATTTATTAGCATATAATTAAATTACATACTAACTTAGGTATAGAGCGCTAGCTGCCAGGGCTTAAGGCTCTATTGTACATATTTAATTATCTATATTTAATTTTTTGATGAAATTGTGGATAAGGGTTATATTATTAAAGGTAGGGGATTTGAGCAATTGACAGACTGATGGATGTATATTTTGATTGCAGCGTGCGAGCCCCAGAATTTGGTTGATGTCGTACTGTCTAGTGCAGGTAATGCATGTTGGAGGGGAGGTGCCTTGAAGTAAGTGCTGGTGTGTAAAGACTGTGTGCCAAGCGTAGTCTTGTTAAGATGGTGTTTGATGTTTTTGGGGTGGAGTTAGGCTATGTTGGGCTGGAAAGATCTGGATTGAGCGACGTGTAATGATGTTGATAATTTTCCCAGTTCGATTAAAGTTTAGCGTCAAATTTGTTCTTCAAAAGACGTAAGCTATCTTGCTTGGTGGTAGCATCGAAAAAGTACAGCGGGGCACGGTGAGCAAGACCAGCTTCTGTGTCTGCTAGTTCGTTTCCCTTTATACCTATGTGGTTTGGAATCTACATTAACTTGATTTTTTTTGGGTGCCTTGATGATGCTGTTGCGAATGTCCGAGATTATTCCTGTGTCTTTTTTATTGCATTTGGCGTGGACAGACTGTCAGTGCAAATCACATGTTTACCAGAGTGTTTTGCAGTTGCGACTATAGCAATGTGGGTGGCTAGGGCATCTGCCGTGAAAACAGATGCATGTGTAGGTAGTATACCTGCGGTAATTAGTTCCCCGTTTTGTTTGGTAACTGCAAAAGAGGTGCTGTTTATCTTAGAGCCGTCCGTAAAAATGAATGTCCACCCTGTGTCCTTTAGGGATGAAGCAATGCGGAGGAAGTCAGCTATATAAGTCTCTTTAGGAGTGTTGTTTTTGTTGTGTCACGCTAAGTCCAAAATTAGAGTCCATGGAGGTACAAATGGAGTCTTTTCAATGTGCACCTTCTTTGGAGGCCCAGACTTCTGGCAATGTTTATGGCTCTTGTTATACCCGATTGAACTCTTATTTTGACACTTTATAGTTTTTGCTGAATCAAAGTCCCTTTTGGTGATGACGTTGTTTGAGTGAAGGAGCCTTATGTAGAATTTTCCCCCAGCAGCTACTATGCGTTCTTCCACAGTAGGGAGTCCTGCTTTAACGAGAACATTTCTTACTGGGCTTGTCCTGAAGGCGTTGAAGCTACGACGGGCGGCTTAATGGTAAGGAGATTTGATTATATTGATGATTGATTTTGGGGCGTTACCGTAGATACATAGGCCGTAGTCTATTTTGCTCAGAATTAAAGATTTTGAAATATTACATAGTGTTGATATGTGTGTTACATTTCTTATTAGCAAAGTAGTTAATAACATTTGTTCTGGCAGTTAGGCTTTTCTTTAATCTGACACAGTGAGACTTCCTGTTGTACTTATTATTAACCATTAGACCTAAGATACTTAAACTATTTACTCTAGTAATGTCTATGTTATTAAATCTAAGTGATAATGTATCGCTGTTGCAGGACCTTTCCCGAACTATGTGTAATATTCTACATTTGTCGAGAGAAAGGCTTGCACCAGATGTGTCAGACCATTTTATGATGTCTTTGACTAGCGATGTAAGAATATGTCTAGTTTTGGCTAGATCGTTATTTTTACACAGCACGAAAACATCATCCGCGTAAATGCAATGATCTGCGAGTTTGTTCTTACTAATTATAGTTGACAAATTGTCAAAGATTTTCATGAACAAGACCACTAAGAGTGTGGAGCCTTGAGGAATTCCGGTAAATAGTGGGATGAATGAAGAATAGCTATTAATCAGAAAAGAACGAACATAGGCTCTGTAGGACTAAGTGGACGCCTATTCGGTCGAATGCCTTTTCAAAATCCAGCAAAAGAATGGTAACATGGTTACGAGCAGAGAGTGCTTTGCAGATGTGCCAATCAAGGTAAATGAGTGCGTCTGTGCAACCCTTGCCCGGTCTGAAGGCTACCTGGTTATGACTTAGGCGGCGTTTTGATTCCATGAACCACAATAAACGTTGAGCGACTATTTTTCTAGGACCTTGGATATGCAAGGCACCAGTGAGATCGGGCGATAACTATCTGTGACATCTATGTCTCTCTTACATTTGGGAAGAGGCAGTATTGTAGCCAGCTTCCAATATTGGGGAATAGTAAATATTTGTAAGATGTTATTGTAAAGTGAAATTAATCTAGACTTTACTTCATGAGGAAGATGTTCCAACATTGGGTACGATATACGATCTCTAGTGGGTGTTTTACCTTTGAGTTTAGTCACACAACATTCTAGTTCTGTTGGTGTTGTATCGATTTCTATCAGTTTGGCCGATCCTGATATGTTGTTAAAGGCCAGCGGAAGGGATAAGGCTAGTTATTTGACTATCCTAAACCTTAGTATAAGGCCTCGTAGAAGTAGCATCTTCCGACAGGTGCTGGGTCTTTAAATGACGAGTATGAGCGTCTGCAGCCGAACATTTTGCAGCTCTGCTAATAAGCCCTACTTCACGCCTCCCCGTGGCGCTATCTGGGAATCTCACTAGAGATTGCGAAGTGAAAGGGACAAATAGCGAGTTTCCTGCGCCATATTTGTGTGGGAATAACAAGACAAGACCTTATCCGGGCTACTCCGACATATTTGGAGCTCAGGCCGGTAAGGATTTCCGAGACTTAGTCAGGGTCTTGGAAAATAGATGGTGGCGGACGAGCCCTATATGGGCCAACGGCAGCGCTCACATCCCCGAACGCGTTACTAGCTTCGGTGTAACCGACCCCTCGTCCTAGGGGCATTAACAATGGAACCGGTCCTCCAGGTTTAGTGGTTGTGCCGCCGGGGTAACTGACCGGCCATTTAAAAAACAAAAAGTTACGAAGCCTCGGATATGGACGGATCTACTGTTGACAACCAACGCCAACCATTTAAGGACAATGAGCTTAGGATATGCACATGGAATGTTAGATCCCTTAATAGACCAAGTGCAGCCGAGTAGCTAGCGGAGGCCCGCCATTCAAGAAATGCTATTGGATGGGCCGGACAAAAAGAAGATGAAAAACTGCGATATCTACTACAGCAATTACTATCGACGGCAAAAGCAGCTTATTTAGATGTGGATCTGTTGGCGGAGGCAGACTAAGAGAAGAAGTCCTGAGCATCCGGCATGCCAGCGCTTCGTAGCAATCCGCATCAAGGCTAAATTCGCCAACATTAGCCTTATATGCGCGCATGCCCCCACAGAGGAGAAAGATGACGACAGCAAAGATGCTTTCTATGAGCTCCTTAACAAGACCTACGAGCAATGCCCTATCTATGACATTAAAATTGTCCTCAGTGATTTTAATTCAAAGCTAGGAAGAGAGGGTATCTTTGGTGGAACGGTCGGAAAACATAGCCTGCACGATACCACTTCCGATAACGGATCCTGGCTAATCGACTTTGCGGCGGGGCGAATCATTGTCGTAGCTAGCAAACGGTTCACACATCTCGACATACACAAGGGGACTTGGAGAACTCCTGATCTATCAACAGTCAACCACATTGATCACATTGCGATCGACGTAAGACACTCCTCCAGTATTATGGATGTCCGTACGTTCCGAGGAGCCAACATCGACTCGGACCATTACCTTGTTGTAGCCAAGGTACGGTTGCGGATATCCCAAACTACGCCAAGACAAACTAATGCTGTGAGAAAATTCGACGTCAGACGGCTACAATCACAAGAGATCGCCAAGTCCTTCTCCGATCGAGTGTCTCTTAATCTCTTAAGAGGTCCAATGCCGCCAGCATCAAGCATCGAAGACCATTGGAAACACTGCCAAAACGCCATCAGAGATGCCGCTTCTGATGTGCTGGGTTTCACTCGTCCACCACAACGAAACCCCTGGTTCGATGATGAATGCCGGCAAGCACATGCAGCTTAGCAAGATGCATATAACGCGGCGCTGCTTAGAAAGACCAGAGCTGATCATGAGCTCTATGAGCGGAAGAGGAGAGACGAGCACCGGCTTCTCAGGAGGAAGAAGAAAGAGCATGAGAAGTGCGCGATCGAGGAAATTGAGAGATGCTTCTCCAGGAATGAGGTTCGGAAGTTTTACCAAAAGGTAAAAATAACATGCCACGGAAACTAACCCCGAACCGAAGCTTGTAAAATCGCAGTGGATTTGGAAATACCATTTCTGCAGACTGTATAACGGCGATGACGAACCAAATAACGATGTTAGGCAGAATCAACAGTATCAACCTTTCAACATGAAGGTGACCAATAATTCCGTCCACCCGACCTGGATGAAGTGAAGATAGCTATATCTAAGCTTAAGTCCAACAAAGCTGCTGGAGCGGACGGGCTGAATGCCGAGCTCTTCACAGCGGCAGACGATAACTTGGTAAGGCGCATACGCCAACTCATCTGTAAAATATGGTCGGACGAAAGTATGCTCGATGAATGGAACCTCAGCATTGTTTGTCCCATTCGCAAGAAAAGAGACCCTCTGACCTGCGCATCAGTCTCCTTAACACTAACACCGCATACAAGATCTTATTTGCCGTATTGTGTGAACACCAGAAGCCGTACGTCAACAACCTGACTGGGCTATTCCGACATATTTGGAGCTCAGGCCGGTAAGGATTTCCAGGACTTAGTCAGGGTCTTGGAAAATAGATGGTGGCGGACGAGCCCTATATGGGCCACGGCAGCACTCACATCCCGGAACGGGTTAATGATTTCGGTGCAACCGACCCCTCTTCCTAGGGGCATTTAAAATGGGGCTGAGTTCCAAATCGCAGTAACTCCGCAGTGCTCTATCGTCAAGCGTTCCAAATCGCCAATATATAGCAGCGATGCGATGTATAGCATTCTAAAACGCATTATGAAAGAAACCGCTGCGCAAACAAAAGCCAAACAAAGCATCATGAGTTATTGTGATGCAATGTATTGGGTCTTTAACTTAATTCGTGCGGTTTGCTAAGAGATGGCGTAACTTGTACTATTCCATTGGAAAATGCGTTGGAAAGCTGCTGTCATTGTACGTCATTTCAGTATATGTCAGTCATTTGAAGCGTTAACAACAATCATTTTTTTTCACTCAAATATGTCGAACTTTGTGCCTGAAAAAGTGTTTTTGCGGGGAGTTCTTCATTACTTTAATATGAAGAAAACTGCTGCCGAAAGTCATCGTATTTTGGTGGAAGTTTATGGTGAACATGCGCTAGCTGAGCGAACGTGCCAATAGTGGTTTGCACGATTTAAAAATGGTGATTTTGGCTTGGAACACGATGAACGTCCTGGGCAGCCAAAAAAGTTTGAAGATAAAGAACTGGAAGCATTACTCTATCAAGATTGTTGCCAAACACAAGAAGAGCTCGCAGAATCTTTGGGTGTCACTCAAGCAGCCATATCAACACGTTTAAAAGCAGCTGGATATATTCAAAAGCAAGAAAATTGGGTTCCAC
Source organism: Volucella inflata (assembly GCA_928272305.1). Lineage (NCBI taxonomy): Eukaryota > Metazoa > Arthropoda > Insecta > Diptera > Syrphidae > Volucella > Volucella inflata. Next base: position 79,014,011 of record OV743716.1, on the reverse strand, counting down.
ATGAACTCAAGCCGAGAGACGTCGAAAGCCGGTTTTGCATGTCCGAAATGCTGCTGGAACGCCACAAAAGGAAGTCATTTTTGCATCGGATTGTTACTGGTGATGAAAAATGGATCTATTACGTCAACCCCAAGCGCAAAAAATCATATGTGAAACGCGGCCAACCAGCCAAATCAACGGCAAAGACGAATATCCATGGCGCGAAGGTAATGCTCTGTATTTGCTGGGATAAGATGGGTGTGTTGTATTATGAGCTGCTAAAACCGGGTGAAACCATCAATGGACAACGCTACCGAAAGACCTTATCCGGGCTACTCCGACATATTGGTTGGCCGGTAAGGATTTCCAGGACTTAGTCAAGGTCTTGGAAAAGAGATGATGGCGGACGAGCCCTATATGGGTCAACGGGAGCGCTCACATCCCGGAACTGGGTATCTGCCGTGCCATTTAAAAAAACAAACAAGAAGTTACGAAGCATCAACAAGCCTCGGATATGGATGGATCTACTGTTGACAATCCACGCAAACGATTTAAGGACACTGGGCTTCGGTCCCGTCTGCATTGACGGTGAGTGGAGGAGGAGATACAACGACGAACTGTATGGACTGGACAGCGTCATGGACCTAGCCAGAAGAGTGGAGATCCAAAGACTGAGGTGGCTGGGTCATGTAGAGCGCATGGACACCAATGCTCCGGTCCGAAAAGTCTTCGAATCCGCTCCCGAGGGACAGCGCAGTAGAAGAAAGCCAAGACTCAGGTGGCGCACGCAAGTGGAAGAGGACCTCAGCCAACTTAGTGTGCGAAACTGGAGGCAGCTAGCCAGGGATCGAGCTGGCTGGAGAAGCTTGTTAACTAAGGCCCAGGTCCACCCTGGACTGTAGCGCCACCTAAAGTAAGTAAGTAAACCTTGGAATCCTTAGAGTCATTTGACCATGTCTCTGCGAAGTGATTACATATTTCACTAGGCGAGGTTTTTGAGCCGTCAGGTGTGGTAATTGACTTTATCGAATATAATGAGGCGTTACCACTAAAACATCTTATGCGATGCCAAACTTTTTCAGGCGTCGAGTTGGGATTTAGGGCAGATGTGAATTCATATAAACTTTTGGCTTTATTTGTCTTTACTTCCCTGCGGAATTTTGCATTCGCCTTCTTGTAGTTTATAAGATTTGTTATGCTAAGGTGCCTTATGGCTCTATGTAGGATTGCGCCCTCTTTGTTGATATTTCCGGAGATTGATCGCTGATTTCCATCAGCGCAAAAAAGTGTTGTAACCCACAATTTTTGTTGGTTGCTGTTCTGGTGTTACATACATTCCTTACATTACCAACTATCAATACAAAAGTGGTGCAAGCCACCTTTTGCTATTCAAAAAACAATTAAAATAATGTTCACAAAAGAAATTAAATTAAAAAAAAATATTTACCAAATTTAAAATCCTCATTCTCTCCTAATTAAATATTTTGGCGTTACACCACTTTTGCGCTGATAGCCTCAATGAGCCTTGTCTGTCTTGAATTTATGGTTAAATGGAGTCTTCCAATTAATCGGGCCAAGGGTTATAGTGGAGATAATTGGAAAGTGATCGCTGTTGCAGAGATCATCCAGTATTTCCTAAGAGACTGATGTATACAGTTCAGGAGAACAGCATGCTAATATTTCTATATTTGTAAGTGTGCCGTGAGTGGAGAGGTGCGTAGGGGAGCCGTCGTTTAAGATTATAAGATTGGCATTTGCGATAAAATTTTCAACTTGTCTGCCCCTGGAGTTTGTGTTGCTTGAGCCCCACAGAACACTCCAGGCGTTAATGTCGCCCACGAGAATGATTGGGGTTTGAACCTGATAAAAGATGTTTAAGAAGTCGTAGTTTGAAAATGTTTGGTCCGGTAGAATATATATAGAAAGAACAGTAAATTTTTTTGAGAGCTCGATCTCAAAAGCATGAGTCAAAATATTAGAGTTAACAGAAACTTTTTTATATGGTATGTTGTTTTTTATTAGGAATCCTATATATTGCTTTGAAGAAGTGTTTTGGACGTGGTTGTGAATTCTTGAGGTGTATGTGGCGTAAAGGAATATGCACAGTGAGACTCTTGAAGAGCTATTAGGCTTGGGTTATGTTCCTTAATTAAGAGGCGTAATTCGTCATAGTTCTTTACGTAGCCTTTTATGTTCCATTGAAGGATTTTAAAATTTTTATCAGTGGATGGTTGGGAAAGGAGGCGTGGTCTAGAATGGTCAGGAGGAGAACGAGTTCGCCTGGAGACAGGCAATCCCGACCCACCCGCAACCTGTATAGACTGGGACCCGTTGGCTATAGAATTAACAGTAGTGTTATATGTTATCATCCGTATCGGATTTTGGAATAGAGTTGTTGTTATCTAAAAGGTTTTTGGTAATAGAACTTAGAGGAGAGTTAATAGAAGATTTGTTTATTGTGGTTGTTACTGATGAAAGAGGGCGGCTTTTAATTGGTGAGTTTGGAGGTTTCGATGTTAGTAACTGAGAACATAGAGGGTTTGTAGGATTTATACCTGAAGATAACGAAGTGTGATTTTCTTCGTTGATTGTTAGATGGGATGAAGTTGATGGTAAAGTTGAAGTTGAGGTGGAACTTGCAGTAGCAGTAACCGCAGGGCTGTTACAACTAGCAATTATTTGTTTTTTTTGTTTTGTTTTTTCGGCGTTGGATTGCAGCGAAGAAGAGGTGGATAGAGGTTGCGATTGGTTGAAGATACGCTTAGCTTTTGCCATGCTGCATTTTCTTCTTGTTTTTATTTTTAGAATCTCTTTATTTTGTAGGTATTTAGGACAACGGTTTTTGAAGCTTGGTAGAAGTCGAAAGTTAGTAGGACTAAACCTAAAAGGAGTCGTTTCCCATCAACAGATTTTGTAAATTTATACATGTCAATTACACCTTGTGACTTCATCTCGACAATAATTTCCATTTCAGGGACATTTATCAAACAAGGGGCATACACAATTCCATTGGAAGAGTTCAGGTTTGCGTGCAATTTTACATTGACAGGGCATTGATTTGCAATATTGGTTATCTGGAGAAATTTGTCCACTGCCCTTTGTGATTTGGCCAATATTAGTATACTACCATCTCTTAACTGAGATATGCTCTCGTACTCGGTGCTTATATTTTCGATGGGTTTGTTTAGAATAAAGATGCTAACCGAAGTTAGAGGTTTGCTTGCGTCTTTTGGAGTTATCAATACAAATCTGGGATTTTTGATGTTAGTGTTGAAGGGGAGAGGGGAAATCAGCCAACTCCCTTAATCTATTCCCGGGTTTGGTTTTATTTGGCCCCGAGGCCATGATTCTGTTTAAGAAGAACAAGTGACACTTGTTTCTGAAATCAGACCACGTGATATGGGAGAGGGAAAATGTAAAAAACAGATCAACACTAGAGAGCGAGCGAGATAAGGACACTTATTTCGAGTAAGAAAACGATATCCGAGAAAAAAAGAGAAATAATCGACAAAGAAGTCACACGACGTTGACGCTACGAGAGCCTTACGGAGACTGCTAAGAAACATAAATTTAATATTTGTTTGAGAAAATAAGCAACAAATTATACAAATGATTTTTAATTACTTTTATCAATTTTATGTTAAATCACCATAGTCACACACAACCCCTTTAAGAATTTCGTCAAACAACAGTTCGATTAGTCCGTTAAAAAAACACATCGTTACATTTTCGCAAATTTTTCATTTGTTTATATTTGGGAACAGTGCTGCCAGTTTTAAAATGAAAGTTGTGCGTGTGTGTATTATTGTTATTTATGAATGTGCATATTTGCACTGTTTACTTTTTTTAGGTTTGTATTGACAAAAAAAAAATTTGTAAGAAATATTTATCTCTCAGATTTCTGCTGATAGATCTTTGCTGAGTGCTCTCATGTTCCTCATTTAGTCCATCCGCTAACACAAAAGATGCACTTCTCATCATATTTAAACTTTTTTTAATAAAAACTGAACTCTGCTTTCAAATAAAAATTGTAATTGTTTCTTTTGAATCCTCGTTTTTAATATATAAATGTGTAGCTGTCAAAAAAATCGAACACAATTTCGAACACGATAGGTAGATTTAGTTCCCGGGAACAAAAAATATTCCTGATAGGGCTGAATATGAAGGGGGCATATTGCCCCCTCCATGGGATCACTGTTTGATTTGAGGTGTGTGCAGGGTTTGGTGTATGCAACTTTTAGAGTATAATGCAGTATATTTTCGAAGTCATTAAAAAAAAAATATCGAAAAACAGCAATACAGTGGACGTCCAGTTTAACGAATACTCGGTTTAACGAATTTCCAATATAACGAATCATCTTTTTTTTTCCATTGATGGTTCTATATTACGAATAATGCAAAATTTTACGCATCGAGTGGTCAGTACAGAATCATACTGACTATTCCTATGGTTAAGAGAATTGCTGGAGGAGGCTGTTCAGAAGAGCTTAGAGGGAACAAAAAAAAGCAAACAAAAATCAAACTTTTTTTTCGAAATTTTAATTTTTAATTCCTTTTTTTTCTGATGGATTTTTTATTTTCTATAAATACATATTTACATATGTTTCATTATAAGTCTTTTATTACTTCATTCTCTTGTATTATTAGATATAAAAAAGAACGACCGATTTAACGAAAGGCTGTGCATTATATAATTCGTTATATTGGACGTCCACTGTATATGGACTTTTCTAGTGAAAATTATAAATTTGAAAAATAAAAACAGTCTGCGGCTATCCACCGAACAGTGAACATCATTTTCTTCATCGGTCTGAGTTTTGTACTATTGTACTCGCATATTTTCTAAAGAATTTAAGTCCATTTTTTTCTTTAACCGTTTGCTACCTACTGTTCTTTCGAGTGCTATAGTTATTTCGTGAGCTCAGTTTTTGCCTCGCTTAAACACATGGCTCCGGGGCCAAAGAACCCGGGAATCGGTTCGCCGAGCCCTCGGAAGACCCTCCGCCCCTACCTCAAGCCAAAAAACACAAACCGTCCTCCTTTTCTGATGAATTTCCTACCCTACCTACGGCTTCTTCCCACAAAAATCCCCATTTCGTGCTCATCTCTCCTAAATCTCCTGAGAATCTACTGAAATCGATTAGCACTGGGTATGACCATATATCCCCACTTAGGGACGGGAACCTTTTGATTTTAGCTAGAAGCCAAAGAGTCACAAAAAGTGATCGGCGTTTTTAAATTCACAAAAAAATATGATGGAATCGATCGCCCAACGGGCTTAATTCTCCTTACATTCGACCTTTTTCAACCTCCTAGTACAGTTGAAATCGGCTGGTATACTACAAAAGTAAGAGAATACATACCCAATCCCATGCGCTGCCGTAATTGCCAGCTTCTGGGTCACACCACCAAGAGATGTGGCGCTAATCCTGCTTGTGAGAGCTGTTATTTGCCGCCACATTCCCCTTCTTAATGAACTCGTCTCATGTGTGCAAACTGATTTGGCCATCACCCTTCATCAGAAACCAACGCTTACTATCAAACTGCTTCTGACCATTTTTTTTTTTTTTTTTAAGAACCAACGGCACATCCTCTCTTGACTAATGCCGTATGATCGTACAATACTGGACGTCCGTATACTCGACCCGATCAGCGTCCCCTTTCCGAACATCACACCAACAAACTCCCTAAATTCGATCACTTTAAAATTCTGCAATGGAACATTAATGGTTTTATAAACAACTATAATGAACTGAGTATACTAATAAAGAACCATTCCCCAGCTGTTATATGTATTCAAGAAACTCACTGCCCCTTTCAATCTACCCCAATCACACATAGATCATACAAACCTTTTTTTACCGATTTCCCACACATCAAGACCTCCATGCAAGGCATTGGTCTTTTAATAAATAACAATGTGCCTTATAAAGAATTGCACATCCATTCTAACATTTTTACCCTCGCCTTAGAAACTCTTCTAGATCCAAAATTCACCATTATTACCCTATATATACTTCCCGATCAACAATTCACCCAATCTGACATAATTAATATACTAAACCAAGTCCAAACCCCAGTGGTAATAGCCGGGGACATTAAAGCTTGGAGTGTTTTATGGGGATCCAACATTACCAACTCGAGAGGCGCAATGTGGGAAGACTAAATTTTAGAATCTAACCTCATGGTACTTAATGATGGATCACCGACACATCTATCCACTCACGGCACATTAACTAATATCGACAAAACACTGTGTTCCCCGGAGCTATTTCCAAAATTATTTCGACCCTTTCTCACCACTGCACACCAAAATATATCTGGAATAGAATGCGCTGTCTTACAGGTTACTTTGATCCCATATCCATTACTTCTCTCGAAACTCCCCAAGGTACAGTTATTTCTTCGGCAGACACCTGTAATCATTTTGCTTCTACCTGGTCCAACCAGTCAAGGGATGAAAATTTTTCAATATTGCGATCTTCTTTGAACGTGGCAATACCAGCTTATTCTATTCGCCTCAAGCTGTTCGGTTACCGAATTCTTTATATGTAGACTTCCTCTTATACGCGTAGATCTAATGCAATCGCGTTTAGTGACTCCACTAGACATCCTTAACATTTTCATTTCCACTGCCGTCATTTTGTTTTTAAACGCTTCGTACATTGTCCAGCACTGTGAACCGTATATAAGAACTGGTCTAACAACCGTGGTGTAGAGTTTCCCCTTTAATTTAAGTGGAAATTTTCGGTCGCAAAAAATTCACGAATTTTTCCGCCATTTCATCCATCCCACACTCACTCTGTGGTTTACGTCGTCGTCACATTTTGCTTCCATGTTAACTACTTAAAGATAGTGCTTTTCGGAAGAACTATTCCGTCTAACATTATATCCGGAACAGGTCGCAACGGATGCGCAAATGGGCACGTCAAATGCTCCGTCTTTGAACGACTTATTTTAAACCCGTTTCTCTCTAGCGCATTTTTCCATGAATCTAAGGCGTTCTGTAAATCTTCGGCGTTATCGCTAAGAATAACTGCGTCGTCAGCGAAGAGAATTGGCGTTACATTTATTTCGCGCATGCAATCTTTCAAAAGATTCTTCGAATACTACGTTAAAGAGGAAAGGGCTAAGTACGCTTCCTTGATGCACTCCGACATTAACTGGAAATTCTCTCGTTAGTCCAGCAGAGCTTTTAACGGCAGTTTTCACGTTTCCGTACATGTCTTATATTATTCTAACATTCGTTTCCGGTACGTTTTGAGATCTCAGCGCGGTTCATATGACATCCCTAGGCACTCGATCGAATGCTTTCTCGAGGTCGATAAATACCATGTGTAAATCCTTAAAATCCACACTGGCTATTATCGAGCTTTATTATTTGCCGAAGACGTTCGTTTAAGACTCTTTCGACGATTTTCATTTTGTGTGACATAAGTTTGATTGAACGGTAGTTGTTGCATTCTCGAGTGTCGCCTTTGCTTTGTATAATAGAACCAAGAAGCTACTTCTCCGTTGATTCGGCATAAGTTGTCCACATTTTAATTTATTTAAAAGTTTCGATAGCCATTCGCTACCGATTCCCTCCATCTGATGGAATGCTGTCTGGTCCCGCCGCTTTCCCCCGTTTCATTTTTTCTAAGGAATCTTTGTTGTTCTTCCAAATCCAGACTCATAAAACTTTACAATAATATTCTCGACAGCGGCACTATTCCTCAACATTGGAAAGTTTCTACTGTCCTTCCACTCCCAAAACCAAATAAAAACTTAAATTCCTCAAAAAGCTTCCGCCCGATATCTCTTATACCTTGTATTTCCAAAGTTCTCGAAAAAATTGTGGCTAATCGTCTTCTTTGGTTCATCGAGGCAAACAAACTTATTAGCCCAAATCAAGGAGGTTTTCAGCGCATCAAAGGCTGCACAGACGCTCTCTTACACATGTATTTCTATATATCAAATGCTTTAACTTCCCGCAACCATGTTACTATACTCTCGTTGGACTTTAAAAAAGCCTTTTACAAAATCGGGATACACTTAATCCTCGAAAAATTAATTTCTTGGAATATTGGTCCTAAAATTTTTAACTTTATCAAATATTTCTTCAGTAACAGAAAAATGTGCGTCAAAGCTAACAATAGTTTTTCTTCCACAATTCCTTTATTAAATGGAATTCCACAGGGTTCTCCTTTGTCGGTAGCCCTTTTTATTATAGCTTATAATGATCCAAGCCGCATCATATTCAGCCATTCAAAGCTTAATCACTGCATTTGCGCTGTTGACTTATATATTATGTGCCAACACAATTATTTATTAGTCACACTATTTTTTTTTTCTAACGCTGTCGAAGATATTATTAAATGGTCCGATTTCTCGGGTGCAAAATTAGCACTCGAGATATGTAAAACGCTACATATTTGTAGAAAGAAGAATTGTTGTGCTCTTGTATTAAAAATGAATAACAAAAGTATTGAAAATGTTACCTCTTCGACTATTCTAAGAGTTAAGTTTAGTGATAGATATCTTTGGAAAGAACATTGTACTAGGTGGGGTGAAAAGTAACCTCCTAGAGAATGAAAAAATTTTTTTTTTATTTTATTCAATATAGTCCCCTTTTAGCTTGATACACTTATTCCAGTTATTCGATGATTTCCTCGCGTGAGCTGAATTTTTTATTGATGAGCCATCTTTTGAGGTTTGGGAAGAGAGATATTAGTCCGAGGGAGCCAAATCGGGCGAATACGGTGGATGCGACAGCAATTGGAGCCGATCCGATGCTTCTATGCGCCGGCACATTGTCTTGCAAAAACAAAATTTTTTTTCGCTCGTAATACTCGCTGTTGAGTGTTTTTCCTTTTTCGAGGTAATCCACGAAGAGTATGACATGACAATCCCAGAAAACCGACGCCATAATCTTTCCGACCCATTGAGCCTCCCTCGCGAGCACGCGCAGCACCCAGCGGCAGGATAACTTTTTCATATGCAGAATATTGCCCTTAATATGGCGTGTGCGCTCAGTACTAATCTTTGTGGTATCTGCTAGCTCGCGCACCTTCACTTTCCGGTCAGCCAACACCATTTCATGTATTTTTTTGACATTGTCCTCTGTAACCGGATCGGAGGGCCAGCCGCTGCGGACTTGGTCGGTAGTGGAGTTGCGGCCACCACGGAACTCTCGAAACCAATATTTGACGGTGTAATCCGACGGAGCATTAGCCCCATAATATTTATTCAACTTTTCTTTTGTTTCCTTCGCCATTTTGCCTCTCAAAAAATTATGTTTTATGAGAGAACGAAAATCGTTTTTGTCAATACTCAACATGATGCCAAACACGTCAACAACAATCAGCTGTCAAAATAAAACTAAAGACAGTATCGCACTGAAATTTGGCATATCTGCCTAAATATGAACGGACTTGAAGGCACCATAACCTTTTTTTTTCTTTTAGACGGTTCTCAACGATAATTTTTAAGTCGTTCTATTAATTACATTTTTCGACATGAGTGCAAAGAAGTCCAAAAGTTCATAAAAAAATTAATAAACAAGATTTTTACTTCATATAAAACTTTTTGGCGCGCTTCGAATAATTGTCATCTAAGGAATTGATATTAACTGTAAAATCACAGCTTGCAACACCTGCCCGAAACGGCTGTATTGACAGCTCGAGGTTAGATCTTACCAGTTACGGCTGTATTGACAGCTCGAGGTTAGATCTTACCAGTTATATGTGAAGTAAATATAGTCAAAAAATTTGTGTAAAAAAATTATGCTATTGATATTATTATTGGAGCATTGTATTTGACTTTAAGTAATGATTGTTAACATGTTACACCCGTGATAAAAAAGTTAATAGTTTGTTTTTTTTACAGAAACTAAGCGTTAATGTTTTGAAATTTTACGAAAGTAAGAAGATATATTGTTCAACCTTTAATCAACAATTTTTAAGAGTTCAAGGTAAACTGAATAAGAATAAAATTGGTTGCACCCGCGATCGTAAAGTAAATCTTCTACGGGAACGAAGCTAAAAATTTAGAAGAGAACAATGATTATGAGCATCCGTGAAGGCTTCGAACTTTTTAAAGAAACTTTTCCTGAAACATGTCTTGGCAAGACTGTTTTTTATAAAGAGAGACCTGCTCATATTCTGCCTATCAGCGACACACCTCATATGGTTTGCGTGTGTATTACTCATTCAAATAACACTAACCTTCTTTCCAGAAATTCCAAACATGCTACAAACTTCCCAAAAACACACCAAGAAACAGATATCATGTAGTGTGGATAATAAAGATTGCGTGTCTGACAATTGTGTTGAATGCAAGCAATCCGATATTTGGGATATCACCCTATATTCGAATCCCAGGGTTAATTGGAAGGCTTGGATTTTTCAGAATAAAAGGCCAACGCAGATCGTAATCAGCAAACTTTTCAATGAAGCACTAGATGAGCTACATGAGAGCACTGCTAAATTCAAGCTGCATTATTTTGTTAAAAATGTTCAGTCAGATTATTTCCAAAAATCAAAACAAGATTTGACCGGTGAGAAAGATTATACGAATAGACTTTGCCGAGAATTATGCGCTAGTCAGTCAAGATGAAATACAATCAGCACATTGGTCTCATGGACAAGTTACCCTTTTTACGTGCTGTATTTGGACTACTGACAAATGCTATTCAGTGGTCATGATAAGTGACGAATTAAGCCACAGTAAGTATACTGTGCATATCTTTTTGAAGAAAATATTTGATTATATCAAGTCGATAACTGAGAGCATTACATCTTTGCAAATCTTCAGCGATAATTGCGCTGCTCAATTTAAGAGCCGGTTTGTGATGGCAAGCATCAATGCACTCAAAGCATTGCATCCCATGGCAAAGGTGCTGTGGATGGCATCGATGGATGTGTCAAAAGATCAGTGTGGATTGCCGTTAAGTCCCGGAAAGCCATCGTGAATACTGCCGAAAAATTTTATGAATTGGCGGGTAGTCTTTGCAAGGGCATCATCTTTATATTTGTGCCAAAGGATGAAATCAAAATAGTGATGTCCATTTTGGGTAATAAATGGGAAGGACTGAAAAATATTCCAGGGATCCAAGCAAAACACTTTTAAATTTGAAGATGGCAAAAGCATTTCCGTTTCACGGACATCACTTTCCAACCTACGGTCTACATTGGTTAAACAATTTTCAAAACCGCCCCTGAGATGGAAAGTGATTGGGAAGGCGATGAAAAGGAACCTCTTGTAAACTACAAAACAGCAAAAGACATCCCTGGACCGTCAGCACCGTACCAAAGTGAATTCTGCACGGCATCAAAAACAAAATTGCGAGTTTAAGATATCTTCAGCGATTCAAATGATGAATGTCCAACGACATCTCGTGGACTATCGAAATCAAATGCGGACATATCTTATGAAACTGATGATGTTGTGAGTACTGTTGTCTTGCAAAAAGACATTTCTGAAGGTTTGAATGTGCTCGTTCAATTACGCTGCAAATCTGGCAGAAAAATTACTCAATGTCGATATGTTGGGGTTTGTCTAAACGAAATAGATGAAGATGGAGAAGTAACAGTACAATTTTTAAAGACAATTGATGGCAAACGTTTCACTAGAATCGCAAATGACCTAGCAGACGTGCAGTTTGAAAATATCCTCGCTCCTGGCTATAAATATTTGATTTAATTCTTCTTAAAAGAATCAGAAATGAAGAAGTTGAAAATGTACCTCTTCCAAGAACAATTTCATTAAAAATATTTTTTATTTTAATGGTTTGAAACTTTAAACACGTCTAAATGTTGCGCCCGCGATAATGGAATCGTCCTATTCTTAAATATTTAGCTCAAACAAAATTTAATACACATGTTACCACTCTATGTCAAATAACAAAATCCCTAGTTTTAAGTAAAATAGATTACGCATTGTTTATCTTCGGTAGCGCATCTAGGAGTACACTCAACGCCATCCAAACTCTATACCATCAGACAGTCCGATGCAGTCTCAACGCCTTTCCAACTAGCCCGATCAAAAACATGCTAGCAGAAGCAGGTCTTCCAAGTGTAGAAGAACGCATTGTACATTCAACAGCCAAACTGTTTCTGAAACTTGCCTGCTCAAACTCGATCATTGACAGTGAAGTTTACTCTATGATTAATAACAGTAAATCCAAACGAATCAAATCAATCAGTCATCTCCCACTCGCTACGTTTAATAAAGAATCTACAAATTCCTATAAGAAGGCTACATCGGTACAGAGCCAAGTTTCCACCGTGGTCGTTAAAGAATTCTCTGGATATGTCGCTGGCTTCAAATGATAAAACGAAAACTCCACACGCCACATTCCAGAAACTGTTCATTGAGATTTCTGCAGAATCAAAGAATAGAGGCTGGACTTTAGTCTTTAGAGATGGCTCCAAAACTAAATCTGGTGCCTCTTTTGCTTCCACATATTAAAATGGCAATCTCATCAGAATAGGCAATTTAACACAATCTGTTTCTATATTTACCGCCGAGGGTGTTTCCATTTTTGAAACTCTGGCCTACCTTACGAACAATCAAGGGAAATATGTAATACGTTCCGATAGTCTTTCAGTATTAAATGCAATAAGTAACCCCAACTACAGAACCGAAGTGATTGACAAAATTAGAGACTATCTAATAAGGTTCCCGATAGATTTAGACTTATGTGGATACCAAGTCACGTTAGGATTTTGGGAAATGAGCAGGCCGATGCTGCGGCCAAACATGCTCACAATAGCCAGTCTTCCTCTTCCAACATCTCAGCAAGAAGGACTTATTAAGAAATAAGGCACAATTGCTAAAAAATTGGTCCCAATACAGACACCACTACACTTCTTCAATTAATTCGGACAGGTCATTCCCTAACTACCCTGCTATTTCACGACCATCAATTACGACTTTTGTCCGCCTAAGGCATACCTGCACAACCCATCAACATCTCTTAAAAAAGGAAACACCACCAACCAGCCCCACATGCTCTCTAACAGTCGACATGATGAACCTACTTGGGCCCATCCAGCAGACTATTTAAAAACCTGTTAAAAACAAATGCTACTCCACACGAATCGTTACGAGACCTTTCACCGGAAAACACTAACCGTATCTGTAGCATAGTTAAAATATGCTTTTTGAATATTTAAACCACTAAGATTTAAATTGAAGTCGATAGCCATTGCAGCTAGTGCTCATTAGTTTTAGTTAGCATTTAGTTTGAACTAATTGTTAATAAATAAATAATAGTAATAATAATAATAATAATAAGAAAACAAAAAAAAATTCTTTTACAGAACATCTTAGAATAATCCGTATTAAATAAAAAAAAAAATTGCTTAGTGCGCATAATGGAAACCAGAGCCGTCTATTCTCACTCGATTTCAAGTTACAGCCCATGAAAGTGGGTGGCCTCCAATTTGGAGGTGTAGCCACTTTAAATGCTATAACTTCTAAACAGATACAAAAATAGTTTAGACATTTCGAAAATGCTTTGGGTACATCTGTGCAGCAACAAAAAAGTTATTGCTCGCTAAACTCAAAATTATAAAAATTTGCGTTTCCTTTTTTTACTTAAAATGTATTTTTCTAAAATTTTGACTTAATAAATTTTCTGAAATTTTTCATCCATGCAAAATTTCCTAAAAATTATGTTTGTAAACTTTTTTATGTACGATCAATAGATTTTATAGTAAAAGCTATTTTTTGTCAAACAAAAATGGTCAAAAAGGTCCTCAGGACCACCAAAAATATTTAAGAGATGAGTTATTCAATAGGTACACTTCTTTTCGGCTATTTTTGTTTGACAATAAAGGCCACGAAGGCAAAAATCAAAAAAATTCAGTCATTTAACATTTTCGATAATAACCTTCGATACTGATTGTGAAGGTTATAAAAAAAAAAGAAATGAATACGAAAGAAATTTAAATAAAACAGAGTGCGAATACATAAAAAATTAAGTAAATGGAGAAAATCATCAAAAATCAACGTGGGAGTGACTCAAAACATTGGTTTTAGGAAATGCTAAAACTAAAAAAAGGTTTATAGTATTTGATGAAATTAAAGCTAAAAGTGACAAATTAATTGCAAATAAATTTTATAAATATTTTGTTAGAACTATTAAAGAAATAATTGACAATATTCCAGTGGAACCATGGGTGAATTATGTAGAGAGCTATGAAAATAATTTTGAGTTTAAGACTATGGATTCTATTGAAGAACTATTCAAATTTTTAGAAATAATGCCAGACAAAAGTAATTTTAATTTTATGAACAAGAAAATATTAAAAGACAGCTTTAATAGGGTGGGTCCTGAATTATTAACTAAATATTATTACCCATCGACCATCAAGTGGTGTTCTCCCAAAAAGTACCAAGTTGAGAATTTAAACAAAATCGAATATTTTAGACCGGTAAATAAGTTAACACGCTTTTACTTTTGTATTGGAATGAATTTGACAAAAACGAAGAAATTTTAATGTCGGTCAAAGGTTAAAATGTAGAAAATGGCTTGGGTATAGTCAAAATAAGTTTATTTTAACCTTTTTAGTTATTTTTTTAACAAAATAAAAGCTTGTTTTAAATTTATTTTTAGTATTTGTTATAGCAAAATTCTTTGTGTAGTTGTTTCTTTTCCATTCAGCTGTTCGCACGAGTAAAGGAAAAAAAACCATACACCCCCACAGAGGTCCGGGCGCCTTAATACGAGGGCGGGTCAATAAGTCCGTGACTTTTTGAATTTCTGACCTCTTTACTGAAACAGCAACACTGCTCCTGTCAACAGGCATCTGTCAGTTGACTCCTGTCAAAATTTAAACTTGCTGCGTCAGTTAGTTTGTGTTTGACAGCTATTTTTATCAGACTACTCACTAATTTGAGGAGAAAATGGAAAAAAGTGAATTTCGTGTGCTTATTAAGCATTATTTCTTGCGAAAAAAAACCATTACCGAGACCAAGGCTAAGCTTGATAAATACTATGGGGACTCTGCACCATCGATTTCAATGGTAAAAAAGTGGTTTACTGAATTTCGTTGTGGCCGTACAAGCACTGAAGATGCCGAACGTCCTGGACGCCCAGTTGAGGTCTCTACACCCGAAACAATCGAAAAAATTCACGATATGGTGTTGGCCGACCGAAGATTGAAAGTGCGAGAGATTGTGGAAGCCGTAGGGATCTCGCATGGCTCAGTGGTTTCAATTTTGAATGATCACTTGGGCATGAGAAAGCTTTCCGCAAGATGGGTGCCGCGTTTGCTCACAGTCGACCACAAACGCAATCGTGTAACAACTTCACAGGAAGGTTTGGCGTTGTTTAATCGCAATATGGAGGAGTTTTTGCGCCGTTTTGTAACCGTGGACGAAACATGGATCCATCACAACACACCAGAGAACAAACAACAGTCAAAACAGTGGGTTTCTAAGGGTGAATCGGCGCCAAAGAAGGCCAAGGTGGGTTTGTCAGCCAATAAAGTTATGGCGACTGTTTTTTGGGATGCACGCGGGATAATCCACATTGACTACCTTCAAAAGGGAAGAACAATCAATGGGGAATATTATGCCAACTTATTGGACCGATTCAATGACGATTTGAAAAAAAACGACCTCATTTGGCCAAGAAAAAAGTTCTTTTCCACCAAGACAATGCAAGGGTGCACACATGTGCAGTTGCCATGGCAAAAATCCATGAATTGGGCTATGAATTGCTCCCTCATCCACCCTATTCTCCAGATTTGGCTCCGAGCTACTTCTTGTTCCCAAACCTGAAGAAATGGCTTGGTGGAAAAAGATTTGACTCCAATGATGAGGTCATCTCGCAAACAAAGGCCTATTTTGATGACCTCGACAAATCATTTTTTTTGGAAGGGATAAAAAAAATTGGAGAAGCGTTGGACAAAGTGTATAGAGCTCAAGGGGGACTACGTTGAAAAATAAAAAAATCAAAAAATCTGTGTTTTAATCCAAAAGTCACGGACTTATTGACCCGCCCTCGTATAACTGAGTGCGCCCCGGTGCAACGTTAGCGATATGCCATGTTTATACACCCTCATACCATTCAGACCCCGACGCGCACTAACCTTGGCTCATCCTCCTAAACCCAATTCAAAACAAACGAAACGAGCTCAAATTTAGATTTACAGGCGCCTTCAAATTCTGAATTATTAATTATTATAAATATATTTCAATTCTCCAAGCCCTTTCAATTGATAGCGATATTAAAGGAATTTAATCTTTTGTAATCCATAATCTAGGAGCGGCGGCCATATTGAATTTAGTTTGATGTCACTAACTTTATCGTTTTCTACTCTTCAAGCCCTTTCATTTGATACCCATATTAATGGGGGTGAAAAGAAAAAATGGAATCCTCCAACTTGGAGTGGCGGCCATATTGGAATTATTACAATATTGAGTATTGCAAATTGTATTGTCATCAGGATTAAATGCGTATGCCAATTTTAGCTCAATTGGACACTGGGGTGGATCAAATTTAACGTGAAAGATTTGATTACACATAGACAGACTCTGGGACAGGTGAAACTAAATAAAAGCTTTTAAAAAAACCAAAATAATGTTGTTACCTGAAAATAATGTGATAAACCAAGTAAAATAATGAAGGTATAAGGGAAATAAAGTATAGTTATAATAGACAGTAAAATTAATTTTAAGAAGCATTTCGAATATGTATATAAAATAATTGCCACAAGAATCGGCTTTTTTTCAAATGGCAATCAAAATTTATAATACAATAGTGGACCCTACTTTGAATATTGTCCAAAAATATTATTGTTGGATCTTCAAGTATATTAGATAGTTTACAACAGCTGCAAAACAAGCAATGTATTCTATTTTATATTGTTGTAGATATACATCAATTCGAAGCATGCTAGTAATGCTAGTAAAACAGAGAATAGTTGTTTGTACTTATTTTTATATTTAAAATTGAAGACAACATGCTGCCAACATATTTAAGTAATAGCCTAATAACTAGAGCCAGTGTATAAATATATTAACCATATAAATTAAGAAATAGAGATAATTTAAATGCACAATTTTTTAGAAATTTATAAACAAAAAACACGTTCTGTATAGGTATATTACATTTTCAATAAACTTCCAAATAATATAAAAACTGAAACGAACATTATTCAATTCAAACGAGAAGTATTATTTTTTGTAAAACATAATTATTTAATTTAAGAACTTCAAAATAAGAAAATAATGTAAATTTTTTTTTCGACGAGGGTAGGTAAAAATCTTCCACTAGACACTTTGAGGAACGAAGCGCGTGCCCATAATAGTGTGAGATTCTTATTCACTAAAAACACCTCCCTACAATATTAATGTTTATATTTACGCAAGTTTCGCTTATCAAGCAGTTGTTTATCATTAAATAATATGGTTTGGCAGGTGACTTTCCAATAAAAGTTCCGTTCTAGTCCGCTTTTCAACAGATTTATTTTATCGCAATTGGTCCAAAGGTTTAGTCCTTTGGAAACGGCGCAACAGGTTCCTCTCATCCAAAATTTTTAAGACTGTATTGTTAATATAACCTTCAGTCGAATTTTATGTTTTCTCGCGAAGATTTTAGTTTCGCCCCCGACAGTAGGAATTCCGAGGTCTCGGTGTAAGTCATCATTTCTTATGTATCACGGTGCATGGACAATTTCTCTTAGCACTTTATTCTCAAGAGTTTGTAAAATATTGGCTTTATTTGCTTATATACTACGTGGGGTGAAAAGTAACCTCCTTGGGAATGAAAAATTTTTTTTTTTATTTTATTGAATATAGTCCCCTTTTAGTTTGATACACTTATTCCAGCGATTTTCCAACTTCTTGATCCCGTCCGAAAAGTAATTTTCCGGAAGGTCTGCAAAATACTCCTTCGTGGCGTCGATGATTTCCTCGCGTGAGCTGAATGCTAATATAGCAGTGCCATCGGCAAATGTAGGGTTGATGGTGTAAACATTTCTCCGATCCCGGATCTATGTACTTCTAGGTCATAAGCACTTGTCAGAAGTTAGCATTTGCTCAGTCGCTTTATTATACCATTTAGTTAGAAATTGCAGTTTCTGCCTGGTCATATAATTATACTCTGTCCAACATAAATTGGCAGTACAGAGAAGATAGGGATGTTTGTCTCTGTTAGGGTTTCCGTAGTAAACATTTCAAATTAGCAAAAATCTGAAAGAATAGGGGTAACCGTTTTTTTTTAGATTGAAATTTTCATTTCAGGAAAGCTAAAAGGCGCGTTTTGGAAGGGTATCCCCAGTAGGCAATTTACATAAAAACACTTAACTTAATTAATATGACAATTCAAATGTAGAAAAATTCATGTAACATCAAAAAACTGACCGCGAGCTACGAAAACCTACGCAAATAAGCTTTCTTTTAATTTAGTATGGTGCAAAAATATGGCACGCTACTGACTTTGAAAAAGTTTTCCCATAAGATGTGTACTGCCAATTTATCTTGCATAGAGTAAAGAAACCTTGAGTTTAGTTCATAATAAGGTGCGAGTTTACGAAATCTTTTGAAAACTAAGTTCGTTTGGAGTTATTCAAGTGTACAACAAAGACAATTTAAAAATCTGGAACGAAAACCTAGACACAGAAAAACATCTATAAGGGAAGACCGCATGATTTTTCGATTGAGTAAGGCAATTGTTCCCTTACATCAAATCAAATCACTGAGTTGCAAATCAGCAAAAATATTTTAAGTAGGACCGAAGACCTCGCCTACAAGACCATGGTCTGCGTGGATGCAAAAAACTTAGAACGTCGCTTGGAGTTCTCGAAAATGCATGTTAATAAAAGCATACAAATTTTTGGAAAAATGTATTCTTGAATGACCGAGTCAAAGTGCAAGAGTATTTGGTTGTGATGGAAAAGTGTACGTTAAACGTCTTCCAAACAAAAAATTACACGCTAAAAACCATCAAGCATGGAGGAGAGGTTATGTGATTGCCTTTGGAGCATTTTCCTGGCACTTTGTCCACTTGTTCATATACGTTTTAAATTGACCAGCATAAACCCCAGACCTTAGACCAACTGAAAATTTATGAGCTGAGGTTAAAAGGGATTTAAACAGTAATGGTTTTTTGATAGTATTAAGGAAATTTGGGGAGGAAAGTGCCGATCCTGGAGGATCATAGATCACAACAGGCCTAAGTGAGTTTGCCACTCAAACCTAACCTAACATAGTGGTCACTATGGCAAAACGTCTAATCGAAGTAATCAAAAATAAAGGCTATCCAACAAAATATTGATGCTATCTCATTAATCGATGACTGTTTCATAAATTTTTTCCGACATTTTTTTTTATTTTATTATTTATTTCACAATCTTTTATTAAATGATTGTCAAAACAATTTTTTTGACATGAAAATGAATTCACCACACCGTGGTAACTATTTCTTGTGAGGTATTGGCCAGAATACCAAATAGCTGAATGCTCACAAGAAACCTCACAATTTTCGCATCACAGCCATTCGAGGATTATGACATCACCCGGGGTCGGAAAAACGTATTCCACCATCAAAATACACATAGCATTACATCGATTCTTGCGACGTTTTACAGAGTAAGGGTGTGTAGCTATTGCAAATATATCATTTTCGGAAAGGGCCCAATAGTTAAGTTGCTCTGAAGTGTCGCAAACGCTAGCAATGTTGTGGTCGGGTCTGTGATCTCTAAGGATATGATCTTTACAGAAAGTAAAGGCCCGAGAGCAACTACTGCTCTACCCAGTGACGGCTTCTACGGTTTAGTTTTGAAAATAAAGCGTTTCCATAAGTACCTCTATGGACAAAAGCTCATTTTCGCATACACCACACAGCTGTGAAATGCATACTAAAATTTAAAACGAAACTTGCTATGTTGCAGCCATTGCAGTCGAATGGGCAGCAATTCGAACTTGTCATTGACATCGCTAGCCAGTTTTCTGAAACTTTTAATGGTAACCAATACACCCTGGTTTTCATGGATTACTTCATTAAGCTGCCGAAATTTCAACCCAACGAAAAGAAGAATAAGGAAATTGTTCGTAAGGAACTGCTGATTCACATTTAAATAAAATTGTGTGTTACTCGGAACTTAAATATTTGAGCATAATCTCCGCATTGATAACAAAAACCAAAAGAATTAAAGAGCGTGCAAGTTTCTCCAACTTAAAAATTGTTTTGAGGAAAATTTTTCTATAAAGTTATTTAAAACTAATGTATTCATTTGATTGTTACATCGAGTTTACAGGTTTAAATACCTTTCAACAAACTGCTCATCAGTTCCCGGTAAAGGATGTAATACAACTTGAACTTCAGCCATGCCTTTGATGACACTGATAGTGCACAGGTGTCACAATTACTTTATTTTATCTTTCTAAACTGCAAGCCTGATGACTAAATTCCCAAACACGCCAACCACTTAAAACAAAAACTCGCAATTTACTCTAGTTTTCTTTAACAAATTCGTTCAATGAAGTCCAAAGAAATCATCGCAAGGAAGTTAAAAAAAATAATAAACATAAAAAATAAAAGTTGTTGAATTCATTGGAAGCATCTAGAACTTAATCAATTTATGATTAACCGAGCAATTCGAGTACTGAACGATAAGACAGATGACTTAGCACAACCAACTATACAGGATGTCCCTTCGTCAACGATAATTAAAAATAAATAAATAATTATTTAAAAATAAATTATCAACAAGTTTGCAGAAAAAACCCATAGATTTTATGATACTTGGGGGAAACCTGCCGCAGGTGAAAAAAGGAATCTTTAATTTTTTACATACCTTTCTAATATGAGTGGTTTTTCAAGAATTAGTAATTTTCCAATAATTTTTTTAAAATTGCATAGCTAGTAAAAAGTTCTAAGGCGTGCTCGTCAATTTGATTACCTGTCAATACCCTCATCTCATTTCTTTTTTCCTTTAAAGTTCTCAGAAATTGTTAGGTTTGGGGTATGAAAACCTATATGGAAAATTTACCAAAGAAAAGTGGTATAAAATATTAGAAAAAATTATTTTTATTTTTTACGCTAAGGTTACAGTTGCTTAAAAACGCTATTTGAAATGTCTGCATTTAGAAAGCTTGATGACAATGAGTTTATAAGCAGAATTCTTTGAACGGAGAAATATCAATATAGAAGTGATGGGATCACAGATTTTTATAATCTTTATACTAGGTGGGGGGAGAAGTAACCTCCTTGACCGCCAGAATGCGCTACTACTGCAGAAAAGGTTATGGTGCCTTGAAGTCCGTTCATATATAGGCAGACATGCCAAATTTCAGTGCGATACTGTCTTTAGTTTTGTTTTGACAGCTGATTGTTGTTGAGTATGGACAAAAACGATTTTCGTTCTCATAACACATTATTTTTTGAGAGGCAAAACGGCGAAGGAAACAAAAAAAAGTTGGATTCACACTATGGGGCTAATGCTCCGTCAGATTACACCGTCAAATATTGGTTTCGAGAGTTTCGTGGTGGCCGCAACTCCCCTTCCGATCAAGTCCGCAGCGGCAGGCCCGCCGATGCGGTTACAGAGGACAATGTCAAAAAAATACATGAAATGGTGTTGGCTGACCGGAAAGTGAAGGTGCGCGAGCCAGCAGATACCACAAAGATTAATACTGAGCGCACACCATATTTGGGGCAATATTTTGCATATGAAAAAATTATCCTGTCGCTGGGTGCTGCGCGAGAGCACCTCGAAAGAGTGTTTGGACTTGCTGATGCGGAATCGGGCGGACTTTTGGCGTCGATTGGTAACTGTGGATGAAACCTGGATCCACTATTACACACCAGAGAACAGAATGAGTTCCCGGCAATGGACTGTAGCCGGCACGAGTGCTCCGAAGCGGCCGAGGGAGGCTCAATGGGTCGGAAAGGTTATTGCGTCGGTTTTCTGGGATTGTCATGGCTCACTCTTCGTGGACTACCTCGAAAAAGGAAAAACACTCAACAGTGAGTATTACTGTGCATTATTGGAGCGATTGAAGGCCGAAATCGTTGCAAAACGGCCTCACATGAAGCGAAAAAAGATTTTGTTTTTGCAAGACAATGTGCCGGCGCATAGAAGCATCGCATCGGCTCCAATTGCTGTCGCATCCACCGTATTCGCCCGATTTGGCTCCTTCGGACTATTATCTCTTCCTAAACCTCAAGCGATGGCTCATCAATAAAAAATTCAGCTCACGCGAGGAAATCATTGACTCCACGAAGGAGTACTTTGCAGAAGTTCCTGAAAATTACTTTTCGGACGGGATCAAGAAGTTGGAAAATCGCTGGAATATGTGTATAAAGCTAAAAGGGGACTATATTGAATAAAATAAAATAAAAAATTGAAAAAAAAATGTCTTAAGCGAACACGACAATTCATAAATCGATAGCAAATGCTTCGATTCAAAAAGAGAGAGTTGAACAGCTGTACCATTTCTTGAAGCTACACATGCACTCCAGAAATTAAAACAAGTCGAGCTGATCGTACAAAAACCGAGCAATCGTTAGAAAAAAGCGATCTCAAGCAAACAGAGTCCCCACACCACGCATACTTAAGAGCAGTTTTTGCTTAAGAGTGTTGTGAATCGTGAATCAAATCACAAAACGAACGAGCATAAATAAGTATGGTTGCTTGCGAGTTTGGATTCAGACGAGTTTTGAGTATGATGATTTGCAAACAGCGGAGAAAAAATTGATCATGGAAGTATTTTTGTTGGCAGTGCAATCTTGATAACTATAAAACTTTAGTTTCGAACTGTGTGCACGCTTCACGTGGAAATTACAGAATGGATTTAAGGGAGTGCTTTGGGTTATGCCAGTCATTGCCACGTTTATTTTAGGGGCTTTTTTACTTTCTTTAACTTGCCATTACCTTCGTAGATCTTTATTAATACATCACAAAGATGGTAAACTTAATTACCCATATTGCTGAAATTGAAATAATATAATCAGGTTTTGTTTCTTTCTTCACATTATCTATTTTTTCCTCTTTTCCAAAACAAAAATCAAACAAAAAACATTATGCGGTTCATTTTGATTTCAACCCTTGTTAGTTCGAACTTTTGTAAATGATCGTGTGAATTGAAAAATGCTTGCAAAGAGTTGGCTTGTTTGCGAGTATTCGAACAAATCACTACTTGCTGCTAAGCTGATGAATCAGTTTGTGATGGAAATAGGGGATTGGTCTGGTTTTGGATAGCCATACTAGTGGGTTGTTGTAGATCACAGGTCATGAAAATTGATAAATTGGTCGAACACGTTCGAACATACTCATTGTAGGTTCTGATGTACGCTTAACATGAAATTTCGGAGTGTCATTTTATTTGTTTGTTCTTTTTGGAAACTGCACCCGAAGTCGACTAGTTAGTTATTTGAAATTGAACTAAAAAAAAAAATTTTAAAATTTAAAAGCTTAGATAGATAGTTATTAAGACGCAGAAAACGACTAAAACGTAAGACAAAATGTACACAACAGTATATGTACAGTCCGTTTGATAAGATCGTATACGGCAAAACTCGTTTGTGAAAACCGGTTTGGAAGAGGCACTTGCATTAGCAGATAAAAAAATACTTCTGATGAGATGCTTTGAATAAAAAAATTTAAAGAGTGTTCAATTTTTGTCAGAGACGGAAGTATTTTAAAATGAGTGTCGCGTTTGCATCACGTTATGAAGCAGTATTCTTGTGCACGCATCCAAAAGGACCGGAAATGTCATACGGAGCAGCTGCTAAATACATTAAAAAGTCAAAAGCATTTGTTAGCTAGTGGGTGCACCGTTATCCCCAAGTTAAAAATGTGGATGATTTGCCGGATCGTGGGTCTACGTCAAAAACAACAAAAAAGCAGGACAAAATGATTCTACGCGTGTTTGAAAAAAAATCCTCTTCTATCGTTACGTTAAAGGATTTTAACTGAAATATATACAGATGTTTATAGGAAAATTAAAGAGAATTGTTTAAACAGTTCCTTAATTTCGTAAACCTTAGTTTTTTCTTTTCAATTGGACTTTAACTCAACCTCAACTCTTCATTATCCACGACGAACCATCCACGTGGACAAACTGCTTCAATCATCATAAAGTCATCGTCAGCAACTCCAAACTGCTCATCATCTTCTTCAATACCAGCTGTTATCATCATCATCCTGATCCTCAGCTGGTTGAACACGAGACCAACATCTTCGTGGTCATCATAAACAACAGATCCAATTCTCCGCATGACCCGAAAAGTGGCCGATTTTCAGAAGCTGCTGTAATAATTCATCGAAAGCTTGCGGGTTTAGCTACAGGGAGAATATGATTTGGATACAAGAACATTCGCTCAGAAGCTCAGTTCAGACTTCTGCATCCACATCAGGTCGATGGGTGATAACCACCTGATAATTATTCAAGAACTTTAAAAAGATTAGAAATGAGCATTGCCTCCGATCTGTTAAAACAGAATTTAGTAGCTTTACAGCACCAGATGTGAAGTAAAAGATTTTTTTAAGTTTGTTACATAAAATAAAATGGTCTACTGTGTCAAACGCTTTTGAGAAATCTAGTAGAGTGAGAAAAGTTACTTTATCATCATCGATCGCTCGCCGTATATCTCCATTGACACTTAATAAGGCTGTAATGCAGCTATGTTTTTTACGAAAACCAGATTGCTCTGGTGTTAGCAAGCTTGAGTTATTAAAGTACAGACTCATTTGTTTCTGCAATAGTTTTTCAAAAACTTTTGACAAGTATGGCAAAATTGGAATGGGCCTTTAATCCACACCCTTGAAGTTTTAAGCAACAGGTATGTTTTTTGTGACTTTCCATGTTATCAAAAATATGCCTGCTGTCAGTATGACGTTAAAAACATGGGTTATAAAGGGAAATAAGACATGTTGGTAAGATCAGTTTTAGGAAAAGTGGGTGCATCTGATCGAAACCAACTGCGTTCGACTTGACTGAAACAATGCTTTCAACCACCTGTGTACTATGTACTGCCTTAAAAGTAAAATATGATATCGACACCATGGGCTCTATGTGTCGTAAGGAAGGTGGGTAAGGAGACAAATTTTTGGTTTAGGTCATCACAGTCAATGTGAACTGCATAATTATTTGAACTATAAGCGACTCCATAGCTATCGCCCGTTCATGGAAAGGTTGAACCGATTCGAAAATTCTTGGCAAGCGGTACGTGTCACGATTTTCAACGAGACTAAATCGTTTAAATCGGTTATAAATTTGATCTCGCTTTTGCATTAATGAGCGAATCTGGGGTGTGAGGTTCAGGATTAAAAATAGTCTTAAAATCGTAAGTTAGGTTAATTAAGTCACGTTTTGAGAAGGCAGCTGCTGAATGTTGATTATATAATGCCACTTACTTACCCGAAACACATCTAGTAACGTTGTGGAAGCAATACGTGAGAAGGGAGTCGGTGAATCTGTGCTCACGGAAAATAAATTGAATGTATTCATGATGTTAGTAAAAGAATCGCCAGTTAGGATATTGCAATTAAAGTCTCCACACACAATCAATCCTCCATAACCGAAATAAAAGAGGAAATATCAATACATATATTATTGTATCTATATTAAAGATGTTGTGTTTATTATTATTAAGATACCTATAATGGTAATGGTGGTGTTTCACATACACAAATCCACGTGTGTAGTATACCGATGTCAAAAGTTTTGATTTCTATGAGCTTGTTAATTGGTGTCAAGCTTTCTCGAAAGTGAATTAAAGCGTCAAAAGAGAAACCAGCATCACACAAGCATAGTTGACAGTTTGATTTTCTTTGATACGAAAGTATTAAGGTAAGAACAGAATTTCTTTAGTATGGTGAAACGAACTTTACCATAATGGCTGAATCGAGTCTATTTTTTGGCGGGTACGAAATACTTGTATGTTCGCGGGAATTGGGGGCTTAATGTCAATTGCGTGTCAAATAGAGTTAAATATTGCCTTTCGATTTTCTTCTGGTAAAAAGGGGATGCCAAATAAAAATGCTTAGGATGCAATTATACAGTTTTCCTGTGTGTGTAATGCGTGATTGAGATCGTTTAGTTCATTTGTGGTGATGTCGAATACGTTTTTTAATTGTGTGAGTTCGACGCTGTCGTTGTTCAGATCTGTTGTAATATATGACACTTGTTTGTTCATGTCAGAGAGTGCAGAGCTCTGGAAAGCTCAGTTCGTATCGATTTTGATTCACAAATTGTTTTTGAATGTGAAGAATCAATTTTGTTGACTTTATTGTCCAGATCACCAATGTTTAAATTAATTTATTAAATCTAAGTTAATTTAAAACTTTATTAAAATGTTACAAAAAATCAAGAACTGCTATCTCGACGACGGTTGTAGCGGAATCTAGAGCAAAGGAAAAAAACCTCGTGTTATTTTTTGCCTGCTTCTTTCAGGTCGCTTCTATCCAGTCTGTCACTTGGGCGTCTGGAGTCCTGCTGTCATGTGGCTGTTAATTGGAACTTGGCGTTGCCAGAGTGCTCTGTTTAATGTAGCTTAATGCCCTGCCACAGAGGCTCATTAGAAGGCTCCCGCACCCTACCGGCAGCGCTAAGGGATCTGGGCGTGGTGATTGGCACGGGTACTGAGAGGCTGAGGTGAAGTACGTTGTGTCGATTGCGGGAAAATCGGTTTGGGTACTACACAGGCTGCTGTTCGTTTTCGTAAAGGTCGGTCCGTAAGTATGCTGGCTGTTGCATGTGCTGCGGGAGCATTTTAAAACAAACGACCATTTTCCTACACCATTACACAAACAATTGAGCACCAAGTATTGTAAAGCAAAGGAAATGAATTGAATTCCCTATAAAAAATAAAAAGAATATTCAAGGCTCTGTTTGCTTTTAAACTTTACATAATTCCCTCGAATTTCCAGTTTGAAGAATTTATCGTGGCGTTCCCTTATCATAAAGGGACCCTCATATGGCAGAACTATAGAAGCTTTGACGGAGTCATTACAAACGAATGTGTGGGATAATATTTGTAGGTCTTGGTGAACGAATGGGTGCTGTTTCGTATGCCAGAATGTCTGCTGAGGTCTCGACTGGCGCATCATACTTCGGAGGTATTTGATGATTTCTGTTTGCGTGCGATTGTAGAGCGTTGGTGCCAGTAAATCGGCCAGGAGTCGAGGGTTGTGCCGTTTACTTACTCCGTTGGGGAGGCATTAAATCTTCTTTGGGAGTTACACAGGGACCAAGTAGTGTGAGTAGCAAGCGCTTGACCTATTTCGTGGAATTTTTGCAATTGATGGTAGCCTCAGCGTCCGATGACTCCGTTTGATTGCGGGTGATATGAGCTCGTTATTTCCTTCCTTGATCCGATGTGATTTGCAGGGGGGATCCGAAGCGAACGGTCCAGCCGTAAGAAAGGGTGCTTGTACAATTGACAATTGATATGTCAACCATTGGCAATGCATCCTAAAATGGAATGGTCCTAAAAAGTCAATTTAAATGGTAGCGAAGTGCTCTCCGGGTGTCCTCATGTTCAAGAAGAACATTTAATACAATACAACACAACACAATCGAAATTTGCATCCAGGCGTAGATGCTCTATTTGTAATACTTTGGCATACATACTGGATCTTAGGATGTAGAAATCTTGTACGACAGGTTACCCAAGACTACCTGAAATGCTTTTAACAACGAGGACAAACTAGTCAACAGTATATGGCGAGTCTTCCATCATCAAGAGTGACTCAAGCATATCCTTTCGAAAATACAGGCTGCGACTACGCAGGACCCATCACACTTAAATTGTATCCCGGACGCAATCCCCGCAAAAACAAAGGATATATTTGTTTGTTTGTGTACCTAGCTACAAAGTCAATGTACCTGGAGTTGGCGTCGGATCTATCTACAGAAGGGTTTTTCTGCGACAACGGAACCAATTTTAAGGGAGCAGCACGTGCAATCAATGATTTGCTTAAACTCGTCAGTTCTCAGCAGCATAACGAAACTATTTGTTAATCACTGGCAGGTGATGGTATATGCTGGCATTTTATTCCTCCCTTCGCTCCCCACTTCGGTGGAATATCTGAGTCGGGTGTCAGTTCGGTGAAATTACATTTGAGACGCGTCATCGGTTCATCCGTTCTTACACTTGAGCAAATCAATACTCTTCTTACGCAAATTGAATCAGTTATAAATTCTCGACCTTGATGTGCTTCCTCTAACAGCGATTTAAATTATTTAACTCCCTCTTATTTCTTAATAGGTCGCCGTTATACTACACAGCCTGAAGATAGCTTACTTGAAGTCCCGATTAACCGCTTAACATACTGAGAAACGATACAAAATATGTTCCAAGGGTTTTGGAAAAGATGGCACCAAGATTATCTAACATCTCTACAACAACGCTCTAAATGGAACCAGCGAAAACGCAACTACCAGGTCAGACACATTATGGTCCTCAAAAGCGATAACGTGACACCAGCTAAATGGCAGCTAGGAAGAGTGATAGAGGTTCATCCAGGAGACGATAACATGGTCAGAGTCGTGACATTGCAAACATCCAATGGAACCTTCAAGCGTTCCATCAGCAAAATCGCCCTCCTACCAATATCCTGAAACACTGTTCCTGGTGGGCCGGAATGTTCGGGAACGAAAATATTAAAGTTGAATTGTCATATAAAAATCTAATTATTTCGCTCTTTTCTTTGCTCTTTGATTTGCTCTTCTTATGTTAACGTAATATAAATGAGATATACCGCAATGTTACTTTGCTTCGCATATGAATTGTTATAATTTGTTCACTTAGTTTCAAGCCATCGACGAATAAGGACCAAAATTGTCAGAAGACAAGATTGATTTGAACTTAATTCTTTTCTTTTATGTTATCATTCTTCATCAATACCTATGTAAATAAATAAATTAATAAATAAATTAGCTAATATAATGAATAAAACAATCTTCCTAACATTATGACTATATAACATATGGAATGTATGTAATAAAATTAGAAATCCAGTGTTGCATAACTTTAGGATCATACATCAGTAATAAACTCTCCACTTTGGAGAGTTCAGTTATTACCCCAGTTCCAAACCAGAAGTTACGAGAAAGAACTAGATCGCGACAAATGTAGTATAAATGCAGTGTGAGAAACAGCGGACTAGGAGTTGATTTTTGTACAGCAACAGAAAAGGAATTACAACGATAAGGGATTTGAATTGTGAGATAGTAGTGAAATCGGTTTTGAATTAAGTGGAAGTTATTTTATATTGAAACAAATAAAGTGTTTTGAAACATCATTATAATTTCGAACCCTTGCTGAGATATTATACATACATATTTATGTAACTTTACGTTGCTGTCACTGTTCTTATTATAATTTAATAATATAATTAATTGATGGCAACGATTAGTATAAGGCCTCGTAGAAGTAGCATCTTCCGACAGGTGCTGGTTCCTTAAATGACGAGAATGAGCCTCTGCAGCCGAACATCTTGCAGCTCTGCTAATAAGACCTACTTCTACACGCCTCCCCGTGGCGCCATCTGGGAATCTCACTAGAGGTTGCGAAGTGAAGGGGGCAAATGGCGAGTTTCCTGCGCCATTACACAGGATTAGTGTCGAAAAAACAAAACAAGACCTTATCCGGGCTACTCCGACATATTTGGAGCTCAGGCTGGAAAGGATTTCCAGGACTTAGTCAGGGTCTTGGAAAAGAAATGGTGGCGGACGAGTCCTATAAGGGCCAACGGCAGCGCTCACATCCCGGAACGGGTTACTGGCTTCGGTGTAACCGACCCCTCGTCCTAGGGGCACGCAAAATGGAACTGGTCCTCCAGGTTGGGGGTTGTGCCGCCGGGGTAACTGCCCGGCCATTTAAAAAGAATTAAGTTACGAAGCATCAACAAGCCTCGGATATAGACGGATCTACTGTTGACAGCCCACGCAAACGATTTAAGGACAATGAGCTTCGGATATGCACGTGGAATGTTAGATCCCTTAATAGACCACGTGCAGCCGAGCAACTAGCGGAGGCCCTAGACTGCTGAAAATGGAGCCATCCGATGGGATGGGCCGGACAATAAGAAGATGAAAAACTGCGATATCTATTACGGCAATTGCTATCGACGGCAAAAGCTGTGCTTATTTGGATGCGGATTTGTTGTCGGAGGCAGACTAAGACAAGAAGTCCTCAGCTTCCGGTTTTGTGTCCAGCAAAGATTTAAACAAGGCGATGCGCTGTTATGCGATTTTTTCAACATCGTACTTGAAAGAATAGTGCAAAACCCACGAGCAAACACAAGAGGCACTATCTTTCAAAAGTCCGTCCAACTACTCGCATACGCCGACGATATTGACATAATCGGGAGAAAGCAGCGTGATGTCAGTGGCGCTTTCGCGAGTATTGAGACGGAAGTGGCGTAAATGGGTTTAGCGGTTAATGAGGGCAAGACCAAGTATATGCTGTCAATCAAAACGAACAATCAACACCGACGTCTCGGGCAGAACGTCACCCTCAGAAGATATAACTTTGAGGTAGTTAAGGACTTTGTCTACCTAGACTCCGCTATAAGTACAGACAACGAAACCAGTGCTGAGATCAAACGAAGAATAACTCTTGCCAACTGCTGTTTCTTTGGGCTAAAAAGGCAATTGAGTAACAGACCCCTTTCTCGGACAATAAAAGTCACCCTTTATAAGACCTTTATAATCCTGGTCCTGCTCTATGGCTCAGAGGCATGGACATTATCAAAAATGGATGAGGGTGTTCTTGGTTGCTTCGAGAGAAAAACTCTTCGGGCGATCTTCTTTCCCGTCTGTATTGACGGTGAATGGAGGAGGAGATACAACGACGAACTGTATGGACTGTGCAGCGACATAGACCTAGCCAGAAGAGTGAAGACTGAGATGGCTGGGTCATGTAGAGCGCATGGACACCAATGCTCCGGTCCGAAAAGTCTTCGAATCCGCTCCCGAGGGACAGCGCAGTAGAAGAAAGCCAAGACTCAGGTGGCGCACGCAAGTGGAAGAGTACCTCAGCTAACTTAGCGTGCGAAACTGGAGGCAGCTAGCCAGGGATCGAGCTGGCTGGAGAAGCTTGTTGACTGAGGCCCAGGTCCACCCCGGACTGTAGCGCCACTTAAAGTATGTAAGTATTATACCTATACTAAATAAAAATAGAAACATATTTCACATGTGTTGTTATGAAAAATTTTGATCTCGTAATTAAAATCGGAATTACTTTTAAACAAATTTCAATATTTAATATAGTATCCTGTTCCGGATCTTACAAGTAATTAAATATTTACAAGTAAGGCGACAGATAATGGTTGTTTTGTTATTTGTCGAAACAATTATGCATTCGTTACGAAACGGGATGAATTTTACTTGAAGCTCATAAGCGTAGTGCATTATATTGCGTTGAATTAGTTGAAAATTTGCATGGAAATTGTAATCAATGAATTATAAATTTGTATGAGAATTTGACTGAATTATGGCGTAAAAGGTATGGCCACCTTAATGTGAGCTCTAAACTCAAACTGCGTAACGAAGGCATGGTGTTAGGTTTGCATGATTATACTAAGCCGTAGGTGGATTGTACTATATGCAATAAAACTTAGACAAATAGACTGCCGTTTCCAACGAAAAATGAGAAATCGGATTTAATCCATACAGATTTATGTAGTCTGAGCAGGTAGAGTCAATAAGCAAATATTTTTACTTTGCCACATTTACCGATGATTTTTCTCGCAGAGTCTCGAAATAAGAGCGAATACCTAAGCATTTCCAAACAGTTTAAATATTTAGTAGAAAATAAAACTGGCAGAAGTGTAAAAACACTCTGATTCTAATATTGTGGAGGAGTGATGAAATAAACTACATATTTTATACCAATTGTACGTCCTTTAAGTTACAGCGAGATCGATCCCCCGTAGCACCTCGTGAATCAACCGCTGAAGGTTTTGGGTTGCGTTGTGAAGATGAGTTCCGATCGACGAGCTGCGGGTATGGTCAATTGCTGGTTATAAGGAAAAGCTATTTCGGTAGCGAGTTGCCTTGTAAATCGATGAGGTGGGCCCTTTTTACGTTCACCATGAGATCGTGGTGCTGGGCCCCCCCTTAAGTAAATGGGGCAGCTCACTTAGCGACCCTTTAGCTGCCTGAACCATCTCGTAATAGAGTTGGCTCGGCTTCTCGTCGGTAAGGAGAATATCGTAGAGCACGCGTAGAAGTCGTTTTTGTTAACTGTCAGCTAAATAATCGGTGCGTTGACAGCGAACAAATTCTTATTTTCCACGTTCCGGAGCGGCGTCAGATATTAGTCAAGGTTCCAGGGATCGGTAATGCGAGTGAGCGGTAATTAAGGGCAAACACGATTATCCTGTAAGATTTTTGTTGTCTCAAAGTAAAAATTTAACAGGAAAACCAATTGACTCTATGAAAGGTGGCATCAGAAGGTGATCGTAGTATTTTGCTGCCACGTCACCGTGGTAACTTGGACTCGCCTGCCGAGCAACTCCTTCTCTGTGTGGTTTTCTTGTTGGTGTTGAATCCATAAAATACTAAAAGTCTAAATTAATTTAAAATTTTATTGAAACGTTGCAAAAGATCAAGAAGTGATATCTCGATGACGGTTGTAGTGGAATCTGGAACAAAGGAAAAAAGCACCTGGCATTTCTTGGAGGCTCCTCTCAAGTCTGTTTTGGGCGCCTGGTATCCTGCCGTTATTTGGCTGTCAATTGGTGCTCGGCGATGCCAGAGTGCTCCGTTTGGTGTGTCCTCCTGCCACATATATGTGAACCCATATTATTATTTTTTAAATTATTTGATAAAAGTAAGTTACAAATTTAAGTGTTCTTCCTTTATTTGTTCGTCATCTTCAGAGTCGATCCATCGTGTTGCACAGGAAAATCCAGAAAGAAAGATTGAAATAAAAAAAGTGCACTTTACTTTCCCGAAGCCCCCATGTATCCCCAGGTGCAATAAAGATCCATTTTGTTGTTAGATTAGATAACTGCTCTTTACCGTCCCGACGCGTCTTTAAGTTTCTTTTCATCTCCCGGAAATTCGTCCCGTCCCGAGTCTCTTGCAGCGCAGCCTGGTTTTTATTAACTTTTAAATCTTATTCTATTATCTCCACAGAGTTGAGTCTCCGACGGTTACGGTTCGGCCAAGTATCTGCACACGATATTAGAAATTCTGGTCCGGTGAACTACTGACATGATGTGTTGAAACATGAAGAGTCTAGCAGTTTTGTTTCCTCATGTGCTATATTTGGTTTTGCAGGGACCCAACGCCATTCTTTTATGGATGCTAACTCAAGAATTTCACTCACCCACACTGCGACAAATTGATGGTATCGACGGTAATCAGACCGCAGCCAGCTTAATACAGTAATGGAAACAGATCAAAATTATTTGTCCTTGAAAGCAATAGAGTATGACCAAGTGATGGCTTTAACGAGCCTAGGTCCGAGAAGCGCAGCCTGTAGTTCTAATCTTGGTTTTCGCGGCGATAAGTGCATACACGTTAAGTTTTTCTACCTGGATCTTATGTATGCGACCGTTGTGAATGTATTATGACTTGCATCTACGAATTCGTCCAACTGAATTTCAGGGTACTCGACGAAGTTAGTTGATACGCATCAACATTAAACCATTTTCTATTTTTAAAAATACCGTGCGTATGTAAACAGAAAGGTGATGTAACAGAAGTCAAAATTCAATGCACAACTTGCAAAGTGTACTTACATTAGAAGTGCGTCAATATTCGAGCTGTAACTAGCTGAAAAAAAAACGTACCTTTCCACTGTATATAGTGTGCGCGAAAAAGAAGAAAATCTCTTCAATCTCCATCAGTGCTGAGCCAGGCGACAACGGAATGTTCAGCCGGGTATACGCCTCCTTGTGAAAATATGGTGACTTTGAATCAGGTTATTATCGAGAACAGTAGTTCTGAATCAAAGATTACTCTCGAAGTGGTTTAGCGTGAACTTGTTGTTTTAAAGGAATACACTCAAAGTTCAGTTGCTTTAATAAGTGAGCTTCGGAAAGAGAACAAATCGTTGAAAAGAGATGTAAACCACCTCCAAACCTTAGTGAATTCTCTCAAAGAGAAATCACAAAAAAAATGTGTTGATACTGTCGGTATTCCAAATGTCAACAGAATGCTTTTACATCTGCTGTTAAAAAATTATCGGAAAGTTTGAATGAAAAGTTTTCATCTGAAGATATCCATAGCTGATATACCAGCTACTACAAAACTACAACTACAACTTACTTACTAACTTTAGGTGGCGCTACAGTCCGGGGTGTACCTGGGCCTCAGTCAACAAGCTTCTCCAGCCAGCTGGCTAGCTGCCTCCAGTTTCGCACGCTAAGTTGGCTGAGGTCCTCTTCCACTTGCGTGCGCCACATGAGTCTTGGCCTTCCTCTACTGCGCTGTCCCTCGGGGGCGGATTCGAAGACTTTTCGGACCGGAGCATTGGTGTCCATGCGCCCTACATGACCCAGCCATCTCAGTCTTTGGATCAATACTCTTCTGGCAAGGTCGATGTCGCTGTACAGTGCGTACAGTTCATTGTTGCGTCTCCTCCTCCACTCACCGTCAATGCAGACGGGACCGAAGATCGCCCGAAGAATTTTTCTCTCGAAGCAACCAAGAACACCCTCATCCATTTTTGATAATGTCCATTCCTCTGCGCCATAGAGCAGGACCGGGATTATTAAAGTCTTATAAAGGGTGACTTTTGTTGTCCGAGAGAGGGCTTTGCTACTCAATTGCCTTCTTAACCCAAAGAAACAGCGGTTGGCAAGAGTTATTCTTCGCTTGATCTCAGCGCTGGTGTTGTTGTCTGTATTTATAGCGAAGCCTAGGTAGACAAAGTCCTTAACTACCTCGAAGTTATATCTGTCGAGGGTGACGTTCTGTCCGAGACGTCGGTGTTGGTTGTCCTTTTTGCTTGACAGCATATACTTGGTCTTGCCCTCATTGACCGCTAAACCCATTTTCGCCGCTTCCGTCTCAATACTCGCGAATGCGCCACTGACATCACGCTGCTTTCTCCCGATTATGTCAATATCGTCGGCGTATGCGAGTAGTTGGACGGACTTTTGAAAGATAGTGCCTCTTGTGTTTGCTCGTGAGTTTTGCAATATTCTTTCAAGTACGATGTTGAAAAAATCGCATGACAGCGCATCGCCTTGTCTAAATCCTTTCTGGACATCAAATGTCTCGGTGAGATTTTTACCGACCCTGATGGAGCAGCGTGCGTTCTCCATCGTCATCCTGCACAGACGGACGAGTTTGGCAGGGATGCCAAAACTAGACATTGCTCTATATAGCTCGTCTCTATAGATGCTGTCATACGCGGCCTTAAAGTCGATGAACAGGTGGTGGGTATCGATCTGAAGCTCATGGGTCTTCTCCAAGATCTGCCGTAGTGTGAATATCTGGTCGATGGTGGACTTTCCTGGCCTGAAACCACACTGATATAGACCTATCAGGTTGTTGACAAACGGCTTCAGGTGTTCACACAATACGGCGGATAAGATCTTATATGCAATGTTAAGGAGACTGATGCCTCTGTAGTTGGCGCAGTTCAGAGGGTCTCCTTTCTTGAGAATTGGACAAACAATGCTGAGGTTCCATTCATCGGGCATACTTTCGTCCGACCATATTTTACAGATGAGTTGGTGTATGCTCCTTACCAAGTCATCGCCTGCCGCTTTGAAGAGCTCGGCAGTCAGGCCATCCGCTCTAGCAGTTTTGTTGGACTTAAGCTTCGATATGGCTATCTTCACTTCATCCAGGTCGGATGGACGGAATTGTTGGTCATCATCGTCCAGGTTGATAGGTTGATTCTGCCTGACAGCGGTATTTAGTCCGTCATCGCCGTTATACAGTCTGCAGAAATGATCTTTCCAAATCCTTAGCATCGACTGCGATTCTACTACGATGTTCCCTTGTTCATCTCTACAGGCTTCGGTTCGGGGTTCGTTTCCGCGGCATGTTATTTTTACCTTTTGGTAAAACTTCCAAACCTCATTCCTGGAGTAGCATCTCTCAATTTCCTCGATCGCGCGCTTCTTAGCTCTTTCTTCTTCCTCTTGAGAAGCCGGTGCTCGTCTCTCCTCTTCCGCTCATAGAGCTCATGATCAGCTCTGGTCTTTCTAAGCAGCGCCGCGTTATATGCATCTTGCTTAGTTGCATGTGCTTGCCGGCATTCATCATCGAACCAGGGGTTTCGTTGTGGTGGACGAGTGAAACCCGGCACATCAGAAGCGAAATCTCTGATGGCGTTTTGGCAGTGTTTCCAATGGTCTTCGATGCTTGATGCTGGCGGCATTGGACCTCTTAAGAGATTAAGAGACACTCGATCGGAGAAGGACTTGG
The DNA here is from genome assembly GCA_928272305.1 of Volucella inflata. NCBI lineage: Eukaryota > Metazoa > Arthropoda > Insecta > Diptera > Syrphidae > Volucella > Volucella inflata. Next base: position 78,977,690 of record OV743716.1, on the reverse strand, counting down.
CGATCTCTTGCGATTGTAGCCGTCTGACGTCGAATTTTCTCACAGCATTAGTTTGTCTTGGCGTAGTTTGGGATATTCGCAACCGTACCTTGGCTACAACAAGGTAATGGTCCGAGTCGATGTTGGCTCCTCGGAACGTACGGGCATCCATAATGCTGGAGGAGTGTCTTGCGTCGATCGCAATGTGATCAATCTGGTTGACTGTTGATTGATCAGGAGTTCTCCAAGTCCCCTTGTGTATGTCGAGATGTGGAATCCGCGTGCTAGCCACGACAATGTTTCGCCCCGCCGCAAAGTCGATTAGCCTGAATCCGTTATCGGAGGTGGTGTTGTGCAGGCTATATTTTCCAATTGTTCCACCAAAGATACCCTCTCTTCCTAGCTTTGCATTAAAATCACCGAGGATAATTTTAATGTCATAGCTAGGGTATTGCTCGTAGGTCTTGTTAAGGAGCTCGTAGAAGGCATCCTTGGTGTCGTCATCTTTCTCGTCTGTGGGGGCGTGCGCGCATATAAGTCTAATTTTAGCGAATTTAGCCTTGATGCGGATTGCTACGAAGCGCTCGCTCACATGGCGGAAGCTGAGGACTTCTTGTCTTAGTCTGCCTCCGACAACAAATCCGCATCCAAATAAGCGCAGCTTTTGCCGTCGATAGCAATTGCCTTAATAGATATCGCAGTTTTTCATCTTCTTATTGTCCGGCCCCTCCCATCGGATGGCTCCATTTTCAGCAGTCTAGGGCCTCCGCTAGTTGCTCGGTTGCATGTGGTCTATTAAGGGATCTAACATTCCACGTGCATATCCGAAGCTCATTCATTCATTGCGTGGGTTGTCAACAGTAGATCCGTCCATATCCGAGGCTACAAAAGGAAAAACAGCAACAACAAACAACAACAAACAGACTTCGCTATCATCGTCACTGGGAAAGAATGTGTGTCTGAGATTTATTTAACTTACTTGGTGAAGAATTTGGAAATCGTCACATACACATCAACGAATCGCTTACTAATGCTAATAGAATGTTATTTGAGAAAGCCAAGGAAGTAAAAATTGCTAGAAACTGCTTTTGATGCTCTTAATATTTAAGATTAGAGTAAGGATGTTTTATTGAATGAACTATGTACCTAGTTCGTCATTGTATTTCCTCCTCCGCTCACCTTGAAGCAGATGGGACCGAAAATCACTAGAAGAATTTTCCTCTCGAAGCAGTCAAGAGCACCCTCATCTATTTTTGTTAATGTCCATGCCTCTGCGCCATAGAGCAGGATTGGGGTTAATAAGATCTTATATAGGGTAACTTTAGTTGTTCGAGAGAGGGCTTTGCTAGTCAACTACCTTCTAGGCCCAATGAAGCAGCGATTGGCAACAGTTTTTCTTTGTTTGATCTCAGAGCTGGTGTCGTTGTCTGAATTTAGAGCAGAGCCTAGGTAGACAAAGTCCTTAACCACCTCAAAGTTATATCTGTCATAGGTGACGTTCTGCCCTAGAAGTCGGTGTTGAGTGTCCTTTTTGCTTGACAGCACATGCTTGGTCTTGCCCTCACTAAACACTGAATTCATTTTCTCGGCTTCTGTCTCAATACCTGCGAGAGCGCCACTGACATCACGCTGCTTTCTCCCGATTACATCAATATCATCGGCGTATGCGAGTAATTGGGACAGCGTTTTGAAGGATTGTGCGTCTTGTGTTTGCTCGTGAGTTTTGCACTTTTCTTTCAAGTATGATGTTGAAAAAATCGCATAGCTTTGTCTAAAACCTTTTTTGACTCCAAAGGTATCGGTGTGATCTTTAACTACCTCGATAGGGCAACGTGCATTCTCCATCGTTTAAAACTAGATGTTGCTCTGCCTAGCTCGTCTCTGTAGGTGCTGTCTCGCACGGCCTTAAAATCGATAAATAGGTGGTGTGTATCTATCTGAAGCTCATAGGCTTTCTCCAGGATCTGCCGTCGTGTGAATATTTGGTCGATGGTGGGCTTTCCTGGCCTGACTCCACACTAATATGGACTTAGTTAATTGCTGACGAACGGCTTCAGGCGTTCACACAATACGGCAGATAAAATCTTGCATGCGATGTTAAGAAGACTGAGGCCACTCCAGCAGCTTTGTTGGACTTCAGCTAAGATATTGCTGTCTTCACTTCATCCAGTTCGGGTTTTTTTTGTTGTTGTTTTCCCCTAGAGGGCGCGTCCTCAGGTGGCGGATGGAGAAACGCTCGGTATTAATACTCGTTATTAATGCAGGGTAGGTGGGAAATAATATACCACCCGTGGACCAAAAGAACAACTATGTGAAGGAACACAGAACTCAAACCAAAACATGGATGGTAAAGAGACGAGAAATCTTAGGGTGCAGGGAGTCGGATCCCCAGTACCAGCGTCTCTCAGGGGTGAGCAAGCGAGCCCCGGGACGTCGACATACAGTGACCGCAAAACCAAAAAACCAGAGATCGTAACCCCGGGAGTGGAACACTTGGCTCCCGTGGAACAGAAATCTACAAGTGAATCCAGAAGAGATCCCTTTAAGAGACGTGCACGGGTACAATGAACACCACCGCCGCCGTCGGCAATAAACACCCCTGTAGGTCTGCATGAGCCGGCCGCAGAAAATCCTCCAGCAGGGATGCCTCCAGCCGCTCGGGATATATTCCAGAAGACTGTAGGCAGTAGCGCCACGGTTGAAGAGGTTCCAGGAAATTCGACTGAAGAGGAACTGAGCAGACTAGGAAGACATGTTGAAGTCGAAAAAGTAGATTTGAGTCCTACAGAAACTCAGCTTCACCTCTCGGCTCCCGAAGAACAAAAACTCGAAGACAAAATTTCCAAAAAAGTACAGAAATGTTGCGACATCTTGAAAATGATGAAGAATGCCTGTGCTAAGCAAAAAAATACTAGCATAGACATCAGAAACGGAATTGCTGCATTAGAGGAATCGCTGAACAACATGAAGTGGGACGCAAAAGTCCGGACCTTCCTGAAGCCAACCCGGAAGATACCGACAGCAAACGAGATCAAAAGAGACAGATCCAACAACAAAGGCAAGACCCCCAGCCGACAACACAAGGTCTAAACGCAGCAAATGTAGGTAAGACCCCAACTTTCAGGAGGCCAGGGCAAAGAGGTACCATACCGGATGTAACCTTCGCTACGGAGTCTACATCCGCAAGAATGAAAAACTGGCGAGTAATCGAGGATTATACGGGCAGCGATCATCAATACATTGTTTTTGATTTAGAAGCAAACCAGCGAGCTCGTATTTGGAACCGTTCACCAGCACCGAGATGGAACATCAATAGGATAGACGAAGAGCTTTTAAAATCCGCCATTGAAGAAGGAGAAAGTGCCGTGCTCCAAGTACAAGGATCCGCGGAAATAAAAGCTGAAGCCACGATGCAACTGATACGGCTCGCTTGTGATGCTTCAATGCCAAGGAAAAGCTGCAAAAACAGAAGGAGAAATCCAGTGTACTAGTGGACAGACGAGATAGCTGAGCTCCGCAGGAGATGCCTACAACATAGGCGCGTAGTCACCAGGGGAAGGAGGAGACACGTTGAAAACATAGAGGAAGCTCTAGCGGAGTTAAGAACCAAAAGATCCGAGCTCAAGAGGGCCATAAATTCGAGCAAAAAACGGAAGTGGGAGGATCTCCGCCGAGACATAAACAGCGACCCCTGGGGCTAAGCTACAAGGTCGTAATGCGGAAACCGCCTATCCTAAACGAAGACAAGATGGAGTGCATTGTAAACGCCCTTTTTCCAACTCATCGGGTCAGGCCTCCCGACAACACACCAGACCGACGACAGGAAACTCCGGGTTTTAGCGAAGAAGAGTTGGGTCTAGCCGTGCGGACAATGAAAAGCAGAAGAGCACCGGCCCAGATGGAATTCCAGCAGAAGTAATAAAAGTGACTGCCCACGCATACCCTAACCTGCTGCTCAACATGTACAACAGTTGCCTTGAAGAAGCAGTCTTCCCAAAGAGCTGGAAAAAGCAACGATTGGTACTGATCAGCAAAGGAAGAGGAGACCCAGATTCTCCATCAGCGTACAGGCCCTTATGTATGCTGGACACCGCGGGAAAACTGATGGAAAAGCTGCTCAAATCACGGTTACAGATGCAGTACAAAAAGCGGGAGATTTGGCAGGAAGGCAGTACGGGTTCAGGAAAGGACGCTCCACGGTCAGAGCTATCGAAGAAGTGGTGAAGTCTGTTCAAACCGCCCACGAAGGAAGTTTCCGCTCTAAGAAGATCGTTTTGCTGGCAACCCTGGACGTAAGAAATGCATTCAAGTCAGCCAGGTGGAGTGATATACTAATTGCGCTAGAAAATATATTAAACATCCTAGCCTATCTATAACATATGATGAAGAACTATCTCAGGGATCAGGAGCTGATCTAGGCGACCACAGAAGGCCTATGAAGGAAGGAAGTAACATCTGGAGCAGCACAGGGTTCAATCCTGGAACCAGACCTCTGGAGCATATCCTATGATGATATACTGCGGATGGAGATGCCCGAAGACACCTTTCTCGTTGGGTACGCAGATGATATTGTGGCAGTGACAATGGCAAGAGACACTGAACACCCGCAAAGAAAGTTGAACCAAGTCATGCAATGAACAACCTTCTGGATGGATGAGCACGGTCTTAGTTTGGCAACAGAGAAAACTGAGATAGTCCTTCTGACGAAGAAAATCCCGACCCAAAAAGACTTCTAAATTGGCTCTGAAGTCATCAAGAGCAAGGACGCGGTGAGATATTTGGGATTGAGGCTTGACACAAAACTAACTTTCTGGCAAACAGATAAAGCACGCAACGAAAAGAGCCTCTAGAGTTACAATATCACTCAGTAGATTAATGGCGAACATAGGTGGCCCAACGCCAAGTAAGCGCGGGCTATTAATGTCGACAATGCATTCCATTCTCCTATATGGAAGTGAGACACGGAAATTACTAAGCCTTTTTACATAGGGTGGGCAAAACGGATAGCCCAGCCTGCCAGTACGGCGACTCCCCAGCAAACGACGTACATCACACATTTTTTTTCTGCAGAAGATGGGAAGCCCAACGCACAGCACTGGAAAACAGCATTGGTCTCTTCAACCCAGAAAAAATAGTGGATTAAATGTTGACGAGTGACCTGAACTGGGGAAGAATTTGCCAGTTTGTGGAAGATATTCTCAGAAGAAAGAAAAGAGAACAAGAACAATACCGGAAAAGCACGTAAGCCCGAAAGGGTGTAGGATCACAGCCCCTTGAAGTAATGCGAAAAGCGATCCCAGGGGGTTGTGTCAGAAGCCATAGGGTTGGGAGGAGTTTTAATCCGTTTGATCTGAAAGCATGCGGAGAGAGCCGGGCACACGGGGTTGGTCAACGCCAACAGACCTCCTTAAGGCATTTCTCCTCCCCGCCCCCCCGCCCCGCAAAACAAAAAAAAAAAAAAAAATCGGGTAGACGGAATTGTTGGTCTACATCGTTCATGTTGAAAGGTCCATACTGCCTGAAAGCGGTATTGGTTTCGTCATCGCCGTTATACAGTCTACAGAAATGATTTTTCCAAATCCTTAGCATCGAGTGCAACTCTATTATGATGATACCTTGTTCCCTTGGCCTGTTAAGGGACCTAACATTCTACGTTCATATCCGAAGTTCGTTGTCCTTAAATCGTTTGCGTGGGTTATCAACAGTAGATCCGTCTGTATCCGAGGCTTGTTATAGCTTCGTAAATGGCGGGCAGATTTAGGAAGAGGTAATAAAATGGCGAATTATCCTTTTTTTTTTTTTTAAAATGCTTAGTGCTAATCAATATGGCCTCAGATTTGGGAGATCAACAGAAGATGCACTTTCGAATTTCTGTAGCTTCGTTGTTAAGAGCATGGTTTCTAAAAATTTGACTGCCACTTTGTTTACAGATATCACGAAAGTGTTTGATACTGTTGACCATGATCTTCTTCTTCATAAAATGTCCTAAGCAGGTTTTGGTGGTTTTATGTTAGAATGGATTGCTTCGTATCTCAAAGACAGAAAGCAAAGGGTTAAGATAGGTGATAAATACAGGGATTGGCGTGGTATGCATATTGGTGTGCCCCAGGGCTCAGTACTTGGTTCCAGTCTTTTCTTTATTTTTGTTATTCGATCTTTTTCCAAAACTTAAAAGGGGCTCGAACCGGTTTCGAAGATGATACAGCGTGCACTTTCTTAAACAACTCTTTCCTAGACATAATTGCTGAGATCAATCATGATTTATAAACCTTACGACATTGGTTTGCAATGCATAAATTGGTGATTAGTAATAAAACTAAGATTATGATTGTTACATCTCCCTGCAAAACTAAATTCATAAGTTGGGAATAAACCATTATGTTGGGGTGTGTAGGGTTTAACTTTGATACCTCTTATTAAGTGTGGGGAAATGGGTGAAAAATGCAGTTTAAAATAAAATACGCCTTTTTGGCTTCAAGGGTTACAGCAAAGAGAAAGTTTTTATTCTTACCATGAAACCTACGTAAGGCATCTAACTTTGAGGCACCAAACGCGGGTTTACATCCGTTTTTAAATGGCAGCGATACCTCATATCGCGCATCAGTCAGTCTTGTAGTTGTCTTGAGATAATGCTCTCCACATGCTTTGTCTTCAGCAGTCTCTTTAGTGTCCAATGGCAACTCCTCCAGTTCCCAGAACCTTCACAGCTGAGTATCTGTGTCGAAAACTTGTAAAAAGCTATGGATGCTAAAATAAATTCAGGATAAACATCGCTTCCCAGGAGAATGTCAAAAGTTGCAGGCTTATCGAATTGTGGATCAGCTTACTTTAAGCCCTCGATGTGTTCCCAGTTTGGTAGAGATATAGGCTTGGACGGCAACAGACCAGTCAGCGACTTGAACACGTAGGCCCGGGTATTTGTTTCGAATGGTGTCACCAGCGACCCAAAGGTAAGACTTACATACCGCTGACATGAACCACTACTGATTTTTCCCAATCCAGATACCTCAATGAATGTTCGCCGTTGATGAAGCCCTAATAACTGGACAGCGGATTCAGTAATGAACGTTGCTTCAGATCCAGGATCGACTAGCGCCCTAAGATGATAATAGTTTCCCTTTTAAGACCTCACTTTCACAACGGCTGTGGCAAGAAGCACGCTTGGTTGATCTACCCCAAGAGAGACAGGTTGTTTAATCCTTGATTTTATGTGGAAAGTTTGTGTACCTATTGTAGTGTTAGTACTAACCTTTGTACAGTTGACACTTTTGTCCACAGTTGACATGCAGCAGAGAGTGGTGTTTCTGCTTGCAGTAATAGCAGCGCACACTGCTTTGACATTGACTAGTCCGGTGACTGTATGCAAGTCAGTTCCGGCAAACCCCGATTCTGTCCACTGCCTTAGATCGTTCACAGATCTCTATGGCAATAAACTTCTGACAGGTTCGATGGGAGTGCTGACCTCTACCACATACCTGGCCTGCAAACTGCTTCTTCCCGACGTGCAATACCGTTTTCTTCCCGACCGCAACAGCCTTATGTGCAGAAGAACCGCTGACCTTTATGCCACTCGTTCCAGCTACTGCTTCCAAGGTTCGAAAACGTGTCTCCACGTCTCAGTGTTGGCAACTCCTTCGAACTACACAACTTCTCCTCCCACAAACGCTGAGTAAAAGCAGGTTACTTTTGGACCAGAATATAAATTAGTATGTCATCCCAAGAACTAAGCGGCAATCCTAAATTGTCTAGAGCATGGAAACATTCCTACGACTTGTCGAGAACACTCTCTTGTGGTCGTATCTGGCGACAAGCAGTTCCCATTCTTTGTTAAAAATGCCAGAAGATGCTAAATGCTGCAACAAACGAGCAGCTTCACCTGTAGGAGACTTCAAATAGTGAAGCTTTTGGATTTCACCCAGCTTCTTATTGGTGTGGACTAAGGACAAAAAAACATCGTGGAAAGCCCCCCACTTCGTATACGAGCCCTCAAAATGTGGTATTTGATTTTGGGGTAATGAAAACTCATTACAAGAAGTACCTGTGGATTAACCTTCCACAATCTTCTCCTTGGATGCTAACTTGGCATTGTCTATAGCGTCGACCAATTCACCTTGGTAAGTGAAATATGTTTCTTGAAGCAGATCAAAAATTTCATCAAAATTTTCTTCTTCCAGACCTTCTTCAATTTCTCCTCGTCGAATCATCGTTTGAAGACCAAGCGCATTTTTGAAGTTCCAAATGTTGGGGTGTGTAGGGTTTAACTTTGATACCTTTAATTAAGTGTGGGGAAATGTGTGAAAAATGCGGTTTACAATGAAACACGTCTTTTCGGCTTCAAGGGTTACAGCACAGAGAACGTTTTTATTTTTTCCGGAAATTACTTCCATATTTTACCTTACAAACTGTCAAACATTTGTACTAAAAAACACATTTTACAATTCGTTACGTTACGTTTCCTTGTTACATTTGATTAAGTTTCAATTAAATTATCTTAGTATATATAGATTACAATTATTATATAAACTAAAATATATATATTATTTATACATTTTGTTCACGAACACATTAGCTCAACTTACCCATTTTCCCCCTGATTCAAAACAAAACAGAACAACTGTCAAATACGGAAACAAAAAGTTCGATTCTCGAAAGAATTTCCGATTTTCGAAGAGAAACAAAAAGATGATGCCAAGCCAAGCAAGGCTTGGAATCAAATTTATTTAAATAGGGTAAGGTAGGGAACTGATTGCTTAAAACAGCTATTAAGCTATCCAGCGGGAGAATACGACCGTGATTAAAATACAGTAGTAGTGGGAAAAGCTATTAGGCAAAATAGAGAAAAACTGTGTTAAAATAGCTAAGTGCATCACGCCAAACAAAAGAGCACAGTGGCGTGACTATTAACTAAGACACAAAGTGCAGAAAAAAGAGGAAATAATATAGAGACTTTAAAAAACTAAAAGTACCAAGATATCGACAAAGGCAAAGAAAAAAGAGAGGTTACGAGATTTTATAAAATAAGAAGTGCTAAAATGCCGACAAAGACAAAACAAAAAAGGAAGAGTTACAGAAATATACAAAAAGGGGAAAAGGAATTAAATTTAGGTGTTAGAATTTATAAGTAAACAAAAAAACGGAGAATACAAAATTTGTATTTAGGGAAAAGAAACGCCATGCAAGAGGCAATAACGAGGCTATCACAAACAAAAATATGGTGATCGCTACCCCTTTTCCGTTATATATCTGTAAGGGCAATAATGTGAACTTTGTGAAATGAAACCGCCAGTTACGTTATTTGAACAAATTATTATATATGTGCGTCTCCCTCTAACACTCCTGCCCCGTGAATCACTTAAGGATTCACAATCAAAGGTCAGAACAGCAAGTTTCGATCTGGGCGTCGAATGTATCCGTTGGATGTTTTCACTTCAGCAAAACGTATTTGTCGATCTTTAGCAGGAAATACTTTAGATATAAGTCCTCTTTGCCATAGACCACGTGGCTTGTTCGAATCACATACAATATAGTAACAAGGTCATTCAGCTGGAGCGAACGAACTTTGTTAAGCCATTTTGGACGTCTTAGTAATTGCGGAAGATACTCTTTAGTCCACTGCTTTCACAACCGACCTTTTAAATTCTGCGCTATTCTCCATTGCTTTTTTAGGCATAATCTTTCGTCAAAGCTTTGAGGCGTTTGTGTAGAGTTAGCACAAGCTATGAAAAACTGATTCGGAGTTAGTGGTTCATCATCTTTCGTTGATATGGGAATATCTGTTAGTGGACGGGAATTGATGATATTCTCGGCTTCAATGAGAACACTTCGTAGAGTTTCTATTCTCGGGGCTTCTTCAAGTATTGTTTTATTAAGCAAGCGCTTTATAATCCTAATGAGTCGTTCCCAACAACCTCCTGGGCTAAGATTGGATGGACAGTTAAAAATCCATTCGATACTGAGCTTCATAGCTTCATCGTTAATGCGGTCAACGTTTAACAAGCGATGGGTTTGTTTTAACTACTTTTGGGCACCAATAAAGTTGGTATTATTGTCGCTTCTGATCCTGACTGGTGTACCTCGGCGATTGATGAAATTGCGTAAGCACAAAATGAAAGCGTCTGTTGAAAGATTTTCGGCTAGCTCAAGATGAGCCGAAGAGATCCGCGCCAGTGTATGTAAATAGACGGACATACAGTGTTATACGATCAGGAGGTACTTGGCCTATAAGTGGTGGTATTGGATTGGCCCTCTCAATTTTACATTCCATACAATTGCGCTGTACGGCTTTTAAAACAGTTCGGGCTTGTGGAAGCTAAAACTTCTGGCGGACTTCATTAAGTGTAGTTGCTGTGTTTTGATGATGAAACCTCTCATGGAAATGCTGCATGATAAGTTTTGAGACCATATGTTCTTGCGGCATCAGGATCGGACATTTGGTATCAAGTGGCAAAAGGTAGGCTTCGTCTATACGACCTTCAATCCTTAAAAGACCATCGTCGTCAAGGTAGGGTCTTACAGTATAAATAGGACTCTTCTTTGAAATTTGATTTGACAATTTGAGAGCGGCTATTTCTGTAGGAAATTGCTCTTGTTGAACCATCCGGGATAACAATTTTTCAGGAGCCTTAATTTCAATCACAGTGAGTTGACCCGTTTTTGTTGGCTTTGTGCTCACTTTGGCTAGGAATAGGAACTTGTTGACGGCACGTAGCATCCAAGCCACAGATCGCTTTAGAATAAATTAAGAAGGGAACCGATTAAATTGAATCAAAGTATTATATGCACGATTAGAAAAGGTATGACTTCCCCTTCCAAAAGATCCGGCGTCGGTTCATCCATTATAGTAGGTCAACATTCTTCAGGCAACTTTAAGAACGAGGGACCAGAGAGCCACACACTATTGACCTTTAGCTTTGGAGGTCAAGACGCGCGGGTGGCCACATCTGCGCTGTTTTCTCCTGTTGGCGTGCAACGCCACTGAGATGATTGTGTAGTGGAGAGAATTTCTGCAATGCGATGACCAACGAAAGACTTGTACTTTCGTTCGGCTGAATTGATCCAGTACAAAAGAGTTCTTGAGTCTTTCCAGAATGTTATTTTAGAAATGTTGACGTCATGACTGCGGACAATAATCTTGCTGATGCGTGTGCCCAAAACTGCAGCTTGAAGTTCCAGTCTAGGAATAGACATCAAGTTTTGAGGTGCACTGCGAGCTTTTCCATAGACAAATGCAACATCAACTCCTTGGGTATGAACAATCCGAAAATACCCGGCAGCAGCAAAGGCGACTTGCCTCGCGTCGATGGAGATGTGGAGTTGGATATCGTATGAGTCGTGCAAGTGCGTCGAATAGCGCCGTTAGGTCTAAAAGGTGGTGATTTTCTGGAATTCCTTCCACCAGGCAGCCCACTTCGATTTTACTTCTACATGTGTCTTGAACCAGCACTTTAAGGTGAAGTAAGAAGTCAGCTAGTAGGCCATAAGGATCAAAGATTGCCATAACGATCCCCAGTAATTCTCTTTTCATTGGCAGACGTATTCCATTCAGAACTTCTTTTGGAATACGATAAAATTTAGTACTGAATACAAACATATCGGCGGCAGTATTCCAATACATCACGAGCACTTTTTCCGAATGGCTTTTGGGGTTCCATGTTGACGTTGTTGATTCTCTGTTCACTACTGTTGTTCACGGCTGACTGAAGATGGCTAGAATTTGATGTAAGGCTTCTTAAATCGAAACTGGCTTCTGCGTTGATCTTACTGCATACTCGAATGGCTTCTTCCTCACTTCGAAAACTGGCTACAAAATCGTCCACATAGTGCTTGTTAACTATTGCTGCTGTGGCATCGGGGTATTGGCATTGAAATTCTTCGGAATTCAGGTTTTTTATATACTCTGCACTGTATGGCGAACAAATGGCTCCAGAAATCATTGTGTAATGCTCAAGCGAGTCTCAATTTCTCCACAAAAACCGTTGAGCATTCTGATCTTTGTGTCGTATTCGAACTTATGAAAACGTCTCACAAATGTCGGCAGCTACTCCCATCATGCTTTCTTACTTTAGGTGGCGCTACAGTCCGGGGTGGACCTGGGCTTCAGTCAACAAGCTTCTCCAGCCAGTTCGATCCCTGGCTAACTGCCTCCAGTTTCGCACGCTAAGTTGGCTGAGGTCCTCTTCCACTTGCGTGCGCCACCTGAGTCTTGGCCTTCCTCTGCTGCGCTGTCCCTCGGAGGCGGATTCGAAGACTTTTCGGACCGGAGCATTGGTGTCCATGCACTCTGCATGACTCGGCCATCTCAGTCTTTGGATCCTCATTCTTCTGGCTAGGTTCATGTCGCTGTACAGTCCGTACAGTTCGTCGTTGTATCTCCTCCTCCACTCACCGTCAATGCAGACGCGACCGAAGACCGCCCGAAGAATTTTTCTCTCGAAGCAACCAGGAACACTCTCATCCATTTTTGATAATGTCCATGCCTCTGCGTCATAGATCAGGACCGGGATTATTAAGGTCTTATAAAGGGTGACTTTTGTTTTCCGTGAGAGGGCTTCCTACGCAATTGCCTTCTTAACCCAAAGAAACAGCGGTTGGCAAGAGTTATTCTTCGCTTGATCTCAGCACTGGTGTCGTTGTCTGTATTTATAGCAGAGCCTAGGTAGACAAAGTCCTTAACTACCTCAAAGTTATATCTGTCGAGGGTGAGGGTGACGTTCTCCGAGAAGTCGGTGTTGGTTGTCTTTTTTGCTTTACAGCATATACTTGGTCTTGCCCTCATTGACCGCTAAACCCATTTTTGCCGCTTCCGTCTAAATACTCGCGAAAGCGCCACTGACATCACGCTGCTTTCTCCCGATTATGTCAATATCGTCGGCGTATGCGAGTAGTTGGACGGACTTTTGAAAGATAGTGTCTCTTGTATTTGCTCGTGGGATTTGCACTATTCTTTCAAGTACGATGTTGAAAAAATCGCATAACAGCGCATCGCCTTGTCTAAATCCTTGCTCGACACAAAAGGGCTCGGTGAGATCTTGATGGAGCAGCGTGCGCTCTCCATCGTCATCCTGCACAGATGGACGAGTTTGGCAGGGATGCATTTGCTAGGCATTGCTCTATATAGCTCGTCTCTATAGATGCTGTCATACGCGGCCTTAAAATCGGTGAATAGGTGGTGGGTATCGATCAGAAGCTCATGGGTCTTCTCCAAGATCTGCCGTAGTTTGAATACCTGGTCGATGGTGGACTTTCCTGGCCTGAAGCCACACTGATATGGACCTACCAGGTTGTTGACGAAAGGCTTCAGGCGTTCACACAATACGGCGGATAAGATCTTATATGCGATGTTAAGGAGTCTGATGCCTCTGTAGTTGGCGCAGATAAGAGGGTCTCATTTCTTGAGAATCGGACAAATAATGCTGAGGTTCCATTCATCGGGCATATATTTGTCCGACCATATTTTACAGTTGAGTTGGTGAATGCTCCTTGCCAAGTCATCGCCTGCCGCTTTGAAGAGCTCGGCAGTCAGACCATCCGCTCTAGCAGTTTTGTTGGAGTTAAGCTTAGATATAGCTATCTTCACTTCATCCGGGTCGGGTGGACGGAATTGTTGGTCATTATCGTAAAAATTGAAAGGTTGATTCTGCTTGACAGCGGTATTTGGTCCGTCATCGCCGTTATACTGTCTGCAGAAATGGTTTTTCCAAATCCCAAATCCTCAGCATTGACTGCGATTCTACTACGATGTTCCCTTTTTCATCTCTACAGGCTTCGGTTCGGGGTTTGTTTCCGCGGCATGTTATTTTTACCTTTTGGTAAAACTTCCGAACCTCATTCCTGGAGTAGCATCTCTCAATTTCCTCGACCACGCGCTTCTCATGCTCTTTCTTCTTCCTCCTGAGAAGCCGGTGCTCGTCTCTCCTCTTCCGCTCTTAGAGCTCATAAGCAGCTCTAGCGTTATATGCATCTTGCTTAGCTGCATGTGCTTGCCGGCATTCATCACCAAACCAGGGGTTTCGTTGTGGTGGACGAGTAAAATCCAGCACGTCAGAAGCGGTGATGGCGTTTTGGCAGTGTTTCCAGTGGTTTTCGATGCCTGATGCTGGCAGCATTGGACCTCTTAAGAGATTAAGACACACTCGATCGGAAAAGGAATTGGCGATCTCTTGCGATTGTAGCCGTCTGACGACGAATTTTCTCACAGCATTACCTTGGCTACAACAAGGTAATGGTCCGACCCGATGTTGGCTCTTCGGAACGCACGGACATCCATAATACTGGAGCAGTGTCTTGCGTCGATCGCAATGTGATCAATCTGGTTGACTGTTGATTGATCAGGAGTTCTCCAAGTCCCCTTGTGTATGTCGAGATGTGGAAACCGCGTGCTAGCCACGACAATGTTTCGCCCCGCCGCAAAGTCGATTAGCCTGAATCCGTTATCCGTGTGGTGTTGTACAGGCTATATTTTCCGATTGTTCCACCAAAGATACCCTCTTTTCCTAGCTTTGCATTAAAATCACCGAGGGAAATTTTAATGCCACAGCTAGGGCATTGCTCGTAGGTCTTGTTAAGGAGCTCGTAAAAGGCTTCCTTGGTGTCGTCATCTTTCTCCTCTGTGGGGCATGTGCGCATATAAGGCTAATGCTAGGGAATTTAGCCTTGATGCGGATTGCTACGAGGCGCTCGCTCACATGCCGGAAGCTGAGGATTTCTTGTCTTAGTCTGCCTCCGACAACAAATCCGCATCCACATATGCGCTGCTTTTGCCGTCGATAGCAATTGCAGTAGTAGATATCGCAGTTTTTCTTCTTCTTTTTGTCCGGCCCATCCCATCGCATTTCTTGAATGGCAGTTATGTCTGCTTTGCAGCAGTCTAGGGCCTCCGCTAGTTGCTCGGCTGCACGTGGTCTATTAAGGGATCTAACATTCCACGTGCATATCTGAAGCTCATTGTCCTTAAATTGTTTGCGTGGGTTGTCAACAGTAGATCCGTCCATATCCGAGGCTTGTTGATGCTTCGTAACTTATGTTTTTTTTAAATGGCCGGGCAGTTATCCCGGTGGCACAACCCCCAACCTGGAGGACCAGTTCCATTTTTGATGTCCCTAGGACGAGGGGTCAGTTACACCGAAGCCAGTATCCCGTTCCGGAATGTGAGCACTGCCGTTGGCCCATATAGGGCTCGTCCGCCTCCATCTCTTTTCTAAGACCCTGACTAAGTCCTGGAAATCCTTGTTTTGGTTTTCCGACACTAACACTGATTTATGGCGCATGCCTTCAGGAAACATAAAAAGAATTCCAATCAGTGATTTGACTTGCTCGGGGCCTTTAAGAAGAGTAGAGTTAAGAGAGATCTCATCCACGGTTGCTGCAGCGTCAAAAACTATTCTTAACTTGTCGGGTTTATGTGGGCTTTAGACAGCAAAATGTGGCAAATACCATACCGGCTGGTGGGTTTAAATACTTCCTCTTTGGAAAGCTTTCTGGCATATCCTTTTTCCAAATACATCGACATCTCGCCCTTGTATCTGTTAGCAAATTCTGGATCTTGTTTGAATCTTTTCCATTTTTCCATTTCCATTTCAGCCATTTTGAAACTATTTGGTAATGCTTGGGGTTAGTTCTTCCAAAGTAGCCCAGTCTCAAATGTTTTACCATTGCGACGAGTAGTCTCTTTCAAAATTTTGCGAGCCCTTTTGTTGACTTCAGACTTTAGTGTCATAGAGAGCTAGATAGGCGTTGTTATTGTGGATTGATTGGTTGGCGCATAGGCAACCGAACCTAGCTTAGTTTTGACAGCTATTGTGCTCTTCCTACTACCACAGATAATAAATCTATACAGATGTCTCATGCCTGTAGTAAAAAATGGTTCACTTTTCGTCGGCTGGCCGACACTCGTCTAGCCGACACGAGCTTTCAAAGTAATATATTTTATTTTCTCTCTTTTTTGCTTTGTTCACTAAAAGATTTTTTTCTCTCACCACAAGTTGTGGGCAGTGGCACAGGGAATATGAAAATCATGTGCAAGGAGCTTGCGGGAAGGGGTATGAAGACATGGCTGTTTGTTTGCATTCAACTGCAACAGGAAATTACATAATTTTTCATGAATTGGTATTTTGTTTGAGTGTATGGGTATGTATGTAAGAAAGAACAATTAAAAGGCGAGAAAAGTGGAATATTTCGTTACATTTTGTAACTGAAGTTTGACAAGTAAAATATTAGTCGTGTTATTACTTGGCAGTGCATAAAAATAATAATAAGTACGTAAGTACTTATTAAGTAAGTGTTATGATTGATCCCTGGCAACAATCACAGTTGCCCCGAATCAAAAATAACCTTGGAACCAACTGTTCCAACCCGGGTTCGAATCACCTCCAGGTAGCGCTTTGATGGCAGCTACACCTGGGCAACAAAATCACAAAAAACCGAGTTGAGCGCCACGTGATTTTTTCCTTTGTATTCACGAAACCTTGAATAAAAGAAAAAAAAAAAAGACCGAATCTAACCAAAATAAACGAAAATACTTCCCGAAGAAAAGCAACAACAAGGTAAAACACCGGACTTCTCCCCACGTTATAACGGCTCCGTTGGAACTCGACGATTTATTTGTTAAATAAGCGGTACACTCGTCGACAGAGTGACCCGCTATTTACAGTCCCGAACACACAAAGAGAAATCTAACGGGTCGCGTGTCTCGTCTATTCTCGAGATTTTTCGGAGTCTTAATTTTTCAATATAAAAGAAAACGATTTTTTTTTCTACACTACACTGCACTATGTACACTATACTCAGCTTTATGGCGGTTCTGTGCCCTTTGCTGGCACAGTCCTATTAATCCCTTCGTCCTGCTATTTCTTTTCCCTGTCCAGATCCTGGTTCCTTCTCCTTATCCCACTTTCCCGGCCGTTCTCGGAAGAACACTCCGCAATTTTATTCCAAAAAAAAAAAAATCTACCTTACTTGTTTTTGTTTTTTTTTTTACAGAGAAAAATTGCTTTTCGCAATTTAACAACACAAAAAATTCGCCCTCTGTCTGTGCTGGTCGTCACCAAAGTGACTTCCAGATCTTTTCCTTTCCACAAGCTCTCGACAGATTCTCACACGCATTCTCACACTCACTCACACACACATTCATTTGGCTCTAGTGAACCCAACAACGGGGTCTCCAGCTACACAACTAGCAAACTTTGCTAGTGTGTGCTCCCGTGTCCAACTAGGCCTCTCACACATTCCAATTGTTTCCAATTGTACACTCTCATTCTAAACTCCTCAGACGCTGAGTTCTCTCCCGCTTCCAGTTATAACTGAGAACTCCACTGAGCGAGTTTATGAGAGCTTGTGGATCCTAGCTATACCTAGCTATTTCCCTAGACACTGGAACTACATTGAAAATTGCGAGAAGCAATGTTTCTCTCATTGCTGATCCCCGGTTAATTTTTCCCCATCGAACTAAACAAAATTGCAAAACAACAACAACCGCGAAGGAGAAAGAAAGTATGATTGAAGATGGAGTGTTGGGACGAAGGAGGAAGGTTGTGTGGGTATAATCCTAATCTGATTATACCCCGGTTTAGCCATTCTCTAAACCGCCACCCCAAAAAAGCTAAGTATATGTGTCTCTGTGCTATATTACCCCGGGTCCCTACTTATTCCGGTGGATCGGCGTTCAGATTTGGGGGGAATGAGGGGACTGACCAATAGCGGGTCATGCCTTACAATTACGTATTTTATTTTGTTTTCTTTAGTTTTAGTTTTCGTTTCGTTTGTTTGTTTATGTTGTGGGCCCTTCTGCCCGCCTGGTACTTTGTTGTGATTTTTATTTTGTTGTAATTGTATAGTTTGTGTTTATGTTATTGTAGTTGTTGTCATTGTTTATATTTGATGTAGTTTATTGTTTTTGGTTATTTTTATTTTTATTAATGTTTTTATGTTCCTACGTTGGAGGCTGTCTCGTAACTTGGCCGTCCGCCTACGGCCTCTGCTGCTCCCTTGGTGCTCCATCGGTGGGGTGATGGCTTCAAAGGGGTCGTCGTCCCTTCACCCATCGAACCTGACTTTTACAGCTGGTGCGTCGTTGGGATGTGTTCGATTATGCTGGCTGTCCGCCTACACACCACCGTTGCTCCTCCGTAGCTCCCTCGTTGGGGGTGTAGCTACAAAAGAGATCGTCATCTCTTTCCCATTTTGCCTTATCTCTGTATCCACATCAATTTCGAGATGTGATGCCAGTAATACTTAAGCCTTTGCTTACATGGCTATCGTTGGGGTGTAAGTTCCGGGGATCGTCCTCCCCCACCCGTCATCATCGTGTTGGGGTGTCTGGCTTACAAGGACCGTCCGTCCCCACCCGTCGATGACTTTCAGACGTCCTGTCTGATGCAGCCCGTTGCGAGTCTCCCGTCTAGCCTACGGGCTTCGACAACGGTGATCTTGGTGAACCTCCTGTCGCACCCTGGGCTAATGGTTCGTCGTGCGTCTCCCTACCGTCCTTAGGGCTTCACCGACCGAACCACCTCGTCCTCTTCTGAGGATAAAACCGCCCGTGAACCTATGTGGGTCCTTTCCGAGGTCTGTGGTCGGTGGGCCAATGGCTGATGGGACCATGGCTGCCCTCCACCTCCGCCAGAGCTCGGTCTTCCCACTCAAAGAAAAGAGGGAACGAAGGGAGAAGCACAAGGAAGAGGGTAAACCTTGTTGCGGGAAAATTTACCGCAACACATACATAGTAATTGAATTGAATTGCTGTGCAACCTAAAATGAGTTTTCGGATGGGAAATTATTTCGTTTTCCTAAAAAACGGCACTCTTAAATATGATGAATGGTTAGCTTTGACGGACGAGTCTCGTGAACATATAAAATGCCTTAAAAAACCTTACATTTGCAGCAAACATTTTGAAAATGGCTTATTGGGAAAAAAATATTTAAAAACAAATGCTTATCCCTCTCTCTTTTTAAAACGAAGCGAGAGTGTTCCGAACTCTGAAGACGATTCTGTTTGCTTTGATCCAGTCAAAGCTAAGATTACGTATGAAAATTACAAAGATTTAAAACTGAGTTCGAATGAAGCTACAATCGGAGAACTAAACTTTGCTTCTAAAAATTTATCAAGGACAAAATTCAATAATCACATTGAATTTGTTTGCGCCAATTGTGAGGCTCATGTAAAAAGGCAATCTTTTTACATTAGGAGAGTTGAAAAGCTCAAGAACAATGTCTTGAGAATAACTATTAAAGAAAATAGAAAATCGAAACTAAATATATTAAAGAAAATTCGTCGTTTAAAAGTGGACAAGAAAAGGCTGCAGGCGCTTGAAAAGCAAAACATTCAAGAGAAAATCGATTCATTGCTTGATATTCATCAAAATGATATGACATTTTCGAAGCTCATCTTATCACAGGGTAAAAATAAATACACCAAAGAGGTGAAATGGATTTCGCAGTGCATCTTTTTTCGTTCAGCTGCCGGATACAACTTTTTGCGGGATCAACTTGAGATGCACTCGCCGCATCCATCTTCACTGCACAGATGGATTAAAATTAAAAGTCTGTCACCTGGCTTAAATGGAAATGTTATGCAGGAAATTAAGGAAATAACCGTGAAATTACCACCAAAAGAAAAAGAAGTTGTGGTTATATTTGACGAGATGAGCCTTCAGACGGATCTAACCTATAATAAATTTAAATATGAAATTGAAGGTTTTGTTGATTACGGAAGAAATCAAAGATATAATTCATACGCTAAGTCTGCATGCGTCTTTATGATTCGGAGCATATGTGGAAATTTTAAGCATGTTTTATATCACGTCGTTTGTCCGAGCAATATACCCACTAAAGAACTTGAAGTTGAGGTATATAACTGCCTTGATATATGCGCAGATTTCAAATTAAATGTAGGAGCTATTTGCTGCGATCAATTTCAAAAGATGAACATGAAGCTGGCCGCACAGGTTCATTAGATGAAAGCGCAGTATCAGTTAAGGTACCGCAAGTCAACGACCTTGCTATTAGATATTTTGCAGGATACTGCTATTTCAAAACAATAAAAAAGATGAATAAAATCTATGAAAATTGTGCGGGAGAAATGCTAACAGACAAGCACGATTTCAATCTAACAGAAATACTGATAAAATTAGAAGAATATGAGAATTCGAAAGAAAATACAGTTCTCTTGTGGCCGTCCGAAAAATTTTTTCAGGTATGCCGTCTTCATACACAAATATTCTCTGCATACTTTGAAAAACTGCCTTTTGCATCTAATTTAAGAGAAAACATAATCAAAGAATTTATAAAGGCAATAAACATGAATTTTCCGAAATGGTTTGATACCTCTAGTGTATGTTACGAGCACAAGATTAATTTAATAAATTTCCTTATATTGCTCTGGAAAAATTGTAAATGGGTCCTTGATAAGAACAGAAATAAAAACACGATTCCCAGAAATAAAATAGAAAAATTGTAAAATGTAATGAAGGCTTAAAAATGTAAGTAGGCCGACATGATAAATTGACAACGATTATTGGAGGGTTGGGAGGGTGGGGGTCGATGTCCTGCCACTTCCTCGCTCGTGTCCTCTGGAAACTACTTAAATAAGGGTGCTTTAACTACAATATAATTTGTCAAAACATGTGATTTCTTAGAATTAGTTTTTCAATTTTGTACTTAAGTAGGCCAAGAGCAGTGATCAATTATTTTGCAGGTATATATATAGATAATACTATGTACATATATTAGAATATATACGTGGTATGTCCCAACATTTTCTACCGTGCCGAACCCTTACTATTAAGGTACGTTTTGAGTTTGGGCAACAAAAAAAGTCGCACAGGGCCAAGCCCGGACTCATTTGACAAAACCACTGATAAAAACATGTTTCTTCTGGGATTGATTTGATTGAACCCGCCGTAAACAACCTGATTGGACCCTCTCAGTGCGGTTTCGCCCCAGGCAAGTCCACAATCGATCAGATTTCTACACTCCGGCAGATCCTGGAGAAAACCCAAGAAGTCAAGATCGATACCCACCACCTGCTTATCGATTTTAAGGCTGCCTATGACAGCATTTATAGAGACGAGCTATATGGAGCGATGTTTAGTCCTGACATCTCTGCCAAACTCGTCCGTGTGTTTGCCTAATGTCGGCTATAGGATTCTATTCAGTGTACTGTGTGAACGTGTAAAACCTCTTCGGTCCACAAAAATACAAAACCTCAGTATTTTTCCAAACCTCCACCCGATTCCGGTAAATAGAAACGCTCTCATAATATGGTTTTTCAATCCCTTTCGCCAGCTGTTTCCAAGATGGTTTAGATCCCATTATACTTGTTCGCACTCCATACTATATTCGGCCGTCCAAATATTTTGCGTATAGTTTTGAAAACTCCATTTTATATAACTTGAAAGAAAAGGGAGCAAATACGTACTCGTAAATATACTCGTACATTTTCCGAATAAGTTCGATCTTGCTCAATGCTTGGAGGAAATTTATCAAATTTTGAAGTCCTGAGCACAAAATTTGAAAAAAAAAACCTGTAATGTATCATAAAATAAATAATACCCCCATGTAATTTACATTGCATAATAAGTTACAAACAAAATAACAAGCACACGTACATAAACCCAAGCAAACCGGTTTTACTGGGCAACGTCAACGTATGATGCCTTTGCAAATCGCAGTCCATTTAAGTACAATGGGCGAATGGTTTTTTTTTATTTATTTCTTTCGTTACGTATTGTTTTTGCATATGAGGTAAACGACTTTGCATGTGTGGTTGACAAGTGGCAAGAGCAAAAAGCGAAAAGAAATAAAAAGATCTTTTTGCTCTTTGGGAGAACATGCAGCTTTTTAAAAACCTTTTTTTTGTGGGCTGGATTTCATTTTCATAGGACACAACTTCACATATGAATGAGACATCTGTATAGATTTGTTATCTGCGCTACTACCTTGAACGGTGGTTAAGGATACATCCAACTGCACATTATCCAAGCCGAGTATTACGACCAGTTTCACCATTTGATAATCTTTGAGTGGCAAATACTCAAAATGTTTAAAATAAGACTTATTAATTGTTTCGGTAAGTTTAGGTTATTAATACTCGTAGTTCTTACATTTTGAATGAAAAACTTTGTTGACTCACCATCACCTCTGTTTCCTTTTGTCCATATCATTGTCCAAAGGCTTGGACAGATCTTTAGGTCCTAACTTTTTGGCTATATCCTCTTCCAAAATTGTTATGGCTGAACCTTCGTCAAACATGGCAAGCACTTCCACTTTACCAATGGGCCTATACAAAGTGACTGGCGAAATCTTGAATAAAAGGCTAGCTGGCGATAATGTTTGGCAACTTAAATATACTTTGTGAGAGGCATCAATAGGAAGGTTTTGGACAACTTCTGAAGTTCTAGCGATCGACTGTTGCTCGTGTAGGCTAGGGTGATGATAACGACGACAGTTTTGGACACCACACACTCTTTTGGAACGACAATTCGAAGTATTATGACCTTTACGTAAGCATGAGAAACATAAACGTTGATCCTTTACTGTTTGCCAATGGGCTGGTACATCAAGTGACTGATTAAAGATAACACAATCAGAAATGGAATGTGCTTCACCACATTCATAAAAATTAATCGATTGTTGGCTAGCTAGCTGATGATGTGCGGGTGCTTTTCCTTTCACATGCATAACACGTCGGGGATGTTGCGATTGTGTAGGTACTTTTGTATTACTTACTTTCGAAGAAGATGGCGATGGTAGTGGCATTAAACACACGATTCTGGCAAGCTCACTTAACCATTTTGAAAAATCGGCAACTGTAGTAAATGGTTTTATTTTTATTGCATGCCTCACCCACTCATACTTCTTGTTTTGTGTTAATTTGCTCACTAATTGCTCCAAAAGTGCCGTGTTTGAAAGATGTTGCTGACAATTGGCTGATGTTAGAAATGCGTTACGGACTTTTGTAGAGAACGAAAGAATGTGCTTAATCTTGTTTTCGGCGATCACTGCAAACTGTTGAATTTTGTAAAGCTGTTGACGAACGATTAAATTTGGTCTTCCAAAACGGAATTCTAGTTCTTGAAACATTTGAAACGTCTTGTGGATGTATGATCATAGAGGCAACTGCTTCTTTGGCTGGTCCCGACAAGCACTTTTGTAGGCGCATAAGGTTTTTTCGATCGCTGTACTTATTTGAAAGCTTGGGTTGTATCTTTACAGGTGGTCACAAATAATGGCCAATCCTCGGCATTGCCTGAAAAATTGGTAAATCATAAAGTTTTGTTGTGGACGGTTGGGAACAAAGATTGACTCGTTCCACTTAGAGCTGGTAAATTGCGTGTCGGCAAAACTGATGCAAGTTGGCTGGCGTCGCCATTTTGATTGGTTTGAATTTGCGTAGTTAGTCTTTCGATGTTCCTTTGGCTTTCTGATGTACTTGTTCTGAGAAGTTCCACTGATGTTTTCAAAGCATTTATGCTGCTTACAATTGAGGCAATGTGATCTGCTTCCATGACTGCTCGAGTTACTTGAATTACTGTTTTTTGATAAAAGGCATCTTCACTTTCTGAAGGCGATCCAAGTCCCGCTGTCCTTCTTAAGTTCTCTGCACTTTCACTTTGATCTGCCATTAATTAATACGACGTTATTTTAACTTTTTTTTTGACATGAAAAAATAGAACGAGTTTTCTGATTGGCTGGTGACTGCGTGGTGAACAATGGCGACGTTGAAAATAGAACCACGAACAACTTGAGAACGCACAAAAATTAAGAAAACGAATGTAAGGGCAATTATGTGAACTTTGGGAAATGAAACCGGCAGTTCCGTTATTTGAACAAATTATTTATTTTAAAATGTAATTAAAGCCATAGATAAGTTTTTGTTTGAAAAGGCTTGTGTTTGTTGGTTTCTTAATGTGTTTTTAGATGCGTTGTCGTCTACCATTACTCGTTGAATGACAAATCCTTTTCATTGTCCTGTTTTTGTATATATGTGCGTCTCCCTCTAACAATAACTATAAGTGGCCTAAAAACAGGGGGGCAACGAAAGTTAAATATAGGAAGAATATTCTCGTATCCACCATTCCAAAGGCCCGAAAAAAAATGGGGACAATTTAAAATAAAAAAGCAGCACCAACGAATTTTTTTTCCGTGGACGTATATTTTTAATAACTTACATACTCGTATGTATATGCTTACAAAAATATAATTTTTATGTCGTTTAGTGCAGTAATCAATTTTGTTTAAAATTTTATAAAAAGAGAAAAAATATTAAAAACCTGCATATAAATTTACAATAGTTAAAGAAAAATATATACAGGGTGTCCCAAAAATCAACGTTAAGCCGGAAATATCAAGTGGTATCGGTTATCACAAAACTAGAAAAGAAAATCTAAGGGACACCCTATATATTCATAATCAGAAATTGTTCTTGCGGTGTATGATTATTTCAAGTGGGTATTTCACGAGTGATAACTTTTAGTTACAATATATTCATGTATTTGTTCAATTTGGTAAGGACGCACATATACATACAATACATATCTTAAATATTCCTTTTGTATACATTTTTTATTTATTTATTTATTTATTTATATTTATATATAATATTTCTTTTTGCTATTCCTAAATGTTCATTTTTTTTGTGTTATTTATTTATTTACTTATATGATTGTCTTAAAAAATATATATATAGTATGCGCTGTGCATGTTTAATTATCTTCGTGTTGTTGAAAATTTTATAGTTTTTTTCCACAAAAACTGCACAGAATGGTATCCTTTATTCGGGCCCCAAATTGGTAGGTTTTAAGCAAAAAAAAATATATATAGTTTGAAAAATGTTTGTTTGTTGACAAATATGTTGAAGTTACTTATTTATTTATATCTGTTATTTGAATTCGTATAGTACTGGCGACTCCCAATACAATACCCTAAAACTCTTTAACACTTAGTGATTTAAGAATTGCTATTATGCAAATTTATACAGCTCTATGTTATTTGAATTAGTGTTTATTAAACCAGTTTTTGTGAAACTCCACTGAGATTGAATGTGTTTCAATCCTTTTGTCCTAACAAAGGGTATGGGCCCAGTCCCACGCAAAGTATTAATATACAGGTTTTCTTTTAAATCAGAAATTTTAAGTTAAAATGAGCTTTTCATTATATCAAACTGATAAGTTAAATGAAGAGAACTCCGATGGATGGAGTTTTCAGATGCAAGCTGTTTAAGTTAATAGCGATCTACGGGCTTACGCTTCAGGCGCTAGTTATTCGCAACTAATGGAGATGAAGTGACAGCATGGTGAGGTATGGATGAGAAGGCGCTGTCAACAATTTTACTTAGCGTAAGATCTTCACAACTTATTCATATTAAAAAATCTACATAGTCAAAAGAAGAGTGGACAAATTTAATAGAAGTCCATCAACCGAGAGGACCAGCCAGGAAGGTGGCTTTGTTTAAGCAATTTCTGTCTTTGAAGATGGTGGAAAGGGTTACTATGTGTAGTCACTTGAATAATTTGTTTACATTTCCGAAAAATTGATGGAAATTAATATTAGAATGGCAGATGAGTTGTTCGTTATCATAATGCTGTTAAGTTTGCCTGGTACGTACCAAAATTTTATCATAGCTATCGAGTCAAGGGATTCACTTCCAACACCAAATACTATGAGGACAAAGCTCTTAGAAGTAGGGAAACGGAGAAGAAGAACAAACTCTGGAGACTGATAAGTCTGCATTTTTCATTTGTCTTCAAAACGAATCTGCACACTCAAGGGAGAACCGGGTTGCAAAGGCAAGTGTTACAATTGACAGAAGAAAAGTCACTATGCTTCTACATGTCGTTACCCAAAATGCTCATTCAGTAGAAATGTGACGTCATCTTTTGGATGTTAAATACCAACACAAGTTCGTCGGCACTTAACGAAAATATGTGGGTGCTTGATAGCGGATCAACCTCTCATATGTGTTGTGACAAAAACCTTTTTACGATCATGTAGCCACACGTCAACAGGTGTTAGAGTTATCAACATTTCTAAAAAGTAAAGATATATAGAACTGATCAATGTCTCACGTGTTCTTGAATTAAAAACTAATTTTATATCAGTGAGCAAGGCGGTGGAAAATAATCATTGTGCCCAATTTAGTGAAAAGGTGGCTAGAATTTTCGACAATGGTAAGAATTTGGTTTTGCATGCGATGAAATATGGTGATTTGTTTGCATATGAAAACGAAACAAAAATGGTTCTGTGCGCTATGCAAAATAACTTAAGTGACAATACATTACTATGGCATGCTACTTAAATATGAAAAGCATGAATCAATTAATAAGTGAGCTATGGAAAAAAGAGTGATGTTTACAAAAATTCCCAATGCGTTGGAATGTAAGATTTGCTTGAAAGAAATCAAAAATGTGTTGTTCGCTTTTTCGAACAAATAAGGAAATCGAATCCAAAGGTTTACTAGAACATAGCATATAGATTGTATGAACCTGTCAGGAGAAAGTTCACTGAGTTGTCTTTTAGATCTTATTCTTCTTATCCTTTTTGTAACCCTTTCCTCGTTATACGAACTTATGCGTAACGAGTTTCCTATTGTTACTGCATCGCTGATGCTTCGCTTATGGGGTTGGCTAATATCGCAGACCGCAGAACGCGTCTACATAATGCTCGGTCCTGGATTGCTTCACTGGTTAGCCCCAGGCGTTGTTGCGTATTTGCCATCTGAGAAATCCAGGAATTCTTTTTCCGACCTCGTCTTCTTACAGTTGGAGTGACCATAGTTGATAGTGCCTTTTTAACCGGATTTTCCGCAGATCTTCTTTGAACGTGGCAATACCAGCTTATTTTATTCACCTCAAGCTGTGCGGTTACTGAATTCCTTATATGTAGACCTCCTCTAATACGCGTAGTTCTAATGCAATCGCGTTTAGTGACTCCATTAGACAGCCTTAACATTTTCATATCCACTGCCGTCATTTATTCTTAAACGCTTCGTACATTGTCCAGCACTGTGAACCGTACATAAGAGCATTAATTTTCGGTCGGAAGAGATTCCCGAATTTTCCTGCCATTTCATCCACCCCACACTCACTCTGTGGTTTACGTCGTCGTCACATTTCGCTTCCCTGTTAAAGATTGATCCTTAGTACTTAAAGGTAGTGCTTTTCGGAAGAACTATTCCGTCCAACATTATATCCGGAACAGGTCGCAACGGATGCGCAAATGGACACGTCAAATGCTCCGTCTTTGAACGACTTATTTTAAATCCATTTCTCTCTAGCGCATTTTTTCATGAATCTACGGCGTTCTGAAAATCTTCGACGTTATCGCTTAGTCTATCTGTGTCGTTAGCGAAGAGAATTGGCATTACATTTGCTTCGCGCATGCAGTCTTTTAAAGATAGTTGAATACTACGTTAAAGAGGAAAGGGCTAAAGACGCCCTTTTAGTATCAGGAATAATAGGGATTCTTACACATTAATTGGTTTAAAAAGCAATGAAATTTCCTACAGTAAAGAGGAAAAGAGTTCTCTCAAAAGATATAGCTCTTAGGAAGACATTTACAAAACTGTTGATACATACATGGTTACTTTGGTGAGATGGCCTAAGAAGGAGGTAATGTTGATGAGATTGCAGGCGGAGGACAAATAAAAAATGAAGTTTTCATTCGAGAAACAAGTGAAACTAATTCAAGCAGTAATGAGAATAGTCAAATCGAGAACGGTAAAATAAGAAAGTCGTTATATGGTTTAAAGGAAGCTGGGAGAGGGTGGAACAGTAAGCTGTATAAAACCTTAAAGGATATTGGTTTCTCCCGTTGCGTTACAGACTCTTGTGTGTATGCCATGAACAGAAGGGTTGACTTCAATGCTGTCGCGGTATATGTCGATAAAATTATCATCGCATGCACAGACGTAGATTCTGTGTGTTATGTAAAGCACGCACTCGCCGACGCGTTTGATTTAGTGGACAAAGGGCCAATTGATTTCTTCTTAGGAATTGAAATAAATCATGATAAAGAGACATGAACAGCATGAGTTCTACTAGGAAGTACAATATTCCCCTGGATCGAGGTGAAAGACTAAGTAATTGTTCGAAAGCTACTTGTTCTAAGATAGATCCAAAGGAATATCAATCGTTGTTGGGTCGTTTATTTATGTAGACATAAAATATCACTATATTCGGGAAATATACAATAAATCTTACATTTTGCTTGCAAAGCATTTCAAATTGTTTAGCAAACTATTGTCAGTTTGAAATGCATTTTAGAATACTAATTTTTTGAGATATTGTATTGAGGGATAGTGTTGAAGTTACTTATTTATTTGTATCAGTTATTTGAATTTGTATACTATTGGCAACTCCCAACACAATACACTAAAACTCTTATACACTTAGTAATTTTAGAATTGCTATACACAAATTTGTACAGCAAACATAAAAAAATAATAATTTATGCTAACAAAATATACCTACGCACGTTCTGTTTATATTGTCGTATGAATGTAACTCTCCACTTTGGAGAGTTCAGTTATTACCGCAGTTCTAAACCAGAAGTTACGAGAAAGAACTAAAACCCGACAAATGTGGTAAAAATACAGGATGAGAAAAAGCGTACTTATGACGATAAGGGATTTGAATTGTGAGATAGTAGTGCAATCGGTTTTGAATTAATTGGAAGTTATTTTAAGTAAAAATAAATAAAGTGTTTTGAAACAGAATAACGTATTATCACTTCGAACCCTAGCTGAAATATTACATTGGTGTCAGAAATTGGGATAAAACTTATCCTGAGTGCTGTGAAAAAAAACATGGCCCGTACATTGCTATAGCTTAATATAACCCAACTGAAAATTGAGCACATGTAGTTTGGAGTATTTTTCTATATCTGAATTTGTCCTTCCCAACCACTGCCTTTTATACCAATTTCATCGATAATTCTTTCTGCACACTTACGCAATAGCCTCAATACAAAATAGTTCCCATAATGTATTTTTCACTTATCGATTTGAACAGTCCGCATTTTTGACTTCATTGACCTAAGTGTGCCAGTCAATTACCCTTCCGTGTTGACTTAATTATAGTTCATCGTAATTTGATACATCTTACGTACGTTGGCTTGCGGCATTTTGGCTTTGACCTTTATAACATACTTCGGAGTGAATGCGTTGAAGTGTCTTTGTTTACGATTTTCCTTTTCGCTAATCGCAGCGGAAGGTTTATTCTCCACTGAGTTATGACGTTGGATTGGGTTTGTATGAGAGTCACTTATTCTGGATGACCTACGAGTATATAACACACTTCGGGGTAAATGCGTTGAAGTGTCTTTATTTACAATTTTCCTTTTCGCTTATGTTGTTGGTTTGGGTTTGTATGAGAATCACTAATTATGCATGTTTTTCTGATTAAGTAAAAGACTAAACGATATTCTCAAAAAAGGCGCGATTAAAAATCAGATTCAGAATGTGGCGTGATAGCCAAGACGAGGGAGAGTTTATTACCAAAAAAATAGTCTTACATTTGGTAAAAGCATTGCCAGAAAAAATATTTGAAGTTTTTATTCTACCACCCACTCTAATCAATCCATCTGCATCCAGAAACGCTGCAAGTGTACGCAAACTGCTTCGTTGGGGAACTTGAGAATTTTGACGTAACGACCTGAGTTTAGCAGAAAAACAGCTTTCTTGAATCATTCAACATTCGCTCTTATATCTTCAAAAAACAACTTATATTGAAAATGTAGGGATTGAAGTTAAGCTTGTAAACTATCAATCTGTAAAAATTTATTGTGGTTATTTCCCTGGTGGTGTATCAACTGATGCCAGAAGAAGGACTTTTCAAAATGATATTAGGAAACTAACTTCCATCCAAGACAACTACATAATAGGCGGGGATCTGAACTGCAGGCATAGAGACTGGGGAAACTCACGGGCAAATGCTTGGGGAAATGTACTTTCTAGTCTTTCTTTAATTCTACATTATTCTATTTTGTTCCCTCCTAGTCCTACGTTTATTCCTACGTCTACTTGTGGCAGTCCTTCGGTGTTAGATTTTTTTGAAACAAATTGTCCAAACACTATTTCACACCCAATCAGTAAAAGTGAACTAAACTCTGACCATAATCCTGTGCACTGTCGACTTTTAAATTCAGGGTTGACAAAAATGCAGTTTATCCAGGACATCAAGAGTACTGATTGGCTCCATTTTCAAAGGATCATCAAAAGAGACCTAAATGATGTCCCCACCCGCATTGATAACGTCCTCAGCACAGATGATGTTGATCGCTCTGTTGAACGTTTTACCAATTCGGTTCTTAGTGCTGCTAATGAATCTGTCAAAAAAATTCCCAAAAAGTATTATACGTCTCCGTTTTCTCCATTTATTGTTGCATTAATAAAATTAAGGAACATTCAGAGAAGAAATTGGCAAAGATGTCGACATCCGAATTTTCGCGAATATGTTCGAACTCTTAATAAACTAATTTCAAAACTCATTGCTAATCAACGCAATAATGAATGGAACCACAAGCTAAGTTCCTTGGACAAATGTGGGAAGCCCTTCTGGAATATAATACGGGTTTTAGAAAACAAACACAGAATTATTCCAGGACTTACAAGCCCCTCTTCTTTTAACTTCACCGATGAGGAAAAAGCAAATATTCTAGCTGATGTCTTCAAGAAAAATCATACTGTTGCTTCCAATATCGGTGATCCTCTTTTAACTACTGTAGTTGACTCAAGGATTGAAGAATTTAACACCTTAAGCTATCTAACTCCTACAAATACGTACGTTTCCGAAAACAAGGTTTCTCTCCTGATAAAGCATCTCAAGACAAGAAAAGCTCAAGGCCTTGATCAAATTAAAAACACTTTCCTAAAACACCTTCCTAGGATAGGAATAAAATATATAACTTTCATTTTCAACTCTTGTCTAAAGATGCAATATTTTCCAGATACTTGGAAAATAGCCAAGGTTATACCAATCCTCAAATCTGGTAAGCCTCCGGACAACGCAGAGAGTTATAGGCCAATAAGTTTACTTAGCTCACTAAGAAAGATGTTCGAAAAAATTATAAAAGATAAGCTAATGACTTTAATTTCTGAAAACAATATTTTGCCTGATGAGCAATTTGGTTTTAGACAAAATCATAACACGATTCAACAAGTTGCAAGAATAACCAAAATTGTAAAAACAAATCGTGAACAAGGGAGATCAACAGGGGTGATACTTTTAGATATCGACCTTTTGACACAGTATGGCATAATGGCTTATTATACGAGTACAAACTATTAAGCTGTAGTCCTCGCTACTTTTACTTGTGCAAAATTATTCAAAGCTTCCTGAAAAACCGTGTTGTCCAAGTTCACGTCAACAACTGTGTCTCAAATTTGGTGTGCCTCAAGGCTCAGTACTTGGACCTATATTGTATATATTTTTCACGGCCGACTTTCCAATGTTGTTAAATTGCGAGACTGCATTGTTCGCTGATGACACTGCAATTCTTTCATCTTATTATTATTCATATACTTCATTTATTCTTGTTAATTCTTCTGTTCACTTATTTGTCAACTTATTCATTCATTTAATTTTCCCGTTTGTTAATTTATTTATTAATTATTTATTTATTTATTTATTTATTTACTTATTTATATTTATTTATTTGTTTATTTATTTATTATTTATCAAGTGATATTTTGTTCATTTATTAAAATTTCGATATAAATTGCGTTTATTTATATACCCATATTTCAGAGTTTTCTCTAATTAAACATTTAAAAGAGGTATTGCTTGCCATTGGATTCCTATCCGTTTGTATTTTTATATTCTTGACTTACCATTTTTCTCTTTGTTCGTTTACTATTTATTTATTGATTTTATTTTTGTTCTTTAAATAAAAGGTTTTTCTTTCGCTTTTCCTTTCGTAAATTATTATTAAATCCATATTTTTTATATTTCAACTTTTGTAAAATAATGTTAAAGATAAAAGATATTTCAATATCATTTATCTGCAAATTTTAAGCTTATAAAAAAAAAATTGTTAACAAAATTCGTGCGAAATAAAGATCTATCCATCTATCTATCTGAAGTTTTTATTCTACCACCCACTCTAATCAATCCATCTGCATCCAGAAACGCTGCACTGCTTCGTTGGGGAACTTGAGAATTTTAACGTTACGACCTGAGTTTAGCAGAGAAACAGCTTTCTTGAATCAGCTTTATAACTAGCACCAGGGCATTTTTCATTTCTCCTCCTGTTATTGGAGGGACTTGTTTCATGACATTGTTTACGATTCATGATTCGTAATTCAGCTGCAGTGACAGGTGGAGAAGCTACATTCTTTTTTAAACATCTCTCTAAAGCAGTGTCTTTAAATTGATTAATATAGGAAAAAAATACGAAGAAGCCGTAAGTATGTTTGTGAGGAGAGTTCAATTTTAACCTTCCGACGTTCTAAGATGCTTTTTTAAATATTCGATTGCGGCCTTGAGCGAAGCTATTGATCTTGCTTTTTTCTTAAGAATGGGGGGCCTATAAGCCACATGTCTGAGTCAATCAACGCTAATGGCCGCGCTCCGCGGGCAGGACTCAAATGCGAGTCGATATGTCGCCATTGCTGCGAGGTAGTTGTTTTCTGAATACCAGCTATTCGATTGGCAACAAAAGTTTTCCAAGTTGAAGAAAGTACAATTGAGGAGTCAGTCCAGTAAAAAATATTCTCAAAGTCGATGTCAAGAATTTGTATAATGCGATGCGTAAATTGGGCTGCCATTTCCGCAGCACATAATTCCAGAGGTGGAAACACATAGCCTTCATGGGGGAAACTTTCGCTGCTAACAGCCTAGTTTGGATACTTCTGTCTTCCAAAAATGAACGTATATATATGCATGTACCGTATGCAAGCTCGGAACTATCGGCAGATGCATGAATTTGTGCGCTTGTCTTTTGAGTGGATATTACCATCCTTGGCGATTATTTTGGGAAGTAGAACTGCTGCAATAGACGCTGTAAAATTCGTCAATCGAGATTTTATTGTGAGCAATGGCTTATGAAATGCTTGAAGTGATACCGGAGTACGACTGAGATGTTTTTATGCGAGTGGAGCCAATGCGCTGAGCAAATTGTTCACTAATAAAATTTAATTGCGAGCCAGAGTACAAAAGTACGCGACAGGCAATGGGAGAACCTTGATAGTCGACAGCGTAGATAATTGCAGTGGCTAAGCTTGTTGTGTCTTCATTGCGAGTGGTGTCTGCATCACTTTATGAAAGCGAAATAACGTCGAATTCCATAGTTCCATTCCATTCCATTCCATTCCATTCCATTCCATTCCATTCCATTCCATTCCATTCCATAGTTCGACGTTATTTCGCTTTCATAAAGTGCAATAACGCCGAATTCCAAAATTCGGCATTATTTCGCTCGGCGTTATTTCACGGCACCCTTGAAGTTGTGCATTTTGCAATGGCATCATCGATTTTGAGACAATTTTCGCATAGTTTTAGTGATTTAACTAGATGAACACGCTCAGTTGGTGATAGACGAAGAAACTGATAATACCTGCTAATCATGAGACCAGGCTTTGAGCAGTGAGAGCATTGAATGTTCCTAGTGACAGCAAAAGTTTTTGGCGCGTTTTTAAATCTAGTATCTACCTTATGACTAGGACAAACCTTAGCTGTAGGCATTTGCCTTACCATTCCTTCCCACATTTGGCAGCGTTTTTTAAGATATTTAGATATCTGAGGGTAGCTAGCTAGTCAATTTACGGGTGCCTCTTCCTACCACTTCGTCAGTGTTGCGGTATCCATTTTCGATGTTATGATGTACACTATCCGGTCATCCCAATGCTGTGTATAACGTCCCAGCAATGCAAGCGCTCGTAAAGGCACATTAAAGGTGTCTAGCAGGTTGCGAAGTGATAACGCCGAATTCTTTAGAACGGGTGGAGCTCCGAAAATCTGCTTCAATTGTTTGTTCCCAATAATCTTCTTGTTTTTGCACCTTTCTTGCAACATTCTGATGGCCACGGGGTAGTTGCCATCAGTAACTTCCAATGACTTGACTACCATTGCGGCGTTGTCACCCAGCGATCCAAGCGATCCAAGCGATCAAGCTCGTCTGAGAGTGAACAAACGAATTGAATGTATCAAAAAATGACAGACACTCTATAATGATACTTGCAAATGTAGGAATATGAGCCTTCGGAAGTTTTATTGTTTTAGATATTGCGGATTTTCTTCTTTCTTCTCTAGCTGAAAATTTTCCTGTCTTGTTTTCCTGTTTTCTTCCTAGTGTCTGCAACGTCGGGCAAATGGTGTAGAAGAGTTCTTCATATGTCGATCGTTCATCCTTCTCTAGTTCCTCTGGATCAGCATCTTCCAACTCTGCTTGCAGCGTGGATGTTCAGGTCTGCTATTGTTGCTGTTTCAGACTTTGTAGCTGCAAATTCTTTTATCCGGTCTAATTGTTTGATACACACATTTCTTTTGTTGCGAAGTGGATCAATTTTGGACAATTTAACTAATTTTTAGGTACGAGTAATTCCACCTGAGAAAAATGAGAAAAAAATATTTGTTAAGCAAATTGAGTTTTAAATAATAAGTCCGAATCTTGGCGATCACGTCAAGGTCACCAATGTTTTTGTAATTAATATAAAGACTAAACGATTTTCTCAAAAAAGGCGCGATTAAAAATCAGATTCAGAATGTGACATGATAGCCACGACAAGCGAGAGTTTATTACAAAAAAAATATTCGTCGAAGGAAACTTGTTTCCATTTCACAATTGTTAAAAGGCATTGCCAGAGAGGCTTCCAATTAAATTACCAAATTTTGAAAATATAAGACAATTGCCGGTAATTATTTAGAAAAGGTGTCACCACCTCCGATTTTGATGAAATTTTGATAAGTGAGAAAATGCATTTTTCTGATTAAGCGGATTCGCAAAAAAACACGGCTATTGTAAGGAGTTGAAGAAATTTATCGTGAAGAATTCTTTTATTTAAAACATCGTTGCATACTCCCAGGTGAAACTGTTTGGTAAATTTCAAGGCATATATCTCCGAAACTATGAGAGTCCGGCATAAAAAAAATATTTCATAATTATCAGGAAAATGCCTACTTTTTACATATTAAAATTTCATCACCATACGGCGAGCATGGCAGAACACATTTGATACCAACACCGACTATACACTGGAGATGCAAGACCAATACGTCAGCCTCTTAGGCTTTTACTATTAGCTAGGCAGACGGAGGTTGCAGAAACGGTTCCGCTCTAAGAGTCCCTGGCCATCACCGGTTGTACTGGTCAAGAAGAAAGACGTCACCAATAGATTCCGCGTGGATTACCGCCAGCTAAAAACTGCTTATATACGAGTAAAAAAATAAATAAAAATGAGTTGAAAGAAAAGAGAAAACAAAAATTTCAATTAATACAAAAAAAGTTAATTAATTATATTACTTACCTACTTTAGGTGGCGCTACAGTCCGGGGTGAACCTGGGCCTCAGTCAACAAGCTTCTCCAGCCAGCTCGATCCCTGGCTAGCTGCCTCCAGTTTCGCACGCTAAGTTGGCTGAGGTCCTCTTCCACTTGCGTGCGCCACCTGAGTCTTGGCCTTCCTACACTGCGCTGTCCCTCGGGAGCGGATTCGAAAACTTTTCGGACCAGAGCATTGGTGTCCATGCGCTCTACATGACCCAGCCATCTCAGTCTTCACTCTTCTGGCTAGGTCTATGTCGCTGCACAGTCCATACAGTTCGTCGTTGTATCTCCTCCTCCATTAACCGTCAATACAGACGGGAAAGAAGATCGCCCGAAGAATTTTTCTCTCGAAGCAACCAAGAACACCCTCATCCATTTTTGATAATGTCCATGCCTCTGAGCCATAGAGCAGGACCGGGATTATAAAGGTCTTATAAAGGGTGACTTTTATTGTCCGAGAAAGGGGTCTGTTACTCAATTGCCTTTTTAGCCCAAAGAAACAGCAGTTGGCAAGAGTTATTCTTCGTTTGATCTCAGCACTGGTTTCGTTGTCTGTACTTATAGCGGAGTCAAGGTAGACAAAGTCCTTAACTACCTCAAAGTTATATCTTCTGAGGGTGACGTTCTGCCCGAGACGTCGGTGTTGATTGTTCGTTTTGATTGACAGCATATACTTGGTCTTGCCCTCATTAACCGCTAAACCCATTTACGCCACTTCCGTCTCAATACTCGCGAAAGCGCCACTGACATCACGTTGCTCTCTCCCGATTATGTCAATATCGTCGGCGTATGCGAGTAGTTGGACGGACTTTTGAAAGATAGTGCCTCTTGTGTTTGCTCGTGGGTTTTGCACTATTCTTTCAAGTACGATGTTGAAAAAATCGCATAACAGCGCATCGCCTTGTCTAAATCTTTGCTGGACACAAAAGGTCTCGGTGAGACCTTGATGGAGCAGCGTGCGCTCTCCATTGTCATCCTGCACAGATGGACGAGTTTGGCAGGAATGCCAAAACTAGACATTGCTCTATATAGCTCGTCTCTATAGATGATGTCATACGCGGCCTTAAAATCTATGAATAGGTGGTGGGTATCGATCTGAAGCTCATGGGTCTTCTCCAAGATCTGCCGTAGTGTGAATATCTGGTCGATGGTGGACTTTCCTGACCTGAAGCCACACTGATATAAACCTATCAGGTTGTTGACGAACGGCTTCAGGCGTTCACACAATACGGCAAATAAGATCTTATATGCGATGTCAAGGAGACTGGTGCCTCTGTAGTTGGCGCAGTTCAGAGGGTCTCCCTTCTTGAGAATCGGACAAGCAATGCTGAGGTTCCATTCATCGGGCATACTTTCGTCCGACCATATATTACAGATGAGTTGGTGTATCCTCCCCACCAAGTCATCGCCTGTCGCTTTGAAGAGCTCGGCAGTCAGGCCGTCCGCTCCAACAGCTTTGTTGGACGTAAGCTTCGATATGGCTATCTTCACTTCATCCAGGTCGGGTGGAGGGAATTGTTGGTCATCATCGTCCAGGTTGAAATGTTGAATCTGCCTGACAGCGGTATGTGGTTCATCATCGCCGTTATACACTCTGCAGAAATAGTCTTTCCAAATCCTTAGCATCGACTTCGACTCTACAACGATGTTCCCTTGTTCATATCTACAGGCTTCGATTCGGGGTTTGTTTCCGCGGCATGTTACTTGTACCTTTTGGTAAAACTTCCGAACCTCATTCCTGGAGTAGCATCTCACAATTTCCTCGACCGCGCACTTCTCATGCTCTTTCTTCTTCCTCCTGAGAAGCCGGTGCTCGTCTCTCCGCTTCCGCTCATTGAGCTCATAAGCAGCTCTGGTCTTTCTAAACAGCGCCGCGTTATATGCATCTTGCTTAGCTGCATGTGCTTGCCGGCATTCATCATCGAACCAGGGATTTCGTTGTGGTGGACGAGTGAAACCCAGGGCATCAGAAGCGGCATCTCTGATGGCGTTTTGCCAGTGTTTCCAATGGACTTCGATGCTTGATACTGGCGGCATTGGACCTCTTAAGAGATTAAGAGACACTCGATTGGAAAAAGACTTGGCGATCTCTTGCGATTGTAGCCGTCTTACGTCGAATTTTCTCACAGCATTAGTTTGTTTTGGGATATTCGCAACTGTACCTTGGCTACAACAAGGTAATGGTCCGAGTCGATGTTGACTCCTCGGAACGTACGGACATCCATAATACTGGAGGAGTGTCTTGCGTCGATCGCAATGTGATCAATCTGGTTGACTGTTGATTGATCAGGAGTTCTCCAAGTCCCCTTGTGTATGTCGAGATGTGGGAACCGCGTGCTAGCCACGACAATGTTTCGCCCCGCCGCAAAGTCGATTAGCCTGAATCCGTTATCGGAGGTGGTGTTGTGCAGGCTATATTTTCCGATTGTTCCACCAAAGATACCCTCTCTTCCTAGCTTTGCATTAAAATCACCGAGGACAATTTTAATGTCATAGCTAGGGCATTGCTCGTAGGTCTAGCCACGACAATGTTTCGCCCCGCCGCAAAGTCGATTAGCCTGAATCCGTTATCGGAGGTGGTGTTGTGCATGCTATATTTTCCGATTGTTCCACCAAAGATACCCTCTCTTCCTAGCTTTGCATTAAAATCACCGAGGACAATTTTAATGTCATAGCTAGGGCATTGCTCGTAGGTCTTGTTAAGGAGCTCGTAGGAGGCATCCTTGGTGTCGTCATCCTTCTCGTCTGTGGGGGCGTGCGCGCATATAAGTCTTATGTTGGCGAATTTAGCCTTGATGCGGATTGCTACGAAGCGCTCGCTCACATGCCGGAAGCTGAGGACTTCTTGTCTTAGTCTGCCTCCGACAACAAATCCGCATCCAAATAAGCGCAGCTTTTGCCGTCGATAGCAATTGCCTTAATAGATATCGCAGTTGTTCATCTTCTTATTGTCCGGCCCATCCCATCGGATGGCTCCATTTTCAGCAGTCTAGGGCCTCCGCTAGTTGCTCGGCTGCACGTGGTCTATTAAGGGATCTAACATTCCATGTGCATATCCGAAGCTCATTGTCCTTAAATCGTTTGCGTGGGCTGTCAACAGTAGATCCGTCTATATCCGAGGCTTGTTGATGCTTCGTAACTTAATTCTTTTTAAATGGCCGGGCAGTTACCCCGGCGGCACAACCCCCAACCTGGAGGACCAGTTCCATTTTGCGTGCCCCTAGGACGAGGGGTCGGTTACACCGAAGCCAGTAACCCGTTCCGGGATGTGAGCGCTGCCGTTGGCCCTTATAGGACTCGTCCGCCACCATCTCTTTTCCAAGACCCTGACTAAGTCCTGGAAATCCTTTCCGGCCTGAGCTCCAAATATGTCGGAGTAGCCCGGATAAGGTCTTGTT
Source organism: Volucella inflata (assembly GCA_928272305.1). NCBI lineage: Eukaryota > Metazoa > Arthropoda > Insecta > Diptera > Syrphidae > Volucella > Volucella inflata. The sequence goes on along the minus strand of OV743716.1, from coordinate 78,938,840 downwards.
TTGTTTTTTCGACACTAATCCTGTGTAATGGCGCAGGAAACTCGCCATTTGCCCCCTTCACTTCGCAACCTCTAGTGAGATTCCCAGATGACGCCACGGGGAGGCGTGTAGAAGTAGGACTTATTAGCAGAGCTGCAAGATGTTCGGCTGCAGAGGCTCATTCTCGTCATTTAAGGAACCAGCACCTGTTGGAAGATGCTACTTCTACGAGGCCTTATACTATTCGTTGCCATCAATTAATTATATTATTAAATTATAATAAGAACAGTGACAGCAACGTAAAGTTACATAAGTATGTATGTATAATATCTCAGCAAGGGTTCGAAATTATAATGATGTATCAAAACACTTTATTTGTTTCAATATAAAATAACTTCCACTTAATTCAAAACCGATTTCACTACTATGTCACAATTCAAATCCCTTATCGTTGTAATTCCTTTTCTGTTGTTTTCCAAAAATCAACTCCTCGTCCGCTGTTTCTCACACTGCATTTATACTACATTTGTCGCGATCTAGTTCTTTCTCGTAACTTCTGGTTTGGAACTGGGGTAATAACTGAACTCTCCAAAGTGGAGAGTTTATTACTGATGTATGATCCTAAAGTTATGCAACACTGGATTTCTAATTTTATTACATTCATTCCACATGTTATATAGTCATAAAGTTAGGAAGATCGTTTTATTCATTATATTAGCTAATTTATTTATTAATTTATTTATTTACATAGGTATAGATGAAGAATGATAACATAAAAGAAAAGAATTAAGTTCAAATCGATCTTGTCTACTGACAGACAATTTTAGTCTTTATTCGTCGATGGCTTGAAACTAAGTGAACAAATTATAACAATTCATATGCGAAGCAAAGTAACATTGCGGTATATCTCATTTATATTACGTTAACATAAGAAGAGCAAATCAAAGAGCAAAGAAAAGAGCGAAATAATTAAATTTTTATATGACAATTCAACTTTAATATTTTCGTTCCCGAACATTCCGGCCCACCAGGAACAGTGTTTCAGGATATTGGTAGGAGGGCGATTTTGCTGATGGAACGCTTGAAGGTTCCATTGGATGTTTGCAATGTCACGACTCTGACCATGTTATCGTCTCCTGGATGAACCTCTATCACTCTTCCTAGCTGCCATTTAGCTGGTGTCACGTTATCGCTTTTGAGGACCATAATGTGTCTGACCTGGTAGTTGCGTTTTCGCTGGTTCCATTTAGAGCGTTGTTGTAGAGATGTTAGATAATCTTGGTGCCATCTTTTCCAAAACCCTTGGAACATATTTTGTATCGTTTCTCAGTATGTTAAGCGGTTAATCGGGACTTCAAGTAAGCTATCTTCAGGCTGTGTAGTATAACGGCGACCTATTAAGAAATAAGAGGGAGTTAAATAATTTAAATCGCTGTTAGAGGAAGCACATAAAGGTCGAGAATTTATAACTGATTCAATTTGCGTAAGAAAAGTATTGATTTGCTCAAGTGTAAGAACGGATGAACCGATGACGCGTCTCAAATGTAATTTCACCGAACTGACACCCGACTCAGATATTCCACCGAAGTGGGGAGCAGGGGGAGGAATAAAATGCCAGCATATACCATCATCTGCCAGTGGTTGACAAATAGTTTCGTTATGCTGCTGAGAACTGACGAGTTTATGCAAATCATAGATTGCACGTGCAGCTCCCTTAAAATTGGTTCCGTTGTCGCAGAAAACCTTTGAGCATTTCCCCCGCCTAGAAATAAAATGACGAAATGCCGCCAAAAGCCCTTCTGTAGATAGATCCGACGCCAACTCCAGGTACATTAACTTTGTAGCTAGGTACACAAACAAACAAACATATCCTTTGGTTTTGCGGGGATTGCGTCCGGGATACAATTTAAGTGTGATGGGTCCTGCGTAGTCGCAACCTGTATTTTCGAAAGGATATGCTTGAGTCACTCTTGATGATGGAAGACTCGCCATATACTGTTGACTAGTTTGTCGTCGTTGTTAAAAGCATTTCAGGTAGTCTTGAGTAACCTGTCGTACAAGATTTCTACATCCTAAGATCCAGTATGTATGCCAAAGTATTACAAATAGAGCATTTACGCCTGGATGCAAATTTCGATTGTGTTGAGTTGTATTGTATTAAATGTTCTTCTTGAACATGAGGACATCCGGAGAGCACTTCGCTACCATTTAAATTGACTTTTTAGGACCATTCCATTTTAGGATGCATTGCCAATGGTTGACATATCAATTGTCAATTGTACAAGCACCCTTTCTTACGGCTGGACCGTTCGCTTCGGATCCCCCCTGCAAATCACATCGGATCAAGGAAGGAAATAACGAGCTCATATCACCCGCAATCAAACGGAGTCATCGGACGCTGAGGCTACCATCAATTGCAAAAATTCCACGAAATAGGTCAAGCGCTTGCTACTCACACTACTTGGTCCCTGTGTAACTCCCAAAGAAGATTTAACGCCTCCCCAACGGAGTAAGTAAACGGCACAACCCTCGACTCCTGGCCGATTTACTGGCACCAACGCTCTACAATCGCACGCAAACAGAAATCATCAAATACCTCCGAAGTATGATGCGCCAGTCGAGACCTCAGCAGACATTCTGGCATACGAAACAGCACCCATTCGTTCACCAAGACCTACAAATATTATCCCACACATTCGTTTGTAATGACTCCGTCAAAGCTTCTATAGTTCTGCCATATGAGGGTCCCTTTATGATAAGGGAACGCCACGATAAATTCTTCAAACTGGAAATTCGAGGGAATTATGTAAAGTGAACACATGGGAAACTTAAAAGCAAACAGAGCCTTGAATATTCGCTTTTTAAGTTCAAACGGAATTAAATTTTCTTCGAGTCAAACGTCAAAATGGGCACGAAAAATGGTGGAAGAATATTCCACACGAAGTACAAACCATCCATTTGCATTTAGGTGTTCACTACAAAAAGTAAGACGTATATTTAAATATGAATTGTAAGACTATAAATTATTTTTTATAGGGAATTCAATTCATTTCCTTTGCTTTACAATACTTGGTGCTCAATTGTTTGTGTAATGGTGTAGGAAAATGGTCGTTTGTTTTAAAATGCTCCCGCAGCACATGCAACAGCCAGCATACTTACGGACCGACCTTTACGAAAACGAACAGCAGCCTGTGTAGTACCCAAACCGATTTTCCCGCAATCGACACAACGTACTTCACCTCAGCCTCTCAGTACCCGTGCCTATCACCACGCCCAGATCCCTTAGCGCTGCCGGTAGGGTGCGGGAGCCTTCTAAGGAGCCTCTGTGGCAGGGCATTAAGCTACATTAAACAGAGCACTCTGGCAACGCCAAGTTCCAATTAACAGCCACATGACAGCAGGACTCCAGACGCCCAAGTGACAGACTGGATAGAAGCGACCTGAAAGAAGCAGGCAAAAAATAACAAGGGTTTTTTTTCCTTTTCTCCAGATTCCACTACAACCGTCAACGAGATAGAAGTTCTTGATGCTTTGTAACATTTTAATAAAGTTTTAAATTAACTTAGATTTAATAAATTAATTTAAACATTGGTGATCTGGACAATAAAGTCAACAAAATTGATTCTTCAAACTCAAAAACAATTTGTGAATCAAAATCGATACGAACTGAGCTTTCCAGAGCTCTGCACTCTCTGACATGAACAAACAAGTGTCATATATTACAACAGATCTAAACAACGACAGCGTCGAACTCACACAATTAAAAAACGTATTCGACATCACCACAAATGAATTAAAAGATCTCAATCACGAATTACACACACAGGAAAACTGTGTAATTGCATCCTAAGCATTTTTATTTGGCATCCCCTTTTTACCAGAAGAAAATCGAAAGGCAATATTTAACTCTATTTGACACGCAATTGACATTAAGCCCCCAATTCCCGCGAACATACAAGTATTTCGTACCCGCCAAAAAATAGACTCGAAAGATTCAGCCATTATGGTGAAGTTCGTTTCACCATACTAAAGAAATTCTGTTCTTACCTCAATACTTTCGTATCAAAGAAAAACAAACTGTCAACTACGCTTGTGTGATGCTGGTTTCTCTTCTGACGCTTTAATTCACTTTCGAGAAAGCTTGACACCAATTAACAAGCTCATAGAAATCAAAACTTTTGACATCGGTATACTACACCCGTGGATTTGTGTATGTGAGACACCACCATTACCATTATAGGTATCTTAATAATAATAAACACAACATCTTTAATAAAGGTACAATAATATATGTATTGATATTTCCTCTTTTATTTCGGTTATGGAAGATTGATTGTGTATGGAGACTTTAAATGCAATATCCTAACTGGCGATTCTCTTACTAACATCATGAATACATTCAATTTATTTTCCGTAAGCACAGATTCACCGACTCCCTTCTCACGTATTGGTCCCACAACGTTTCTAGATATGTTTTGGGTAAGTAATTATATAATCAGGATTCAGCAGCTGCCTTCTCAAAACATGACTTAATTAACCTAACTTACGATTTTAAGACTATTTTTAATCCTGAACCTCACACCCCAGATTCGCTCATTAATGCAAAAGCGAGATCAAACTTATAACCGATTTAAACGATTCAGTCTCGTTGAAAATCGTGACACGTACCGCTTGCCAAGAATTTTCGAATTGTTCCAAACTTTCCATGAACGGGCGATAACTATGGAATCGCTAATAGCTCAAATAATTATGCAGTTTACATTGACTGTGATGACCCCCCAGTTTTAAATTTCAAGAGAGATTCACTGATGACTATTTGATCTTACCAACATGTCTTCCTTCCCTTTATAACCCATGTTTTTAACGTCATACTGACAGCAGGCATATTTCTGATAACATGGAAAGTCACAAAAAACATACCTGTTGCTTAAAACTTCAAGGGTGTGGATTAAAGGCCCATTCCAATTTTGCCATACTTGTCAAAAGTTTTTGAAAAACTATTGCAGAAACAAATGAGTCTGTACTTTAATAACTCAAGCTTGCTAACACCAGAGCAATCTGGTTTTCGTAAAAAACATAGCTGCATTACAGCCTTATTAAGTGTCAATGGAGATATACGGCGAGCGATCGATGATCATAAAGTAACTTTTCTCACTCTACTAGATTTCTCAAAAGCGTTTGACACAGTAGACCATTTTATTTTATGTGACAAACTTAAAAAAATCTTTTACTTCACATCTGGTGCTGTAAAGCTACTAAATTCTGTTTTAACAGATCGGAGGCAAGCAGTTATGTTTAATAACCGTTCATATAGTCTTTCTCCGATCACACGTGGTGTCCCCCAGGGGTCTATCCCGGGACCTCTTTTATTTTCAATATATGCGAATGAACTGCCCAACACTACCAAACACTGTTCAGTACATATGTACGCGGATGATGTACAAATGTATATAGTCTCTTGGCCTTATCGAACACTGTGTAATTTGTGTATACGAGTAGCTAGCTGGTTTTAGAAAAATGGTCTTTTACTAAACCCTAAGAAATCAGAATCACTAATAATTTCTAGAAACTGAATTGACTTTTAATATTTTGCTTCCGTTATATTAAAGAATGCCTCTATAGCGTATGTCGAAACAGCTAAAAGTCTTGGTGCGGTGTTCAACCGTAAGTTGACCTGGACAAATCATACAACGTGTGTTGTGGGCAAAGCTTATGGTGTTCTAAGAACTTCACAAGCAACTCAATCCTTCACTCCTTTTAGAACACGTTTGATGCTGGCGAAAACATTAGCATTACCTACCTTAGCTAATGGGTGTGAAATCTTTTCCAACTGTGATTCTGCAAGTCGAAGGAAACTAAATGTTGCATTTTATAACGTAGTTCGTTGTAATTGTGGCCTGCGTAGACACGACAGAGTGTCCAATTTTTTGACTCGCTTGCTCGGTATGACACCGATAATTATCTTCAGTTCTATGTTCTAATTCTTCTTATAGCAACCCAATTATCTTTACGAGAAAATACGAACAGCATCCTCTCAGAGATCTCGAATGCTTATTTTTCCTTATCATGCCACAATTACATCTAAACGCCAATTTTTTGTTCACGCTATTTGCTTGTGGTACCCTGCCGCGTTCTATTTGAAATGTAGAGAATTCAACTAAGCTAAAACCCGAAACACGCACATTTTTGTCACAATAAAATTTACGTTGAATGTTTCATTATGGCACATCTATGTTTCTAACATTCTTATTATTACCTTTTTTTTACTTGCTACGAGTATTATACATACATGCATGTATACTTATTATATTTTCCTATTAATACTTTATTATTATTTTTCTAACTTGTTTCTTTTTTCTTATTTGTCTCTAATTTTACCGAATTGTTAATACATACTTTGATAATAATGCACTGAAACTTAGCTTAAACATATAATTAAATCATGGACCAACATAGCTTGTTGAATTTATTTTGTAAATCGTTTTTGAATTATGGTATAAGTTTATCTTTTATCGCAACTTTCATAACTGTAATCATGTATAACTTATCACTAGATTATAAGATATATATCTCAAAGTGTATAAGAATCTTATTCCAAAATAAATAAATAAGTAAACGCTCTCAATTTGGTAAATGCCGTGAAAAATGCAATAGCATTATCTGAATCTATGAATCAATTTGGTAATCCATTCTAAAAAGTTATAACAACCAATTTTTAATGAATTGAGAATAATATTCATGAACAAATGTATGGTAAAATAATATAACAAGTGACAACTTGACAGATGGGAGCCTTTTCAAAATCCTATTTAAAGTAACTTAAGCAAACTTTTGTCCAGTTCTGACATCGGGTTCAGCCGAAAAGGATTGAATTCTTGTTTCCGATAGAACTGCGGGTGACTGCAGAGTACAAGACAAGTCAATATCTCTATCACCCAGATCGATTTCCTGACAAAGCGATGCTGGCCCATTTCACCAAAGATGGAATCTAAGAAGCTGCGAAGCCAGCATGCCTCGTGAGGCGTCAGTCATTGGGGTTTCCTTCGACGATACATGTCTCCAAATATGTCGCGGCAGGATGTCAATAATTTCAGCTGTCCTGTTTCCGACGAAGGTTTTGAGCTGCGATGGTGGAGACGACAGCCATGCTAAAACTATGATCGAGTCACACCAAGCATAGAGCTGAATATTTTCAATTTGCAGAGCTGATTTAATTGAACTTATCAATCGGGGAAGAGAAGTTTGTTTGAGTGGTGCAGCGCGGGTCTTGGCTGACATCAACGTAATGCGATTGCTTCCATCTCCTACTCGATGCCGACAATAAATTACCGCTGAGTATGCCTTAAGCGAAGCATCAGTGAATCTGTGGAGTTCCAGTGAAGTAGTCAGGTTGGGTATATACCGAGGAATAGTGAGATCATTTAACGCCTGCATATTGGTGTGATGTTGAAGCCATGTGTCTGTGAACTGGTTAGGCAACTCATTGTCCCAGGCAAGGTTTTGAAGCCATTCGATTGCCAGCTGCTGCACAACTCGTACAGATAAAAAGGGAGCGCAGGAGGTCCCATATGTTACGGTGCATAATTCGAAATGTTGAATATTATTCCTTGAATTCTCTCTCCACAGAATCCGCTGATATCAACGGTGAGGCTCAGCTACCCAGATCGGCCTAAACATCTCAACAGTGTCTGCCGAAAATACAAAACGGTGTAGATGAAATCGAAGGCAAACTGCATCAGATCTCTCTGAATGCTAGGCCCTATATGCAATTAGTCGTTTAACGATTTTCCTGATGAATCTTGGAATGAAGCATCGAAAACAACCCTGAGTTTTTTCCCGACGACAGGATGATGTGGCAGATAAAAAACGTTGCCTGATGACTAATCTATTTTGTCAGCGTAAAGCCTACTAAATGGTGGAATTTTAATTTTTGGGAGTTCGCAATCCCTTACAACTGATGAATTTGGACGAGAGTTTGGTGTACTGCTAAACTGTTGCAAGAACGATGCTTGCTGTTCCGCTAAGCGATGAATAGCATCAGTATTGTTATCGGTTCCATTGGTTGGAACCGGTAGCACTGGCGGTGGAAGGGAAGCAGTGCGAGCTCGAATAGCAACCAACATTAACCCGCGTGCCCGAAAATATTTTTTCTCATATGCTTCAAAATCTAAATCATTTGTGTTTTTATAAAGTCATTCCATGTGTCAGCTAATTTCTCCGTCTTAACCTCAATCGATTCAAGGGCATCATCATCCGTTAAATCTTCCGCAGAGGTTAGCATTCGCGTGATCGTCCCTTCAACCGACTTCTAATTGCTTGTAGCATATTCATTGTTACCATTCCCATAGCGGATAACAGATTTTACATACACACATAGATGCAAACCGCGTGTTAAGTCAATCGGGATACCCCCTTAAGTAAGCCAATTCAAAAGAAAATAGTTAAAAATCACACAGTACCTTTATGGTGGTGTCGATTACCAACTTTTTTAGTCCCACGTTGCACTCCTTTTCTGATTTTTCTAAATCCGCTCAGAAGGAACGTAGAAATGATAGAACACCGTATCCAACTAGGCCTCTCATGCATTCCAGTTGTACCCTCTCATACTAAACTCCTCAGTCACTGAGATCTCTCCCGCTTAAAGTGATAGCTGAGAGCTTCACTGAGCGAGTTTATGAGAGTTGGTGGATCATTGCTATCCCTAGCTGTTTCCCTAGACATTACATTTTATTGGAACTGCGAGAAGCAATGTTTCTCTTATTGCTGATGCCCGGGTAATTTTCCTCCATCGAACTACTGAAAATTGCAAAACGAAAATAAACGCGAAGGAGAAAGAAAGTCTGATCCAAGGTCGATGGAGTGTTGGGACGAAGGAGGATGGTGTGGGTATAATCCTAACCTGATTACACCCCGGTTTAGCCATTCTCTAGACCGCCGCCTCGAACAAAACTAAGTACAAGTGCATGTGTGCCACTTTACCCCGGGTCCCTACTTACTCCGATGAATCGGCGTTCAGATTTGGGTGGAATGGGGGACTGACCAATAGCGGGTGATTACTTACATAATTATGCATTTTATCATGTAGTGTTTGTTTACGTTGTGGGCCTTTCTCCCCGCCTGGTATTTATTGTTATTGTTATAGTTTATGTTATTTTATTATTGTTGTTTTTATTATTTATTGTTGTTGTTTATCGTTGCTGATTGTTGTTATTTGTTTTATTGGTGTTATTGTTGTTCTTGCTTTGTGTTTCTTGAAAACTAATTCAATACATGGCCGTCCGTCTAAAGTCTCTGCTGCTCCCTTTGTGCTCCATCGGTGGGGTGCTGGCTTCCAAGAGGTCATGGTCCCTTCTTCCATCGAACCTGACTTTTACAGCTGGTACGTCGTTGGGATGTGTCTTATTCTACTGGCCGTCCGCCTGCACACCGCTATTGCTCCTCCCTTGCACCCTCGTTGGGGGTGTAGCTATAAAAGAGATAGTCATCCCTTCCCACTTGGACATTTCAAAGTTAGCATCCATATCGATTACGAGATGTGATGCTTCTTGTCTCCACATCGATGGCAAGATGTGGGATTGCTCAACCCTTTGAACAACTTGGCTATCGTTGGGGTGTAAGCTCCGGGGATCATCCTCCCCTATGCGTAATCATCGTGTTGGGGTATCTGGCTAGAAAGGATCGTCCGTCCCCACCCGTCGGCGACTTTCAGACGTCCTGTCCGATGCTGCCCGTTGCGAGTCTCTCTTCCAGCCTACGGGCTTCGACAACGGTGATCTTGGTGGACCTCCTGTCGCACCCTGGGCCCCTGGTTCATCATGAGTCTCCCTACCGTCCTTAGGGCTTCACCGACTGAACTACTCCGTCCTCCTCTGAGGAGAAAACCGCCCGTAAACGTACGTGGGTCCTTTCCGAGGTTTGTGGTTGGTGGGCCACTGGCATGACTGCCCTCCAACTCCGGCAGAGCTCGGTCTTCCCACTCAATGAAAATATGGAACGAAGGGACATGAACAAGGAAAGAGGGTAAACCTTGTTGCTGGAAAACTTACTGCAACAGGATGAAATGATGTGTCCCAAATATTTGACATCTGGCCAAAAGAGATGACATTTCTTTGGGTTTAGGTTTATCTTTGCACTTCGTAATCTTTGCAATACTTCTTTTAAGTTATCTCGATCATGAAAAGTTTTGCCGACCAAGATGAAATTGTCCAGGTAGACCAAACAAGTGTTCCATGTTAGTCCCAGCAAAACGCGTTTCATTAGGCGCTCAGAGGTTGCCGGAGCACTGCACAATCCGAATGACATTACTGTGAATTGCCAAAGCCCCTTTCCTGCGGTGTACGCTGTCTTCTCACAGTGCTCCGGATGGATCTGTACTTGCCAGTAGCCACTCTTCAGATCACGTGTGGAGAACCATTGCGCTCCTTACAGTGTGTCCAATGTGTCGTCTATCCTTTGCAAGGAGTGGCTATCCTTCTTGGTGACATTACTCGGCTGGTGATAATCCACGCAGAATCTATAGGTGCCGTCTTTCTTCTTGACCAGTACAACGGGTGTTACCCACGGACACTTAGAACCTTCAATCAAACCTTCCTTTTCCATAGTCGAAATCATTTCTACAACCTCCGTTTGCTAAGCTTATGGTAAACGCATAGGAGGTTAACGTATTGGTCTTGCATCTTTAGTGTCTATTCGGTGTTGTACTAAATGTGTTCTACCATGCTTGCCATCCTGCGAGGCAAATACAACGGCAAATTCGTTGATTAGTTCCTTTTTCATAGCTCATTGCTCCTGATTCATCTCGGTTTGCCTGAGTATAGTTCTTTTCAATTTCAATGGCTTGGATAAACGCCTCTACAGCCATTTCGTTGATAAGGTCTTCTCCAGCATAAGAATAAGACAAATGCGCCAACCGTTCGATACCGGCCTGCAACTGCAGAAGTGTTTCTCCCCCTTCTGGACTCTGCTGCGCACTTGGACTCTCTACACTTGCTGCATATGGTCATCTCCGAAGCGCATTTCTATGGCTTTAAACAAAGAGTCCTAGTTGAGTTGTTTATCTTCTGAGATGGTTTGCAGCAATTCCGCAGCAATTCCTCAGCTGTACCTCTCAGTGCCAGCGTTAGCGCAGTAGATTTTTCCTTGTCGTACGATGTGTTAGTCATGGCAGCTGCTTCAAATTGTCTTCTTTATACTGGCCACGATGTTTGGCCATCAAAAACAGACGGTTGCATATCTTTCCTTCCAGGGCAGTCTGTAGAAATTTCTCGGTCCTTCTGTTTCTTCACTCTCACTCTAAGGAACTAGACTTAGCAAGATTCTCAATATTGTTTTCAACCTTCTCGAACTGTTCCTCGACTTTCACGAGCTGTTCCTGGAATTCGGTTCCAACCTTTGCGAGTTGTGCCTCGTGCATATTGAATTTTTGATCGATTATTTCGAATTTCATTTTTAGAGAATTTTCGAACTCTTCAACAGAGTCTGTCTGCGGCAAAAAATTGAATTTGTTTGTTCTTTTAGAGAGTTTCTCTGTTCTTCTAAAGAATTCTTCTGTTCTTCAAACTTAGAATCCATACTTCGCCTTGGTTCCTCTAAAGAATTCTTCTGTTCTTCAAACCTAGACTCCATACTTCCCCTTTTTTCCTCAAAGGCATTCTTCTGGTTTTCAAACTTTGAAGTCGATCCAAGGAAACGTTCCACCATAACAGCCATATCAACTCCTGTGCTCACTAGCTCTTCTTCTACGTCGAACAAACTGGATTTTGGGTCTTTTCCTTCTTTTTCGATCGCTTCTTGTAGCCAAAGAATTAAGTCACTCTTTCCTCCAGTCGCAGAAAGATTCCGCTTCTCTAGCTCAATTTTCAGCTCTGGCACCAATGACATATTTCAGCTAGGGCTTGAAATGATAGAACGTTGTTCTGTCTCAAAACACTCTATCTATTTATCTATTTATTATTAATTAAAAACAAGTTTCAATTTATTCACTACTATTCCACAATTCAAATCTCTAATCGTTCACTATTAAGACTTAACTCCTCTTCTGTCGCTTTCCAAAAATCAACTTATCGTCCGCTGTTTCTCATCCTGTATTTATACCACATATTTCCGGTTCTGGTTCTTTCTCTTAACTTCCGGTTTGAAACTGGGGTAATAACTGAACTCTCCAAAGTGGAGAGTATCAATGGCATATGTTCCTAAAAGTAAGCAATGCTTTATATTTGATATTATTTCATCTTCGGGTATACACAGTATAAATAATAATTTAAAGTCCTCAACTATTACATAGTTATACCTGTCAAGAGTGACGTTCGGTCTGAGACATTCAGTGTCCTTTTGCTTAATAGCATATACTTTGTCTTTCCCTCATTGACCGCTAAATCCATTTTTGCTGCAACTGCAACTGCAAGTAGTTGGACGGACTTTTGAAAGATAGTGCTTCCTGTGTTTGCTCGTGAGTCCTGCACTATTCTTTCAAGTACAATGTTGAAAAAGACGAACGACAGCGCATCGCCTTGTCTAAGTCCTTTCTGGACATCAAAGGTCTCGGAGAGATCTTTACCGACCTTACATCCTGTACAGACGGACGAGTTTGGCAGCGATGCTAAAACTAGACACTGCACTGTATAGCTCGTCTCTATATATGCTGTCATACGCGGCTTTAAAATCGATGAATAGATGGTGCGTATCAATCTGAAGCTCAGGAATTTTCTCTAAGATCTGACGTAGTGTGCATATTTGGTCGATGTTGGAATTTTCTGGCCTGAGCCACACTGATATGCACTTATCAGGTTGTTGACGGACGGCGTCAGGCGTCAGACGTCAGTTGAGAACATCGACGCCTCTGAAATTGGCGGAGTTCAAAGGGTCTCCTTTCTTGAGGATCGGACAAACATGCTGAGATTCCATTCATCGGGCATACTTTCGTCCGAACATATTTTAGAGATGAGATGATGTATGCTCCTTATCAAGTCATCGCCTGCCGCTTTGAAGAGCTCGGCAGTCATGCCATCCGCTCCAGCAGCTTTGTTGGACTTAAGCTTCGATATGGCTATCTTCACTTCATCCAGGTCGGTTGGACGGAATTGTTGGTCATCATCGTCCAAGTTGAAAGGTTGATTCTGCCTAACAGCGGTATTTGGTCCGTCATCGCCGTTATACAGTCTGCAGAAATGGTCCTTCCAACTGCGATTGCGATTCTACTACGATGTCCCCTTGTTCATCCCTACAGGCTTCGGTTCGGGGTTTGTTTCCGTGGCATGTTTTCTTACCTTTTGGTAAAACTACCGAACCTCATTCCTGGAGTAGCATCTCTCGATTTCCTCGATCGCGCGCTTCTCATGCTCTTTCTTCTTCCTCCTGAGAAGCCGGTGTTCCTCTCTCCTCTTCCGCTCATAGAGCTCATGAGCAGCTCTGGTCCTTTTAAGCAGCACCGCTTTATATGCATCTTGGTTAGCTGCATGTGCTTGCCGGCATTCATCATCAAACCAGGGGTTTCGTTGTGGTGGACAAGTGAAACCCAGCACATCAGAAGCGTAATCTCTGATGGCGTTTTGACCGTGTCCCCAATAGTCTTCGATGCTTGATGCTGGCGGTATTGGACTTCTTCAGACATTAAGAGACACTCGATCGGAAAAGGACTTGGCGATCTCTTGCGATTGTAGCCGTGTAGTGTGTGTGTGTGTGTGTGTGTAATAACATACGGTAGTAGTATGTATGAATTTAATTTGCTTATTTCTTAACAAAAACAAATATTAATTTAATATTACGAACCGCACTCGAAAACACCATCTTACTACTTTAACCATTTGACTCTAACTACGGGTCGCCTTTGTCTTCATCTTGTCACCTCTCCTCGCTAATCGTCGTCATGTCCCATACTCTGATGGTATCCAAGAGCCTATATCAGCTCCACATCTTGTATCAAAAGGTAACTAATGACCCGGTCTCCAGAATGCCTATTGTCAGCAGTTTTGTTACGACATCCGCCAGAGCATAGGTTTTTATGTAGGGCGAATAAGTTATTGAAGGAAATCTAATACCTAAGTCTCCCACGCTATTGTCAAAGTGGCAATCGCTTGCCACTGGGTCAGTGCGTAGAATTGGGTCAATCGATTCGAAGCGGAATGTAAATAATAATTACGATCAAGTGAGCTATAAGCACTATGTGAATTTTAGGCATTGACCTACATAGACTAGAATCGATGGTTAGTGGAACATTGATTTGCTCGTTGTGGAACAATGATTTGTTTGTTTGTGTTTTTCGATGTTCTCCTATTTTTTTCCACATCGTATCGATCGTTCCTCTTCACCTTCACTATCTCGTTCGGTCCCAAAAACTTGGCGTGTAGCTTGAGTCCCACTCCAAATTGCGTCTTTTGAATAGCCTCTAAATCGTAAAGTTTGTATTTCCTGGCAGCTTTACGTTTCCGGTTGTAGGTCTTCTGGTTTTCCTCTTGCAGCTTCAGTATCTTCTTCTTGCCGTTCTACCTCATTTCTTCTCGGACGTTTTCAAAGTCATCGACGAGTGCTTCTTCGAAGAGTTGTCGTAGTTTGAAGTCATCTTCGTTTCTCAATGGGGTCCCAAACATCAACAGGAACGGACTTCTCTCAGTACTACATAACACTGTAGAGTTGAGTGTCTTCAGAAAATTGCTAACGTATTTGTACCATTTCGTATGCTGTTCCCCTTCAATGATTCGAACGCAGCAATCTGGTCGGTCAGAAATACGAACACGCTGTCCTTTCTTGCTAGGTCTGACCTGTTTTACGTTTGTGGGCCTGGGAAAGTTCTTCACTGCTTTGGTTTCTTGTTATGATGGCTTGATTCTCCCATCTTCCACAACGTGTCCAAGAAATTTCACTGACCTGCTCAGAAATTCGCGCTTCTCCTATTTGATTAATAGCCCATTCCCCTCAGCCACCTTCAATACGACGCCAAGCTTCTCCAAATATTCCCGTTCGTCCTTGGCGGGGATTATTGGATCATCCACATAGACTAGCACTTGCCCTCTTCGGATGCAGTCTAGGAAAACAGTATTTACAAATCGTTGGAAAACTGCGGGTGAGTTACACAGTCCGAACGAAACTTTCCGGAACTCATACTACCCACCTGGAGTCACGAAAGACGTATACTTCCTGCTACTTTTGGCCACGTCTACGTGGAAGAATCCATTGTGTAAAACCATCGTCGTAAATATCTTTGCGTTGTACAGTGTTTTTAGTACTTCATCCATTACCGGTAAGGGTAGCGGTCTTTCAGCTATTTAATTTGCGAAAATCGACACAGCCGGTTGCCCCCATCCCTCTTCTTGATGAGTACTATGGAGTAGTATGGATGAGTACTATGGAGCTAGCAAAATCTGATCGGCTGTGTTGGATAATTCCTTCGTCCAGCCACTCCTCATCCTGTTGACTTACGGCTTCTGGATTTCTGGTAAACGGGATGTTCTTCTTGTAGAATAATTTTCATCTCAATGCTTGGCTTCATGTTGCGATGAGATCGGAGATGATCTTCTGGTACGCCCCATTCCCTACCCTTCCTGGGTTTTCGCTTTTGTTTTCCTGACTGGAGATCACTCCGATGTTCGTGTCGTAGTCGCAGCTGCAGCTCTCGCAGGCACCTTCTGAAGGTTTTAATCATTCCCTGGACCAGGACCAAGTCGACATCTTCCAGGAATTCTGGACCCAGTAAAATCTTGTCGGAAATACATTGATCTGGTACAACTTGGAACCGGACCCAATGCTTGTCCTTGACTATCTGCACCTCCATCAGGCATGAGCCGATAGTCCTACGGGGTGCATTGCCGAACCCTTTCAGCGTCATTCCTGGTTGTTCTAGACTTACATCCTTCAGTTTCCCCACAAGAGACTCATGCATAATAGATACATAGCTTCCATTACCGATGAATGCGTAGTATGATTTCCCGGCAAGGGTAACATGCACTTGGTTGCCGTCAGAGTTAATGCATTTCACTTTGCGTACTGCTCTTGATCAAGTATTCCCTTTTCACTTTCGCTTCACGCTAGGGAAAATTGGGAAAAATATGTCCAAATTGATTGCACCGGAAACACTGCGCTCCTTTTGTTTTATCTGGACAGTTTAATACCAAGTGGGATATCGCTCCACAATTGTGGCCTCGTTGAGGCACGGGGAAATGTCCTCCTCTGGGTGGATCCGCTCTGTGAGATGTGCTGGGTCGTACGTTTTCACTTCTTTGTTTTGGCATCTGTATCTGAATTTTTTTTGTAACACTCGAGTTTCCCTTTCAACTCAGTCATTGTGATTGCTTCATACAATACCTATATAATTTTGTTAACTACTGAGTCGGGGATGCCATTGATGACATATTCAAGTATACTCGCTTCGTCAAGATTTCCCTTATTCGCAATCTGAGTCACAGCGTAGAGGTACTCTAACAGACTTTCCGACGAATTCTTTTATCGCCTTTTCAGTATTTTGTGTACCTCTAAATTGGAATGTTCCTTTCGTTCCCTAACGTTTCCTTAACGGCACTCCTATTGTCGATTCCATCTATCGCTTCGACTGCTAGTTTGGCTGCTCGTTGGACCAACCTTTTTTCGACGAAAACACTGCAATTGACGAACTGTAAGGTTTTCTAGATCATACGTTCACTCTTTTTTTCCCTCGCTTATCTTTACAGTTTTCCACTTTTAACCACCTTTTAGCTTTCAACAAGTACAAAAATTAACTTCATATTACGGCTGCACTCGAAAACACCATCTTGCTACTTAAACCATCAGACTGACTCTAAATATGGGTCCCGTTTGTCTTCATGTCGTCACCTCGCCACGTTAGTCCTTGTCATATCATGTTCCATATTCTGATAGTATCCAAGAGCCTATACCAGTTCCGCATCTTGTGTAAAAAGATTACTTATGACCCAGCCGCCAGAACGCCTATTCTCAGCAGTACTGTCTTCCACTGCAACATTGTCACCATTGTTTTGATTACGACGTCCGCCAGAGCATAGGTTTTATGCAGGGCGAATAAGTTATTGAAGGAAATCTTATACCTAAATCTCCCACGCTATCGTCGAAGTAGCAATCGCTTGCCACTGGGTCAGTGATTGTTGAATATAAAAAATCATAAACGATCAAGTGAATCATAATCACTAAGTGAATTTGAGACACTGACACACATGGGCTAGAATCGATGGATAGCGGAACCTTGATTTGTTTGTTGCAGAACAATGATTTGTTTGTTTGTGCTTTTCGACGCAGCTTACTCCTCCAACATAATATATTCATAATACAACATTTTTTCTTTCGGTGTATGATTATTTCGAGTGGGTATTTCATAGGTGCTAGCTTTTTGTTATATTAATCGCATTTTATTGGCAGGTCAGTAACCAGCTCAGTAAAATTTAACATTGCAAACAACAACAAGTCGCTGCCTATAAATAAGCCAGCATTGAGTGCTGCCGATAAAGTTTTAAAAATTTTGAAATGAAGATGGCGCAATGTATGCCATGGGAAAGGATTTTGTTTTATAAAGGTTGGTGGATTTTCAATCGGAGGATGCATTCGTTAATTACGTGTTTGTTTTTACTCGAACTTAAAAATAATAAAGAGAAAAATACTTTCTAAACTAATTCATCACGTTCCCTTTTTATATCCGTTGATTCATGCAGTTTACTTGGATGCTCGTGCGAGTATAGCTTTTCTAGCGCATGCACAGTGCAATCGTAAAATTTTTTGTTTTAGCTCTCGCGCCGAATCACGTCAGTTAATTTGCAATGGTTTTAGTGGATTAGATTCAACGTACAGAGAAGCATCCAAGTGCAAATATTCTTTGCAGTTCGCTTTGTTTTCGGTTTGTTTTTTTAGTTTTTCAATGGAGTAAACGAACATCGGATAGTTTCTATAGTAGAGTTATATATACTTAAATATATAGTAAATGAGGCCTTTCTTTTCAAATAAAAATGTTAAAACGAATTTTTCTAATGTGAATTATTAGTTATATTATTTTCTTATACTTAGATGCACGCCACGCCACTGGTGTTTGCGAGTATGTTTAACTTATTTGTGAAATTTAAACAAATTTCTTGCTTTTGTTATTTTATTCTTAAGTTTCAGCACAAAGATATTTACTAACACGCACAGTTATACAAAATACATATTCGCAAAGCAAAATAAGTCGATTCAAGTAAAAGAATCATATTTAATTGAG
This sequence comes from Volucella inflata, assembly GCA_928272305.1. NCBI lineage: Eukaryota > Metazoa > Arthropoda > Insecta > Diptera > Syrphidae > Volucella > Volucella inflata. Next base: position 78,920,674 of record OV743716.1, on the reverse strand, counting down.
AACATTTTTGTTATACATTTGCTCTGAAGAATTTCACACATGCCTTTTACGAACCGATTTCTATTTGCACAGGCCTTTAAACTTTTAAACAGAGTTAAATTGTTTTATTGGCATTGAATGCTGAGCTGGCTACTGACCTGCTAATAAAAGGCATCTGTTCATGTATAGATATAGAATTTTTGTTCAATTTTGTTAAGTACGCACATATATGTTACATATATATGTATATATACAAAATACATATCTTAAATATTATATTTGTATACATTTTTATTTATTTATTTATTCAAATTTATATATAAAATTTCTTTTTGCTGTTTCTAATTGTTTTCTATTTTTGTGTTATTTATTTATTTACTTATATGATTGTCCAAAAAAAATAAATATATAAGCACTGTGCATGTTTTATTATCCTCGTGTAGTTTTTCTGCACAGAAGCTGCACAGAATGGTACCCCTTTTAAGAAAAAAATATATACATATGTATAAGTCGGGTTTCCCAATAGGGAAACTTTGAATTTAATTTGTGAACGCACTCTTTCACTAATCATCAAACTGTCACTGTCAATTTATTCAGTAAACTCAACATTTTCATTATGGTCTGGTACACGAACGAGCAACGTCTGCAAATTATAAAAATTTTCTACCGAAATTCGGAGTCGGTGACTGCAACTTTAAGAGCGTTAATTCCAATTTTCGGTCGTAATTCTCATTCTAGTAGACAGGCAATAACAAGTTTAGTGCAGAAATTTGAGTCTACATATTCGTTGTGTGATGTTGCCGTGTCAGTGAGACAACGGGTTGGTCGAAGTGTCGAAAAAAAAACCGCTGCCGTTTAGGCGTCCGTAGCAAATGATCCAAATCAGTCCATTTCACGGCGTTCTCAAGAATTGGGCATCGCTCAGACCACATTATGGCGTATTTTTGGTCCGAATCGGAAGATATATACTTGGACGACATGTGGTTTCAACAGGACGGTGCCATAAGCCACACAGCACACGTTACAATCGATTTATTGAAGAGTAAGTATGGTGAACGTGTTATCTCAAGAAATGGGCCAGTTGATTGGCCGCCTTGTTCGTGCGATTTAACGCCGAAATCTAGTGATGCACAACTTTAGGATCATACATCATCAATAGACTCTCCACTTTGGAGAGTTCAGTTATTACCCCAGTTCCAAACCAGAAGTTACGAGAAAGAATTAGAAACCGACAAATGTGGTATGAATGTGGACAGAAAAGGAATTACGGAGTATAGTAAAGGATAAGGAATTTGAATTGTGAGATAGTAGTGAAATCGGGTTTGAATTAATTGGAAGTTATTCTAAAACAAAAAAGTTTCGTCCGTATTATTTTGGTTTGTTTTAATTTTGATTTTAAAGATTTGTCGGCATGATATGTGTTTTTGTAGTGGAAGGTCCCGTTAAAGACTGAAAACAAGAACCAGATCCATACATAGTCGTGCCTCGCAAGCATGCCACGTTCCTCCCTCAGGGAAAAAATGCTAACGCTTCAAATCGATAAGTGGAAAATGAATTATGGGAATTATTTTGTACTGAGGCTATTGCGTAAGAGTGCAAGAAGCATTATCGAAATTAGTATAAAAGGCAGTGGTTGGGAAGAATAAATGGAGAGATTGAAAAATACTACAAATAATAAAGGTCGCAGCCCTTGGTTACACAGCGGGCCTTTATTATTTTATAAATTGTAAGAAGACTTAAAAGAATCAAGTACAAAAATACTCCTAATAGTAAAAGTCGCAGCCCTTGGAAAGCGGGCCTTGTACTATAAAAAGATAACTAAATAAAGAATTATAACGTTCTAAACCAAAGTGTTCTCTTTCTCTCTGCTTGAGTACTCTTCTCTGCAATCATACGCAGAAAGCACGGTATGAAAGGCATAATCCAACAATTGGTGGCAGCGGTGGGATACCCGTAACGACCGGATTCTGTTACCAAATACGATTCAAAACTGAACTCGATGCGTACTGGGGCTACACACCACGAGTCAAAGTGTTAAAAAGTGATAAAGTGTATAAAGTCCCATAAAACGTAAGACCTGGCGAATTCCAGAATCGGACGCCTGAGGCGAAAATTTGGCAGTGTCAAAGACCAGGTCGTAATTACCAACTCTAGGGCGCGAAGCCTACCTGGCAAACCATCAAAACGAAGCATCAAAGCGAATCATCAAAACAAAACAGCAAGTCAGAAACAGGATCAGCAGCAACAGGAAAAATAAAAGTAATCATTAATTATATTAGTTATAGTAATTATAAGAAAATCTATATACATCCATATATATTACACCTTAACGCTGTTCCTCCTCCGCCTCCAATATTACCATTCGTAAGCAGGCTGCTATTCTGCAGCTTTTTGAATACTCACCTTTTCCCAACAATGATTTTTCAGACCCTGACACCAACATGTGAAAGTACAAAGTCAGTCTTAACATCCTATTCACGTCTATAAGGACAGAACCAGAACACAAGCTCTTCCTAGAGTTAGTGAAAACTCGGCTTCAAGGACCGGCATTCAAGCTAGTCCAACTAAAATCCTTTAATATATGGAACGATCTAGTATCTGAATTGGAGAAACAATTCAGGGAAGAGAAGTCGCGGTCATCAGTGCAGAACGAATTATTGAGAGTGCAACAAAGAGCATATGAATCTATCAGGGAATTCGGTGATCGCATCAGTCGATTACTGACCTCCCTGAACTCTGCTACTCTCGCCATCACCAACGATGAAGCTGTCCGACGGTTCCTAGCCGACGAAAGTTTTTGAGGATGGATTAAGGAACCAGAATCTCAAATTTTTGGTTCAAGCCCACGGTGAAAAGGACCTGAAACGAGCAGTCTCATACGAGCAAGAGCGTTCGGCTCACCTCGAGCGGATCACAGCGTCTCAAGCTTCGTGCAATAAGTCCACTTAACCGGCAACCTCTTCTAGGCCTATTTGCAAAACCTGCAATAAGGTAGGGCACACATCCCCAACATGTTTTAGAAGCCCTAAAGTCGTTTATAATAAACCCGTCTGCCAAACCTGCAACAAGGTGGAACACTCTTCCGCCACGTGTTACCAAAACACGAATTTTCCAAATTTCGCTTCGCAAAATATCAAGAAAGAGATGCAGGTCCTGAAATGTAGGTACTGCGAAACGTCTAACCATCGCGAAGACGTATGTAGGACACGTCTGATAGACATAGGAGTTTCGCCTAAACAAAACCCTTTTCGTAGAAACACTCCTGACACCGGTCAAAGAAATAACTCACCAAACGGTCCCTACGAAGTTAAGCAATTAGGTACCAGCCATTATAGTAACCAGCAATTCCTAAACGGAACCAACATGGGAAACGGGACGACTCGGGAAGATGCAGTCAAAAATCTATCGCGAGTATAGACCCAAGCCGACATCCACTAGTTAGATTAATTATCCTCGTATCATTCTGTCCTGAATATAAAGAGCCAGTGATACGAGTAAAAATTAGTTCCTTGGACAAATATTCGGCAACGTTCTTGCTTGACACAGGCACTGAAATCAGCATAGTCAAGTCAACAAGAACAGCGACCAAAGTTTCAAACAAAATGTATTTTTTCCACGATAGCGGGTGATTCAGTTCAAACTATAGGAGAAATAGTTGAAACTATACAACTAAGGACTGAGGAATACTCGATCCCGCTAGAACATTCATTTCAGGTGGTACCTAGCCACCTAAACCTATAATTCGAACTCGGAAACGATTTCCTGACCAAGTTTCAATATCACATCGATTATTTTAAAAGACAAGTATCATTGAGAACCCGAGGTATATCCAATACCAGCGGTTTGATCAACACTAGAAGCAACGGAGCAAAGCTTGGCCATTCGAACTTTGTCGATTCCACAATTAACCCCGACCGCCACCTAGGCATCGGTGTGGAACACCGATTGGGATCTATATCCGATACCGACTGTCTACGGATCGGATATGGTGATTCACGGAATTCAAGCCCAGGCCTCGCCACTATTAAATCAACCGCTTGTAACGGAAAAAACACCGAGTTAAATTAGAAAAAACTCTCGGCCAACAATAAGAATAGGTCGAATCAGCACTTAGCAGTTAGGACCGAGGAAAATAAGAAGAAACTCCCGGCCAACAGTAAAACTAAGGAGAATTTAGCAGTTAGGACCGAGGAGAGTAAGAAAAAACTCCTGGCCAACAGTAAGACTAAGTCGAACGAGCACTTAGCAGTTGGGACCAAGGAGAATACAATAGTAAGACTAAGTCAAAATAGAGCTTAACAGTAAAGACTGGGGCAGATAGTAGTACAAAGAGAAAATCAATAACAAAAAATAAAATAGAAAGAAAAAGGGACACCAGTTGAACAATAAGGTTGAAACCCCGATCACAATAAGTAATAGAAATTCCTTTCAATGATATAAAACAAAGCGATATAATAATTTATAAAAAGCAAGTTTTTTCAGGCATTTATCTCGGCGAGAGCCTGACTCGAGCCAACAATGCGAAGGTCAAAGTTCTAATGATGAATACCTAAGACAAGGAACAAGTTCTAAACACAGAAGATATCAATATCGAGTGGGACAACCTGGACAATTTTAGCATGATAATTAATAAACCCAGTGACAAGATCAAAGGCAGACTACGCAAACTCAAGTCAGTCATAGACCTAGATCATTGCGCCATGTTTCTTGAAGGCGACAAACTCTCATGTACGGAAGCTTTAAGCCATAAAATCATAACTGACCAATATAAGCCTCCACTATACGTGAAACCTTACCGACTCCCTGATGCAAACAGGAACGAGATCCACAGACAGGTGAACGAAATGCTACAGGAAGGAATAATCCAACCTAGTGCAAGCCCGTGGATCTCCCCTTTGCTTCTGGTTCCCAAGAAACCGGACAAGGAAGGCAACAAGCGTTAGAGAGCAGTGGTTGATTTTCGCCGGCGGAACAAATTAACGATTGCCGATGCATACCCACTACCCAACATCACGGATATTCTGGACCAACTTGGCAGGGCAAAATATTTCAGCACCCTCGATCTGGCAAATGGATTTCACCAAATTCGTATGAACGAAAAAGATAGGTGCAAAACGGCATTCAGTACCCCTTGGACATAACGAATACAATCGTATGCCATTTGTCCTGAGAAATGCCCCAGCAACCTTCCAACGACTGATGAATACGGTACAGACGGGTCTACAAGGATTCGACGCTTTCGTTTGTGTCGACGACATCGTTTTGTACGGTTACGATTTGAAAGATCAGAACGCCAAACTAATTCGAGTCTTTTATCAATTGCGTCAAAATAACCTAAAACTCCAGCCAGATCCAACGTCAAGACTAGCGCGCTAGAGAATTCTACTCGACGAATACGAGTATCAGAAATTCAAGTTCTTTCCAGTCTCGTTCTGCACGAACAGACGCGATCAATTTTCGCGACAAACGATCATGGTATCGCCGATGAACTATAAATAGGTCAACACGGAAGGGTAACTGACTGGGACACTTAGGTCAATGAAGTCAAAAATGTTAACTCTTCAAATCGATAAGTGGAAAATGAATTTGAACTAATGTGGTAAAAAAACTATAAAGGTTAAGCAAACAATTTTGGAACTGAAAGATAGTAAATTAAGGACTTAATTTTCTTATATAATAATTTTTCGTATGTTCCTCTAAATAATGATGTTTTTTATAGCAAAAATCTGACTTATGCTGTTGTTCCCTTTTTCAAATTCAATACCCATATTGTTTAAGTGCACTTATGTCGTTTTTCATATTAGCGATTTCAACATCTTATTTGAACAAGTGGAAGTATGTCTTTTTTCCTTTTTTCAGTTCAGAGATCCTTATTTGTCAAGTCTTCTTGTGCTTTTCTTACATTAAGACCTTTTTTATCAAGTTAACTTATATGTCAACTTGTAGTTGTTGTGTAAAGGATGATCAACACTGAATAACAGCATAAGTATACTCGTATTTTTTCTAGAATGAGCATGACTTATGCTATTATTCCGTGTGCATATTTTGTGAGAAATGACTTATGTTATTATTCATTTGGCTATAACTTTATAACCATTAGAGATATCAACACAAAATAAATATGGTATATAAACTGAAGATTGCTATGGTGTCATAAACTCAATTTTGTGCTGTTATTCCTTTTGTCCACATATATAATAAATATAATATAATATATATGCGATAAGCGATTTGATTTGTGAAATAGTAGTGAAATCTGTTTTGAATTAATATGAAGTTGTTTTAAATAATAAAAAGAGTGTTATATAACACAATAAAGTTTTATCATTTCGAACAGTAGCCGAAGTATAACATGGGTATCAGAAGTGGGATCAAACCTATTTGAGTGCTGTAAAAAAAACAAAAACTGCACCGTACATTGCTACAGCATAGTAAACCCCAGCTGAAAATTGAGCTAGAGAAGCGCAGCTGGGGGAAAAAGCGCTACAGCTTAGCTACAAGCAGCTATTCGACGTAAAAGAGGAGCTTGTGAGCACAGGGGTTGACTTGTCTGCTATGATGGAATTGCTCCTTGAATTGAACTCTAGAGAACAGAAAAATCCCCTAGAAGAACAAAGGAGAATTAATGAATTCTAAGTTTGAAGAACAGAAGAATTCCTTAGAAGAACAAAGAAGAAGTATGGATTTTAAGATGGAAGAACAGAAGGATTCTTTAGAAGAACAGAAGAATTCCATTGTTGCCGCGCAGAAAGACACTGTTGAAGAGTTCAAAAATTCTCTAGAAGCAAAATTCGAAATAATCGACCAAAAATTAAATATGCACGAGGCACAACTCCTAAAGGTTGGATCCGAATTCCAGGAACAGCTTGTGAAAGTCGAGGAAGATTGAAAATAATAATGAGAATCTTGCTAAAGAACTAGAGAGTGAGAAGAATCAGAAGACCCGAGAAAATTATTCAGACTACGTTAGAAGGAAAGAGATGCAACCGCCTGTTTTTGATGACCAAACATCGTGCCCATAATTTATAGAAGACAATTTGAAGCATCTGCCATGACCAACAACTGGGATGTCGAGAAAAAGTCGATTGCGCTAACGCTGTCACTGAGAGGTACAGCTGCGGAAGCAGCGTATCATCAAGTAAAAAGGCTAGAATCGTGTAAGGACCAACTTCGAGGGGTAAAAGTTGGTTTCTGGAATCGACACCCCCAGGATCAAAAACAAAGTCTCCCAAACAAAACGAGGTAGCAAGAGTCTTACAGGTGAAGACCACATTGGTCGGAATAAGTGCGGGGCTACCATTGATACCGGTCCGACCGCCTCCATTATAAGAAGGCATATCGCTCATGATTCATGGCTTCACAATACCAGCAGCTACTGTCTGAAAGCAGCAACAGGAGCGAAGGCGAATGTGTATGAGGAGGTTCTTTTTACGATCAGTCTGGCAGGACAAACATTCGCGACGAGTGCATCATTGGAGTTGACTTTATGAAGGCGCATAATGTAGTAGTCGACATCGGAACTCAAGTACTTAAGTACAGGAACATTGAGATTCCGATGGTGTACGGAAATGAGAATGCCGTATACCTTAGGACAGTTGTCAGCAAGGACGAGACCTTACCATCTTCCGCAGAGAAACTTATTTGGGCGAAGCTGGAAGGTGATCTCGGGAGCCATCGATTCTGTTTGGTTGAGCCGAACTCTAATCGAAACTTCATTGTGGGAAGATGCTCGTTCAGCCCAATGGCAATATTTTTTCTATAAGAATCTTGAATGTGGAAAATAGCAGCATCAAACTTTAGCAAGGACAATCGATCGAAACGTGCGTACCGAAAAGTGCTAGTTGTCGAAGGAAAATGCTGCTGTATCCTTGTCATCAAGTAGAACAGCCGAGAACTATACCAGGCAAACCGAGCTGAAGCAGGAGCAACGAGCGTTGGCAGACGAACTAATCAACAAACCTGCCGAGGTATTTGCCTCGCAGGACGGCGAATATGGCAGCACACATTTGGCAAAAAAACCCAATAGACATTGGAGATGCACAACCAATACGTCAACCGCCTAGGCGTTTACCATTAGCTAGGCAGGCGGAGGTTGCAGAAATGGTTCCGCATAGATTCTGCGTGGATTACCGCTAGCTAAATAATGTCACCAAGATGGATAGCTACCCATTGCCAAGGATTGACGACACACTGGACACACTGTAAGGAGCGCAATAGTTCTCCATACTTCATCGGAAGAGTGGCTATGGCAAGTACATATTCATCATACTTCCCGCCACAGTCACTGCGGTTGCGTTGGTTATTCTGGTCTTGTCTTTGGAAGGTTGTTCTCCGCTTTTTCTTTCTTGTTGCTTTGTTTCGGGGTGTCGTGATAGTTCTTGGGGGATTTTGTTTTGTTGGTTTTTCTGCTTGTTCGTTGTGTAAATTTTCCTCGTTCGTTTTCGTACAAGTTTTTTTTTGTGTTTTGTGTTTGTCGATGGTGATATTGTTTCTGGTTTCTGATGGTTTCGTCTTCCTTAGTTTTTTTTTCTAGTTATTGTCTTGTTGGGTTTGGGTTTTGTTTTCTTTTTTCGCTATATTTTTTTTTTCTTTTGTTCACTTTCCTCAATGACGGCTAGTTATTGATTGAACTAGCCGCGCATTACGGCTAGTTCCAAATCATACATATATCTCACACACACACACATTCATACGTGGTTCCACTATTTCAGCTTCCAGAGCTCTGACAGGTTCTTCTTGCGAAACCACCAATAACACCAGTCGATGTTTTGTTGAGTTGGTCGTGTTTGTTTTGTGTGTCGAATGACTGCTTGGGTCCATATAACACCCTCGGACCCGGGGCTCAGTAGTGACCATCAAGCAGGGAGGGAAACTTTCCCAAAAATGCATTTAAGTCTCCTTACAGACAAAAACTAGGGGTGACGATCGTGGGGAATTGCTGGCTTTCTTTATAATTTTTTTTTTTGTTTCCAATTTGGTGGGTTTTAGAATTCTAAGTCGTTGAACAAACAATGTAATTATTTATGGTGGGCTCTCGGCCATTGCTTGTGGTATCGAAATCTCGGGGCATCGGTAATGAATCGAGGGGGCAGACCGTCCACCCACCAGAGTCTGCAGACCGTCTGCCTGGCTTTATCCGGGGCATCTAAATGGTCATCTCTGGAGCGGTAGGTAGAGAGAGGGAACTGGACTCAAATGATTCAGTGAATCCCACCTGTACCGTGGCATCCAGAGAATAACGGGAGGAAAAGAACGTGGACAACACAAGAGAAGGCAGGAGGGCAAAGGAGTGAACAGAAGAAAAAACTTTCGAAGGGAGTGTAGGATTTTTGGGGCGTGATTTGCACGCAACAAACCCCACCCCTACCTCATGGCAAATGTGCCCCCATATTTCTGCTTACGGGCCAAAGCCAATATAAAAAGACGGGTAAAACAACACAGAGGGGAGTCTACTATGTATACTACGGGTGGCATTCGTTCCCGCACCGGTCTTGCGATGCCCCCGTACATCATCGAGCGCACCCTCAATCTCTGTACCTCTTTGCGTTGCGACCTCGTATCGCTATGCAGTTTAGGTCTTCTAGAGGTACCTCAGTCTCGTCCCGGTACGGCTTGAGGTCTCTTTCATGCCACGTGCCTCGGTCCTTCCGGGTGGCATCCTCCAACATGTAGATCCAGGGTGACGTATTTTGGGCTAGTTTCGCGGATACTGCGGGCAACATTCGCCAACTGAGAGTCCCAAACCCTATGATTCTCCGACACATACGCTCTTTATGATTTGGTTTATCCGCTCGGCTGGATTAGGTTGCGGATGGTAGTGAGCGGTAAAGTTCAGACTCGATTAATACGAGTCACAGAGATTTTTCAGTTCCTTGCTTCGGGACTGAGTACCTATATCACAGACGATCCTACAGGGTACGCCGATCAAAAGAAAAACGTTGTCCTCGAGTTCCCTAAAAACAGAGGAAGCAGTAGCAAACTTAAGGGGAAACAAAAGGGGAAATTTGGTGAAATAATCAAACACAGTGAGGATATAGATAAAACCCCTACTCGGCTTTGGGAGTGGACCAACCAAGCCCACGCAGATCATCTCCCAGTGATTTAAAATCCCTCTCTTCTCATCAAAGCAGCCGGTTTGTCATTCACCGGGTTATTATATCTGACCTCATCTTCGGCCAGTAATACCAAGACCCTACTCTGGCATATGTCTCCCTAACACCCATATGCCCTGCTAATGGATTGTCATGACATTCTTTTAATGTCCTACTCCTATCTACCTTTGAAACAACTTCCTTCCATTCTGAACTATCGTCATGCATAATCTCGTGTTTTTCCCTAACGAATTTTAACGAAGTACTCTGTTCTACTGTTTAATCCGTATAATCTAGCGGGTTCGACTCGACCTGGTTGATCATCTTGGCGATCCATTGATCCGGGATATGCTCTTCCAGTTCTGCTACCTCTGCACCATTACTAGAAAGCATATCCGGAACCACATGATCTTTGCCTTTACGATGAACAATTTCGAAGTCAAACTGCTTTAATCTAACCGCCCACCTAGCTAACCTACCACACGGATCCTTGAGATTACTTCCGAGCATTATGTAGACGCGTTCTGCGGTCCGCGACATTAACCAACCCCATAAGCGGAGCAGCAGCGATGCAGTAAAAATGGGAAACTCGTTACGCATAAGTTCGTATAACGAGGAAAGGGTTAATAAAAGGATAAGAAGAAAGAAGAAGGATCCTTGAGATTACTTACCAAACGAGCGAGGGAGGTCATCGAACAACGTGTGCAACAAGTTTAGATCAGCTGAGCGCAAGCAAAGTATCGTAAGCAACAAACGAAAGAAGCTACAGACATCCAGCTTATTTGGTGAACAACATGAAAGTCATCCCATCCACATTAATGAGTTTCTAACAAAAGCTAATAGGTTATTATTTAATAAAGCCAAAAAAGTAAAAATAGAAAAAAAGTACTCGTTCCTGTGGGTAAATAATGGTGTAATTTTAATGAGGAAAAGAGGAGGAATTATAGCATTAAGAATCAGTGCTTTGGAGGATCTAGAGAATATATCTTAATTGTTTTTTTTTTTTGTAATTGCTTTAGTTATGTTAAATAATATTTAATAATATTTCTTTCAGTAAATTTGATATAGAACTGTACAAAAGTGTTTTTCATTCTAATGACTTCAAAAATGACTTCTATATCGTTCACCAAAATATTCGCAGTTTGCGAAAAACCTTTGATTTGCTCTTGCTGCATTTGGAATCATTTACTAATAAGCCTAAACTAATTTTTGTAACTGAGATATGTATCTATAATCATGAAGAGGATTTCTATAATACCTGGTTATAAGATTTATACAAAGTGCAATAACTCTTATGCTGCAGGTGGTGTAGCTATCTGTGTGAACTTGAATCCTGAGTGCTGTGGATTTAATCTTGTAAGTTCTGATATACTTAAACTTTCTGTCACTATTGATGCACACAAATTTATTATTATGTGTTTCTATAGACTACATGATATAAGTAGAGATGCCTTTGTGGATGACTTATCTTCCATATTAAGTAATGAGCGTTCAAAAAATTGTATTATTCTGGGTGATGTAAATATCGACATTCTATGTGATTCAGTAATTGTAGAAAAATATCAAGCCTTGCTGTCAGGGAATGGATTTGAGTCTTACATAAATGAGCCAACTAGAATTACTGATAATACTCAAACTTGTATTGATCATATTTATGCAAGACTCAGTCGCAACGCTAATCTATCTTTGATTAGTACTATTTCTGATTTCAGAATCTCTGATCACGTATTCATACTCGAGCTAGCAATAACTGTAGTCAGTCTAAACCAGTGAATAGAATGGATTTTGAAGGACTAAATACCTGCTTGCTATATGAAAATTGGATAGGTATCTAAGGAGAATCTTATCCCTCTATAGCCTTTGATCTATTTCTATCTGGTTTGAAAGGTCATGTTGACTTGTGCTCTTTTCCTTTAGGGAGTAGTAGAACCAAACTAAAGAGACTAAAGCCATGGATGTCAAACTACTTACTTAAAAAAATTAAAATCAAAAACAAACTCCGTTTAAAATATAAAAAACGTCCTAATGACATACATGTTAGAGAAGCTTACATAAAGATTTCCAACGAAGTTAAAATCGAAACTCCTTTATGTAAAGAACAGTACTATGTCAATAAATTCCATAGGACTAAAGGCAATTTAAAACAGGAATGGGTTTTAATAAATCAGCTCTTCAATAAAATTGCATCTTCAGGTACACCATCTAGTATAAGATTAAATGATACGGTCATTCAAAATTCTTCTGAAATAGCTAATGCTTTTAATGTATTTTTTGCGAGTGTTGCCCACAATACCTTGGCAGATGCCGGTTTTAAAAATACTCCCAACTCTTGCCTACAAAGATGTTTCGACATAGAAAAAAGGCATGAAACTAGTTTTTGCTTTGAATCTATTTCATCTCTTGAATTCTTTAAAACTATTATGTTGCTGAATAAATCAAATTCATCTACTCGTAAAAGTTATTCGAATGCATTTATTAAGAAGATTGCGTTTAATATTGTTGACGTTTTAGCTCACATTTATAACGAAAGTATATTCCTCGAAATCTTTCCTGTCAACCTAAAAGTTGCTAAGGTTATTCCAATTTTCAAAAAGGAAGATAGATCAAAACTCAAAAATTTCCGACCAATCTCTCTTCTCTCTTTTTTTTCAAAAATTTTAGAAAAAGTGTTTAAAAGTAGAATTTTAAGCTTCCTGGAGATAAGTTTTTTTTTTAGTATAAATCAATATGGCTTTAGAGCAGATAAATCAACGGAGGACGCGCTCTTAAACTTTTGTAGTCTAATTTATAATAGTTTGGATAGCAAAAAATTACCACTTCGCTATTTAAAGATATTACCAAGCATCTGACACTGTGGACCACGAGCTCTTTCTAATAAAGTTAGAAAAGGCAGGCTTTAGAGGGTTCATGCTGAATTGGTTTGGATCATATCTCAAGGATAGGAGGCAAATGGTTAAGATAGGAGACCATATTAGTGAATGCCTTGATATTCAGGTTGGTGTCCCACAGGGATCCGTTCTTGGCCCCATCTTATTCCTAATTTTTATTAATTTTATGTTTAGTCAAAATTTGAAGGGTGCACAAACTTATTTTGCAGACGATATAACTTGTACATACTCCAATAATTCTATTTAAGACTTGGTTGCTGATGATAACCATGACTTAGAAGTCTTAAGGCATTGGTTTGGTATGCGCGAGTTGGTTATAAGCGATAAATGAAAATTATGTTTTTCAACTTACCTGCATTGGATCTACACTCGCCTGAATTTATCTTTCACAGTACAGATTGTACTAATGTGTGTGTAAATACTGATATTTGCCCTTTAAATAATTGGTCAAATAAAAAAAGCGGTGATCCTAGCTGCTCATCCAAGTGCTTAGTTATTGAAAGGGTCTCCGATTTTAAGTACTTGGGCTTACACTTTGACAATAAAATGAACTGGGGCTTACATACTACTTCACTAAAAAGTATCTTCTAACAACTACTCATATATTATATCATCTAAGACTATTTTGCTCTCACAATCTGTTAGAAATGGTATACTATAGCTTGGTGCAATCAAAGTTGCAGTATGGATTGGCTTGCTGAGGCGGTACTTATGACAATAAGGTACAACATCTGATTATTAGCCAAAAACATATTCTAAGAATTAATTGGAATAAAAGACGATGCGGGCATAGCACCTTACTTTTCTGCAACTCAAAAATTCTTCCACTGAAGCATCTATACTTGTAAAAGGTTTTAAAAGTATTTTTTATAAGAAGTGGTTATCTAAGGAATCAAAGTTCAACTGCCTATGCACTTCGCAGTAATGACAGGAAATTGGTTATCATTCCAGCATACAGCACTCACAAATTTTTTAATTTCTACATCTCAGTAGCACCTAGGTTATTTAATCTACTGGCTTTTGAACTTCGGAATATAAGGAAATCCTGTTCATTCTATAGAGGAATTAAAAAATGGCTTTTTAATTTTGACTTCAAAGAAGTAAATCATTTTTTTGATTATTTTTTTTTCTTATTTATAAGTATTATTATGTTGATCATCAGTATGCTGTAATTGTTAATTAATGAATTATACTTCGCGTACTACCACCTCACTACTCTCATATAATCGGTTGTTTTAATAAAAGTTTATAGCTCGATATATTCGATACTACTTTTTCTTAAATTATAGAATGTATCTACTTAATTTTATATTTCAATGATTGTCTTTTTTCAATGATTGCTTTTAGTAACTCGCTATTATTGTTTATAATTTAACTATAGTTCTAAATTTGTGTATATCATCATCAGTGTTATAGCATTATTGTACTAAAAGTTTTGATTTAAATGGAATATGAAATAAATAAATAGTAATGATCCGTCACAACCGTAAATCGAACACCCTCGATATCCGGTCGCAATAACGCACAGTACGACTAGGCACTCCTTTTCCGTGGTTGAATCGTTTTCTCGTTTCTATTCGACGAACTACTCAACTTTATCTCCATCTTCAAATGTCTGAGTGAGCACTGCGCCGACTCCAAAGTCCAATGCGTCCATAAACCACAAACGGCCGCTCAAAATCTGGACATGTCAGTATCGGGCCAACTTCCCTCGCACTCCTCAGACCAAATGAACTTATTCCCTTTCCTCAACGGGTCGGTCAACGGTTTTATTAAAACTGCGAAGTTTGGTACAAATCTCCTATACTAGGAAACCGTGCCGACAAAACTCCTAACCTCCTTCACATTCTTTTGTACAGGTATCCTAATAATACTCTCAACCTTCTCTGGATCAGCATGAAGACCATTCCTATCAACTACATATCTGAAAAACTTCAACGACAATGTACAGAAGTTGCACTTCTCTTCGTTAACCTTGAGGCCTGCCGCAGTCAATCTTCTCTTCCAATATTTCCAGGTGTTGGTGGAAATTGTTGGTGGCGATTATGATGTCATCCAGGTACGCGAACACGTGCGGTTCCAGATAGGCTCCAAGCACAGTGTCGATGAAACGCATCCTTTTAAATTGAAAGAGGCCCCTATTGGGTACGGTGAAAGCCGTATACGGCCGAGACTTCTCCTCAACGGGAATCTGCCAATACACGCGGACATTGATGTCCAACGAGGACAAGTATTTGGCATCCCGGAGTTTGTCCAAGGTAGCTGAGATGTATGGCATTCCGTGACCTTATTAAACTTCCTGTAGTCGACGAAGAACCTAAACGTCTTTCTTTTAAATCATTACGATGGGAGAAGCCCATGGACTAGATGATCTCTCTATGATGTTATCTTTCAACATCTCTTCTAACTCCCTATCTATGTGACGCTGAACTGCCAGCGAGACTGGATGGTAAAGCTGCTTAATCGGTTCAGTCGTCGTTCTTATCTTATGCTTCACTAAGTGTGTGCATCTTAATCCTTTTGGCATGTTTTTAAAAACCCTCTCTATAACCCTACTAGATAGATAGGGAATTATCTTGGACTTCATCTAACTCTATTCGTTCTTTGATTGATGAAATCGATGCGACTTCTGCCTGGTTCGAGAAATTCCACTCGCCTGTTCTCAGGACAATTTCTGTCCGCCCAGATTTGAACATGTGGAAGATTTGGAATCACAAAACATTCCAGTAGGTTCGGTTTCCCCTGCACTACCATTGGCAAAGACCAACAACCTACATCCTCTATACCTGCACCATCTGCAAATGAAACCCTACTCATATTTGCCTTTCCTATCTCTAACCCTAAACTTTTTAATGGCTCCCATCCATCCCTACAGATGATGAGATGGTTACCAGTAGGCAACCTTCCTAATTCTGCCGGCGCACACGCACTGCTGATGCGAGAGTACGATCCCAAATTGGACAGTCACTACGTAAAACGGCTATTTTTCCACAACCTACACATCGTCTAGGAGCGGAACAAGTATTCGAAGGATGCCCCCCGCGGTTACAGTTGAAGCATCTTATCCGGCTGTTCGGTTGAGTGCTCCTACTGACCGTTGTGACTCGAGGCTCGACAACCCTTGGTTCGTCGACTGACACATAAGCCAAGTCTGGTTCCAAGAGGTTTCGGGTTCGTTGAGTTGGTGGTGGTATGAAGGAATCTACATTTGCTTGAACTGTTCCGAGCCTTCTCACCAAACGCAACAAGGTCTTTGATGGTTTTCGGATCCGTCAAGCCTAGTTGTGTTTGGTAGAATGGTGTCAGGTTCCTCTGTATAGACTCTTCCTTCCCTTAGGTACGTCAACTAATTTCGACCAGGAGAAAGTCATCATAATTTGGAGGGAGGAACTCCAACTTCATCTCTGAGACCAATTCTTCCCGAGACCGTACCAATCTCCTATTCGCCCTAAGCCAAATGAGTGCTTTCCACTCGAAGAGTTCCACCTTTGACCTGAAAAGTTGCTTCGCTTAATTCCTCCATTCGCTCGAAGAAGGAATTAGGAGAACCCCGCAGCGTTCACCTGAAAATGTTAAGCCCCACTTCTCGATGCGTTCCTGACATCGTTCTTGAATAGGCTGTTCCCGCTGTCTGGATTCCGTAGGTGTCGTCCATTCCATTTGTCTAGTCGGACTTGTTGTTGTTGATCGGCCAACTCCACTCGCACCTGAAACACAATGGCGTCTCTCCACATCAATCTCTTGTTTTTCTTCCTCTTCAGTTAGGTCGGATAGAAGAATGAGCAGTTCGACTTTCAGCTCATTCCTCTCCGCCATCTGTTCCCTTGAGTTCGGTCGTGACCTATTTAACCTGCCTATCGCCCACTTGATCTTCGTGAGGATCTTCAGGTATTCCGTCGATTTCGGATCACCTGGATGATTCTCGAGAAGATCTTCTATCTCGATTATTTTTTTTCGTATGGCGTCAGCGTCTTCGTCGAACTTGAAGGGAAGCTGTCACTGACACCCATGGAGCCCCGTCGTTCCAGTAGACGTGCGGTGTGAAGCGATTTTCGCATACCGTTTACTGTCTTTATCTTCAGTCCACGAACTGCCATCTCGTAGGTAAGCTCCTCTTGCGATAGCCTATTTATTTCCATTTTCAAAAAAAAAATTACATTAGAAAGATCAACCTAGAGAAATAGTACTAAGACTCTAAATACTCGTAAAAATTCTTTAATACCTAACCACTGTCTGCTTACACGGCAACACTAATTAACAAACACAAATTAGTCACAAAAACTACTCAATGCAAAAGTCACTCCCAAAAAACATACGCTATCAACTCGAGTAATAAAATGCAAACGTATTTATATTGGATATTTTATGGGATATGCAGCTGAACATCTTGCAGCTCTGCTCATAAGCCCAACTTCACGCCTCCCCGTGGCGCCATCTGGGAATCTCACTAGGGATTGCGAAGTGAAGGGGGCAATTGGCGGGTTTCCTGCACCATAAATCAGCATTAAAGTCGGTAAAACAAAACAAGACCTTATCCGGGCTACTCCGACATATTTGGAGCTCAGGCCGGTAAGGATTTCCAGGACTTAGTCAGGGTCTTGGAAAAGAGATGGTGGCGGACGAGTCCTATATAGGCCAACGGCAGTGCTCACATCCAGGAACAGGTTGCTGGCTTCGGTGTAACCAACCACTCGTTCCTGGGGCATTAAAAAAAGAACTGGTCCTCCAAGTTGGGGGTTGTGCCGCCGGGGTAACTGCCTGGCCATTAAACTAGAAGTTACGAAGCATCAACAAGCCTCGGATATGGGCGGATCTACTGTTGACAACCCACGCAAACAATTTAAGAATAATGAGATAATGAGCTAATGAGGATTTGGAAAGATCATTTCTGCTGACTGTATAACGGCGATGACGGACCAAATACCGCTGTCAGGCAGAATCAACCTTTCAACCTGGACGATGATGACCAACAATTCCGTCCACCCGACCTGGATGAAGTGAAGATAGCCATATCGAAGCTTAAGTCCAACAAAGCTGCTGGAGCGGATGGCCTGACTGCCGAGCTCTTCAAAGCGGCAGGCGATGACTTGGTAAGGAGCATACACCAACTCATCTGTAAAATATGGTCGGACGAAAGTATGCCCGATGAATGGAACCTCAGCATTGTTTGTCCAATTCTCAAGAAAGGAGACCCTCTGAACTGCGCCAACTACAGAGGCATCAGTCTCCTTAACATCGCATATAAGATCTTATCCGCCGTATTGTGTTCCGTTCGTCAACAACCTGATAGGTCCATATCAGTGTGGCTTCAGGCCAGGAAAGTCCACCATCGACCAGATATTTACACTACGGCAGATCTTGGAGAAGACCCATGAGCTTCAGATCGATACCCACCACCTATTCATTGATTTTAAGGCCGCGTATGACAGCATTTATAGAGACGAGCTATACAGAGCAATGTCTAGTTTTGGCATCCCTGCCAAACTCGTCCGTCTGTGCAGGATGACGATGGAGAATGCACGCTGCTCCATCAAGGTCGGTAAAGATCTCACCGAGACCTTTGATGTCCAGAAAGGATTTAGACAAGGCGATGCGCTGTCATGTGATTTTTTCAACATCGTACTTGAAAGAATAGTGAAAAACTCACGAGCAAACACAAGAGGCACTGTCTTTCAAAAGTCCGTCCAACTACTCGCATACGCCGACGATATTGGCATAATCGGTAGAAAGCAGCGTGATGTCGCGAGTATTGAGACGGAAGCGGCGAAAATGGGCTTAGCGGTCAATGCGGGCAAGGCCAAGTATATGCTGTCAAGCAAAAAGGACAACCAACACCGACGTCTCGGACAGAACGTCACCCTCGACAGATATAACTTTGAGGTAGTTAAGGACTTTGTCTACCTAGGCTCTGCTGTAAAAACAGACATCGACACCAGCGATGAGATCAAGCGAAGAATAACTCTTGCCAACCGTTGTTTCCTTGGGCTAAGAAGCCAATTGAGCAGCAAAGCCCTCTCTCGGACAGGAAAAGTCACCCTTTATAAGACCTTAATAATCCCGGTCCTGTTCTATGGCGCAGAGGTATGGACATTATCAAAAATGGATGAGGGTGTTCTTGGTTGCTTCGAGAGAAAAGTTCTTCGGGCGATCTTCGGTCCCGTCTGCATTGACGGTGAGTGGAGGAGGAGATACAACGACGTACTGTACGGACTATACAGCGACATGGGCCTAGCAAGAAGTGTTAAGATCCAAAGACTGAGATGGCTGGGTCATGTAGAGCGTATGGACACAAACGCTCCGGTCCGAAAAGTCTTCAAATCCGCTCCAGAGGGACAGCGCTGTAGAGGAAGGCCAAGACTCAGGTGGCGCAAGCAAGTGGAAGAGGACCTCAGCCAACTTAGCATGCGAAACTGGAGACAGCTAGCCAGGGATCGAGTTGGCTGGAGAAGCTTATAGACTGAGGCACAGGTCCACCCTGGGCTCTAGCGCCACTTAAGGCAGGTAAGTAAAATATACATAAATATGTAAATATAAATGGGAATTTATATGTATATAAATATGGGTATTTGTATGTTCAAACTGAATGGCACAATATAGGAAAACGAGAATCTTAATAGCAAAGAACGTACTAGTTGAACAGGGATATTGTACGACCTGGTATTCCAAAATTCCACCCTTGTATTTCCCGAAGATCTTCCCATGATGATGTATTTAGAGCACCGATGCTCGTTTTAGTTAAACACTTCCCCTTATCTGATCTAAAGAAAAAATTAAATGGCCTTTTTATAAAAAAAATCACAGCAGACACTTCCCGAAAAATAACACTTTTCACGCACTCTGTACTCTTGGTACACGATTTGTAAGTATATACTCTATGTGCTTTAAGGAGCCCTACGTTAGTCGCCAGTTTGTTGCAAAATCCGCGAGTTTAACTTTACAAATAATAATAACAAAGGTGCCGCACTACCGGCAACCAAATCAAACTCAAAAAAACAAAACGAAGAGAGAGCAAAAAAAACCCGCAACCACACGGATGGTGATTGGTAAGCGAATGAAGAGGAATGCGAAGAATAGGAAAGGAGCCCTAAAGAGTATCGCAAAAAAATAGGAATTTCAACAAGCAGCTGGTCGGCTGCTCAGCACGAGTAGTGGACGCCACCCAATTTTAGTTGACGAAATTGGGAAAACACGATCAAAACAAAAGAGGTTACTGTTTCCCTGATGGGGAATTAAAATGCATATTTTTTTTTGAAAAAGGGGGATGACAAAGGCCTCGCACATATATTTAACAGAAACCGAAATCAATATGATCGTAGCACCAAAGTGGTAGCTCACACCAGAAAATTCAACGATTTAAACTAAGGTAGCGGTCACGGGAAGGCCCACGATTCCGTACGTTTACCAAGAATCTTAAATGATTCCCTTGAGTCAAAGGGGTCGCCAAACGTTTCGAGAGTAGCCACTAAAGAATTACGGGGTTCACAAAAAGAGCGGACACTTACGGGTTCGCGCGAATAACTAAAATATATCCCAATTAGGCGAGAGTTAGCACAAATATATATATATTTATAAAGATATATGAAGATAAGAAAGCGGGCAGTTATAGGGGCATCAAGAGGGCTGACCGTCCGTCCGCCAGAGCCTCCAGGCCATCCACTTGGCTCTATCCGGGGTACCTAAATGGTCATCTCTGGAGCGGTAGGTAGAGCTAGGGAACTGGACTTAAAACATTCAGTGGATCCCACCTGTTCCCTGGCATCCAGAGAATGCCGGGAAGTAAAGACATTAGGAAAGATGCGAGAGAGTTTTTATTGGGTGCACGTCAAGGAAGATGTGGAAAATTGGTGCAGAAAGTGTGTCACCTGCCTGCCCGAGGGTTTAATTTCACGGCAAAATGCAGCAATACAACATTGGAGCACCCTTCGAGATAATCGCAGTTGACATCGCGGGACCGTTTCATAAAACCGAACATGGAAATAACTACATTCTTGTTGTTATGGACTACTTCAGTAATTGGCCTGAGGCTTTCGCTTTCCCTTAAGCAGGAAGGAAAAACCGTGTTCTTTCTCGTTACTTCGGCATGAATGGGGTAATAACTGAACTCTCTGAAGTGGAGAGCTTATTGATGGCCGTATGTTACTATCGCCGATACATGATCCATATAGATCATTGATTTGTACGCATCATAACAACAACAGAACAGGATCCTACTTTTAATCAGGATCAATTTTCGCTATCCAAAAATTAGTTCTTGCTATTTCTCATTATATTGTCATTCGGAAAAATTGGTATTACTGTCAATTAGAATATGAAATATTATTTGAAAATATTTTTTACACTTTTCCAATAAATTAATATTTTGCCTACGTACAAACATACATGTAGTTAGCAATATAATCGTGAAATATGAGCTAAAAAATATTATTTTTATCTAATAGCTGTTGATAATAAATATATTAATTTGCTTCTTAAAGAAAACGAGAGTGTTCTTGCATGAGCATGAAAATAACAAATATATACAGCCATTTCATCGCAATGAAATGAATTTTTACCATCTTATAACAATGCTTATTTGCATTGCATTTTGTTTTTTATTTCATAAAAGAGGATACAAATAAAATTGAATATATTTTTTTTAAAAAAGGATATTCGGTGACAAGGCATCTTCGTGCTAAAACGAAAAACATAAACTCGATGTGCAATTGCAATGGACAAGGAAATAAACGTCAAACTATTACCACAACACAGAATTTAATTTTCGAATGATCTGGACTGTTTTACTTTCGTTGTGGTGATAAGTGATAATAGAACACGGTTAATAAGGTATGATCCTGAAGTTATGCAACAATGGATTTCTGATTTTATTCCATCTATACCACAATGTGGTTTTGAATGTCTTCTATTCACGAGTAGACATGTATTACTTCGGGTCTAGCTAATATCCATTGTTACCAGTAATTCCGTACCATAAAGTGTTATGCTGCGCGAGTTTCTGTGCGTGTTGTATTTTCAAATCATATGCGGCAGTTTTTCAAAATTGGTCATTTTTGTGTTTTTTTAATTTTTTTTTTAGTTTATTTTAAAACAAAGCTCTCTTTATTCCTCTGTCACATAGTTAACTCCACCTAAACAACAAAAAATAAAAAAATAAAATTACATTACGATTTTCTTTTCACTATGTTAAATTTATTATATATAGCACAAGCTATTATTTCTGTGTAGAGATGAATTGAATGATACCTTCAAATATATATATTTTTCTCTTTTTCCTTTTATGTTCTCGTTCTTTTACGTTTTCCTTCCTTTTTTTTTTATCGAATCCTCTGGTGCGGTGTGACTCCTTTTGTTTAATGTGTGTGCTGACCTGTTCTTTTCCCCTCGTCGCTTTTCTTTTCTTTAACTAGAATATGTTTCGTACTTTTATCGTTACATTTTTTCTTATTTTATTTTGTTAGCTAAATGGATGTCTACTCGTTACGCTGGTCCTAACGAAAACTATCCTGAATTATCTATCCGCCCTCCTAACTTCTAACCGGACCACTTATCCGATTCGTTCTTTTCCGATTCACTGTAGTTTACCATTCGCCATAGCGCCGTTGCTCACGTGATTTGAGAAAGACGATTCCAAAAAAAATTCAACATAAAAATTGGTCCTTGTTGAGATTAGGGGAGACAGAAGGAATAAAGATTTATTTAAGGCGAAAACCTTTGCTTTTTTAAATAAACGAACATAACAATTCCCCCATTTTTTCAAAAAGGTTTTCGCGTAAAAGGACTTCCTTTAGAGAAGTTCAGATGGGTCGTTAAAAGTCTTGAGGTCCTTAGCATGCAATATCCCCGCTGTTTTTCCACTAAAATTCCTTAATTCATATGTCCGAGGAGGTACTCTTTTTTGTTTTTTCGGTAATGTACTGAGCCGCATCAGACAGCACAAAATTCTTTCTCAACATCCTGTCCTTTGGATAAAACTGAGTATCACTTCTCCTCAGGTTATACTGTCGGGCGGACTGTTGGGAACAAGTGAGTATAAGATACTCCACACCACTGATCACGTCATTCAGGTTCATAGTCCGGGTTTGAATATCCAATGATCTATCGGCAGTATATCCTGTCTCCGGAAGGACAGGCAGCAGCACGTGGTGCGGTGATCGTCTTCAAGGTCTGATTATTACGCCCAGCTGGCTTTGCCTGAGGGTGGTAATATTCTGTGAAATCAAGCGTTACACCATAAGTTGATGCCAACACAGAGAATTCCCGACTTTTAAATTGTGCGCCGTTACCACAAACGATCCTTATAGGGACGCAAAACACGAAGAACACCTACTCCTCTAGAATAATTTTAACGGCTTTTGCCGTGGCTGTTGTCACCGGATAAAACAACAGTCCAATATGGTTAAGATATACCGATACCCCCTTGTAGAACATGGCAGTGGGTCGATACAAGGTATCTCCCATGGCTTAGTGACTCCGCTTCTAGTTGCCATAAGATCCGCTGGTTTCTGGAGACTTGGTTTGGAGACCTGACAGACTTTGAACCCCCGCATGCAATCTGAAATCATATTCCTCATTTTGGGACAATAGTACTTAGACGTGACCCCATCGAGAGTTTTTTGAATACCACCATGCCCACTTAAAATATGATCGTGAAATTCACGGAGAACTTCGATCCTACTCTCCTTTGGAATGTCATTTTTCCAGTGGTCCTCGGCCGTTAAAAGCGCTGGATATTTTGTCGGAATATGTCGGTATAAAACTCCATTCTTGAGTTTCCACTGATGGTACTTTTCCGGATTTTTGATGACCAGCCCTTTCATCTTAGTATACCAAGGGACTTGGCTATCTACCAAAGCAACTTCTTCCCCGTGCGCTCTTGATAAGGCATCTGGTACCAAGTGTTCCATCCCTTTTCTGTGCACAAAAGAAAAATAATATTGCTGCAATTTAACTGCCCAACGAGCCAACCTACCCTGTGAAATTATTATTCAGCCATAACAAGGAATGGTGATCAGTTACCACCGTAAAGACGCTGCTTTCTAAATACGGACAGAGCTTCCCAATCGCAAGGCACTCTTGCTCTGTCGTAGAAAAGTTGCGTTCAGTCCTCGACAACATCCTGATTAGGTAACTGATCACCTTCTCCCCATCTCTTGGGTGTGCCTGAGTAAACAGAGCGCCAATACCGAAGCCAGATGCATCTGTATGAACCGTAAAGGGTAAGCTGAAATCTGGGCAAGTTAATATCGCAGCGTGAACCAATTTCTCTTTCAACTCACGAAATGAGCTCTCCCACTGCTCACTCCAGACGAACTTTCGCTTCTTCTTTAAGAGTTTGGTAATAGGTGGGACCAAATCGGAGAAATTCCGAACAAAACCCCTGTACTACGAGACCATACCGACAAAACTTCTTATATCTCTATCACACTCTGAACATTGCCCGGATCAACCAACAACCCCTTCTCGTTCACGATGTAGCCCAGCTATTTTATTTTTTTTTCTGCAGGACTCGCATTTTTCGCTGCTGAGAACTACTTCAGCTCCTTGTATCCGCGACAAAACAGCCTTCAACACATTCAAATGTTGCTCAAATGTTCTGCTTACTATGAATACGTCATCGAGATAAACGGACACGTTTGGTTCTAGGTCGACTCCGATGGCGGTATAAATAAAACGTTGCCATGTTGCCAGAGCATTGTGTAGGCCGAAAAGCATGCGTCAGAATTGATCCAGCCCATTTCCAGGAACAGTGAACGCCGTGTATCTCTGTGACGTATCCGCCATAGGTATCTGCCAGTAGGCCGACTTGATATCAGAGGACGGCAGATATTTCGCATTTCTCAGCTTGTCGACAGTAGCCGAAACATAAGTGATAGGGTATGCATCACGCTCCTTCATCTGGTTCAACTTACAGAGAACCAACGCAGAAGCGGTATTTGCCATCTTTCTTTTTAATCAAGAGGATCGGAAAAGATCAGGGACTAGACGAAAGTTCTATTACACCCGCTTTGAGCACAACAACTATTTCCTTATTGATGGTCTCTTGAACTATGGGGGATGCCGGGTAATACCGTTGTTTTACAAGCTTGGTGCATCCAAGCTCTCCACCGATCCCGGCGAAAACATCATCCACCTAATCTTTCAAGTCCGTTCTCCGCTGGGTTTTCAACTCCGAACTAGCTTCGACCTCACAAGCCTCCTCCGAAAAATGCCAAAGGCGATTCTTTAGGTCTGGTATAATGGAAAAATGTTTCCAGAAATCAGCACCCAGACAATGAACCAACCGAGGTATCACCAAGACTTCCATCACCTTCAAGATACCCTCTACCCTTATAGAAACTTGGATAGCTCCCCTCACATCAACGCCATCCCCATTGACAACTAAAACTGATTCAACGTCCCCATAAATCAATTTGCAGTTAAGAGGCTGCAATGCTTCCCAACCAACCCAATCGTGCGAGACGCACCCGAGTTTAATAGACCCAGTAAGTTATGGTCGCCGATCGGCACTTTTCTTCTCCAAAATAAAATCTAACGCCAAGTTACCCAACATCCTTATATGCCTTTCCTGAGAGGAAAGACCTTTGGCGGAATTTTTCGCCCGAATGGCCAGCCTGCCCTTGAGCCTTTGCGCTGTTTCCCGGATGGGATGCTTGCAGAGAACACCGAGGGCAACGGCTTCTCACAACGCCAACTGTGTTGCAGCTATAACAGCACACTGGCTGTGAACATGGTGCTGCGATATGACCAGACTGCTTGCATCGAAAACAAGTTGGAGTCCTTAAGTTTAGGTTAAGAGCCATCTGATGTGATAAAAGCGAGAAACATGTCGCTTAATCCACTGCAGTTTTACCTCACAGCCTGTTCTACCTTTGCCGCAATTGGCTGCTCTACACTTGCCTTAACATCCAGATTAAATAGAAGCCCTACAACTTGCCTTCGAATCGTTCGATCTACCCAGTCGTCTTAACAACCACTCCGATCTTGCTACTATTCTTAAATTCTCCTCAGATTCTTCACCGCCCTGAAAGTCTCCTATCAACCGAAGAATTTCCTCTAGCTTAGCTACAACTGCAGTGCTATCTTCCCCAAAAGTGTAGGGGTGCTTAGGTACAATGAAACTATCATCCCTTCGCATTGCTGTTCGCAACATCTTCTTCATTTCCTCTACCGTATTTTCTTTAAGCCCCCTAACGCTCAATTCCTCCCCATTCAGTCTGTTGATCTCCATGTTGTGCTAAGATTTTCAAATATACGACCGATTAAAAACACACTGATACAATGACGAGAAAATGATCGCAATCACAACACACCAAAAGAGTACGACTTCTTTCGTAAAATCGCAAAATCGTAAAACCGTTGAAAGATAAGGAAAATCAAATCGCGAACCGACAGAAAAGGCTGATTTTTATATTTCGTTTGAAATAAGGCCCCACATTGTGCGCCAAAATTTTACCGTCGAGTTTCACAAACAAAAAAGGTGCGACTTCAAGCGGAAGAGTGCCAGACCAACTTGGAAAATGGCCGTGAGTGAACATGGTATATGGGCACCACGCGGTTGCCCTTCCATTTGACCTACCCCTGATTAGAACCGCGACTAGCCAATGGCATTCCCGATCGTAATCGTCTCAAAAATAAAAGAAAAAAAGACCGATATGTGTACAACTCTTGTTCGTACTAAATGTATAGATATATTTTCAAGAATCCTTAATGCCAAAGTTAGACTAATACAAAAGATCTTAAAAACTAACTTATATCCGAACTTCAAAAAAACGACCTAAAAAAAAAAGAAATACAATACCGTCGATTGCGAATGGCAAAAAAAAATTTTCGTTCGAATCCGGAATTAGAACCTGGATTTATGACCACCGACACTTTGCTGCGACCCTTGCCACGTCGAAACCGATTCTTATAAATTTATGAAGTCTTCGCAATTCGATACGCCCTGATTTGTTGAACTATTTTATAAACAATCAAATTTTCTTTTCAGTATGTTAAATTTATCGTGGCTTTTCCTTTCTTTAACTAGGATATGTTTCGTACTTTTATCCTTATGTTTTTTTCTTATTTTATTTTGTTAACTAAATGGACGTCTACTAGTTACGCTGGTCCAAATAAAACTGTCCTGAATTGTCTGTCCGCCCTCCTAACTTCTAACCGGATTCCTTATCCTACTCGCTCTTTTCCGATTCAATGTTCCTTACCTCACGCCAAAAAAAAATTCAACATAAAAATTTGTTCCTCGTTGAGATTCGAACCTACGTAAAGAGATGATTTATTGAAATTGTCAGCAGCCTACCGCAAGATAATTACAAGAGAACTACATTTAAGTGACTTGGGATCTGACTCGACCCAAGGCGAAGCCAGATGCTACTTGAACGAAAGCTTCACCCAGCAATCTCGCCTTCTCCTTCAAAGCGCTTCTGGACTGAAGCGGAGAAAAAAAAACTGATTTCTGCGTACTCGAAATTCGGCAGCATTTATATTAGGAAGGCCGCTAGTGTGAAAAACTTTCTCATTAAAAACGACAATGATCTACTTGCTGCTGCTGCGACACCGGAATAAGAAACTACATATGCACTGCATACATATTAATTACCAATTTTTATTCTTCTTTTGAAACACACTGTTTGTTACAAGTTCCAGTTAATATTCTTTAAGTTGATCTCCTCTCCCATACTCATCTTTCTTTTGCTCTTCTCCTTTTTTTTCCTTTCAATTCTACTATTGTCTTTTATCTTTTTTTTTCTCTTAATATCTTTGTTTTGTTTTTTTGTGTGAAATGAGTAGCCGCAGCATGAATAAAACTCTTACTCGTACGATGTTGAACGTTTTAGGATATGTCACATCAATACACGTAACCTAAATCAACGTAAACTTGATTATTTGCGTTACTTGTTTTGCGATTCCGGCATTGATATTATAAGCCGGGTAACCCAGGCAAGGTCTATTAAATAGAGAGCTACAGTCTGTTTCGTAACGACAGAAGAACGAATACTACTGGTGGTGGAGTTGCTATTTATTGCAAAGACTCTCTTAACTGCAAGGTGATTGATAAATCTTCTAATACAAGTGTTCAATGTTTAATTTTAGAGATTTTTGATAGCAGTGTGAAATGTCTGGTGGGGTGTTGCTATAATCCAGATAGGATCTTCTCGCCTCAACCGTTTTTCTCATACCTAGCAGAAGTTTCACAAAGGTATAACAATATAGTAGTTTGTGGCGACTTCAATACCAATTTACTGAATGGAGACTCGCATGCTCGCCAGTTTAGTGATTTTTTTTATCGTCGGGTGGACTAATAGTAAATAGTAACCGACTCATACCCAACTTCTTTTCGTCCAAATGCATTGCCTAGTCTGATCGATCTCGTGGATGTGTCTGATCCAATGTTGGTCCTCCTCACTCAGGTAAATGAGGATCTATTAGAGATTGGTCAATGGTCGCTTAGTAACAAATTGGTTCTAAGCCCTGCAAAATGTCAAGTTATACCAATTTCAAACAGGCTTATCGAATTAGCTTCTGTGCCAGATATCCTATTAGCAGGAACTAAAATGAAACTGGTAGACACTGCTACTATTCGTGGCTTTGTCATAAATCGAAACCTCTCTTGTTGTAGTTATATGAACTTACTGATTGTCCGAATTTATGGGTGCTTGCGCAAATTGTAGATATCAGCTAGTTTCATTCAGCTCGGGACACGTCGAAGACTTGTTCAAACACTCATTATACCCGTAAAAGCTTAAGCTAAAGTGGTCTACAGCAGCTAAGACTCGCTTTGTTTTCATAAGCTTCAAGTAGCTTTCAACGACGCTGTCCGGTATGTGTACCAGCAGGTATGACCATATCTCTAGGTACACACAACTTTTCTTGGGCTATACACTCCAGCAGCACATGGATATCCGAAATTGTATTTTTCTTCACTGAATTATAAGAACCAAATCACCTTCATATTTTTACTCCAAGCTCGAATTCTCACGCTCCTATAGAAGTTTCAACAACGATACTCGCCATTACAATTATCGAAATTCTTCTCGACTGTTTTTCATCCATGCTTTCCGGTTATAGAACACTTTATCCTCACATATTAAAAGTCTGTCTAACGAGAACAACTTAAAAACTTCACTCTTAAGACACTTCGCATCACAATATCAACAAGCCATTTACTCTTTTATATTGAGCACTTTATTTTCCTCCTACTTTCCTTCCAACTTTAGTTTCCCTGCTCCTTCAGAGCATTTCTTTTTCTTCTTTCTATTTTTTTAGTTATTAATAATAGGTGCATTTTATTCTCAGGTCAATAGCCAGCTCAGCATTCAATGCCAATAAAACAATTTAACTCACTCCAAGCGTCATTAGGCGTGTTGAATAAGCTTGCGGGTAAGTTCGCAAAGTTATTCGATGTTGCTTGTTTCGAAATGAGTAAATTGCGTTTATTACAAAAATGTTTTTTTTTTTAACTCGCATTTAGTGTATAGGCCTGGGCAAATAGAATTCGGTTCGTAAAATTCATGCGCGAATTTTTATTACAAAAATGTTCTCAATTAAATATGTTGATCTTACTTGAATCGATTTGTTTTGCTTTGCGAATATGTATTTCATATACATAGCTGTGCGTGCAAGAAAATATTTTTGTCCTGAAACTTAACCCTTAAACCCCTAAGACCGTCTACAGACGGTCTTCGTATAAATCCAATTCTCTTCTAACTGAATTATTTTTCCGCTCTCCCTCAAAATAACTTTTCGAGGGTTAAATTTACCTCTTATTATGCTTTTTTTAGTAAAATAATAATGTCTCGTCGAAGTGATAGGCTTGTGATAAGTCAAAAAAAAAAAATGTTCTGCCTTGAATGACAAAAAAAATTGCAATATTGATGGATTCATATGAATCCGTTGATGATTACGAAGTCTTCGATGATGACATTGGAGATCCGGATTACTGTTGTGATGAAATCCAACCTGAAGACAGCGCAATGATTCGTGACTGCTTGCAGCTCATAGATACTTCATCATTCGTCACTGCTGTTAATCTGTCTTTGAATGTGAGCAATCTGAGCTTGAATTTGACTGACCGATTACCGCAAGTGTCAAGAAGTTATAAGCGAAGAAGTGGCAAATCCTGAAGCTCTAATCGAGCTTCCTCATCAGCAGGAACGCAACAAGAACAACAACCAGAAGTTACAATGCCGTTTAAGCCAAAGAAAAGGGCTCGGTCGCCGTTACCTACCGAGCAAGCTTCAGACCCTTTAATTATGCCATCAGCTGGTGGCTCGAACGGGGGTGGTTAGTATTTAAAAAAAACATTATCCCAAAATTAATAACTCGTCTTTGTTTCATAATATATCTTTTAGATCTGGTAAATATTGGAAAGGATTCATCGGAATTCAAAGACATGCATGCAGCTACATGTGAATTAAGTTGCGTTTAGAGGGAAAACTGATTTGCCACCTGAAGTAAAAAAAACTTCAAACACCTTTTGAGTTTTTCTCATATTTCTTCACCGACCATCTTATCGATATGATATCCCTGGAAACAAATCGGGCTGCTATCATAGAAAATGTCATCACCCAATTCAAGATTGACAAACATGGACTCCAAAGGTACATTGGAGTTCTGATTTTTATGTCGATTTTTCGTCACCCAAACATCGAAGCTTACTGGAGCGAATACAGGTTTTGACACATACCTGATTGTATGTCAAAAAACAAATTTGAGCAAATTAAAAAACATTTATCATTCAAAGACGAGTCTAAGCGAGTAAAGAAAGGTGGTGTTGGGTACGATCCCATTTTTCGTATAAGAAAAGTTGCGAATTATTTGATTGAGCGATTTGATTCAATTGTGTGTTGATGAACAAATGTGCTCGACTAAAATGGCGCATCACTTGAAGCAGTATTTGCCAGACAAACCGCATCCATGGGGTGTTAAATTCTTTGTCGTATGCGACAGCAACGGCTACGCGTACAGATTCGGCAGAATATACGGATACGTCGAATCCGCTTATGATTTCGATACCACCACAGTTCTTTGGAAGGACACGAAAAATGTGAAACTATGCTCAACGTATGTTGGTAGAAAGCCGTTTTTGAAAACTAATTTGGTTAGCCAGCCATCGAAAATTGCTCGCTACAATAGAAAAGAGAAAACCTATCACGAAATCGAGTGTCCACAAATTATACGTGAGTATAACGCCCACATGGGTGGTGTCAATTTGATGAATGCCTACATGGGTCGAAATGGACTTCAAATCAAAACACAGGACATGGCCGCAAGAATTTTCTATCACCTTTTGGATATGGCTACAACAAATGCGTTTATTTTACATAGACGAAAAAAATCGAAAGGAAAATGAAGAACAAGAAATAAAAGATTTGACGATGTGTGAATTTTGCTTGAGCATTGCCAAAGAACTCTGTGCTGCGGCTGAAAAACGATGTGTTGGTCGTCCATCATCTGCTGCACAGGCAATTCCAGCAACCATGTTAGAAAAATAACTGTACGTCAGGTGGCAAGTGTGAGATTTGATGGAACCAATTATTTTCCAGAATGGGGAACGAAAAAATCTTGCAAATTGTGTAAAAAATCCGATACAAACACATTTTGTACCAAATGCGGTATTCATTTATGTTTTTCGAAAGTAAGAAACACAGAACAATAATTTGTAATTTTATAATGAATAAAAAATTTGTTTTTGATTTTAATCATATACATAGTATTTGTAAGATTTTTTTGCAGCTAACCACTAAGACCGTCTATAGACGTCTATTATTTTGTTTTGGACAAACGGACTTCATATTTGTATTTTTCAGCCTAAAATCATTTAAGAACCAAAATTCATATAAGGAAATATCTTGTATTTTGATGTCAGTGGTTTAAGGGTTAAGAATAAAGTAACAAAAGCAAGAATTTTTTATAAATTAAGTCAGTGACAGGCAATTGCCGCGCAAAGACGTGTTTTTTCTTCTTTTTGTGCTGATAGTAATAATATTTACAGTTAGTTTCATAATTTTCTCAGTTTGTACTTTGCCTGCCGGGTAAGTTAATAATAACCCTCTCATTCCTTAAATATTGCTAATAACTGGGGAATAATAATATAACATCTGCATACGATTAAAAAAAAAAATGGATGGGGGTATGCCCCTCACCTGTCACGATCACGAGTCTGAGGTTTGTTTAAACCGGTCTAGAAAAAAACTCAAGCGAAAACACTTGGAAGACGAATTTCCGCAACTGCCCATGGTAAATAACGATGATAACATTCCTCGTTACATAATCATCGCGGGAATGAAAAAGTTGGTGACAACATCCGCGCTCTCTCATCGTACAATCCTATCCAAATAAACCGTGGATTAGAGTTCATATCCATGAAATATTGGAGGTAAAAGCGTTGCGGTCAGGAGACCTTCTTGTGAAATTTCAAATGTACCAACAGCCGAAAAATTCCTAAAAGCCAAACTAATCCTAAACATCTCGGAAAATAAATTATTGGAAGAACTTAAAAAGGTTAAAGTATTTGAGGTAAGGTAAATGATGAAAAAGGATAATGATGGTTTAGTTCCAACCGGCGCAGCAATAATTACGTTTGACACAATCCGCCATCCTAACGAAATCAAGATCGGCTGACTGAACTGTAAGGTAGGAGAATGCATAAAAAATTGTATGCGTTTCATGTCATAAGCTAAGGCACACCAAAAACCGGTGCACTAATGCCGTTACTTGGAAGGAATGCTGCATTCCACTACCACTTTCGAGTTGTTTACGTATTTATTGCATCAACTGCAACTAAGAAAACCGTACTTCATATGATCCCACTTGCCCGGCTTTTCTCCGCTATGAATCGGTTAATAAAATAAAAGCTGACCGTCGTTGTACAGTTCGCGATGCATGGCGAATATATAATGATAATCCCGCACTTCCCCAATTACCTGCTCCTAAGAAACGAAATAGTAAAAGTCCGGCAATGGCAGAATTAATAAAAAGCCGGATCAATGATAACAAAAAGACCACAGGAAATGTATCCAACCAAAACTCTTCCTCCATCTCTACAACACCTAAGGAACCCAATCCCCTCCCACCCCAAACATCTTCTCAAGCACTGAGCACGAACCAATACAAATTCTTTCCGCACAAAACACAACAACTGTTACAATATGCTACAAAAATCTCAACAAAATAAACAAACTTCTTCCATAACAGAAAATTTAATAAAAAAAATACAATCCATATTATATCAAATAATCAACAAAACTATTACGCTACATGCAGAAGAATACACTGAAATAAAATCTATATCAGATCAATTAATACTATCTATCTCGTCTATCAGAACCAGAAACTATTGGCATAGATATGGACTTTGGAGCGGATAACTGCTCCAAGTAACCATACCCTCACCCGCTGCACAACCACACTTGTCACAATCACACACAATCAGTCTCGCGAAGCCATTCTCAAAACTTAACTTTACACTCCATACCTCATTCTCAGCAAAAAATCAAAAACAATAATAATTTCTCTTTTGGAAATGGATTTTCTCCTTCTCCAATGGAACGTCCAAGGCTATTCTAATAACAAACACGCTCTAGAACTTTTAATTGCTAAATACAACCCAGATATCATCGTCCTCCGGGAAACATATATCATATCGAAAAACTTGCATTTATTAAATATGAAAAACTACAAACCGTTTCAATTTAATCAAGATTATAACTATGCCAAATCAGGCATAGGTATTTTAGCCAAAATAATATTCCCATAACTTCGCACAGCAACTCCACTATCAATTTAAGCCACCAAACGATTGAAATTCCAGGAAGAAGATCTATCAAAATTCTGTATAGAGAACATGATGTTTTTCTTACTCCAGACACTCTTGATAGTATTCCAGTAAGTAACATCTCCCACCATCTAATACTTGGTGATCTCAGTGCCACTTACACACTCTGGGGATCCAACACAACAAGTAGATTTGAAGAGTTCGGCAATGAACGAAAACTTATAGTACTAAATGAGGGTTCACCAACCCATTTCAGTACTAGGAATACTTTTACAGCTATCGATGTAACCTTTGCGTCCGAAGATCTGGCGCCTTTCCTTCACTGGGAAGTGCTTTCGTACTTAGGTAGTACGGACCATATACCCATAATAATGCAGACTCAGGAGACAAGGTCAGCTACAAAGTTTACGACATGCTTCAAAGAAAATCTAGCAGACTGGAACTTATTTGAATCCACTACCAAAGTTATGTCCTTCACAATACCCAAGGCTGGCAATACCAACCAAGAAGCTGCAAGAATGAAAAAAATCATCCAACAGCAGCAGCAAAGTCAATCCCAATAACAGAGCAAACATGTAGCAAATTCAACTCCATATGGTTCACAGATAACAATTGGTAAAGGACATACAAAAAGCATGGACCAAATTGCGTAGGAACCCAACAACAGAGAATTGCGTAGCGTACAGGAAATCTTCGGAGGGAATTTATTCAGACAAAAAGATAATCGTGGGATAATTTCATTAACACGTAGGACCCGTCCTTAGATTTGACAACCCTATGAAGTAGAATAAGATCTATTCGCACTTCTAAGCCTATTCAAACCTTCCCATATATGTTTCATAACGACTCGCTACAGAATAACCTCAAGGTAAATGCCAGTATCTTAACAAACAAATGGACTGGGTATAGTGCTGATAACACCTATCCTGATAACGTGATTAAGAAAAAAATGAGCCTTTAACATTGAAGACCTCCCTACCTTAATAAACCAACCGGGATATTTCGTTATGATTAATTCCGACAACTGTCAAGGTTGCCTAGAATCAAAAATAACTTTGGAATTTCCACTTATTCCAGATGTGGGTTCGTTTAACCTCCAGGTAGCGCTTTAAGAGGGAGCTAAACCTGGGAAATACAAACAAAATAAATGTTGAGCGCCACGTGGTTTTTTACGAAACCTTAAACTATGAAAAGAAAAAAAGAAAGACCGAATTACGAAAAAAGAAAATTCTTCAACGAAGAAAAGCAACAACAAAAAAGTAAAACACCGGATTTCTCACCACGTTATAACAGCTCCGAAGGAGCACGACGATTTATTTGTTAAGTTAGCGGTCCACTCGTCGTTAGAATGACCTGCTATTTCCACAGTCCCGGAAGATTAAAAAGACAAACTAACGGGTCGCGTGTCTCGCCTTTTCTCGAGATATTATTCGCATGCGAGGCGCACCGGAGTCTCTCTTTTTAATATAAAAAAAAACACGAAATTTCTTAAAAACTCCACTGCACTACACTACACTCTACGTATCTGTTATTCCTGGCGGTTCCTGTGCCCTTTCCTGACACCGTTTCCCTCATTCAAATACTCCTGAATAACGCCTTTAATCTCCTTCCCTTCGCCTTATCCTCTTTTCACTTACCGGTCGCCAGAAGTCACAAAGAAAAAACCGCGACCTTACTTAAAGAGAAAATCTACTCTACTTTTTACTTCTTCACGAAAAGAAAACTTGCCTCTCGTAATTCCAACAAAAAAACGCACGGATAAAAAACTCTGGTTTGACCCTCACTAAATGCTGGTCGTCATAAATGTAACTTCCAGAACTTTTCCATTTCACAAACTCTCGCCAGATTCACGCCCTCATTCTCACCCACACTCACTCACACATACATTTGACTCTAGTGGCCCAAACAACGGGGTTTCCAGCTACACGACTAGCAACTTTGCTATGCCTAGCTATTTCCCTAGACAATGGAATTACATTGAAAATTGCGAGAATCAATGTTTCTCTCATTGCTGATCCCCGGTTTATTTTCCCCCATCGAACTAAACATAATTGCAAAACAACAACAAACGCGAGGGAGAAAGAAAGTATGACCGACGGTCGATGGAGTGTTGGGACGAAGGAGGAAGGTTGTGTGGGTATAATCCTAATCTGATTATACCCCGGTTTAGCCATTCTCTAGACCGCCGCCCCAAACAAAGTTAAGTATATGTACCTCTGTGCTAATGTGCCCCGGGTCCCTGATTACTCCGGTGGATCGGCGTTCAGATTTGGGGGGAATGGGGGGACTGACCAATAGCGGGTCATTCCTTACATTATTATATTTTATTTCTTTGGTTTTTGTTTTCATTTATGTTGTGGGCCATTCTGCCCGCCTGGTATTTTGTTATGGATTTTGTTTTTATTATGTTGTTCTTATTGTTTATATTATTGTTGTTATTTGTTATTGTTGTTATTATTTGTGTGGTTTATTATTTTTGATTATTATGATTTTTATGATCCCACGTTGGAGGCTGTCTCGTAACTTGGCCGTCCGCCTACAGCCACTGCTGCTCCCTTGATGCTCCATCGGTGCGGTGCTGGCTTCAAAGGGGTCGTCGTCCGAACCTGACTCTTACAGCTGGTACGTCGTTGGGATGTGTCTTATTATCTTGGCCGTCCACATCGATTGCAGGATGTGGAACTCCTGGAGCTTTTGTGTCTAGGGCTGTCGTTGGGGTGTAAGCTCCAGGGATCGTCCTCCCCCACCCGTCATCATCGTGTTGGGGTGTCTGGCTATAAAGGACAGTCCGTCCCCATCCGTCGATGACTTTCAGACGTCCTGTCTGATGCAGCCCGTTGCGAGTCTCCAGTCTAGCCTACGGGCACCGGCAACGGTGATCTTGGTGGACCTCCTATCACACCCTGGGCTCCTGGTTCGTCGTGAGTCTCCCTACCGTCCTTAGGGCTTCACCGACCGAACCACCTCGTCCTCCTCTGAGGATAACCACCCGTAAAACCTCGGTGGGCCAATGGCTGATGGGACCATGGCTGCCCTCCACCTCCGCCCGAGCTCGGTCTTCCCACTCAAAGAAAAGGAAAAACCTTGTTGCGGGAAAATTTGTTCGCGTAGTAATTAGCTGCGTCAGACAACACGAAGTTTCGTCGCCATACTAACTCGTTCGGGAGATATTGGACATCTCGCCATCGGAGGTTGTAGGCTTTCGCAGACTTCTTAGCTGCCGCCGCCAATTTGCTACGAATATCCTCCCTCAAAATCTCAAACCTCCTACCTAACTCCGGTATATCCAGTTCCCTAATAACCCTATCGTTTTCCCTACCTTCGATCTCTAAGTCCCTACCTATAGTACCTGTGGTCTCTCTACCTGGCACTATATCCCTACTACCTATCACACTATCCTTGCTACCTATCCTACTCTGGAGATAATCCCTCGAGGCATCAAACTCCGTGCCGCGAGTCACCATCTCCCTCCCAAAATTAACATAATATGGGGATACCCAGCACCTCGTGTTGGGCTGTGCGAATCGTGCACCCTACTTTCGCGAACTGCGAATCCCAAACACGATGGTTCTCAGAGACATACGCTCTGAGCGTTGTCTTGATCACCTGGTTGATCCTTTCCGCAGGATTCGCCTGCGGATGATAATGCGCCGTGAACAGAATTTTTGACTCGTACGAGCGCCTTAAGTTCTTTCCCCCTAAACTGGTGACCGTTGTCACAGACCATAACCTTGGGTACGCCGAATAACAGAAAGACGTTTTCCTCTAGTTCCCCACAAACTGCTTTCGCAGTTGCCGAACGTAGAGGAAACAACAAAGGGAATTTAGACAGTAGTCGACGACAGTTAGAATATACGTGTAACCCCGAGTGGACTTGGGAAGTGGGCCTACCAGATCTACACAAACCATTTCCCAACACCTTGACACACCTACCCTCCCGACCATCAGACCAGCGGGTCGCTCATTCACCGGCTTAACTTGTTGGCACACTTTACAATTCCTAACATATTTTGTTACTTCTGACCGCATTTTCGGCCAGTAGTACCTAGCTCCTACTCTCGCAAACGTTTTGCGGACGCCCATGTGACCCGCTAATGGGTTATCATGGCACGCCTGTAAAATCCCTAATCTACCTTTCTTTCCTACTACTTGTTTCCACTCGTTACTGTTATCTTCAAATACTATTAAATTCCTAGCTTTGACAAACTTGAAGAGTTTGCCCCCCTCTACTCTCCACAAGGGGTAGGCTAACGGGTTAGCTTCTATTGCCGCAATAATCTTCCTAATCCAGGGGTCCTGATCCGCTTCTGAGATCCCAGCCAACTCCGGGACTCCTCGCGAAAGCATGTCGGGAACTACATCCTCAGCCCTTCCGGTGGATTATCTGAAAATCAAACTGCTGCAACCTCACTACCCATCGACCTAGTCTCCCTTGCGGTTCCTTAAGGTTGCTCAGCCACACCAGCGAATAATGATCAGTTACGACCGTCCAATCGCCTACATGACAGCCAAGGATTCCCCCTCTGTGGTAGAGTAGTTCCTCTCTTTTCTCTGAAGAGACCTGCTAAGATAACAGATAACCTTCTCTCCGTCTTCAAATTCCGGCGATAATACGGCCCCTATTCCATAATTCGAGGCGTCCGTCTGAACTACGAACGGCCTATCGAAGTCTGGACATGTCAAAATGGGCGCCGTAACTAAACATTCCTTCGCCTTCCTAAAACTTTCCTCACACTCTTCCGTCCATATGAATTTCCTATTTTTCTTTAACAAGTCTGTTAAAGGCCTAACTAAAGCGGCGAAGTTTGGTACGAAACGTCTGTACCACGAGACTGTCCCTATAAAACTCCTAATTTCCTTCACACTTTTAGGTGCAGGAATCCTCACCATGGTATCTACTTTCTCTGGATCGACGTGTAGTCCATTCCTATCTACTACATAACCTAAATATTTTAAGGACGGCTTACAAAAGTTACATTTTTCCCGACTAACTTTTAACCCTGCCTCACACAATCGCTTAAAGACCTCCTCCAGTATCTCAAGGTGTTGGTTGAATGTATTTGTGACGATAATAATATCGTCCAGGTACACAAATACGTCTGGCTCTAGATCAGCACCTATGATGCTGTCTATAAATCTCTGCCACGTAGCAGGCGCATTGTGTAACCCGAAAGGTATTCTCTTAAACTGGAAAAGACCTCTATTCGGAACCGTGAAGGCTGTGAGTGGGCGCGATTTCTCCTCCATGGGGATCTGCCAGTAGGCCGACTTAATATCTAATGACGTCAAGTATTTGGCGTCCCTAAGCTTATCCAATGTCGTTGATATAAATGGCAATGGATAAGCATCCCTATCTGTGACCCTATTCAATTTCCTAAAGTCGACGCAGAACCTAAATGACCCATCTCTCTTCTTGAAAAGAACTATTGGAGATGCCCACGGACTGTTCGATTTCTCGACAACACCCGCCTCCAGCACCTCGTTTAGCTCCTTATCAATATGCTTTTGCATCGCAGGCGATACATTGTACTAGCGCTGTTTAATAGGTTCTGCCGACGTCCTAATCTTGTGTTCTACCAAATGAGTACACCCCAATCCCTTGGGCATTGACTTAATTACACCGTCGACCAAAGCTTCCAACTGCCCAGCTTCGGCGACGTCCAGCTCGGAGATCTCGCGAATAGCGGTAATCGAGGCAACCGACTGTTGGCCCCAAAAGCTCCACACTCGTGATCTTAAATCCGGGACGATTCGCGATAGTGCCCAAAAATCTGCACCAAAGATCACTGTGTGTTGTATCGCTGGGATAACGAGGCGTTCTATATAAACGGACCGACTTCAGCTAAAGCGACGGACCTAACTTCATTTTTTCCTAAACTAAGCCCTAAATCTTTCATGATTCTCCATCCATCTACCCCTA
This sequence comes from Volucella inflata, assembly GCA_928272305.1. Classification (NCBI taxonomy): domain Eukaryota; kingdom Metazoa; phylum Arthropoda; class Insecta; order Diptera; family Syrphidae; genus Volucella; species Volucella inflata. Next base: position 78,881,026 of record OV743716.1, on the reverse strand, counting down.
TGATAGTGCGAGAAGCACCGCTATCCAAAAGACCTAATATCCCTATACCATAAATGCTAACTTCTACATATGGATGCCTATCCCTGCCGTTTGCCTCCAAGCTAAAACCTAGATGAACTACTACAGGCGACCTACTCCCTACTTGCGCCGGCGCTGCCGTCCTGCTGACCCGGAAGTCCGTTGCACGTTTCCCGACGTGTAATTGCAACGTCGGCATTTGCGCCGTGTCACTCTTTGCGCTCCACACCCGTAGCAGCGCCTAGGAGCTGAACACGTCGTAGCAAAATCACCTTCCCCATTACAGTTAAAGCACCGAATGGGTGCCCGTGATTGGTTGTCCTCCCTGACAACCGAAACTTGTGGTTCCTCATAATTGACAAAAGCCAAATCCGGCTCTAAGAGACGACGCGACCTCGGATTCAGTGGCGGAGCAAACGTTTCCACGTTGGCCCGCACCGTCTCCAACCTTCGACCCTATTTTACCAAGTCTGCAACACACTTCGGGTCTGCCAGCCCAAGCTGTTGCTAGTAAAAGGGGGCCAGGTTCCTTTGAATTATGGCAAGATTTCGCCGCTCCGATAGCGGTTCCGAAAGCCTGCCAAACATATTCTGTATCACAGCTACGTATACCCCTATCGATTCATCACTTCCCTGGGTACGATGCCTTATCTCCACCAGCAGGAGATCATCAGAGTTGGGGGAAGAAACTCCAGTTTCGATTCCGCCACCAACTCTTGCCAAGAACAGACCGACAACCTAATCGCCCTATACCAAATAAGTGCCTTCCCTGAGAAAAGCTCGACAGCTGACCTAAATAATTGAGCTTCAGTCACCCCTCTTGCTTGACTGAGCTCCTCCACCCGCTCCACAAATGAATTGACCGAAGCACCACAGCGTTCCGCCGTAAACTTTAGATCCCACTTGGCCAGGTTCTCCCACCTCGCAATCGGCAAGCGCTCGCTGTGTTCACCAGTGGTTGCGTAGAAACCGGTTTCTTCCGCAACGGCAGGCGTCACTGGCGACCTCACAGCGCGGACTGGTGTTCTGTCCGTAGCTTGTTGCTGCTGGTAGGCCGACCTTTTATGCCGGATCCCTTCATGTTGGTGTTCACCACTCGTTGGCTGTGATGGTCGGTACTTGACGAGCCTCGAGCACGTTGGCTTTTGGTCGTCCTCGTCGCCCACCTCGTCCTCCTCATCAGAATCCTCTTCCGTACCACCGGCCAATTCCCCGGCTAGTACGATTAGCCTATGTCGGAGAGTACACCTCTCCTCCTACTATGACCCCATTCGATTTTGGTAAGAACCTTCAAGTATTCCTTCGACTTAGGATTACTTGGAGCTCTTCCAAGAGCTCTTCTATCTGCTTAATTTTAGCGAGTAAAGCATCTCGGTCCTCTTCAAATGTAAATTTGTAAGCCGGGCCTGAATTCAAGGACCCTCTGCGTTCCAGCACACGAGCGGATCTCAAGGACTTCCTCATGGCGTCCAGGGTGCCAATCGGAAGACCGCGAGACTCTATCTCGTATGCCATCTCGTCCACAGAGAGTCTGTTAATCGCGAACGGCATCTTTATTTAAGAACAACCAAACCCAAAAAACTACTAAGACAAAACAACAGCAAATAAAACAAAGGTAGAACCCACGTTGTCGATGCCAAAAACTTGCAAAGGAAAAAGGAACAAAAAAAACGCCATACGAATAAAAAAAACCCAATAGAAAAACTCAACACCACTGTTGAAACAAAATCCAATATATCAAAGATACCCTAAAGTTGAATCAAACAAGAAAAAACGAAACCGAAAAACCAAGTTGTTCCACACAAGTTCAACGAAAAATAGAGTCTGGTCACCCTGAAGGAAAAAAAACCCCCCGAGAAAAACTCACAAAACAAAATAAATGTGAAAGTAAATTGTATATATATGTATGTATGTAAGTAAATTGTAATATATACGAGGGCGGGTCAATAAGTCCGTGACTTTTGGATTAAAACACAGATTTTTTGATAAAAAAATAATTTTATTTTTCAACGTAGTCTCCCTTGAGCTCTATACACTTTGTCCAACGCTTCTCCCATTTTTTTATCCCTTCCAAAAAAAATGATTTGTCGAGGTCCTCAGAATAGGCCTTTGTTTGCGAGATGACTTCATCATTGGAGTCAAATCTTTTTCCACCAAGCCATTTCTTCAGGTTTGGGAACAAGAAGTAGTCGCTCGGAGCCAAATCTGGAGAATAGGGTGGATGAGGGAGCAATTCATAGCCCAATTCATGGATTTTTGCCATGGCAACTGCACATGTGTGCACCCTTGCATTGTCTTGGTGGAAAAGAACTTTTTTCTTGGCCAAATGAGGTCGTTTTTTTTTCAAATCGTCATTGAATCGGTCCAATAAGTTGGCATAATATTCCCCATTGATTGTTCTTCCCTTTTGAAGGTAGTCAATGTGGATTATCCCGCGTGCATCCCAAAAAACAGTCGCCATAACTTTATTGGCTGACAAACCCACCTTGGCCTTCTTTGGCGCCGATTCACCTTTAGAAACCCACTGTTTTGACTGTTGTTTGTTCTCTGGTCTGTTGTGATGGATCCATGTTTCGTCCACGGTTACAAAACGGCGCAAAAACTCCTCCATATTGCGATTAAACAACGCCAAACCTTCCTGTGAAGTTGTTACACGATTGCGTTTGTGGTCGACTGTGAGCAAATGCGGCACCCATCTTGCGGAAAGCTTTCTCATGCCCAAGTGATCATTCAAAATTGAAACCACTGAGCCATGCGAGATCCCTACGGCTTCCACAATCTCTCGCACTTTCAATCTTCGGTCGGCCAACACCATATCGTGAATTTTTTCGATTGTTTCGGGTGTAGAGACCTCAACTGGGCGTCCAGGACGTTCGGCATCTTCAGTGCTTGTACGGCCACAACGAAATTCAGTAAACCACTTTTTTACCATTGAAATCGATGGTGTATTTATCAAGCTTAGCCTTGGTCTCGGTAATGGTTTTTTTTCGCAAGAAATAATGCTTAATAAGCACACGAAATTCACTTTTTTCCATTTTCTCCTCAAATTAGTGAGTAGTCTGATAAAAATAGCTGTCAAACACAAACTAACTGACGCAGCAAGTTTAAATTTTGACAGGAGTCAACTGACAGATGCCTGTTGACAGGAGCAGTGTTGCTGTTTCAGTAAAGAGGTCAGTAATCCAAAAAGTCACGGACTTATTGACCCGCCCTCGTATGTATGTTGGTATAAATGTTTGTATATATTCATATGTAATTTATTTATATTTATATGTAAATTTGACTTTATATATATATGATATATGATATATGATACGAGTATATGATATATGATATATGATATATGATATATGATATATGATATATGATATATGACTTGTATACTGTATATATGATTCGTAAATAAAAATGAAAGCATGCACAAAAAATTGTAAGAAATATGTATGTAGACTGATATGTACATACGTTTATATGTAAGTATGTATGTATGTTTTATGCGTATTTGCGCGGATGTATTTATATATTTCCCGCCTAACCAAAATAAAAAAACAAAGTCGAGCAAAAATAATTGTTAAAGGGCTATATATATCTATATATATGTATATATATATATATGCAAAAATGGGTAAAGTTGTACTTGGCAGTAGATCCAAAGAAAAATATTTTCAGCCCAAAGAATAAAAAAAACAAAAGACACCTACTTGTGAACCTGGTACTTGCCCAGGTTTAGGAATTCCTATTTCTGCTCCTACTCTAATCCACAGGTACTTGTTCTGCTGCTGATTCCTTATTTTGGCTCCTATACTGATGTAGTTGTTGCACTTGCACTTTCCCTGTTGTACTCCTACAAGAAAGCACACAAGTATCACAGGTTCTCAAAATGAGAAAAAAAAAACAAACAAACAACTACTTCCCTAATTACTTAACTGAATTTACCGCGAACCGAATACAAAAATTTCGCGAACAATAAAAATCGAAATAAAAAAAACACGGATGAAATAAAACAAGTAAAAAAAATAAAACCGGCAAACAAAATTGAAAAAGCAAAGCCCCACGTCGGGGGACAATTGTTACGTTTGAATCCCGGCAACACCGTATCCAACTAGGCCTCTCATGCATTCCAGTTGTACCCACTCACACTAAACTCCTCAGTCACTAAGTTCTCTCCCGCTTCCAGTGATAACTGGGAACTCCACTGAGCGAGTTTATGAGAGTTGTGGATCCTAGCTATGCCCTAGACATTGGAAATAAATGGGAAAATTGCGAGAAGCAATGATTCTCTCATTGCTGATCCCCGGGTAATTTTTCCCCATCGCACTAAACAAAATTGCAAATCAAAACAAACGCGAAGGAAAAAGAAAGTATGATCGAAGGTCGATGGAGTGTTGGGACGAAGGAGGAAGGTCGTGTGGGTTAAAGCCTAATCTGATGATACCCCGGTCTAGCCATTCTCTAGACCTCCGCTCCAAAGAAAGCTAAGTATACTAGTCTCAGTGCTATTTTACCCGGGTCCCTACTTACTCCGGTGGATCGGCGTTCAGATTTGGGGGGAATGGGTGGACTGACCAATAGCGGGTCATTTCTTACAATATCTACTCGCCTGGTATGTTGTTATGCTTTTTGTATTATTATGTTATTGTTATTATTTATATTATTGTTGTTGTTTGTTATTGTTGTTATTATTATTATTTGCTGTCGCTGGTTGTTGTTCTTGTTTATGTTTGTAGATTCCCTTGTTGGTGGCTGTCTCGTAACTTGGCCGTCCGCCTACAGCCCCTGCTGCTCCCTTGGTGCATAATCGGTGGGGTGCTGGCTTTAAAGGACTGGTCGTCCCTTCACCCATCGAACCTGACTTTTACAGCTAGTACGTCGTTGGGATGTGTCTTATTGTACTGGCAGTCCGATGACTTTCAGACGCCCTGTCTGGGCTTCGACAACGGTGATCTTGGTGGACCTTCTGTCGCACCCCGGGCTTCTGGTTCGTCGTGAGTCTCCCTACCGTCCTTAGGGCTTCACCGACCGAACCACCTCATCCTTCTCTGAGGGTGAAACCGCCCGTAAACCTATGTGGGTTTGCTTTCCGAGATCTGTGGTCGGTGGGCCAATAGCTGATGGGACCATGGCTGCCCTCCACCTCCGCCGGAGCTCGGTCTTCCCACTCAATGAAAAGAGGGAACGAAGGGATATGAGCAAGGAAGAGAGTAAACCTTGTTGCGGGAAAATTTACCGCAACAAACGGCGTTTAAGTTGTTGAATTTAAAATGACTCTCCAAACGGCTAAGGGAACCACACCAGGGAATGATAAAATTACATACAACATGATAAAAGCTTGCTCTGAAATTCTCAAAAGTAGAATTTGTAACCTTTACAACAACATCCCAGGTACCGGGAACTTCCTCCATGCTTGGACAAAGGCAGAGCTAATATCCATCCCCAAAGACCCTCGAAAACGTCAGTCCTTTGATGGGATCGTCCTATTTCTCTTCTTCCAGTACTCTCCAAGATCTTCGAAAAAATCATTGCGAAAAGAGTCGTGTGGTTAATAGAGAATAGGTTGAATTCTGGACCATACGCTTTTAGACCAAAATTAGGTGTTGACACCCTTCTACATCTTTTGAAGAACAAAATAGCAAAAAATTTATTGGCGTCAAAACACAGTGTAATCTTGTCATCGGGCCTGGAAAAAGCTTTTTCGTAATATCTTTCTCAGTTATAAATCAGCTAAATGCCTGGTATACTGAAAGTCATTTCGTCTTTTCTTTCTGGAAGAACCTTCCGAGTCAATGTGGATGGCTACAACTCTTCGTTAGTTAAACTTGAAAACGGGTTACCACAAGGATCTCCAACTTCTGCAGTTATATACAATGCGTATATTGACTCCCTACTAGCTGAACTGACTTCACAAAGATACAACCTTGATTTTATTAGGATATATGCTGACAACATTTTCATACTAGCGTCAGGAGATCTAGTACTTGTAAAAGGGAATTTAGAAGCAATAGACGGAGCCAAAGAGGTGCAACTGTGTACTCTTCAACATGGATTGACGGTCTTCATGTGGTGTGGACCACTAAAACAAACTGTAAAAATGTTGATGCTACAATCAATGAATATTACAGGACAGTCTCTGGTGCCCTGAGAACTAAGCCAATAGTGGCTTTTCGTATAGAAGCTGGTGACACATTCTTCAGACACCTTGGAACAAAAAGAACGATTAACTTAATAAGCAAAACACTAGCTGATGTCAGACACCCGCTTCACAATATAATGCAGAAAGTCCTGCTGGAAAAGAAGAATAATCACATAAGATCGATCCCCGCACTTGGCAATATCGTAGCACTCATATCCACTCATTAAAGCTCCTTTCAGAATTCCAATGATTGCCTGAATTTTAATCCGACACCGAGATGAAAAAGAAATTTGTTAAACATCGACACTACACTTACAAAAACAGAAAAACTGAAACACCTGATATAATTTTCCAAATGCTGTATACAGAATTGATATCATCATCAGAGGCGGATCGCATTTTATACACGGTCATACAAAGACAACAGTTCCTCCTATGCTGTTATAGAGCTAAAAACAAATGGGCAAATGTCTATTATCCACCAATGGCTACTCCCGGAATTTGCTGGTTACTATATTGCAGAACTCACCGCAATCCACAAAGCAGTATCTGTCCCCCAAAATTGGAACACACCTACCCTTATAATAACAGATAATCTGAGTATCCTCTTAAAAGCGGGGTCAACAAATGCTCTTCATTAGATTTCATTAGACTCCTTATTCATAATTTCAGCAACATCTACTTGAGCTGGGTACCTGGACCCGTCGGAATCCAAGGTAATGAGTGTGCAGACATAGCCGCCAGGGAAGCTACCCGATATCCATTATTGTGGGAAACACCTAATTTTTTTCCAGCTCACCCAGCTATGGAGAAAGAAGAACTGGCAGAGACATGGCTAAGCTCTCAAACTTTTCTCAGAACACATCACCCCCAAAACTCTCGTATCTCTTATCACATCAATTTTTCAAGAGAGGAATGTGTTCAACTGCTACGCGTTAGACTGGGAAAAACTCTTTTTACTAGCAGACATTTATACAATCACGTGGCTCCAGAAGTATGTCAAAACTGTGGAACGGTTTTATCCAAATGGCATATCCTAGTCACCTGCCCTTTATCTAGACAAATTCGCGATAATTCGGACAACGTACAATTACAACTGGTCGAAATCCTCAATCCAACAATTCCACAATCACTGCAAATTATTAACAACGCCTTATCTTTTCATAATAAACATTTGAGACGAAGACCATAATCTTGAAATTTAATGTAAATACTTATTGTTAAACTAATTATCTCTTTTCCATAATGTACAATACATAAATAAGAATTGTAAATACAATCATAATTATATATCCTAAGTTAGAATCAAAGACATCATATGGCCCCGTCGCCCGAATGTCTTTTTGTAAATAGTTTATAAATTTATCTTCATAAATTATGGGAAAATAAATAAATTTCTTTAAATTTCACAAAAAATATAAGCACGTACAAAAATAAAATGAAAAGTGCTTTTCTCTTTATTATTTTTTGGTTCGAGTAAAAACAAACACATAATTAACGAACGAATGCTTTGATTAAAAATCCACCAACCATCATAAAACAAAATCATTTCTTATACTCGTAGCATACGTTGCGCCATCTTGATTTCAAATTAAACCCTTATAGACTAAGAGCCCACAGTAATTTTTGGGTGTGTATGATAACAAAAAATAATTTGCATAATTAGATAGTTTTCAAGTAATTACTTTTAAATGTTAGCGTCTTGCATGCTCTAGTGCGGGCAATGGTGAGTAATACTATATCAAAAATGCAGTTTTTTCGAAAGTACAAATAATTGGTATAACAACTTTACTATCATTTCAAAATGTAGAGTTAAGCGCCCTGATAACAAATATGGTGGTCCAAGACGTTTTGCAGGGGCCTTCCGCCTGCAAGACGCGCTAAAAGTAGGCTAGAAACCGATTTTTTAAATAATTGTGATAACAATTTTTTTTCTTCTCCCAAATGTAGATCTAGTCTTCCTGATAACAAATATGGTGGTCCAAGACGTTTTGCAGGGGGCCTTCTGCCTGCAAGACGCGCTAAAAGTAGGCTAGAAACCGATTTTTTTAAAAATTGTGATAACAATGTTTTTTCTTCTCCCAAATGTAGATCTAGTCTTCCTGATAACAAATATGGTGGTCCAAGACGTTTTGCAGGGGGCCTTCTGCCTGCAAGACGCGCTAAAAGTAGGCTAGAAACCGATTTTTTAAATAATTGTAATAACAATTTTTCTTCTTCTCCCAAATGTAGATCTAGTCTTCCTGATAACAAATATGGTGGTCCAAGACGTTTTGCAGGGGGCCTTCTGCCTGCAAGACGCACTAATAGTAGGCTAGAAATCGATTTTTAATAGATTTATTTAAACAAATGATAAATTTAAAAAGTAACAAAAACTAAGTTGGGAAAATCTAACTCTATCAATTCTCATCTGATGAGTCGCTACTGAAAACACCGTTGTCGCTATCAAGTCTTCATATTATAGGACTTTGAGCAATGCGCTCTAACTTGTTCGGGGTAGTTTGACCTTCAAATCAATTGATTTTGTACACGTTATTGGTAAGCATCAACCCACTTTCCGCAGGTGTGCATTGGACTTCTTCGTTGTTCACAACATTTTTCCAAATCTTGCAGATGTAATTACTTCTTCTTACTTGCTGTAGAAGAACTGATTTATTTGGACGCAAAAGACTTTCTTCAAAACTTACAAACAAGTGAAAGCAAACATTTGGTTTTGACAATTCTTAAAGGCGAATAAAACTTCTACGAATGTATAGGTAATATTCGCCACATATATGTGTCATATGTATGTATGTTTTTAAAAAACATTCTTTGCTGTAGGTCCGCAAGTTTTGTAAAAGATTTCATATCTGGCTTTATCTACATTGAGGGCTCTGGTTTGGTACAAATAATAAACAAATTTTTGTATTTCGTTTATATCTTCTTCAGCAACAGTCATTTCATTCCCAATTTATGATAATGTCAGTTGTCATTTAGGGGTTTTTTGAAGAATTGAAAATGGTTTAATTTTACCTTTTTTGAAAAAAGACGGTGAATAATCACATCCAGTAATACTGTGAAAACCAGGTAAGGCTGGACACACGTCTACCTATATTTATCGTATGGTATTCTTCGATATTGTTCCTACCTCAATCCACACTTTAACGTTATTTCTTAGGCTAGGTGAGTTATAAACAAGTATAATTAAGACGTCCGTGTCAGAAGACTTTATCACTACAGAATTGTCTTCGGGCAAAAACGACAGATGTCCCATCATGCGGGTGTCTGCTTTGAATTGTTATTTCCAATACGAAGAACGCTTTTTAAGGTACAACGCGTGTCACTCATGATTAAAGCAAAAAATATAACTCAAGCAACCTACATGTCAATTGTCTAAGTAAGTATTAAGTTTAAAACAGATATACTTGTAAGAGAGACCTAATTTAGTTTGAGAGTTTTATTTTGCATATGGTGCAGTTACAACTGATTTCAATCATAATAATGAGTCAACAATAACTCCTATTTCATAATATATATGTAGTTACATATATAATGCAGCATTTGTATATTGTTATAAGAGAAATAAATAATCTCAAACTCTTGATATTTGAGAAGATCGGGTAAATAACAAGTGCATAATAAGAAAAGTAGGTATTTAACTACACAAAGACAAAGCATTTGTTAGTACAAATTGAGTTCTAGCCTACTATTAGTGCATCTTGCAGGCAGAAGGCCCCCTGCAGCCCTCAATGGGCTCAGCTTTTAGCTGTTTGGTGGATACCGCATCTTTTTCTTCCTGTCGTGCGCAAACATTGCGATTAGATCTGAGAGTTGGTAGTCGGGACAGAGCATCCGCATTAGAGTGAAGGCCTTCCTTTCGATGCTGTTTTCCATAATCGTACATCTGGTGCCGTTCAATCCACCTTGCGACTTGTCCTTCGGCATTTTTAAATTGCAGCACCCACTTCAGAGACGCATCCGTGTGAAGAATGAATTTTTGTGCGAACACGTACTTAAGGAAATGCTTTGTTGCCAAGACCAAAGCAAGAAGTTCCCACCTGGTGACACAGTAGTTCCTTTCCGGCTTAGAGAATACTTCACTAAAGTAGGAAACTACTTTGTCTTGCATCTCATGAATCTGCGAAAGGTCGGCTCCAACTCCGACGTTACTGGCATCTGCATCCACAATAAATGTTTTTCTTGGAGTAGGATATGCTAGTATGGGGGTTTCATATAGTTGTTGTTTGAGAGTCTTGAAGCTTCTTTCACATTCACTTAACCATTTGAATTGTTTTCCCTTTTTTGTTAGTTGGTGCAGACTCTTTGCGATCCCAGCAAAATCCTTCACAACCCGCCTGTGGTAGGTAGCGAGTCCCAGGAAGCTTGTCAGTTGATGTTTTTCTCTTAGAACTGGCCAGTTTTTCATTGCTTTGGCCTTTTCTGGGTCTGTCCTTACCCGTTCGGATGAGATGATGGGTTCCAAATATTTGACTTTTGGCCTAAGGAGATGACATTTCTTCGGGCTAAGCTCTAGCTATGCATTTTATAATCTTTGGAACACTTCGTTGAAGTTATATCGAAGTTCTTGAAAAAAGTCAGCATATATGTATAATAACACAACTATTTTTTATTTTGTTTATAGAAGTGCTGTTGGATATACAATATTTTTTGTTTTCCCTCTGGTGCATACACGAATAAATCAGAAGGTTTTCCGACGCATGAATAGGCCCCATATAGTTGCCCATGAGAGAAACAGGGACTTTCTAAATTCAGGCCACACACTTGTAAGGATTGTCCTTGTGCTTTGTTGATGGTCATTGCATAGGCGATTCGCACCGGAAACTGCAAAACTTTGAATTCGAATGGTAAATCTGTTGGAATCATTGGAATGCGAGGCAATAATATATCTTCTCCTTTGAATTTCCCATTCAAAATAGTAGCTTCGATGAAATTGGCCATCATTTTTTTCACTGAGAGCCTGGTACCGTTGCAAAGTCGTGGCGGATTAATGTTTCGAAGCAAAATGATAAGCATGCCAATTTTCAATGTTAAAACGTGCGGAATAGTTGACAACTTCGTCTTGATTCATCACAGTATCGATGGATTTATATATTTTCGCTTCGCCTGGTATTTCGCATTAAATAGTGAAATTAATGGAGTTAACATCGTTGTTTTTGGCCACTAATATAGCACGTCCACTGAGCCATTGATGATTTTTGTAATTTTTTGCGATATCTGGGAAAACTTGGTGTATTAGCTCGCCTGTAGTTGCCCTGAATATACAGAAATCTGGTGGCAATGTGATACATTGTGTGTCTTCATTGATGCTTATTTTACCATTTCCAATATCCAACAATTGTTTTGCAAAACGTTTAGCGGATTCATTAGCGTTTAGCGGATACATATTGGCTTGTAAGGATATCCGTCTTTTCCAGTAACAGTTTTCGCAACTAAGTCTCTTGGGTACCATTTTCTGCATTTCCTATTTATTATTATTTCCTATTTCTATTTATTATTATTTAAAAACAATTTTCAATTAATTAACAACCGATCTCACTACTATTTCACAATTAAAATCTCTTATCTTTCACTATTAAGACTTAGCTCCTTCTCTATCGCTTTCCAAAAATTAGCGCTGTTTCTCATCCTGTATTTATAACACATTTGTCGGGTTCTAGTTCTTTCTCGTAACTTCTGGTTTGAAACTGGGGTAATAACTGAACTCTCCAACGTGGAGAGTTTAGTAATGATGTATGATCCTAAAGTTATGCAACACTGGATTCTTGATTTTATCACACATATACCTCCTCCTCTTCCCCGTTGAATGCGATTGACGAAATCGTTGATGCGTTTTACCAATTTATATGGTCCTTCCCAGTCTTGCTGTAATTTGGGTGATACGCCTTTCCGTCTATGAGGGTTATATAGCCACACTAGATCTCCTTCCTGGAAACCCGTTGTGGTCGCCTTGACATCATACCTCGTCTTCATGCGGTGACTGGCTATCTTGATCTTATCCCTGGTGCACGTCCCTAATAATCTGTCTGAGGTCGGAAACATAGTCGTCTTCATCTATGTTCTCTTCAGACGGCGGTCATCCAAACATCATTTCACTAGGTAATCGGACTGTTCGACCGAAAAGGATTTCCGACTGAGTGCGACCTGTGGTGTTGCGAACTGCACTCCGATAGGCTAATAGAAGCCTATTCGCCTTTCGATGCTGTATCTCGTAGTCGTACATCTGGAGTCGTTCAATCCACCTTGCGACTTGTCCTTCAGGATTTTTAAATTGCAGCAACCACTTCAGAGATGCATGGTCTGTGCGAAGAATGAATTTTCGTCCATACAGGTACTTGTGGAAATGCTTTGTTGCCAAGACCAAAGCAAGAAGTTCCCGCCTGGTAACACAGTAGTTCCTTTCCGGCTTAGAGAGCACCTTACTAAAGTAGGAAACTACGTTTTTTTGCCCGTCATGCATCTGTGAAAGGACAGCTCCAATTCCGACGTTACTGGCATCTGCATCCACAATAAATGTTTTTCCTGGAGTAGGGTACGCTAGTACAGGGGCCTCACATAGTTGTTGTTTGAGAGTTTTGAAACTTCTTTCACATTCACTTGACCATTTGAATTGTTTTCCCTTTTCTGTTAGTTGATGCAAACTCTTTCCGACCGAAGCAAAATCCTTTACAAACCGCCTGTAGTAGGTAGCGAGTCCCAGAAAGCTTCTGAGCTTATGTTTGTCTCTTGGGACTGGCCAATTTTTCACAGCTTCGACCTTTTCTGGGTCTGTCCTTACCCCTTCGGATTGTTATGATTAATTCCGGCTACTGTCAAAGTTGCTTAGAATCAAAAATAACTTTGGAATCCTCAATACCAATCCCAAATGTGAGTTCGTTTAACCTCCAGGTAGCGCTTTAATGGCAGCTAAACCTGGGCAACAAAATCAAAAACGAAGTTGAGTGCCTCGTGATTTTTGGGGAAAATCAAGAAACCTTAAATGAAAAAAAAGGAAATACTTCCCGAAAAAATAAACGAAAACAACAGAAAATAAAGACGGGGTTTTAAACAATGCTATGATAGCTCCCGTTTGAGCTCGACGGTATATTAAAAGTTACGTAACGGTACACTCGTCGGTAGAGCGACCCGCTTTTTTAAAAGTCCCGAACGTATAAAAAAAACTAACTAACGGGTTGCCTCGCCTATTCTCGAGAATTTTTCGCACGCGCAGCTCCCCGGAGTCTTTATTTTCAATTAAAAAAAAAACATTTTCTGCACTACACTGCAATATTTCTCTATACTTATCTTTCTTGACTTCTGGCGGTTCTGCACCTTCCCTCTCCGTCCTGCTATTCCTTTTTCCTATCCGGATCGTGTTGATCTCCCTCTCCCCATATCCTCCTTTTCTCTTCCGTTCTCAAAAGAACACTTCGCGATTTTAATTAGCTACTTTATTTTGATTACTTCGCAAATAAAAGGAAGAAATTGCTTTTCTTAATCCAAAAAATTCGCACCACAAAAAAAAACCTTGCTTGAAACTCTGTATGTGCTGGTCGTCACAAAAGTGCCTTCTATATCTTTTTTTGTTCCACAAACTCCAGCCAGACTCTCACACGCATTCTCACACCCACTCACACACTCATTCATTTGACTCTTGTGAACCCAACAATGGGGTTTCCAGCTACACGACTAGCAAACTTTGCTAGTGTGCGCTCCCGTGTCCAACTAGGCCTCTCATACTTTCCAATTGTTTCCAATTGTACCCTCTCATACTAAACTCCTCAGTCACTGAGATCTCTCCCTCTTAAAGTGATAGCTGGGAACTCCACTGAGCGAGTTTATGAGAGTTTGTGGATCATAGCTGTGCCTAGCTATTTCCCTAGACATTACATTTTATTGGAACTGCGAGAAGCAATGTTTCTCTTATTGCTGATGCCCGGGTAATTTTTTTCCACCGAACTACTCAAAATTGCAAAACGAAAGTAAACGCGAAGGAGAAAGAAAGTCGATGGAGTTTTGGGACGAAGGAGGATGTGGGTATAATCCTAACCTGATTATACCCCGGTTTAGTAATTCTCTACAAGTGCATGTGTGCCACTTTACCCCGGGTCCCTACTTACTCCGATGAATCGGCGTTCAGATTTGGGGGGAATGGGGGACTGACCAATAGGGGGTCATTACTTACATAATTATGCATTTTATCATGTAGTGTTTGTTTACGTTGAGGGCCTTTCTGCCCGCCTGGTATTTATTGTTATTGTTATAGTTTATGTTATTTTATTATTGTTGTTTATATTATTTATTGTTGTTGTTTATCGTTACTGATTGTTGTTATTTGTTATATTGGTGTTATTGTTGTTCTTGCTTTGTGTTTCTTTGTACCCGCATTGGAAGCTAATTCAATACATGGCCGTCCGCCTAAAGTCTCTGCTGCTCCCTTTGTGCTCCATCTTTGGGGTGCTGGCTTCCAAGAGGTCATGGTCCCTTCTTCCATCGAACCTGACTTTTACAGCTGGTACGTCGTTGGGATGTGTCTTATTATACTGGCCGTCCGCCTGCACACCGTTATTGCTCTTCCCTTGCACCCTCGTTGGGGGTGTAGCTATAAAAGGGATAGTCATCCCTTCCCACTTGGACATTTCAAAGTTAGCATCCATATCGATTACGAGATGTGATGCTTCTTGTCTCCACATCGATGGCAAGGTGTGAGATTCCTCAAACATTTGTACAACTTGGCCTTCGTTGGGGTGTAAGCTCCGGGAATCGTCCTTCCCCACGCGTCATCATCGTGTTGGGGTGTCTGGCTAGAAAGGACCGTCCGTCCCCACCCGTCGGCGACTTTCAGACGTCCTGTCCGATGCTGCCCGTGGCGAGTCTCTCGTCCAGCCTACGGGCTTCGACAACGGTGATCTTGGTGGACCGACTGTCGCACCCTGCGATCCGGGTTCGTCGTGAGTCTCCCTACCGTCTTTAGGGCCTCACCGACCGAACCACTCCGTCCTTCTCTGAGGAGAAAACCGCCCGTAAACCTACGTGGATCCTTTCCGAGCATTGTGGTTGGTGGGCCACTGGCTGATGGGACCATGACTGCCCTCCACCTCCACCAGAGCTCGGTCTTCCCACTCAGTGAAAAGAGGGAACGAAGGGACATGAACAAGGAAAGAGGGTAAACCTTGTTGCGGGAAAATTTACCGCAACAAACCCCACCATCACCTCCTTCTTCGGAAATGCTAACAATTTCCTGAGACCAAAGGTTACCTGGAAAGACATTCCTATCAAGGACAATACCGCCAGTCTTATAAAATACTAAAATCAAAAATTTGACCCAACCGGTCCCTTAACTTACTCTACTATTAATTGCACCTAGGACTCTGGCTCATCGCTATAGGGTTCAAGGTCCTTTGCGTGCCAGGTACCTTTGTTTTGACCATTCGAATCCACTTAACTGTATGTCCACGCTCGCGAGAGAGATCTCGCGAATAGCGGTAGTCGAGGCAACCGACTGTTGGTTCGAGAAGTTTCACAACCGTACTTTTAAATCCGGGACGATTCCCGATAGTGCCCAAAAATCTGCACCAAGGATCACGGTGTATGGTATGTGTGGTATCGCTGGGATAACGAGACATTCTATATAAACGGACCGACTTTGTACCTCAATTGGTAGAGACCCACCCCCCTACTACCTCTATGCTCTTTCCGTCCGCTAATGCGGCGGACCTTACTTCATTTTTTCCTAAACTAATCACTAAATCGTTAATAATTCTCCATCCCTCACCCCTATGAAAGTGCGAGCAATGCCACTATCCAAAAGACCTAACATCCCTATTCCATAAATACAAACTCCTACATATCGACGCCTATACCTACCGTTTGCCACCAAGCTAAAACCTAAGTGAAATACTGAGTTCCCCGACCGATCTCCAGCGGTCGTCTGCTACTCCCAACTTGCGCTTGCGCTCCCGTCCTGCTGACCCGGAAGTCCCTTGCGCATTTCCCGACATGCCACTGCATCGTCGGCACTGCCGCCGTGTCACTCCTTGCGCTCCACACCCGTAGCAGCGCCTAGGAGCTGAACACGCAGCTGAAAAATGGCCCTCGCCATTACAGTTGAAGCACCGGATGGGTGCACGCGATTGGTTTTCCTCCCTGATAACCGAAATTTGTTGTTCCTCCACGTTGACGTAAGCCAAATCCGGCTCAATCAACCGACGCGACCTCGGATTCGGTGGCGGAGCAAACGTTTCCACGTTGGCCCGCACCCTCTCCAACCTTCGACCCAATATCACCAAATCTGCAACTCACTTCGGGTCTGCCAGCCCAAGTTGTTGCTGGTAAAAGCGGGCCAGGTTTCTCTGAATGATGGCAAGCTTTCGCCGCTCCATTAGCGGTTCCGAAAGCCTGCCAAACATGTTTTTGTATAACTGCCACATATACCCCTATGGACTCACTACTTCCCTTGGTACGATGCCTTATCTCCTCCAATAGGAGATCATCATAATTGGGGGGAAGAAACTCCAGTTTTAATTCTGCCACCAACACTTGCCAAGAACAGACCGACAACCTAATCGCCCTATACAAAATAAGCGCTTTCCCAGAAAAAAGTTCGACAGCTGATCTTAACAGTTGAGCTTCAGTAACCCCTCTTGCTTGACTGAGCTTGACTGAGCTCCTGCACCCGCTCCAAGAAAGAATTAACCGAGGCACCGCAGCGTTCCCCCGTGAACTTCAAGTACCACTTGGCCAGATTTTCCCACCTCGAAATCGGCAAGCGCGCGCTGTGTTCACCAGTATAGAAAGGAGTAAAGAAACCGGTTTCTTCTTCAACGGTAGGCGTCACTGGTGACCTCACAGCGCGGACTAGTGTTCTGTCCGTAGCTTGTTGCTGCTGGTGGGTTGACCTTTTATGCCGATTCCCTTCATGTTTTTGTTGTTGTTCACCCCTCGATGGCTGTGGTGGTCGGTTCTTGACGAGCCTCGAGCACGTTGCACCTCGCCTTCATCGTCGGAATCCTCTTCTGTACCACCGGCCAACTCCCCGGCTAGTACAATCAGCCTATGTCTGAGAGTACACTTCTCCTCAGTCTCCTCAGGAGAAGTGTCTCTCGTCCTATCCAACCTGCTTGGAGCCCATTCGATTTTGGTAAGAACCTTCAAGTATTCCTTCGTCTTAGGATTTGTTTAATTTTAGCTAACAAGGCATCCCGGTCTTCTACAAACGTTAATTTGTAGACCGGGCCTGGACTCAACGACCCTCTACGTTCTAGCATACGAGCGGATCTCAACGACTTCCTCATGGCGCCCAGGGTGCCAATGGGAGAACCGCGACCCTTCTGTAAATATTTCGGCGCTTTTCGAAATATATTGTATGTAAACAAACTCTTTTTTTTTTGTTAAATTAAAGTGTATCCATATGTATGTATGTATATATAAATATATTCGTAGATTTTTGTGTATATTATGTATATATTAATGTAGGTCGACTTAAATCCAGAAAAAATAGAATTCAACGCTGACAAAAAAAAAGCAACAAAAGACACCTACTTGGGTACCTGGTACTTGCCCAGGTATATGGAAATCCAATGAAAAGCTCCTATTGTCTAAGTCCGACAGGTACTTCTCTTCTTTTTCCCTGATTCCTTAATATTTCTGCTGCTGTTACACCTTGCACTGTTGCACTTGGAGTCTTGAACTTCTGCGGTCCTAAAAAAATAGCACAAAAGTATCACAAACTCTAACAAATTAACACACAAACAACTACTTCCCTAACACGAACCGAATACAAAAATTCCGCGAAAAATTAAGCTCGACCGAGAGAAAAAATCAATGGAAAACACCATGGGTGAAATGTAAACAATTAAAAAAAAGCGACAAACAAAATTTCAAGACAAAGCCCCACGTTGGTTGCCAATTGTTACTATTAATTCGCTGTCAATGTTGCCGGAATCAAAATTACTTTGGAATCCTCAATACCGATTCCAAATGTTAGTTCGTTTAACCTCCAGGAAGTTTAACGAAGTTGAGCGCCACGTGAGTTTTGGGGAAAATCACGAAACCTTACAGAAAAAAGGAAAAAAAAGAAAATTGTTCCCGAAAAAATAAACGGGGTTTTCCACAACGTTATAAAAGCTCCCGTTGGAGCTCGACGATTTATTAAAATTTACGTAGCGGTACACTCGTCGGTAGAGCGACCCGCTTTTTAAAAGTCCCGAACGTATAAAAAAACTAACTAACGGGTTGCCTCGCCTATTCTCGAGAATTTTTCGCACGCGCAGCTCCCCGGAGTCTTTATTTTCAATTAAAAAAAAAACATTTTCTGCACTACACTGCAATATTTCTCTTTAATTATACTTATGTTTCCTATCTCCTGGCGGTTCTGAACCTTCCCTTCCCCCGTCCTGCTATTCCTTTTTCCTATCCAGATCCTGTTGATCTCTCTCCCTCCTTACCCTCCTTTTCCTTTCCGTTCTCAGAAGAACACTTCGCGATTTTAATAAACTACTTTATTTTGATTACCTCGCAAATAAAAGAAAGAAATTGTTTTCGCATACCAAAAAATTCGCACCACAAAAAAGAACCATGCTTGACGTTCTCTATGTGCTGGTCGTCATAAAAGTGCCTCCCGGATTTTTTTTTTTGTTCCACAAAATCCCGCCAGACTCTCACACGCATTCTCACACCCACTCACACACACATTCATTTGACTCTTGTGAACCCAACAATGGGGCTTTCAGCTACACGACTAGCAAACTTTGCTAGTGTGTGCTCCCGCGGCCAACTAGGCCTCTCATACATTCCAATTGTTTCCAATTGTACCCTCTCATACTAAACTCCTCAGTCACTGAGATCTCTCCCTCTTAAAGTGATGGCTGAGAGCTTCACTGAGCGAGTTTATGAGAGTTTGTGGATCATTGCTATCCCTAGCTGTTTCCCTAGACATTACATTTTATTGGAACTGCGAGAAGCAATGTTTCTCTTATTGCTGATGCCCGGGTAATTTTCCTCCATCGAACTACTCAAAATTGCAAAACGAAAATAAACGCGAAGGAGAAAGAAAGTCTGATCCAAGGTCGATGGAGTGTTGGGACGAAGGAGGATGGTGTGGGTATAATCCTAACCTGATTACACCCCGGTTTAGCCATTCTCTAGACCGCCGGCTGGAACAAAACCAAGTACAAGTGCATGTGTGCCACTTTACCCCGGGTCCCTACTTACTCCGATGAATCGGCGTTCAGATTTGGGTGGAATGGGGGATTGGCCAATAGCAGGTGATTACTTACATAATTATGCATTTTATCATGTAGTGTTTGTTTACGTTGTGGGCCTTTCTCCCCGCCTGGTATTTATTGTTATTGTTATAGTTTATGTTATTTTATTATTGTTGTTTTTATTATTTATTGTTGTTGTTTATCGTTGCTGATTGTTGTTATTTGTTATATTGGTGTTATTGTTGTTCTTGCTTTGTGTTTCTTTGTACCCACATTGAAAACTAATTCAATACATGGCCGTCCGTCTAAAGTCTCTGCTGCTCCCTTTGTGCTCCATCGGTGGGGTGCTGGCTTCCAAGAGGTCATGGTCCCTTCTTCCATCGAACCTGACTTTTACAGCTGGTACGTCGTTGGGATGTGTCTTATTATACTGGCCGTCCGCCTGCACACCGCTATTGCTCTTCCCTTGCACCCTCGTTGGGGGTGTTGCTATAAAAGAGATAGTCATCCCTTCCCACTTGGACATTTCAAAGTTAGCATCCATATCGATTACGAGATGTGATTCTTCTTGTCTCCACATCGATGGCAAGATGTGGGATTGCTCAACCCTTTGTACAACTTGGCTATCGTTGGGGTGTAAGCTCCGGGGATCATCCTCCCCTATGCGTAATCATCGTGTTGGGGTATCTGGCTAGAAAGGATCGTCCGTCCCCACCCGTCGGCGACTTTCAGACGTCCTGTCCGATGCTGCCCGTTGCGAGTCTCTCTTCCAGCCTACGGGCTTCGACAACGGTGATCTTGGTGGACCTCCTGTCGCACCCTGGGCCCCTGGTTCATCGTGAGTCTCCCTACCGTCCTTAGGGCTTCACCGACTGAACTACTCCGTCCTCCTCTGAGGAGAAAACCGCCCGTAAACGTACGTGGGTCCTTTCCGAGGTTTGTGGTTGGTGGGCCACTGGCATGACTGCCCTCCAACTCCGGCAGAGCTCGGTCTTCCCACTCAATGAAAATATGGAACGAAGGGACATGAACAAGGAAAGAGGGTAAACCTTGTTGCTGGAAAACTTACTGCAACAGGATGAAATGATGTGTCCCAAATATTTGACATCTGGCCAAAAGAGATTACATTTCTTTGGGTTTAGGTTTATCTTTGCACTTCGTAATCTTTGGAATACTTCTTTTAAGTTATCTTGATCATGAAAAGTTTTGCCGACCAAGATGAAATTGTCCAGGTAGACCAAACAAGTGTTCCATGTTAGTCCCAGCAAAACGCGTTTCATTAGGCGCTCAGAGGTTGCCGGAGCACTGCACAATCCGAATGACATTACTGTGAATTGCCAAAGCCCATTTCCTGCGGTGTACGCTGTCTTCTCACAGTGCTCCGGATGGATCTGTACTTGACAGTAGCCACTCTTCAGATCACGTGTGGAGAACCATTGCGCTCCTTACAGTGTGTCCAATGTGTCGTCTATCCTTTGCAAGGAGTGGCTATCCTTCTTGGTGACATTACTCGGCTGGTGATAATCCACGCAGAATCTATAGGTGCCGTCTTTCTTCTTGACCAGTACAACGGGTGTTACCCACGGACACTTAGAACCTTCAATCAAACCTTCCTTTTCCATAGTCGAAATCATTTCTACAACCTCCGTTTGCTAAGCTTATGGTAAACGCATAGGAGGTTAACGTATTGGTCTTGCATCTTTAGTGTCTATTCGGTGTTGTACTAAATGTGTTCTACCATGCTTGCCATCCTGCGAGGCAAATACAACGGCAAATTCGTTGATTAGTTCCTTTTTCATAGCTCATTGCTCCTGATTCATCTCGGTTTGCCTGAGTATAGTTCTTTTCAATTTCAATGGCTTGGATAAACGCCTCTACAGCCATTTCGTTGATAAGGTCTTCTCCAGCATAAGGATAAGACAAATGCGCCAACCGTTCGATATCGGCCTGCAACTGCTGAAGTGTTTCTCCCCTCTTCTGGACTCTGCTGCGCAGTTGGACTCTGTGCACTTGCTGCATATGGTCATCTCCGAAGCGTATTTCTATGGCTTTAACCAAAGCGTCGTAGTTGAGTTGTATATCTTCTGAGATACATAGTTTGCAGCAGTTCCGCAGCTGAACCTCTCAGTGCCAGCGTTAGCGCAATCGACTTTTCCTCGTCATCCCAGTTGTTGGTCATGGCAGCTGCTTCAAATTAGAATAAGTTTTATCCCACTTCTGACAACAATGTAATATTTCGGCTAGGGTTCGAAATGATAAAAAGTTATTCTGTTTTAAAACACTCTATTTATTAATATTTAAAAACAACTCCCAATTAATTCACAACCGTTTTCACTACTATTTCACAATTCAAATCTCTTATCTTTCACTATTAACACTTAGCTCCTTCTCTATCGCTTTCCAAAAATCAACTTATCGTCCGTTGTTTCTCATCCTGTATTTATATCACATTTGTCGGGTTCTAGTTCTATCTCGTAACTTCTGGTTTGAAACTGGGGTAATAACTGAACTCTCCAACGTGGAGAGTTTAGTAATGATGTATGGTCCTAAGGTTTTGCAACACCGGATTCTTGATTTTATCACATCTATACCACAATAATATAGTCATAGCATTGTATATGAAACTAATAGTACTATCACTTTGGCAAATCGATGGTGCTGCCTCTATCGTCGCGAGATACTACTAGGCTAAAGAGGGCTGAAAATATTACGCTCTCTTTATTAAATTTAATGGAGCTCCACCCACAAATTTTCCAAAGTTCTACTCTAAAATTAAACCAATCGAATGCCAATATGCTATTTCTTTCTCTCTCATCTTGCCAAATACGAGTGCAAAGTAAGTTTTTTTGTTGCAATGCGAGTGTATCAACGGTCGATCTGAGCAATCTAATTTCATGTCTCAATCTCAGTGCTGCAAAGCCATTTGCTAAGAAAGGTTGTATATACCTTGTTTCATATTTCACTCAGATTCTAATATATTTTCGTATTTGTTTGTTTATTTACTCAAAGTACTAAAATTGGAGCCTGAGTGAATAATGAAGCAATATTTTTAACTCCATGTTGATGTATAATCTATGATATTCCCGGGCAATTCCTTTTCCCACATCATCTTCGTTCAAATACAGCATACACTCTTCTTCAACTCAATAATCAGAAATAACGGTTTTTTGAGTACTTTTTTTTTTGTGTGTGCTTTCATTCCTCATTGTCAACCATTGTTTTGTTGAAGTGCAGTGGGAGTTGGTCAATTTTATTGTGAATTTTCAATTGTGTTCTTGTTCTGTGCTTTTGGTCTGTGCTTCTTGGTTTGTTGCTCATCGAATGATAATTTAATTATTATACATTTGTATTTTCATATTTCTTATATACGAGTATTATAGTTATTTAGCATTACAGAATGGCGAAATGCTCGTACAGAGACTGTAATATTTTTCCATTCTCCTTCTCCTTTTTTAAGGTCCCCAATGATCATAGGAGAGATGCACAGTACATCACATTAAATAAACATGTCTTTGTGTGTGAAAACCATTTTTATGCCAAAGGCTTTAAATTAGAATCACTTCGAAAATGTCTTTCTAAAAATGCAGCTCCAATTTCATTCCCATTAGTTTGCAATTGCACTGATTTATTCACTGACGATTCTTGCTTAAAAATCATGGATACTAATCGAAAGATTAAACTTGCATCGGCGATCATTCCACAAAACTCCAGAACATGCAATAATCCAAAACTTATTTAAGAAACTGGCGAAACTGAAAATGTTTCAATGTGTTCACCTGTAAGTTCTGTTCATAGGGTTACTAACCCCATAACATATGTAAGAGATTTCTCTTTACCTCCTCTTAACAATAGCTCCGAAATTTCTCCCTCACAGTTTCCGTCTCCCGGTTTCCGTTTCGTTCAGAAATCTGAAGTTGGAAAAAAAATTCTGTACCGCGTTACATTTTCGATACACCGAAAACATTTAAATATGATAAGGAGTATAATTTGAAATTGCAGGAAAAATAAGTTAATGTTAAAACATTTGTTTGCAATGGACAAATGAAGAAAAAGATTTGTGCCTATAGCTTTTTTATAAGTCTCCTATATTGTATTCCTATATGCAGAGCACAGGATTTACCTTACCATCTGTAAGCACAATATATAGATGGCATTCATCATTGAGTTTACCGGCTGGGTTCTCTACTCAAATAATTGAGCTTTTGAAAATTAGGGCCGAAAGCTTGTAAAATATACAAAAAAGGTGTGTTCTGATTTTTGATGAATTGGCAATTTAGCCCGAATTTGATTATGATACGAAAACGGATATGATATCAGGTTTTCGGACTTTGGCGAGCTGGGAAGACACACGACTGTTGCTTCAAAGGTTATAGTATTCACTCTTAGAGGATTAAATATGAATTGGAAGCAAACCGTATCGTATTATATAGGATGCCCAAAGGGTGAGGCTATCGCCCAGATATTGAGATTAACAATAACCAAAACATTAGAATGTAGATTTGAAGTTATTTCTGTATGCTGTCACCAAGACAGTAATAATAGAAAGCATATAAATTACTGGCAGCAACAGAAAATAAGCCGTTTTTTGAAATCTTGGACCAGGTAATATTTTTTTTATATAGCCGCGTTTTAGTGGCAGGCCAGTAGCCAGCTCAGCATTCAATTCCAAAAAAAAAATTTAACTAACTCCAAGCGTCGATTTCGATTTTAATATTTCAAGGTTGGTACCATTGGTATAAGAAATGTCAAAATCGGTTGTCAAAACAAAATCAGTTTTTTTTGTGAAAGTATAAAAAAAGAAATTCGATTCACAAATAAACAAAAACAAAGAAATTCAATTAAGAAATAAACATATAAAATGGATAACGAAACACTACAGGTAGAAGTTGTTATTTATGGCTTGTTTTTCTATAAAATATCAGATTTTGTTTCACAGTTCGTGTTAGAATTTCTGGATTCATCGCGAGAAAGCTCTTTTAGCTTGGAATTGAACAGCCCCGTTGACTCTGCAGTAGAAGAGAAGATGCACGTAAGTGTTTCTAACTTTACAGAAACCATTGTGGCCTACAGCGATGACGATTTACATTTAAGGTTAAAAGGATCAACTCTGGAACAATTAATAAGTAAAAAAATGATTCGTTCCATTTGTTTTTTTTATAACACCTTTTCAATTTCGTTTCAGTAAAATATTCTCTTTCCGATGACTTCCCGTCAACTTCGAACCATAGGGGCAAGCAAAATTGAAGCCAAGAAGGAAATTTTCATGTATGTTTGGTACATAAGCAACACTGTTACATTTAGGCAACTTGGAAACTAGTTTGGAGTAGCGACATCTTCAACATGGTCTGTAGTTGGACGGGTGAGTAGCTGGTTTGTTTCAATAGGTCACGAATACATCAAGTGGCCTCAAGGAGAAATCATTGAACAAAACTTTGCAAAGTTCGAAGCTAAAAAGAGAATACCAGGTATAATTGGTGCCATTGATTGCACACACACCGACATCGGCATCAATAAAATTAAATTACAAAATAACAATTCATAGCAAAATATTAAGTTAAAGTTTTTCTAACATACTCGTATCTTGAATCATCTTTTTTCTTATTTCAAATCTCTGTTTTTTGTCTTCTCTACTTACCTCGATTGCCCTCACTTGCCTTTCCTTAAGTACCAATCGAAAGGCATAGTATTCACTTCTCTCATTTTCGATGCTGGAGCTTCATCATCGACATCTGCCTCAGTGTGAATTAAAAATGCAGCCGACGTTGAGGGCATACTTTCGGGTGGTCCGAGACTGGGTGAATCGGAATCCTGTAAACAAAAACAACTTTAATATTTGTATCTAACAGATAATACACACTTTTTACCACTCACTAAAAATCTTAGACCGATATTCACACTCTCGCTTGGAGAGTGAACCGGCTTGCTCCCAAAGACTTCCTCCATTTCTGCAAAGAAAGGAGGAATGCACGGTGCAGAACCTGTCCACCTATTATTATCTTTGGCGCTCTTGTATGCCCTCAACAGCGTCCGAATTTTTATTTCACACTGATGTGGAGTAATGTTGATGTCCTGAAATAGATGTGTGTTGTTGTAATTCACTTTTTTAAAATTTAAGAAGAAAATACGGCCGAAATCAGGTCATCGACCACATTTTTAAATGCAACCCGTCTCTTTCTGAGAACTACAAATTCGCGTTCGCGCGAGAAGTAAAAGTGGAGCAATGCCATCGTCTCCTCGTGAGTCCACCGTTTTGTTCTTTTGCTCAAAAACAAACGTCAAACGTCATGTCCACCAACCTTCATAAAACAAAATTATTTCTTATGGCATACTTTGCGCCATCTTCATTTCAAAGTTTTTAAAACTTCATTGACAGCAATGAATGCTGGCTTATTTATCGCCAGCATTCGACTTGTTGTTGTTTGCAATGTTAAATTTTACTGAGCGTACAAAATTGCTTGTTAAAAAATAATATTCGAATAGCTGATGATATTGTTTCTTGGGGAACTCTTGTCAAACTGTTTGAAGAGGACTCCAAAAACGTCTTTCAAATATGCTTCAAACTAACGAAGAGTCATATAAATCTAAACAGTTTTGAAAAGTTATCAGTCAAACTGGCTACACAGGTTTTCAGTGCTAACGTAGCTGCTGCAATTTTCAACGCTATCTCAGCAAATTGTTTTGACATCGACACAGATAAAAATAGTCAGCAAATTGTTTTGCTATTTAGATGAATAATCTTTTTGACAACATAAATAGCTACACTCTTAACACAACCAACCCTGATCGTCGACCTGTTTCGGCATATAGTGAAACTCTACAGTCTATTTAAGCTGCTAGGGAGTGGATCTCATTATGGGAGTCTACTGGTAGGATGAAAAAACCATATTCCTTCGGTGGACTAATACAAACTTTACTGGCCATAGAATTTATAAGGGAAAAACTCAAAAATGACCAGCAGTTTCTTCTCCTTGCACATCTTAATACTGATGTTGCAGAAAATTTATTTCCAATGGGTCAAACATGGGATCATACGAACGGAACCCTTCAGCCTATAGATTTATAAGAATTCAGGCTATGAAGATTCTGGAGCCGAATCGTTGATACTCGAAGCAGACTGCGATGATCTTAAGTGTGATGACAAGGAAGAATTCCACATTAAAATTACTGTTGAAGATCATATCATGAGGGAAGATATTTTAAACAATATCGAGTACCATGTTGGCTGCGATGATGAGGTTGATGATGAGACCAATAAAACGGAAATGCTTATATCTAAAGGATGTTCAGATAAGCTGCAAGTAGCGGCCCTTACGTTTTATGCCGGCTTTGCAGCTTTTAAGTTAGATAAGAAACTTAATTGCTCAAATTGCACTCTGTTTATGATCGACAAAACAGACAAATTTCGAGAACAAGCTCTATGGATTAAATAACGAGCTTATGACACATCCACCACTTCTTCCCAATTTGGAAAGTTAACTTTCCCTTCTGTCAAATTTGAAGAGTTGGTGAAAAGTGTCGAAACGCTTTTTGAAAAGCAGTTCACAGAAGTACGTCATAGGGAACACCTAATCGAGACTTTGCTGACACCCACATTAAAAATGGCAGCCTGTGAGACCTTGACATGTAATAATAATGAACACAAATACACCATTTACAAGTTCATTTTACAGGTTCTTTTTCTGTGGAGATAAAAATGCGAGGAACAAAGATCCCCACTTTAATCTTTTTTTAATTTTTACATGTTTATTGAAGTATCGATATGTTTTCTGTCTTTTACTCCGTTTATATATGTACATTGTTACGTTTGCTTATATTTATTATATGTAGGCATAAACTTATGTTTTTATTTTACATATTGTTCTAATTCTCTAACAAGCTACCTCATCAGCCCTACTTTCGAGTCAGTTAAGTTACATCATAAAGATAGCGCTCACCTTAACCATTGCATATTGCTCATTATATCTTATTTAGTTCAGTGCGAGTGCGACAAAACCGGTTTGTTACTTTATTAGCACTCTTCAAGTCACTCATCAACTCATTGAATATGCTATTTTTACTCCATTCAGAAGGAGTGAACTAATGTTCTTCTCTCGCGAGAAACGATCGATCGCCACCTAGGCGGCTGGAGACAGAAATAAAAAAATGGCCTTGATGATGCTACTACAAGTTTCATACACAATGGCTATAGTTAGTTAGTTTTTAATACTTCTTTATCCGTTAATTTAAATATTTTTACTCCGTAATTTTAATATTTTGCGACCACGGTTTGCAGTTGGTGGCAGCGTTTTTTTAAACATGAAAACACAAACGACTTACATACTCGCACGTTAAATAATCTAATTGGAAAATGTTTTTTCCTTATAATTTTAATATAGACGTCCTTTTAAAATAATTTTTGTTGTTAGCTTCTATTTAACACTTAAGGTTATTTAAAGCCTTTAAATTATATTTTTAATATTGAATGTTCATATATTATTGTTATATTTCGGCTAGGGTTCGAAATGATAAAACGTTATTCTGTTTCATAACACTCTACTTATTATTATTTAAAAATTACTTTCAATTAGTTCACAAAAGATTTCGCTACTATTTCACAATTCAGATCTCTTATCTTTCACTTATTAAATTGATTTCCAAAAATCAACTTATTGTCCGCAGTTTCTCATGCTGTATTTATACCACATTTGTCGGGTTCTAGTTCTTTCTCGCACAGTCGTTAATAGACCTCTGTGAAGCAAACAAGTGTTCTTACCAAGTTTATTCTGAATTTTGTGGTCAAATTTTTACTACGTATTTGTACCAGATTTGTACAAGAGCTAAGTGGCCTAGTAGAAGTGGTGCTGGATTGCCGAACCAGGGATACGGGTTCGAGTCCCAAGTCCGGAAAGAAAGAGTTTTCTTTTTTTTTAATTTATATAAAAATTGAAAAGAAATAAGTCATCCATTAAAGTGAAAACAAAATCAGGTGATGGAAAACAAAGAGCAATCCGCTCGTCCGAAAGGGGGACAAGCGGATGGCGGTGAAATATCAGCCGATGAGGCTGGTAAATCAGGCCACCCAGCATCTGTGGCCGAAGAAGGCAACTCTAAAAGGAGGAGAAAACCAAGGTCAACTCCTAGCGTAGTAAAGCGCTTCTCTCTATCAGCTTCAACCGAAAAGCTGCCAGTTGAAGTAAGGGAAGAGGCGCTAATCAAATCAGCAGCGCAAAGAAAACCTCGCAATCAGTCAGACCGTGACGATTACCCATATGTCTCAGATGGTGGCGAGGGGCACTACACGGGAGACAACAACAGCTTCGCCTCACTCGTAGCATCGGAGTCAGATGACGAAGAAGAGGAGGTAGAAGCTTTAAATAATAATATCAAACAGCTCCAGCAAAAAGTGCTAGCTATTAAGGCTAAACAAATAGCAAGAAGAGAAAAGGAACAGCTTATCCTCTCTGACTTCCAACAACCACAACAACAACAAGCACAAATCGTTAAAGAAAGGCAACAACAAAAACCAAAAGAACAGCCCAAGCCCACACAGGCGCAAATAAAACGTCAAAAACCAAAACAACAACAAAATGCCCAGAAAAGCCAGCAACAACAGCAGCAGCAACAACAACAGCAGCAACATCAACAGCAGCAGCAACAGCCGAAGCAACATCAGCAGCAACAACAACAACAAATTAAACAAAGAATACCTCCAATCAACACCTACAAAATGGAGTTAAAGGCAACCATAGATCTATGTAAGTCAGCCATAGGTAATAACTTTTTTATCAAAAGATTAAGTATTGATAGGCATGCGATCCACTGTAACACGTTGGAACGCTATCACAAAATTAAAAATCTGTTAAGGGATTCGACGACGGAGTTCTTCTCCTTCACCCCGAAGGGGGAAAAGCTGCAAACAATGCTGCTGAGGGGGTTAGAGCCGTCTACTAATCCGGAAGAGCTCCTCGCACTGCTCAAAGAGAAAGAGTGCGACGGTCTCAAATTCGTGGGGGTTAAGCTATTTGTTACAGCCAGAGCCAAACGGTTGAAACGGAAACTACCGTTCTTCCTGGTTCAGCTGACTCCCGATAGCAAACTGGATGGTCTAAGGAGCATTAAAGTCCTGGACTACCAGATTGTGTCATAGGAAAAAGTAAAACGGAGCGAAAACATTTTACAATGCGTTCGCTGCCAGAGGTTCGGGCACGCCGCGTCGAACTGCGAAATGCAGCCACGATGCGTCAAGTGCGGTAAGAACCACAAGTCAGAAGAATGCGCTCTGGGTAGGGATGGAGCGTCAGAAAAAAGCCAACTCTCTTGCGTTTTATGTAAGAACACGGGGCACACCGCAAACTATCGGGGTTGCCCCAAATTCCAGTACATAAAAAGAGTAAATCTGGCTCGGCAGCAAAAGGTGGAAATTAAGCGTCTACCTGTTCTATCACAAACACCAGCCGTTACTCCTCAGGTTACCTACGCCCAAATGGCGGCAGGTAGGGGAAATACGGCACAGCAAGTGAAGGTTGCTTCTCAGGCCCCAGCGCCAAGAGCACCGGAACCGGCAAATGACATGCTAGCTATCTTGCTCTCTATCCAGGGGCAGATGGCTCAGCTTCAACGTCAAATTACCGAGCAAGCTGCGCGGGTAGATCAAATTTACGCGCTGCTGCCGAGCCTAACGCACCTCCAGTCGTAATGTGTACGTACATGGCGGAGCAAACCCTGAAGGTCCTCGCAGTGAATGTTAATTCACTGATTAGGATTGAGCGAAGAGCCACACTGTTTAAGTTGCTTAAAGACCAGGCCCCTGATGTGCTTTTGGTTAGCGAAACTAAGCTAACCAAAAGACACAAAATGAGGCACAAAAGGTATAAAATCATGCGAAGAAATCGACCCAACTCCATACAAGGAGGAGGCGTTGCAATCTTCGTAAGAAAAGGTATACGTTTTAAAACAATATACAGTCGTGTAGTGCGTAGGTTTCAGGTGCTAGAAGCATGCATCATGTATATCCCTCTCCGTAGTGGAAAGCGGTTATACATGGTGTCAGTTTATGCACCTAAGGCTACTCAATCCACCCTATTCATCTCAGAGCTCGAGACACTTTTTCGATTTCTGAGACTGGAATTGGAGGAAAACTACTTCATTATCGGCGGAGATTTCAACGCCAAACATAGCGATTGGGGAAATAATACACCAAACACTAGAGGGAACCTGCTATTCAATTGGTGGGGTCAGCACAGTGTGATGTACCGACTCGGCCTAAAGGCGACGGATAGTCCGTCGTTTCCTAGACACGGCTCCTATTTGGATCTCCTGTTGTTCGACACACGAATACAAGTGACAGGTACGAACCAACAAACTGTAAACTGTCTTCGCACTTTTGTGTATGACAGTGACCATTGCGGTCTTAGTACCGAAATAACCCTTCCGAACGAAAATGCGGAATTGGATGAGTATGTTCAAAGGCATTCCTACAATTATAGTAGAGTGCGTTGGAAACACTTCTCCAGGACACTGACAAGAGCACTCTCCTCGAATTCGCTCTATCCACCGTCTAACAGAAATCTGTCAAACGAGGAGATTGACAGGTACCTAAAACTAATGGACGAGACAATTAAACGTACAATGGACAAAACGATACCTCGGTATCAATACACTGACAATGAAGACTTGTTCCGCAATTCAACTATAGACGCACTGCACCGACATAAAAGTAGACTACTTTCAAGACTGAAGACCTTGTACAGACAGTTTACTGACAGACACAACCCGGAGATTTTGACATTAAAGTCGTCGATCAAAAACCTCCAAACATTAATAAAAGAAAATTACAGGGCTTCTGTAAGTTTGTATTGGAACAACAAAATTCAGGCTGTAAACACCAGCAACCCGAATATGTTCCCGCAAATAAATAAGATATTTCGGAGGAAAGATCAAAACGACCTTTCATGTCTAAAAATCGCCCGAACGACTGACAACGAACGCATACTCTCAACAGCAGGCATAGATCCAAATGAAGCTGTTGCTGATGACAACTTCTTTGTGATCGAAGATCCGCAGGAGAAGGTCGAGGCTATAGGAGCGACTTTCCAGGATGTGTACAAGACAAATGAAATCATTGGTCCCAACCACGACCTGGAAAATCGAGTCCTTGTGCACAATTTCTACCTTCGAAATGAAATAGTGAACTGGCGAATCGAGAACTCGGGTTTCACCCAGTTCAGTGACGATAATATGGCAAATAATGTCATCGCCAATGAAAGGGAGCAACCCCCGTTCATTTCGAAGGAAGAGCTTCAAACGATCTTCGACACAATAAGAAGTAAGAAATCAGTGGGAACCGATGGAATACCGAACATTGTGCTTCGACATCTCCCACTAGAAGCGGTTGACATTTATACCGCTCTGCTTAACAATGCAATGAATAATGCACATTATCCAGCGCATTGGAAAACTGCGGTGGTACATCCCATCCCCAAAAGGGATAAAGACACCTCTAATCCGGCGAATCTCCGGTCGATCAGTCTCCTTCCAAACATCAGTAAGGTTTTCGAAAAAGTTATCAATAGAGTCCTGACTAAGTGGGTTGAGGACAGAAATATAGTTCCGGATAATCAATTCGGTTTCAAGGCGGGGCATGATGTTATTCATGCCGCGTCTAAACTGGTTTCTGATGTCCAATGGAACAAAGCCAAGAAACAGTGCACTGGTGCCTGCCTGATTGACTTGGAGAAGGCTTTCGATACCGTATGGTTAGAGGGACTCTTCTACAAGTTGGACAGACTGGGCATTAGTAAACCACTGCTGTATATTCTTTTCAATATGCTCACAGATAGACAGTTCATCGTGAAAAATGGCGATGTGACTTCTACTGGTACATTCAACATTAAAAACGGTTTGCAACAAGGTGCGGTCAACTCGCCAATCCTTTTCAACATTTACACAAGCGATCTGATAGGTTCACTTCACCATGCCATAGCGTATGCAGACGACTTAATCGCGTACAGATCAGGTCCAAAGATTGAGGTTATAAACATTCTTTTGCAACGTGACTTCGATAAAATTAAACAATACTGCGACGACTGGAAGTTGAAGATCAACTTTCAGAAGTCGGAAACCATTCTGTTTAGGACGCCTTTGTCTGGGGCCTCTGCGGATACCAGAAAGAATTGGCGAAAGTTTCAGATCGTGGGACAACACGGGCAGCCACTTGTTTGTCGAAATGTAGTCAGATACCTTGGGATCTGGCTAGATCAATATCTGTATTTTAACAAACATATAGATGTTGCTCTGGCCAGAGCCAGAGGTACTTTTGCCCTTACAAAGAGACTGTTTTATAGCAGACAACTCGATGCGAGGGTAAAGGTGATCTGCTACATGGCCCTTATTCGGCCTATGCTTACATTTGGTTGTCCCGTGTGGTTCAACGTGAGAGCAAGTCTTTTGGAAAAGATTCGGGTGTTTGAGAGGGCTTGCCTTAGGGCTTGTCTTCGCTTGTACAGAACACCAGAGTCTGAGTACATAAAATTCTATCCTAATGAGGTCTTGTACAATAGGGCGAACCTAATACGAGTGGACAATTTTGTTATTAAGTTGATTCGAAGGCACATTGCAAGAGCAATGACCTCGTCGAACAACCTGATCTCCGGGGCTTACTACCCTAATTATTTGTATCATGGGAGAGTTCGCTTTGACGGCTTTATTCCTCCAGAAGCGTTCCTCTACCTCGATATGAAAGGTCTGATCCAGGACAGATTAGCGGTGCCGTTAATCTTCCACGTCGCTCGAACAGCTGCGGACAGGCGACTCAACTACGACAGAGACGTCGCACACGGCAGTGCGGAGCGTCTCCGGTTTAGTAGGGCGGTAGGGAGTCGCGACATGAGGGATGTTGCTCGGCAGCACCAACAATTTTGGTGGCTTGCAGAAGAAGGGGAAGCTCCATCGTCGAATTCCTCTAGTGCAGGGTAGCTTCGTTAGGGAGCAGAGTGGGTCTGCCTAATATTTAGTCATGGCCGACTTACATAGGTTTAGGTAGGGTTAAGGTAGCTTTAAGAACAAAAATTATAAAAACAAAAAAAAATAATAAAAAATAAAAAAATATATAAAAATAACAAAACAAATTAAAAAAAAAAAAAAAAAAAAAAAAAAAAAAAAAACAACAGAGATGGGTAACTCTCTCTTAAAAAAGTGGTTATCCACACCACACCAAAAAAAAAATATTTTAGAAATAATACTTAAACAATAAGATAGCTTAAGTAGGTTAAGTAGATTAAGATTTATTTTAGGTAGTTCTTAGTTTTTTAGTCTTAAGTTTTAATAATATAATAAAACAAAAAAAAAAAATGTAAATTTACTAAGTTTTTTAAATTTCAAAAATATATTTTCTTAGTCTTAACTATACTTAATGTAAAAAAAAATATATCTGTTCGGTATGTCGAAAGACAAAATTTAATTGCTATGTTTAACTTAGAGTGCCCGCATGGGGCCAGTAGGTTAGAATAAGATAGTTTTCTAAGTTATATAAGCTAATTTTTAAGCGTTTTTTTGTCTAGCATGTAAGAATCAATGAATTAATTAAATAAAAATGCATTTAAAATGAAAAAAAATGAGTTCTTTCTCGCAACTCCTGGTTTGAAATTTGAAACTGGGGTAATAACTGAGGTAACAATGTGGAGAGTTTGTATGAACCTAAAGTTATGCAACACTGGATTCTTGATTTAATCACATATATACCACAATATCCCCCTCTTAAACTTTTTCGTCCCGAACAAACTCTACGACATTCTGCCCAATATAGCGATGTACCTATATTCGATCCACATGAGCTACTTTCATCTTGCCTCTTCCTCGTTGAATGCGATAGATAAAATCGTTGATGCGTTTTACCAATTTATATGGTCCTTCCCAGTCTTGCTGTAATTTGGGTGATACGCCTTTCCGTCTATGAGGCTTATATAGCCACACTAGATCTCCTTCCGGGAATCCCGTTGTGGTCGTCTTGACATCATAACTCGTCTTCATGCGGTCACTGGCTCTCTTGATCTTATCCCTGGTTCTTTGGTGCACGTCCCTAATAATCCGTCTGAGGTCTGCGACATAGCCATCTTCATTTCTGTTCGCTTCCGATGGCGGTGATCCAAAATCAATTCACTAAGTAACCGGACTGTTCGACCGAAAAGGATTTCCCATGGAGTGTGACCTGTGGTGTTGTGTACTGCACTCCGATGGGCCAATAAAAACATTGGAATTTGCCTATCCCAATCGCATTGCTTGTTGCCAACGACCTTTGATAGGTGTTCATTCAAGGTTCTGTTGAAGCGTTTTACCATCTCATCCGATAGTGGGTGGAGCGGTGTTGTTCTCGTCTGTTTAATCCCCAGTAGCTCGCACACCCCTTGGAAAATCTTGGACTCGAAGTTGCGCCCTTGATCCGAGTGCACTTCCATTGGTACGCCGAATCTGCTCACCCAGTTGTAAACAATCTGCTCAATCACGATCTTGGCTTCCTGATTAGGGATAGCAAAAGCCTCAGGCCACTTACTGAAGTAGTCCATAACAACAAGAATGTAGCGATTTCCATTTTCGGTTTCAGGAAACGGTCCTGCGATGTCAACGGCGATTCTCTCGAATGGCGCACCAACGTTGTGTTGCTGCATACTGCCGTGAGTTTTTACCCTCGGGCCTTTCCTGGCGGCGCAGGTGACCCACTTTCTGCAACAATTTTCGCCATCGTCCTTGGCGTGCGCCCAATAAAAGACCTAATATCTTATTCACTCCCAAATTGACCACCGAATACACCATCGTGCAGTTCCCTTAGCACGTCACTGACTCTCGACCTTGGCACAACGAGCTGAATAACAAATGAATTTCAATCCGAGCTTTCCCACCTTCGCCTAAAAACACCATCTTGAACATGGAGCGAGTCCAATCTGGTATTTCTTCATGTTCTTTCCGCGAGTATTTGCTCGATATCCGGATCCTCTTTTTTGGCGTTTCGCATTTCACTTTCATTCCAACCCTCAGTGGGCTCAGCTCGAAGCCGTTGGGTGGATACCGCATCTTTTTCTTCTTGTCGTGCGCAATGTTTTCAATCAGATTTGCAAGGTCGCCGGGGCAGAGCATCCGCATTAGAGTGAAGGCTTCCCTTTCGATGTTGTATCTCGTAGGTCATACATCTGGAGTCGTCCTATCCACATAGTTTGAAGCTTTTGAGTTGTTTTCCCTTTTCTGATAGTTGATGCAAACTCTTTCCGATCCTGGCAAAATCCGTCACAAACCGCCTGTAGTAGGTAGCGAGTCCCATAAAGCTTCTGAGTTGGTGTTTGTCTCTTGGGACTGGGCAATTTTTCACAGCTTCGACCTTTTCTGGGTCTGTCCTTACCCCTTCGGATTGTTATGATTAATTCCGGCTACTGTCAAAGTTGCCTAGAATCAAAAATAACTTTGGAATCCTCAATACCGATTCCAAATCTGAGTTCGTTTAACCTCCAGGTAGCGCTTTAATGGCAGCTAAACCTGGGCAACAAAATCAAAAACGAAGTTGAGTGCCTCGCGATTTTTGGGGAAAATCAAGAAACCTTAAATGAAAAAAAAGGAAATACTTCCCGAAAAAATAAACGAAAACAACAGAATAAAGGACGGGGTTTTAAACAACGTTATAAAAGCTCCCGTTTGAGGTAGACGGTATATTAAAATTTACGTAACGGTACACTCGTCGATAGAGTGACCCGCTATTTTAAAAGTCCCGAACGTATAAAAAAACTAATTAATGGGTCGAATGTCTCAACTATTCTCGAGAATTTTTCGCATGCGCAGCTCCCCGGAGTCTTTATTTTCAATTCAAAAAAACCATTGTCTGCACTACATTGCACTATTTCTCTATATTTATCTTTCTTGTCTCCTGGCGGTTCTGCACCTTCCCTCTCCGTCCTGCTATTCCTTTTTCCTATCCGGATCCTGTTGATCTCCCTCTCCCCATATCCTCCTTTTCTCTTCCGTTCTCAAAACAACACTTCGCGATTTTAATTAGCTACTTTATTTTGATTACTTCGCAAATAAAAGAAAGAAATTGCTTTTCTTAATCCGAAAAATTCGCACCACAAAAGAAAACCTTGCTTGAAACTCTGTATGTGCTGGTCGTCACAAAAGTGCCTTCTATATCTTTTTTTTTGTTCCACAAACTCCAGCCAGACTCTCACACGCATTCTCACACCCACTCACACACTCATTCATTTGACTCTTGTGAACCCAACAACGGGGTTTCCAGCTACACGACTAGCAATCTATGCTAGTGTGTGCTCCCGTGTCCAACTAGGCCTCTCATACATTCCAATTGTTTCCAATTGTACCCTCTCATACTAAACTCCTCAGTCACTGAGATCTCTCCCGCTTAAAGTGATAGCTGGGAACTCCACTGAGCGAGTTTATGAGAGTTTGTGGATCATAGCTGTGCCTAGCTATTTCCCTAGACATTACATTTTATTGGAACTGCGAGAAGCAATGTTTCTCTTATTGCTGATGCCCGGGTAATTTTCCTCCATCGAACTACTCAAAATTGCAAAACGAAAATAAACGCGAAGGAGAAAGAAAGTCTGATCCAAGGTCGATGGAGTGTTGGGACGAAGGAGGATGGTGTGGGTATAATCCTAACCCGATTATACCCCGGTTTAGCCATTCTCTAGACCGCCGCCTCGAACACAACTGAGTACAAATGCCTGTGTGCCACTTTACCCCGGGTCCCTACTTACTCCGATGAATCGGCGTTCAGATTTGGGGGGAATGGGGACTGACCAATAGCGGGTCATTACTTACATAATTGTGCATTTTATCATGTAGTGTTTGTTTACGTTGTGGGCCTTTCTGGCCGCCTGGTATTTATTGATATTGTTATAGCTTATGTTATTTTATTATTGTTGTTTATATTATTTATTATTGTTGTTTATCGTTACTGATTGTTGTTATTGGTTATATTGGTGTTGTTGTTGTTCTTGCTTTGTGTTTCTTTGTACCCACATTGGAAGCTAATTCAATAGATGGCCGTCCACCTAAAGTTTCTGCTGCTCCCTTTGTGCTCCATCGGTGGGGTGCTGGCTTCAAAGAGGTCATGGTCCCTTCATCCATCGAACCTGACTTTTACAGGTGGTACGTCATTGGGATGTGTCTTATTATACTGGCCGTCTGCCTGCACACCGCTATTGCTCCTCCGTTGCTCCCTCGTTGGGGGTGTAGCTATAAAAGAGATCGTCATCCCTTCCCGCTTGGACATTTCAAAGTTAGCATCCACATCGATTACGAGATGTGATGCTTCTTGCCTCCACATCGATGGCAAGATGTGGGATTCCTCAACCCTTTATATCGGGGATCATCCTCCCCTATGCGTAATCATCGTGTTGGGGTGTCTGGCTAGAAAGGATCGTCCGTCCCCACCCGTCGGGGACTTTCAGACGTCCTGTCCGATGCTGCCCGTTGCGAGTCTCTCTTTCAGCCTACGGGCTTCGACAACGGTGATCTTGGTGGACCTCCTGTCGCACCCTGGGTCCCTGGTTCATCGTGAGTCTCCCTACCGTCCTTAGGGCTTCACCGACTGAACTACTCCGTCCTCCTCTGAGGAGAAAACCGCCCGTAAACCTACG
The DNA here is from genome assembly GCA_928272305.1 of Volucella inflata. Lineage (NCBI taxonomy): Eukaryota > Metazoa > Arthropoda > Insecta > Diptera > Syrphidae > Volucella > Volucella inflata. The sequence goes on along the minus strand of OV743716.1, from coordinate 78,843,080 downwards.
TGGGTCCTTTCCGAGGTTTGTGGTTGGTGGGCCACTGGCATGAATGCCCTCCAACTCCGGCAGAGCTCGGTCTTCCCACTCAATGAAAATATGGAACGAAGGGACATGAACAAGGAAAGAGGGTAAACCTTGATGCTGGAAAACTTACTGCAACAGGATGAAATGATGTGTCCCAAATATTTGACATCTGGCCAAAAGAGATGACATTTCTTTGGGTTTAGGTTTAGCTGTGCACTTCGTAATCTTTGGAATACTTCCTTTAAGTTATCTCGATTTTATTCAAAAGTTTTGCCGACCACGATGAAATTGTCCAGGTAGACCAAACAAGTTTTTCATATTAGTCCCAGCAAAACGCGTTTCATTAGGCGCTCAAAGGTTGCCGGAGCACTGCACAATCCGAATGACATTACTGTGAATTGCCAAAGCCCATTTCCTGCGGTCCTTCTCACTTCTCACAGTCCTCCGGATGGATCTGTACTTGCCAGTAGCCACTCTGCAGATCACGTGTGGAGAACCATTGCGCTGCTGACAGTGTGTCCAATGTGTCGTCTATCCTTTGCAAGGAGTGGCTATCCTTCATGGTGACATTACTCGGCTGGTGATAATCCACGCAGAATCTATAGGTGCAGTCTTTCTTCTTGACCAGTACAACGGGTGATGCCCACGGACTCTTAGAGCCTTCAATCAACCCTTCCTTTTCCATAGTCGAAATCATTTCTACAACCTCCGTCTGCTAAGCTTATGGTAAACGCGTAGGAGGCTAACGTATTGATCTTGCATCTCCAGTGTCTATTCGGTGTTGTACTTAATGTGTTCTACCATGCTTGCCATCTTGCGAGGCAAATAAAACGGAAAATTCGTTGATTAGTTCCTCTGTCATAGCTTTATGCTCCTGATTCATCTCGGTTTGCCTGAGTATAGTTCTTTTCAATTTCAATCGCTTGGGTAAACGCCTCTACAGCCATTTCGTTGATAAGGTCTTCTCCGACATAAGGATAGGACAAATGCGCCAACCGTTCGATATCGGACTGCAACTGCTGAAGTGTTTCTCCCCTCTTCTGGACTCTGCTGCGCAGTTGGACTCTGTACACTTGCTGCATATGGTCATCTCCGAAGCGTATTTCTATGGCTTTAACCAAAGCGTCGTAGTTGAGTTGTTTATCTTCTGAGATACATAGTTTGCAGCAGTTCCGCAGCTGAACCTCTCAGTGCCAGCGTCAGCGCAATCGACTTTTCCTCGTCATCCCAGTTGTTGGTCATGGCAGCTGCTTAAAATTGTCTTCTATATATTGGCCACGATGTTTAGCCATCAGTCGGTTGCATCTTTTTCCTTCAAGGGCAGTCTGTAAAAATTTCTCGGGCCTTCTGTTTCTTCGCCCTCTCTAGTTCTTTAGCAAGATTCTCAATATTGTTTTCAACCTTCTCGAACTGTTCCTCGACTTTCACGAGCCGTTCCTGGAATTCAGTTCCAGTTTTTGCGAGTTTTGCCTCGTGTGTATTTAATTTCGATCGATTATTTCGATTATTTCGCTTCTAGAGAATTCTTCAACTCTTTAATAGTTCTTCTAGAGAATGTTTCTGTTCTTCTAAAGAATTCTTCTGCTCTTTAAACTTTGAATCCATACTTCTCCTTTGTTCTTCTAGAGAATTGTTCTGTTCTCCTGTTCTTCAAACCTAGAGTCCATACTTCTCCCTTCTTTTTCTAAACAATTCTTCTGTTCTTCAAACTTAGAATCCATACTTCTTCTTTGTTCTTCTAACTTAGAATTCAATCCAAGGAGCAATTCATAGCAAACATGTGCTTCTATTTGTCCATCTTTCTGAATTTAGCCTTTTTCGTGCAAGTTTAAGATCGTAACTGTATGTTTTTCTTACCGAAATTTTAAATTTTTAAAAAAGTTGAGAATGTGCAGTAAAAAGTAAGTAATATATTATTTACTTATTGATGTGCAGATAATTTCTTGCATTATTTATATTTACGAACAATGTAGCATTAAATTATCCGTGCGGCATCGGATAAAGAATAGTGCCGCAGTGCGTCCCAGCTTGTCGTAAGAGGCGACTAAATGGGACACCAATCATATACAGGCAACTATGACACCAAAAATGAGCCTGTGACACTTTAACACCTTAAAACTTTCCCACAAGTTTGTATGCAATCAGTGGGTTCCCACGTCTGGAGACTACCGGTGGGGTAAAAGAACAGTCAATCAATTTGAAATGAGCATACAAGTGTCAAACCACTCAAACTTTAAACTTCATGGAAATGATCGCAATTAATAGCACTACCCCGCTGGGCACCACGGTTGCAACGCACTCGGGTGATCCCAGAGCAAGCAGAAGTGCTTGTGTCAGAGCCCGACGGATTCCGGGGGCGGGCAAAATGAAGTTTCCAAAATATTTTCCTAAACTTCGGTTTGCAAGTTGGAACGTCGGATCGATGACCTCAAAAAGTTTAGAACTGGAAGCGATTATGCGTCGCAGAACTCTACAAATCCTGTGCGTACAGGAAACGAAGTGGTGTAATACAGGAAATAAAGCGCGTTTTCTAGATTTAACAACTAAGGCATTTAAGATGTTCTACCATGGAACGGTCAATGGACGAAACGGTGTTGGTATCGTTGTTGCAGCGGATCTTTTAAGCAATATCGTTGGTATTTTGAAAATAAGCGACCGCTTAATGAGTGTAAAACTCGTCATACACAATGAAACGTGGAACATTGTTAGCGCGTACGCTCCACAAAATGGATGCGACCAATCGGAAAAAGATAGATTTTGGTCAGAGTTCGGTAATTTGCTTAGAAATATACCTATCGATGAGATGCTCTTCGTAGGCGGAGATTTAAATGGCCACGTCGGAGAAACAAATGTTGATTATGAGGACTGCCACGGCGGTAAAGGCTTTGGAACCAGAAATTCAGCTGGCGAAGACATCCTTGTAGCGTGTAGGGCTTACGGCTTAACCATCTTAAATACAATGTTTATTAAACATCAACGACATCTTATCACCTATAGCAGCGGAGGCCACGAAACGCAAATAGATTATCACCTCTGCAAAATGTCGATGAGAAACCGTGTTAAGGATTGTAAAGTAATACTTGGAGAATCGCTAGTAAGCCAACACCGTCTGCTCATTACAGAATTTTTCACAGCGGAACCACCGAAAACACGGGCATCGTTTGGAAAGCCAAAAATCCGGTGGTATAATCTATCGAAGGAACGAAGCGCAAGATTTATCGCACTGGCTTAAGAAGTACTTCAAAATATAAATGGTATAGCAGACTCACTTAGCCCGCAAGAAATGTGGAACAGCATGCACGAGGAATGCATAACTCTCGCAAAGTCCCATCTGGGGACTATATCGAAATACCATCACGTCGGCAAAGAAACATGGTGGTGGAATGACGAAACCAAACGAGCTGTGGCCGACAAGAAGAGTGCATTCCAAGCGTGGACAAAATGCGATCGGAGCGACGATATCGAAAAAGCTCGACTGGCTCTTGAATACGAGCGTCTTAAAAAGATCGCAAAGAAAGTCCTGGCTCGAACTCGAGCGGCAGAAGCGGAAAACCTGTACCAGGAGTTGGAACAAATATCCTCACGATCGGCGGATAGAAGACAAGCTATCCAAGAAGTTCAAACGTCGTACAGTACTAAAATGCCAAATATTTTTAAGCTCGCTGCACAGAGGAGAAAAAATTCAATGGAAATAACCTCGCCGAAATACATCAAAAACGCAGACGGTCGCCTATTAACAAATGAAAAGGAAATTTGTGACCGGTGGCTTGAATACTGCAAGGAGTTGCTTAACAAACAGTTTCCACGTGATATCGTGCCGACAGCTGGTCTATTCGAGGAGGAAGTTTCGGACTTTTCAATCGAAGAAATAACTATAGCAATTGGAAAAATGAAGCGGGGGAAAGCGGCGGGACTAGACAGCATTCCATCAGAGTTTTGGTCGAAGATGGAGGGGATCGGCAGCGTTTGGCTATCGAAACTTTTAAATAAATTAAAATGTGGACAACCTATGCCGAATCAATGGAGAAGTAGCTTCTTGGTTCCATTATACAAAGGAAAAGGCGACACTCGAGAATGCAACAACTACCGTTCAATCAAGCTTATGTCACACACAATGAAAATCGTCGAAAGAGTCTTAAACGAACGTCTTCGGCAAATAATAAAGCTCGATAATAGCCAGTGTGGATTTGTTGAAGGAAGATCGACGGTGGACGCTATCCAAAGCCTACGAATAATAATGGAAAAGCACCGAGATTCGTCTAAGGATTTACACATGGTATTTATCGACCTCGAGAAAGCATTCGATCGAGTGCCTAGGGATCTCATATGGGCCGCGCTGAGGTCTCAAAACGTACCGGAAACGTATGTTAGAATAATACAAGACATGTACGGAAACGTGAAAACTGCGGTTAAAAGCTCTGCTGGACTAACGAGAGAATTTGCAGTTAATGTCGGAGTGCATCAAGGAAGCGTACTTAGCCCTTTCCTCTTTAACGTAGTATTCGACTATCTTTTAAAAGACTGCATGCGCGAAGCAAATGTAACGCCAATTCTCTTCGCTGACGACGCAGTTATACTTAGCGATAACGTCGAAGATTTACAGAACGCCTTAGATTCATGGAGAAATGCGCTAGAGAGAAACGGGTTTAAAATAAGTCGTTCAAAGACGGAGCATTTGACGTGCCCATTTGCGCATCCGTTGCGACCTGTTCCGGATATAATGTTAGACGGAATAGTTCTTCCGAAAAGCACTATCTTTAAGTACTTAGGATCAATCGTTAACATGGAAGCGAAATGTGACGACGACGTAAACCACAGAGTGAGTGTGGGATGGATGAAATGGCGGGAAAATTCGGGAATCTTTTGCGACCGAAAATTTCCACTTAAATTAAAGGGGAAACTCTACACCACGGTTGTTAGACCAGCTCTTATATACGGTTCACAGTGCTGGACAATGTACGAAGCGTTTAAAAACAAAATGGCGGCAGCGGAAATGAAAATGTTAAGGATGTCTAGTGGAGTCACTAAACGCGATTGCATTAGATCTACGCGTATAAGAGGAAGTCTACATATAAAGAATTCGGTAACCGAACAGCTTGAGGCGAATCGAGTAAGTTGGTATTGCCACGTTCAAAGAAGATCTGCGGAAAATCCGGTTAAAAAGGCACTATCAACTACGGTCACTCCAACTGTAAGAAAACGAGGTCGGAAAAAAAATTCCTGGATTTCTCAGATGGCAAATGCGCAACAACGTCTGGGGTTAACCACTGAAGCGATCCAGGACCGAGCATTATGTAGACGCGTTCTGCGGTCTGCGACATTAGCCAACCCCATAAGCGGAGCAGCAGCGATGCAGTAAAAATGGGAAACTCGTTACGCATAAGTTCGTATAACGAGGAAAGGGTTAATAAAAGGATAAGAAGAAGTAGCATTAAATTCCAAAAACAATTTTTTCAATGCAGTTAATATTTCTAAGATATTGCGCTTGAAAAATTACTGTGACACAATGTATCAGTAGGAGTACGTACCACCATTCATGTTTGTTTTTATATTTTGAGATTTTAAAAAATTCACGAAGTTCAGGATGTTCTAGAGGAGAATAATGAATTAGAGAATGAAAATTTTTAACAGATGAAGACTCCGGTGGTGATGAAAATGTGACTGTTAATAATTCCCCAAGACAACGCCTCGAGGCCTCGGAGCTATTTATACAGATGACAGATGATGAAAGTGAGAGTGAATGGGAATCCGAAGATGAAATTCCACTAGCTATTCTCAAGACGTCCATTCTAAGAATCCAGAAGCTTTACCAGAAGCAAACTTACAAGCGGAATACACAAATCGACCTGAAGAGTGAAGTCAGAATTCATGATGCAGATATGGCTTGGGCAAAAAATCAACTTCTTCCAATTGACGAATTTTCGCAATTTTCGACACGGAAGTATGGCATCTGATAACCCATCATACCAATGTCTACGCTGCGCAGAAAAAATAATAGCTTTGTTGGGATTCTTTTGCTTAACAGTTACAATGGATTTTCCAGGCGATCAATGTATTGGGAGAAAGGTTTGGATACTACTACTACTGTATTTATAGGTGGAACTCTTGTTTTTGATATATTTTGTTGTTTCTGCTGCTTTTGTTGTTGCTGCTGCTGTTGCTTTTGTTGTGCATGTTGTTGTTGTTCTCGCTGTTTTTGCTTCTCTTGTGGTTGTGAATATTTTGTCGTTGTTTGTTGCGCTTGTTTCCATATTATTTGTTGTTTTGTTGACTCTTGTTGTGGTGCCTTTTCACCGGTGTTTTGTTGCTGCTGGGGTCCCTTAAGTTCTTGTTTTTTCTCCTTTTCACGTCTTGCAACTTGCTTGGCTTTAATTTGCAGCACTTTTTGCTGCAGTTCTTTAATGCTGCTGATATGCTGTATGATATGTATGGGTATTCGTCATATTCCGACGCCTGACCCATAAGGTTTACTGCTGCCTTTGTCGAAATTGGTGACGCCTCCTCCCTCAATCCACCAGGCAGCTTTTCGGTGGACTTTGAAAGAGAGGGGCGCTTGACCAATTTAGGAGTTGACCTGGGCTTCCTTTTGCTCTTGGCATTGTCGTCAGATGCCACAGTTGATAGCTGGCCTGACATCTCGTCCTCCTCGCATTTGTTGCCACTAGCGTTTCCCGCTGGTGGGAGAGCGGATCGCTCTCTATCACTCATCACGTGATTTTGTGTTTATTTTTGCACTGGGCCGACTGGGTCCCCGCAAAGTGTTGTCAAAATGTCAATGTAATACGATTTCACTCCTCGATAGGGAAAAGCCGAAACACATCCGCACTCTAAAAAAGTCAGTGAACAACTGAAAAAAAAAAAAAAAAATGGAACAGTTGTACTCATTCATTCACACGGCGAAGTCCACATTGCCTCCAAAATAGTGCCGGCTCTACCCACACAAATGGCCAAACGAAGAAGCTCTAACCGGTAAAGAAAAGGACCACTGGGTAAAAGCGATGAAGGAAGAATTGGATTCATTAGAGCAATGCAATACATGGGAATTATTTGACCGCCAAGACTGGATGAAACCAATTCAATGTAAGTGGATTTTTAAACGTAAGATAGGTTAAGACGGATATCTCAGCCGGTACAAAGCTCGCTTAGTTGTAAAAGGATATTCTCAACGACCAGGATTTGACTATACTGAAACTTTTGCGCCAGTTGTACGATTCGATTCATTGCGAGTTTTATTGGCCATTGCTGCAAACAAGAATTTGCATATGCGACAATTAGACATTCGCACTGCTTTTCTGAATAGTGAATTGAAAGAAGACACCTATATGGAACAGCCCCCCGGATTTGAAAAAACCAACAGTAAGATATGTAAACTTAAGCGGAGCCTTTATGGATTAAAGCAAGCCCCTCGAGAATGGAACAAGACATTTCACGAAATATTAAAGAAGTTTAACCTGAAACAATATCAAGCAGATCCATGTGTTTATTTTATAGATGAAACTGTGATGATGATACTTGCTTTATATGTTGATGACGGTCTTCTCTTCTCATCAGACGAAAATCTCTTAAATGAATTCATTAACCATCTCAAGAAAGAATATCAGGTAAGAGATAGTAATGCTACCTATTTTGTTGGAATTCATATTTTATCCACTCACTCGAAAATATTAATTAATCAAGAACAGTATTGCAACAGAATTTTAAAGAAATTTAATATGGATTCTGCATCGGCAGTTAATGCACCTGCTGATTCAAATACTCGTCCAGATATAGCGTACTCGGTGAGTGCTCTCAGTCAATATTTGGACAATCCAACTCAAGCACATGTAACTGCGGTCAAAAGGATTTTTAAATATTTAAAAGGCACATCCAATTATGGCATTGAATTCTCCAAAACGAATAAATCTACAGGGCTAATTGGAAACTGTGATGCGGACTTCGCAGGAGATACCAACACTCGTCGATCTCGAAGTGGATATGTTTTTAATATAAACGGTTCCTGTGTCACCTGGTGTCGCGAAAAGCAAAAAACAGTATCTCTTTCCTCAACTGAAGCAGAGTACATACCAGCTTGTACCGCCGGAAAGGAAGTTATGGGGCTGCGTACATTTTTGAAGGAGCTTGGTGTACCTATTAATGGACCTACTAGTTTATACTGTGACAACATGAGCAGCATAAAATTAATTCAAAACCCTGAATTTCATAAAAAAACTAAGCACATAGCTGTTTAATATCATTACATCCGCGAATTAAAAGGCGAAGCGCAAATCGATATAAAGCACATACCTACAAAGAAGCAAATTAGCGGACATCTTTACCAAGGCCCTTCCAGCTCCAGCTTTTACAGCGCTACGAGTTGGACTTGGAATCAAGCAATCACAAATGTGTCTTCAATGAGGGAGGATGTTGAGTAATGGCATTGAACACACCATCTGCCCCTGTCAAAATTCCATACACACAATCCACATGCATATATTGTTGTATTACTCACTCACTTAAAACAGTTAGTTTACTTTATTCCGAACTTCTGTCTCCTCTCATTTTTCCCTCGTCATTTTTCCTTTGTCGTTTTAAAACCGTTGAATAAGTAACATGATAAAACTCTTGGTGTCTTACCATTTTAATATACTCGACGTCTTTTTCATTTTCTTATACTCAACACGTTATCAGCACGAGGGATTTGTAAAAGATTTGCTGTCGTTTAAATATTAAATTTCTTTTTTTTGATTTTTTTCTTTTTTTTACAAACATTACTTTGCGTCAAGACTTTACCAAGATGGACAAGAGTATCTCTGTGCAGAAATTCAACGGAAAGGAGTTTTCGCTTTGGAAATTTCAAGTGCTAGTATATTTGCGTGCTAATGATCTGGAAGAAGTTTTGGATGAATCAGCCAAACCTCAAGAAGCACAAGCTCTTAATAACTGGACTCAAAAGGATAAAAAGGCGCAACCGATTATAACTGCTTCAATGGAATTTAATCAACTAAAATTTTTGGTAACTTGCGACAGTGCAGCTAAAATGTGGACAAAATTGTCGCACACTCTGGCGTCTCTTTGAGCACATTACAAAAAAAAATTAACGAGTACAGAATGCCTGAAGATGACAACATGGCCAGCCATACATCTGCGATTGAACAAATGGCAAAACAGCTTCAAGAATTAGGTAATCCAATGGCTGAATCAGCTGTAATCACCAAGATCATCTGCAGTTTGCCTGCACAATATAAGCATTTTCGATTGACGTGGGACTCGGTTATGCAGAACGATCAAACACTTTTCAATTTCACGCAACGTTTGATGAAGGAGGAAATGCTCTTAGCAGTAAAGCCTGATGAAAACCCAAGTGACCAGGCACTGGCAAATCAACAGAAGAAGAAGTAAAAAACTTCAATTACAGACAAATAAAAGAATTCTACTTGTGGGTTTTGCAAAAAGCGTGGGCACTCGTGGAAAGAGTGTCGCACACGACTTGGTCAGCAGAAGATCGAGAACACCAGAACAACAGCACTAATGGCATAGGGAAAAGATGGTGAGGAAAATTGCTGGTACATCGACTCAGGAGCTTCCAGACACATGTGCTATCAAAAGAAAGCCTTCATAGTTCTTCAACCTGTAGATGAGCATGAATACCCCGTTCGCCTTGGAAACATGGAAACTCTCTACGAACGTGGAATTGGTGATATTAAGGTAACATCCAAAATAAATGGAAAATATATGCATCTTATATTTGTAGATGTGCTCTATATGCCAAGCCTTAGTTTCAATTTGTTCAGTGTAAGCGCAGCCGACATGCGTGGAATTTCAACTAGTTTTCGCAGTGGCCGAGCAGAGATAAAAAGGAATGGTCAGACTTTGCTTATTGGTGTTAAAGGCGATGATTCATAGCTGTACAAGCTATTGCTAAACATGGTTCAACCTGATGCTGCTAACATTACAAGGAGTAATAGTATTGAAATATGGCATAAGCGACTTGGGCACTTGAGTGTACACACCATGAGACGATCAGCCCTGGACAAAAAGCTTTCTATTGCGGACAGCAACAATTTCTATTGCAAAGGATACGCACTTGGCAAACAGCACAGACAGCATTTTGAAAAGGGTAAGAAAAAAATCAGAAAACAAGCACCGGGTGAGTTAGTGCATGCTGATCTCCGTGGAATTATGGCTACACAATCTCTCGGTGGTTCACGATATTTCCTGCTCATCAAGGATGATTTTTCAAACTACACTTTCGTTTACTTCTTGCGAGACAAATCTGAGACTGTGAAGAAATTTAATGAGTTCCTGAATAAAACAAACGCCAGCTCTGTAAAAGTAAAAGCAGTTAGAACTGATAACGGAACAGAATTTATTGCCCAATGTTTCAAGAAAGTATTAGCTAAACACTGTGTTCATCATGAGACGACGACACTTTACACACCAGAGCAAAATGGTTTCAAGAGAGGCAAAATCGAACCATCAAGGAAACTGCGTTCGCTACGTTTTTTGACTGCGATGCTCCGAAACCACTGTGGGCTGAAGCTGTTAACAGCAGTGCATGTCCGGAATCTCTGTCCTATTGAAGCTAATCATTGGAAATCACCTCATGAGCTGTGGTATAAATCGACTCCTAGGTACGAGAAGCTATATAATTTTGGTTGCAGTGCCATATTATTACATACCAAAAACACTCCATCGAAGTTTGGATGCCAAAAGCAAACATGCAGCATTTATCGGATATAGTGCTGAGTCAAAAAGTTACGGACCCTACGATGGTGAACGAATCTTAATAGCTCGAAATGTAACATTCATCGAAACGTCGTCGTTCTTTGGTACAACTGAAAAAGAAAGTAACAAACATAAAAATGTACCTTGTGATGCTCAACCTTCCTGCTCCACTGAAAATCCTGCCGAACTCAACAATCTTGATTCAACAATTTTGAATCAAAGCGACCATTCAAACATTCATCGGTATGGATTAAGAAGTGGATCAGCAACTAGTCTCTGTGCACCTGCAGCACCTTTGGGCGACACAACTAACGAAGAAGCTCTAACCGGTAAAGAAAAGGACCACTGGGTAAAAGCGATGAAGGAAGAATTGGATTCATTAGACCAATGCAATACATGGGAATTATTTGACAGCAAAGACTGAATGAAACCAATTCAATGTAAGTGGATTTTTAAACGTAAACAAAGCTCGCTTAGTTGTAAAAGTATATTCTCAACGACCAGGATTTGACTATACTGAAACTTTTGCGCAAGTTGTACGATTGGATTCATTGCGAGTTTTATTGGCCATTGCTGCAAACAAGAATTTGCATATGCGACAATTAGACATTCGCACTGCTTTTCTGAATAGTGAATTGAAAGAAGACACCTATATGGAACAGCCACCCGGATTTGAAAAAAACAACAGTAAGATATGTAAACTTAAGCGGAGCCTTTATGGATTAAAGCAAGCCCCTCGAGAATGGAACAAGACATTTCACGAAACATTAAAGAAGTTCAACCTGAAACAATATCAAGCAGATCCATGTGTTTATTTTATAGATGAAACTGTGATGATGATACTTGCTTTATATGTTAATGACGGTCTTCTCTTCTCATCAGACGAAAATCTTTTAAATGAATTCATTAACCATCTCAAGAAAGAATATCAGGTAAGAGATAGTAATGCTACCTATTTTGTTGGAATTCATATTTTATCCACTCACTCGAAAATATTAATTAATCAAGAACAGTATTGCAACAGAATTTTAAAGAAATTTAATATGGATTCTGCATCGGCAGTTAATGCACCTGCTGATTCAAATACTCGTCCAGATATAGCGTACTCGGTGAGTGCTCTCAGTCAATATTTGGACAATCCAACTCAAGCGCATGTAACTGCGGTCAAAAGGATTTTTAAATATTTAAAAGGCACATCCAATTATGGCATTGAATTCTCCAAAACGAATAAATCTACAGGGCTAATTGGAAACTGTGATGCGGACTTCGCAGGAGATACCAACACTCGTCGATCTCGAAGTGGATATGTTTTTAATATAAACGGTTCCTGTGTCACCTGGTGTCGCGAAAAGCAAAAAACAGTATCTCTTTCCTCAACTGAAGCAGAGTACATACCAGCTTGTACCGCCGGAAAGGAAGTTATGTGGCTGCGTACATTTTTGAAGGAGCTTGGTGTACCTATTAATGGACCTATTAGTTTATGAGCAACGCTCTGGCGTCTCTTTGAGCACATTACAACAAAAAAATTTCGAGTACAGAATGCCTGAAGATGACAACATGGCCAGCCATACATCTGCGATTGAACAAATGGCAAAACAGCTTCAAGAATTAGGTAATCCAATGGCTGAATCAGCTGTAATCACCAAGATCATCTGCAGTTTGCCTGCAAAAAATAAGCATTTTCGATCGACGTGGGACTCAGTTATGCAGAACGATCAAACACTTTTCAATTTCACGCTACGTTTGATGAAGGAGGTAATGCTCTTAGCAGTAAAGCCTGATGAAAGCCTAAGTGACCATGCACTGGTACATCAACAGAAGAAGAAGTACAAAACTTCAATTGCAGAAAAAAAAAAAGAATTCTACTTGTGGTTTTTGCAAAAAGCGTGGGCACTCGTGGAAAGAGTGTCGCACACGACTTGGTCAGCAGAAGATCGAGAACACCAGAATAACAGCACTAATGGCATAGGGAACAAGTGGTGAGGAAAATTGCTGGTACATCGACTCAGGAGCTTCCAGACACATGTGCTACGAGTATCAAAAGAAAGCCTTCACAGTTCTTCAACCTGTAGATGAGCATGAATACCCCGTTCGCCTTGGAAACTCTCTACGCACGTGGAATTGGTGATATTAAGGTAACATCCAAAATAAATGGAAAATATATGCATCTTATATTTGTAGATGTGCTCTATATGCCAAGCCTTAGTTTCAATTTGTTCAGTGTAAGCGCAGCCGACATGCGTGGAATTTCAACTAGTTTTCGCAGTGGCCGAGCAGAGATAAAAAGTCAGAATGGTCAGACTTTGCTTATTAGTGTTACTCGTAAAGGCTATGACTCACAGCTGTACAAGCTATTGCTAAACATGGTTCAACCTGATGCTGCTAACATTACAAGGAGTAATAGTATTGAAATATGGCATAAGCGACTTGGGCACTTGAGTGTACACACCATGAGACGATCAGCCCTGGACAAAAAGCTTTCTATTGCGGACAGCAACAATTTCTTTTGCAAAGGATGCACACTTGGCAAACAGCACAGACAACATTTTGAAAAGGGTAAGAAAAAAATCAGAAAACAAGCACCGGGTGAGTTAGTGCATGCTGATCTCCGTGAAATTATTGGTACACAATCTCTCGGTGGTTCGCGATATTTGCTGCTCATCAAGGATGATTTTTCAAACTACACTTTCGTTTACTTTTTGCGAGACAAATCTGAGACTGCGAAGAAATTTAATGAGTTCCTGAATAAAACAAACGCCGGCTCTGTAAAAGTAAAAGCAGTTAGAACTGATAACGGAACAGAATTTATTGCCCAATGTTTCAAGAAAGTATTAGCTAAGCACTGTGTTCATCATGAGACGACGACACTTTACACACCAGAGCAAAATGGTTTCATAGAGAGGCAAAATCGAACCATCAAGGAAACTGCGTTCGCTATGTTGTTTGACTGCGGTGCTCCAAAACCACTGTGGGCTGAAGCTGTTAACACAGCAGTGCATGTCCGGAATCTCTGTCCTATTGAAGCTAATCATTGGAAATCACCTCATGAGCTGTGGTATAAATCGACTCTTAGGTACGAGAAGCTATATAATTTTGGTTGCAGTACATATTATTACATACCAAAAGCACTCCGTGGATGCCAAAAGCAAACATGCAGCATTTATCGGATATAGTGCTGGGTCAAAAAGTTACGGACCCTACGATGGTGAATGAATCTTAATAGCCCGAGATGTAACAATTAACGAAACGTCGTCGTTCTTTGGTACAACTGAAAAAGTAAGTAACAAACATAAAAATGTACCTTCGGCAACATGTGTTTTCCCTTTGTGTACAAACCTGCCTAGTGACAGACCTGTGGCCAGTCAGAATGCAGAAGATGAAGTTTGCCGTTTAGATGAACAGCAACACTCTTGTGATGCTCAATCTTCCTGCTCCACTGAAAATCCTGCCGAACTCAACAATCTTGATTTAACAATTTTGAATCAAAGCGACCATTCAAACATTCATCGACTGGAAGTCATCGTGGATCAGCAACTAGTCTCTGTGCACCTGCAGCACCTTTGGGCGACACAACTAACGAAGAAGCTCTAACCGGTAAAGAAAAGGACCACTGGGTAAAAGCGATGAAGGAAGAATTGGATTCATTAGAGCAATGCAATACATGGGAATTATTTGACCGCCAAGACTGGATGAAACCAATTCAATGTAAGTGGATTTTTAAACGTAAGATAGGTGAAGACGGATATCTCAGCCGGTACAAAGCTCGCTTAGTTGTAAAAGGATATTCTCAACGACCAGGATTTGACTATACTGAAACTTTTGCGCCAGTTGTACGATTCGATTCATTGCGAGTTTTATTGGCCATTGCTGCAAACAAGAATTTGCATATGCGACAATTAGACATTCGCACTGCTTTTCTGAATAGTGAATTGAAAGAAGACACCTATATGGAACAGCCACCCGGATTTGAAAAAACCAACAGTAAGATATGTAAACTTAAGCGGAGCCTTTATGGATTAAAGCAAGCCCCTCGAGAATGGAACAAGACATTTACCGAAACATTAAAGAAGTTTAACCTGAAACAATATCAAGCAGATCTATGTGTTTATTTTATAGATGAAACTGTGATGATGATACTTGCTTTATATGTTAATGACGGTCTTCTCTTCTCATCAGACGAAAATCTCTTAAATGAATTCATTAACCATCTCAAGAAAGAATATCAGGTAAGAGATAGTAATGCAACCTATTTTGTTGGATTTCATATTTTATCCACTCACTCGAAAATATTAATTAATCAAGAACAGTATTGCAACAGAATTTTAAAGAAATTTAATATGGATTCTGCATCGGCAGTTAATACACCTGCTGATTCAAATGTAAAACTTGAATCCTCTAACGAGAAGCGCAGCAATATGTTTCCTTTAAGGGAAGCTATTGGAAGTCTGATGTATCTTGCTATACCTACTCGTCCAGATATAGCGTACTCGGTGAGTGTTCTCAGTCAATATTTGGACAATCCAACTCAAGCACATGTAACTGCGGTCAAAAGGATTTTTAAATACTTAAAAGGCACATCCAATTATGGCATTGAATTCTCCAAAACGAATAAATCAACACTCGTCGATCTCGAAGTGGGTATGTTTTTAATATAAACGGTTCCTGTGTTACCTGGTGTAGCGAAAAGCAAAAAACAGTGTCTCTTTCCTCAACTGAAGCAGAGTCCATACCAGCTTGTACCGCCGGAAAGGAAGTTATGTGGCTGCGTACATTTTTGAAGGAGCTTGGTGTACCTATTAATGGACCTACTGCTTTATACTGTGACAACATGAGCAGCATAAAATTAGTTCAAAACCCTGAATTTCATAAAAGAACTAAGCACATAGCTGTTAAATATCATTACATCCGCGAATTAAAAGGCGAAGCGCAAATCGATATAAAGCACATACCTACAAAGAAGCAAATTAGCGGACATCTTTACCAAGGCCCTTCCAGCTCCAGCTTTTACAGCGCTACGAGTTGGACTTGGAATCAAGCAATCACAAATGTGTCTTCAATGAGGGAGGATGTTGAGTAATGGCATTGAACACACCATCTGCCCCTGTCAAAATTCCATACACACAATCCACATGCATATATTGTTGTATTACTCACTCACTTAAAACAGTTAGTTTACTTTATTCCGAACTTCTGTCTCCTCTCATTTTTCCCTCGTCATTTTTCCTTTGTCGTTTTAAAACCGTTGAATAAGTAACATGATAAAACTCTTGGTGTCTTACCATTTTAATATACTCGACGTCTTTTTCATTTTCTTATACTCAACACGTTATCAGCACGAGGGATTTGTAAAAGATTTGCTGTCGTTTAAATATTAAATTTCTTTTTTTTGATTTTTTTCTTTTTTTTACAAACATTGCCTTGCGTCAAGACTTTACCAAGATGGACAAGAGTATCTCTGTGCAGAAATTCAACGGAAAGGAGTTTTCGCTTTGGAAATTTCAAGTGCTAGTATATTTGCGTGCTAATGATGCGGAAGAAGTTTTGGATGAATCAGCCAAACCTCAAGAAGCACAAGCTCTTAATAACTGGACTCAAAAGGATAAAAATGCGCAACCGATTATAACTGCTTCAATGGAATTTAATCAACTAAAATTTCTGGTAACTTGCGACAGTGCAGCCAAAATGTGGACAAAATTGTCATCTATTTATGAGCAACGGTCTGGCGTCTGAAGATAACAACATGGCCAGCCATACATCTGCGATTGAACAAATGGCAAAACAGCTTCAAGAATTAGGTAATCCAATGGCTGAATCAGCTGTAATCACCAAGATCATCTGCAGTTTGCCTGCAAAATATAAGCATTTTCGGTTGACGTCGGACTCAGTTATGCAGAACGATCAAACACTTTTCAATTTCACGCAACGTTTGATGAAGGAGGAAATGCTCTTAGCAGTAAAGCCTGATGAAAACCCAAGTGACCAGGCACTGGTACATCAACAGAAGAAGAAGTAAAAAACTTCAAATGCAGACAAATAAAAGAATTCTACTTGTGGTTTTTGCAAAAAGCGTGGGCACTGGCGGAAAGAGTGTCGCACACGACTTGGTCAGCAGAAGATCGAGAGCACCAGAACAACAGCACTAATGGCATAGGGAACAGGTGGTGAGGAAAATTGCTGGTACATCGACTCAGGAGCTTCCAGACACATGTGCTACGAGTATCAAAAGAAAGCCTTCACAGTTCTTCAACCTGTAGATGAGCATGAATACCCCGTTCGCCCTGGAAACATGGAAACTCTCTACGCACGTGGAATTGGTGATATTAAGGTAACATCCAAAATAAATGGAAAATATATGCATCTTATATTTGTAGATGTGCTCTATATGCCAAGCCTTAGTTTCAATTTGTTCAGTGTAAACGCAACTTATTGGTGTTAAAGGCGATGATTCATAGCTGTACAAGCTATTGCTAAACATGGTTCAACCTGATGCTGCTAACATTACAAGGAGTAATAGTATTGAAATATGGCATAAGCGACTTGGGCACTTGAGTGTACACACCATGAGACGATCAGCCCTGGACAAAAAGCTTTCTATTGCGGACAGCAACAATTTCTATTGCAAAGGATACGCACTTGGCAAACAGCACAGACAGCATTTTGAAAAGGGTAAGAAAAAAATCAGAAAACAAGCACCGGGTGAGTTAGTGCATGCTGATCTCCGTGGAATTATGGCTACACAATCTCTCGGTGGTTCACGATATTTCCTGCTCATCAAGGATGATTTTTCAAACTACACTTTCGTTTACTTCTTGCGAGACAAATCTGAGACTGTGAAGAAATTTAATGAGTTCCTGAATAAAACAAACGCCAGCTCTGTAAAAGTAAAAGCAGTTAGAAAGTATTAGCTAAGCACTGTGTTCATCATGAGACGACGACACTTTACACACCAGAGCAAAATGGTTTCATAGAGAGGCAAAATCGAACCATCAGGGAAACTGCTTTCGCTATGTTGTTTGACTGCGATGCTCCAAAACCACTGTGGGCTGAAGCTGTTAACACAGCAGTGCATGTCCGGAATCTCTGTCCTATTGAAGCTAATCATTGGAAATCACCTCATGAGCTGTGGTATAAATCGACTCCTAGGTACGAGAAGCTATATAATTTTGGTTGCAGTGCATATTATTACATACCTAAAGCACTCCGTCGAAGTTTGGATGCCAAAAGCAAACATGCAGCATTTATCGGATATAGTGCTGGGTCAAAAAGTTACGGACCCTACGATGGTGAACGAATCTTAATAGCTCGAAATGTAACATTCATCGAAACGTCGTCGTTCTTTGGTACAACTGAAAAAGTAATTAACAAACATAAAAATGTACCTTCGTCAACATGTGTTTTCCCTTTGTTTACAAACCTGCCTAGTGACAGACCTGTGGCCAGTCAGAATGCAGAAGATGAAGTTTGCCGTTTAGATGAACAACAACACTCTTGTGATGCTCAACCTTCCTGCTCCACTGAAAATCCTGCCGAACTCAACAATCTTGATTTAACAATTTTGAATCAAAGCGACCATTCAAACATTCATCGACTGGAAGTCATCGTGGATCAGCAACTAGTCTCTGTGCACCTGCAGCACCTTTGGGCGACACAACTAACGAAGAAGCTCTTACCGGTAAAGAAAAGGACCACTGGGTAAAAGCGATGAAGGAAGAATTGGATTCATTAGAGCAATGCAATACATGGGAATTATTTGACCGCCAAGACTGGATGAAACCAATTCAATGTAAGTGGATTTTTAAACGTAAGATAGGTGAAGACGGATATCTCAGCCGGTACAAAGCTCGCTTAGTTGTAAAAGGATATTCTCAACGACCAGGATTTGACTATACTGAAACTTTTGCGCCAGTTGTACGATTCGATTCATTGCGAGTTTTATTGGCCATTGCTGCAAACAAGAATTTGCATATGCGACAATTAGACTTTCGCACTGCTTTTCTGAATAGTGAATTGAAAGAAGACACCTATATGGAACAGCCACCCGGATTTGAAAAAACCAACAGTAAGATATGTAAACTTAAGCGGAGCCTTTATGGATTAAAGCAAGCCCCTCGAGAATGGAACAAGACATTTCACGAAACATTAAAGAAGTTTAACCTGAAACAATATCAAGCAGATCCATGTGTTTATTTTATAGATGAAACTGTGATGATGATACTTGCTTTATATGTTTATGACGGTCTTCTCTTCTCATCAGACGAAAATCTCTTAAATGAATTCATTAACCATCTCAAGAAAGAATATCAGGTAAGAGATAGTAATGCTACCTATTTTGTTGGAATTCATATTTTATCCACTCACTCGAAAATATTAATTAATCAAGAACAGTACTGCAACAGAATTTTAAAGAAATTTAATATGGATTCTGCATCGGCAGTTAATGCACCTGCTGATTCAAATACTCGTCCAGATATAGCGTACTCGGTGAGTGCTCTCAGTCAATATTTGGACAATCCAACTCAAGCACATGTAACTGCGGTCAAAAGGATTTTTAAATATTTAAAAGGCACATCCAATTATGGCATTGAATTCTCCAAAACGAATAAATCTACAGGGCTAATTGGAAACTGTGATGCGGACTTCGCAGGAGATATCAACACTCGTCGATCTCAAAGTGGATATGTTTTTAATATAAACGGTTCCTGTGTTACCTGGTGTAGCGAAAAGCAAAAAACAGTACAGCTAAAATGTGGACAAAATTGTCATCTATTTATGAGCAACGCTCTGGCGCCTCTTTGAGCACATTACAACAAAAAATTTACGATTACAGAATGCCTGAAGATGACAACATGGCCAGCCATACATCTGCGATTGAACAAATGGCAAAACAGCTTCAAGAATTAGGTAATCCAATGGCTGAATCAGCTGTAATCACCAAGATCATCTGCAGTTTGCCTGCAAAATATAAGCATTTTCGATCGACGTGGGACTCAGATATGCAGAACGATCAAACACTTTTCAATTTCACGCAACGTTTGATGAAGGAGGAAATGCTCGTAGCAGTAAAGCCTGATGAAAACCCAAGTGACCAGGCACTGGTACATCAACAGAAGAAGAAGTACAAGACTTCAATTGCAGACAAAAAAAGAATTCTACTTGTGGTTTTTGCAAAAAGCGTGGGCACTGGTGGAAAGAGTGTCGCACACGACTTGGTCAGCAGAAGATCGAGAACACCAGAACAACAGCACTAATGCCATAGGGAACAGGTGGTGAGGAAAATTGCTGGTACATCGACTCAGGAGCTTCCAGACACATGTGCTATCAAAATAAAGCCTTTGCAGTTCTTCAACCTGTAGATGAGCATGAATAGCCCGCACTCTCTACGCACGTGGAATTGGTGATATTAAGGTAACATCCAAAATAAATGGAAAATATATGCATCTTATATTTGTGGATGTGCTCTATATGACAAGTCTTAGTTTCAATTTGTTCAGTGTAAGCGCAGCCGACATGCGTGGAATTTCAACTAGTTTTCGCAGTGGCCGAGCAGAGTTAAAAAGGAATGGTCAGACTTTGCTTATTGTTGTTAAAGGCGATGACTCAAAGCTGTACAAGCTATTGCTAAATATGGTTCAACCTGCACAGACAACATTTTGAAAAGGGTAAGAAAAAAAATCAGAAAACAAGCACCGGGTGAGTTAGTGCATGCTGATCTCCGTGGAATTATGGCTACACAATTTCTCGGTGGTTTACGATGTTTCCTGCTCATCAAGGATGATTTTTCAAACTACACTTTCGTTTACTTCTTGCGAGACAAATCTGAGACTGTGAAGAGATATAATGAGTTCCTGAATAAAACAAACGCCAGCTCTGTAAAAGTAAAAGCAGTTAGAACTGATATCGGAACAGAATTTATTGCCCAATGTTTCAAGAAAGTATTAGCTAAGCACTGTATTCATCATGAGACGACGACACTTTACACACCAGAGCAAAATGGTTTCAAGAGAGGCAAAATCGAACCATCAAGGAAACTGCGTTCGCTACGTTTTTTGACTGCGATGCTCCGAAACCACTGTGGGCTGAAGCTGTTAACAGCAGTGCATGTCCGGAATCTCTGTCCTATTGAAGCTAATCAATGGAAATCACCTCATGAGCTGTGGTATAAATCGACTCTTAGGTACGAGAAGCTATATAATTTTGGTTGCAGTACATATTATTACATACCAAAAGCACTCCGTCGAAGTTTGGATGCCAAAAGCAAACATGCAGCATTTATCGGATATAGTGCTGGGTCAAAAAGTTACGGACCCTACGATGGTGAACGAATCTTAATAGCTCGAAATGTAACATTCATCGAAACGTCGTCGTTCTTTGGTACAACTGAAAAAGTAAGTAACAAACATAAAAATGTACCTTCGTCAACATGTGTTTTCCCTTTGTTTACAAACCTGCCTAGTGACAGACCTGTGGCCAATCAGAATGCAGAAGATGAAGTTTGCCGTTTAGGTGAACAACAACACTCTTGTGGTGCTCAACCTTCCTGCTCCACTGAAAATCCTGCCGAACTCAACAATCTTGGTTTAACAATTTTGAATCAAAGCGACCATTCAAACATTCATCGATTGAAAGTCATCGGTATGGATTAAGAAGTGGATCAGCAACTAATCTCTGTGCACCTGCAGCACCTTTGGGCGACACAACTAACGAAGAAGCTCTTACCGGTAAAGAAAAGGACCACTGGGTAAAAGCGATGAAGGAAGAATTGGATTCATTAGAGCAATGCAATACATGGGAAGTATTTGACCGCCAAGACTGGATGAAACCAATTCAATGTAAGTGGATTTTTAAACGTAAAATAGGTGAAGACGGATATCTCAGCCGGTACAAAGCTCGCTTAGTTGTAAAAGGATATTCTCAACGACCAGGATTTGACTATACTGAAACTTTTGCGCCAGTTGTACGATTCGATTCATTGCGAGTTTTATTGGCCATTGCTGCAAACAAGAATTTGCATATACGACAATTAGACATTCGCACTGCTTTTCTGAATAGTGAATTGAAAGAAGACACCTATATGGAACAGCCACCCGGATTTGAAAAAACCAACAGTAAGATATGTAAACTTAAGCGGAGCCTTTATGGATTAAAGCAAGCCCCTCGAGAATGGAACAAGACATTTCACGAAACATTAAAGAAGTTTAACCTGAAACAATATCAAGCAGATCCATGTGTTTATTTTATAGATGAAACTGTGATGATGATACTTGCTTTATATGTAAATGACGGTCTTCTCTTCTCATCAGACGAAAATCTCTTAAATGAATTCATTAACCATCTCAAGAAAGAATATCAGGTAAGAGATAGTAATGCTACCTATTTTGTTGGAATTCATATTTTATCCACTCACTCGAAAATATTAATTAATCAAGAACAGTATTGCAACAGAATTTTAAAGAAATTTAATATGGATTCTGCATCGGCAGTTAATACACCTGCTGATTCAAATGTAAAACTTGAATCCTCTAACGAGAAGCACAGCAATATGTTTCCTTTAAGGGAAGCTATTGGAAGTCTGATGTATCTTGCTATACCTACTCGTCCAGATATAGCGTACTCGGTGAGTGTTCTCAGTCAATATTTGGACAATCCAACTCAAGCACATGTAACTGCGGTCAAAAGGATTTTTAAATACTTAAAAGGCACATCCAATTATGGCATTGAATTCTCCAAAACGAGTAAATCTACAGAGCTAGTTGGAAACTGTGATGCGGACTTCGCAGGAGATATCAACACTAGTCGATCTCGAAGTGGGTATGATTTTAAAATAAAAAGGTTCCTGTGTTACCTGGTGTAGCGAAAAGCAAAAAACAGTATCTCTTTCCTCAACTGAAGCAGAGTCCATACAAGCTTGTACCGCCGGAAAGGAAGTTATGTGGCTGCGTACATTTTTGAAGGAGCTTGGTGTACCTATTAATGGACCTACCACTTTATACTGTGACAACATGAGCAGCATAAAATTAGTTCAAAACCCTGAATTTCATAAAAGAACTAAGCACATAGCTGTTAAATATCATTACATCCGCGAATTAAAAGGCGAAGGGCAAATCGATATAAAGCACATACCTACAAAGAAGCAAATTAGCGGACATCTTTACCAAGGCCCTTCCAGCTCCAGCTTTTACAGCGCTACGAGTTGGACTTGGAATCAAGCAATCACAGATGTGTCTTCAATGAGGGAGGATGTTGGGTAATGGCATTGAACACACCATCTGCCCCTGTCAAAATTCCATACACACAATCCGCATGCATATACTGTTGTATTACTCACTCACTTAAAACAGTTTACTTTATTCCGAACTTCTGTCTCCTCTCATTTTTCCCTCGTCATTTTTCCTTTGTCTTTTTAAAACCGTTGAATAAGTAACATAATAAAACTCTTGGTGTCTTACCATTTTAATATACTCGACGTCTTTTTCATTTTCTTATATTCAACACGTTATCAGCACGAGGGATTTGTAAAAGATTTGCTGTCGTTTAAATATTAAATTTCTTTTTTTTGATTGTTTTCTTTTTTTTACAAACATTGCTTTGCGTCAAGACTTTACCAAGATGGACAAGAGTATCTCTGTGCAGAAATTCAACGGAAAGGAGTTTTCGCTTTGGAAATTTCAAGTGCTAGTATATTTGCGTGCTAATGATCTGGAAGAAGTTTTGGATGAATCAGCCAAACCTCAAGAAGCACAAGCTCTTAGTAACTGGACTCAAAAGGATAAAAAGGCGCAACCGATTATAACTGCTTCAATGGAATTTAATCAACTAAAATTTCTGGTAACTTGCGACAGTACAGCTAAAATGTGGACAAAATTGTCATCTATTTATGAGCAACGCTCTGGCGTCTCTTTGAGCACATTACAAAAAAAATTTTCGAGTACAGAATGCCTGAAGATGACAACATGGCCAGCCATACATCTGCGATTGAACAAATGGCAAAACAGCTTCAAGAATTAGGTAATCCAATGGCTGAATCAGCTGTAATCACCAAGATCATCTGCAGTTTGCCTGCAAAAAATAAGCATTTTCGATCGACGTGGGACTCAGTTATGCAGAACGATCAAACACTTTTCAATTTCACGCAACGTTTGATGAAGGAGGAAACGCTCTTAGCAGTAAAGCCTGATGAAAACCCAAGTGACCATGCACTGGTACATCAACAGAAGAAGAAGTACAAAACTTCAATTGCAGACAAAAAAAAGAATTCTACTTGTGGTTTTTGCAAAAAGCGTGGGCACTGGTGGAAAGAGTGTCGCACACGACTTGGTCAGCAGAAGATCGAGAACACCAGAACAACAGCACTAATGGCATAGGGAACAGGTGGTGAGGAAAATTGCTGGTACATCGACTCAGGAGCTTCCAGACACATGTGGTATCAAAATAAAGCCTTTGCAGTTCTTCAACCTGTAGATGAGCATGAATACCCCGTTCGCCTTGGAAACATGGAAACTCTCTACGCACGTGGAATTGGTGATATTAAGGTAACATCCAAAATAAATGGAAAATATATGCATCTTATATTTGTAGATGTGCTCTATATGCCAAGCCTTAGTTTCAATTTGTTCAGTGTAAGCGCATCCGACATGCGTGGAATTTCAACTAGTTTTCGCAGTGGCCGAGCAGAGATAAAAAGGAATGGTCAGACTTTGCTTATTGGTGTTAAAGGCGATGACTCAAAGCTGTACAAGCTATTGCTAAACATGGTTCAACCTGATGCTGCTAACATTACAAGGAGTAATAGTATTGAAATATGGCATAAGCGACTTGGGCACTTGAGTGTACACACCATGAGACGATCACCCCTGGACAAAAAGCTTTCTATTGCGGACAGCAACAATTTCTTTTGCAAAGGATACACACTTGGCAAACAGCACAGACAACATTTTGAAAAGGGTAAGAAAAAAATCAGAAAACAAGCACCGGGTGAGTAAGTGCATGCTGATCTCCGTGGAATTATGGCTACACAATCTCTCGGTGGTTCACGATATTTCCTGCTCATCAAGGATGATTTTTCAAACTACACTTTCGTTTACTTCTTGCGAGACAAATCTGAGACTGTGAAGAAATTTAATGAGTTCCTGAATAAAACAAACGCCAGCTCTGTAAAAGTAAAAGCAGTTAGAACTGATAACGGAACAGAATTTATTGCCCAATGTTTCAAGAAAGTATTAGCTAAACACTGTGTTCATCATGAGACGACGACACTTTACACACCAGGGCAAAATGGTTTCATAGAGAGGCAAAATCGAACCATCAAGGAAACTGTTTTCGCTATGTTGTTTGACTGCGATGCTCCAAAACCACTGTGGGCTGAAGCTGTTAACACAGCAGTGCATGTCCGGAATCTCTGTCCTATTGAAGCTAATCATTAGAAATCACCTCATGAGCTGTGGTATAAATCGACTCCTAGGTACGAGAAGCTAAATAATTTTGGTTGCAGTGCATATTATTACATACCAAAAGCACTCCGTCGAAGTTTGGATGCCAAAAGCAAACATGCAGCATTTATCGGATATAGTGCTGGGTCAAAAAGTTACGGACCCTACGATGGTGAATGAATCTTAATAGCCCGAGATGTAACAATTAACGAAACGTCGTCTTTCTTTGGTACAACTGAAAAAGTAAGTAACAAACATAAAAATGTACCTTCGTCAACATGTGTTTTCCCTTTGTGTACAAACCTGCCTAGTGACAGACCTGTGGCCAGTCAGAATGCAGGAAATGAAGTTCGCCGTTTAGATGAACAACAACACTCTTGTGATGCTCATCCTTCCTGCTCCACTGAAAATCCTGCCGAACTCAACAATCTTGATTCAACAATTTTGAATCAAAGCGACCACAAAGATTCATCGACTGGAAGTCATCGGTATGGATTAAGAAGTGGATCAGCTACTAGTCTCTGTGCACCTTTCAGAATAAATGGAAAATATATGCATCTTATATTTGTAGATGTGCTCTATATGCCAAGCCTTAGTTTCAATTTGTTCAGTGTAAACGCAGCTTATTGGTGTTAAAGGCGATGATTCATAGCTGTACAAGCTATTGCTAAACATGGTTCAACCTGATGCTGCTAACATTACAAGGAGTAATAGTATTGAAATATGGCATAAGCGACTTGGGCACTTGAGTGTACATACCATGAGACGATCACCCCTGGACAAAAAGCTTTCTATTGCGGACAGCAACAATTTCTTTTACAAAGGATACACACTTGGCTAACAGCACAGACAACATTTGAAAAGGGTAAGAAAAAAATCAGAAAACAAGCACCGGGTGAGTTAGTGCATGCTGATCTCCGTGGAATTATGGCTACACAATCTCTCGGTGGTTCACGATATTTCCTACTCATCAAGGATGATTTTTCAAACTACACTTTCGTTTACTTCTTGCGAGACAAATCTGAGACTGT
The DNA here is from genome assembly GCA_928272305.1 of Volucella inflata. Classification (NCBI taxonomy): domain Eukaryota; kingdom Metazoa; phylum Arthropoda; class Insecta; order Diptera; family Syrphidae; genus Volucella; species Volucella inflata. The sequence goes on along the minus strand of OV743716.1, from coordinate 78,816,901 downwards.
GAAGAAATTTAATGAGTTCCTGAATAAAACAAACGCCAGCTCTGTAAAAGTAAAAGCAGTTAGAAAGTATTAGCTAAGCACTGTGTTCATCATGAGACGACGACACTTTACACACCAGAGCAAAATGGTTTCATAGAGAGGCAAAATCGAACCATCAAGGAAACTGCGTTCGCTATGTTGTTTGACTGCGATGCTCCAAAACCACTGTGGGCTGAAGCTGTTAACACAGCAGTGCATGTCCGGAATCTCTGTCCTATTGAAGCTAATCAATGGAAATCACCTCATGAGCTGTGGTATAAATCGACTTCTAGGTACGAGAAGCTATATAATTTTGGTTGCAGTACATATTATTACAAACCAAAAGCACTCCGTCGAAGTTTGGATGCCAAAAGCAAACATGCAGCATTTATCGGATATAGTGCTGGGTCAAAAAGTTACGGACCCTAGGATGGTGAACCAATCTTAATAGCTCGAAATGTAACATTCATCGAAACGTCGTCGTTCTTTGGTACAACTGAAAAAGTAAGTAACAAACATAAAAATGTACCTTCGTCAACATGTGTTTTCCCTTTGTTTACAAACCTGCCTAGTGACAGACCTGTGGCCAATCAGAATGCAGAAGATGAAGTTTGCCGTTTAGGTGAACAACAACACTCTTGTGGTGCTCAACCTTCCTGCTCCACTGAAAATCCTGCCGAACTCAACAATCTTGGTTTAACAATTTTGAATCAAAGCGACCATTCAAACATTCATCGACTGAAAGTCATCGGTATGGATTAAGAAGTGGATCAGCAACTAATCTCTGTGCACCTGCAGCACCTTTGGGCGACACAACTAACGAAGAAGCTCTTACCGGTAAAGAAAAGGACCACTGGGTAAAAGCGATGAAGGAAGAATTGGATTCATTAGAGCAATGCAATACATGGGAATTATTTGACCGCCAAGACTGGATGAAACCAATTCAATGTAAGTGGATTTTTAAACGTAAGATAGGTGAAGACGGATATCTCAGCCGGTACAAAGCTCGCTTAGTTGTAAAAGGATATTCTCAACGACCAGGATTTGACTATACTGAAACTTTTGCGCAAGTTGTACGATTCGATTCATTGCGAGTTTTATTGGCCATTGCTGCAAACAAGAATTTGCATATGCGACAATTAGACATTCGCACTGCTTTTCTGAATAGTGAATTGAAAGAAGACACCTATATGGAACAGCCACCCGGATTTGAAAAAACCAACAGTAAGATATGTAAACTTAAGCGGAGCCTTTATGGATTAAAGCAAGCCCCTCGAGAATGGAACAAGACATTTACCGAAACATTAAAGAAGTTTAACCTGAAACAATATCAAGCAGATCTATGTGTTTATTTTATAGATGAAACTGTGATGATGATACTTGCTTTATATGTTAATGACGGTCTTCTCTTCTCATCAGACGAAAATCTCTTAAATGAATTCATTAACCATCTCAAGAAAGAATATCAGGTAAGAGATAGTAATGCTACCTATTTTGTTGGAATTCATATTTTATCCACTCACTCGAAAATATTAATTAATCAAGAACAGTATTGCAACAGAATTTTAAAGAAATTTAATATGGATTCTGCATCGGCAGTTAATACACCTGCTGATTCAAATGTAAAACTTGAATCCTCTAACGAGAAGCACAGCAATATGCTTCCTTTAAGGGAAGCTATTGGAAGTCTGATGTATCTTGCTATACCTACTCGTCCAGATATAGCGTACTCAGTGAGTGTTCTCAGTCAATATTTGGACAATCCAACTCAAGCACATGTAACTGCGGTCAAAAGGATTTTTAAATACTTAAAAGGCACATCCAATTATGGCATTGAATTCTCCAAAACGAATAAATCTACAGAGCTAATTGGAAACTGTGATGCGGACTTCGCAGGAGATATCAACACTCGTCGATCTCGAAGTGGATATGTTTTTAATATAAACGGTTCCTGTGTTACCTGGTGTAGCGAAAAGCAAAAAACAGTATCTCTTTCCTCAACTGAAGCATACCAGCTTGTACCGCCGGAAAGGAAGTTATGTGGCTGCGTACATTTTTGAAGGAGCTTGGTGTACCTATTAATGGACCTACCACTTTATACTGTGACAACATGAGCAGCATAAAATTAGTTCAAAACCCTGAATTTCATAAAAGAACTAAGCACATAGCTGTTAAATATCATTACATCCGCGAATTAAAAGGCGAAGCGTAAATCGATATAAAGCACATACCTACAAAGAAGCAAATTAGCGGACATCTTTACCAAGGCCCTTCCAGCTCCAGCTTTTACAGCGCTACGAGTTGGACTTGGAATCAAGCAATCACAGATGTGTCTTCAATGAGGGAGGATGTTGGGTAATGGCATTGAACACACCATCTGCCCCTGTCAAAATTCCATACACACAATCCACATGCATATATTGTTGTATTACTCACTCACTTAAAACAGTTAGTTTACTTTATTCCGAACTTCTGTCTCCTCTCATTTTTCCCTCGTCATTTTTCCTTTGTATTTTTAAAATCGTTGAATAAGTAACATGATAAAACTCTTGGTGTCTTACCATTTTAATATACTAGACGTCTTTTTCATTTTCTTATACTCAACACGTTAGCAGCACGAGGGATTTGTAAAAGATTTGCTGTCATTTAAATATTAAATTTCTTTTTTTTGATTTTTTTCTTTTTTTTACAAACATTGCCTTGCGTCAAGACTTTACCAAGATGGACAAGAGTATCTCTGTGCAGAAATTCAACGGAAAGGAGTTTTCGCTTTGGAAATTTCAAGTGCTAGTATATTTGCGTGCTAATGATCTGGAAGAAGTTTTGGATGAATCAGCCAAACCTCAAGAAGCACAAGCTCTTAGTAACTGGACTCAAAAGGATAAAAAGGCGCAACCGATTATAACTGCTTCAATGGAATTTAATCAACTAAAATTTCTGGTAACTTGCGACAGTACAGCTAAAATGTGGACAAAATTGTCATCTATTTATGAGCAACGCTCTGGCGTCTCTTTGAGCACATTACAAAAAAAATTTTCGAGTACAGAATGCCTGAAGATGACAACATGGCCAGCCATACATCTGCGATTGAACAAATGGCAAAACAGCTTCAAGAATTAGGTAATCCAATGGCTGAATCAGCTGTAATCACCAAGATCATCTGCAGTTTGCCTGCAAAAAATAAGCATTTTCGATCGACGTGGGACTCAGTTATGCAAAACGATCAAACACTTTTCAATTTCACGCAACGTTTGATGAAGGAGGAAACGCTCTTAGCAGTAAAGCCTGATGAAAACCCAAGTGACCATGCACTGGTACATCAACAGAAGAAGAAGTACAAAACTTCAATTGCAGACAAAAAAAAGAATTCTACTTGTGGTTTTTGCAAAAAGCGTGGGCACTGGTGGAAAGAGTGTCGCACACGACTTGGTCAGCAGAAGATCGAGAACACCAGAACAACAGCACTAATGGCATAGGGAACAGGTGGTGAGGAAAATTGGTGGTACATCGACTCAGGAGCTTCCAGACACATGTGGTATCAAAATAAAGCCTTTGCAGTTCTTCAACCTGTAGATGAGCATGAATACCCCGTTCGCCTTGGAAACATGGAAACTCTCTACGCACGTGGAATTGGTGATATTAAGGTAACATCCAAAATAAATGGAAAATATATGCATCTTATATTTGTAGATGTGCTCTATATGCCAAGCCTTAGTTTCAATTTGTTCAGTGTAAGCGCATCCGACATGCGTGGAATTTCAACTAGTTTTCGCAGTGGCCGAGCAGAGATAAAAAGGAATGGTCAGACTTTGCTTATTGCTAAATATGGTTCAACCTGATGCTGCTAACATTACAAGGAGTAATAGTATTGAAATATGGCATAAGCGACTTGGGCACTTGAGTGTACATACCATGAGACGATCACCCCTGGACAAAAAGCTTTCTATTGCGGACAGCAACAATTTCTTTTACAAAGGATACACACTTGGCTAACAGCACAGACAACATTTGAAAAGGGTAAGAAAAAAATCAGAAAACAAGCACCGGGTGAGTTAGTGCATGCTGATCTCCGTGGAATTATGGCTACACAATTTCTCGGTGGTTCACGATATTTCCTGCTCATCAAGGATGATTTTTCAAACTACACTTTCGTTTACTTCTTGCGAGACAAATCTGAGACTGCGAAGAAATTTAATGAGTTCCTGAATAAAACAAACGCCAGCTCTGTAAAAGTAAAAGCATTTAGAACTGATAACGGAACAGAATTTATTGCCCAATGTTTCAAGAAAGTATTAGCTAAACACTGTGTTCATCATGAGACGACGACACTTTACACACCAGGGCAAAATGGTTTCATAGAGAGGCAAAATCGAACCATCAAGGAAACTGTTTTCGCTATGTTGTTTGACTGCGATGCTCCGAAACCACTGTGGGCTGAAGCTGTTAACACAGCAGTGCATGTCCGGAATCTCTGTCCTATTGAAGCTAATCATTGGAAATCACCTCATGAGCTGTGGTATAAATCGACTCCTAGGTACGAGAAGCTATATAATTTTGGTTGCAGTGCCATATTATTACATACCAAAAACACTCCATCGAAGTTTGGATGCCAAAAGCAAACATGCAGCATTTATCGGATATAGTGCTGAGTCAAAAAGTTACGGACCCTACGATGGTGAACGAATCTTAATAGCTCGAAATGTAACATTCATCGAAACGTCGTCGTTCTTTGGTACAACTGAAAAAGAAAGTAACAAACATAAAAATGTACCTTGTGATGCTCAACCTTCCTGCTCCACTGAAAATCCTGCCGAACTCAACAATCTTGATTCAACAATTTTGAATCAAAGCGACCATTCAAACATTCATCGGTATGGATTAAGAAGTGGATCAGCAACTAGTCTCTGTGCACCTGCAGCACCTTTGGGCGACACAACTAACGAAGAAGCTCTAACCGGTAAAGAAAAGGACCACTGGGTAAAAGCGATGAAGGAAGAATTGGATTCATTAGACCAATGCAATACATGGGAATTATTTGACAGCAAAGACTGAATGAAACCAATTCAATGTAAGTGGATTTTTAAACGTAAACAAAGCTCGCTTAGTTGTAAAAGTATATTCTCAACGACCAGGATTTGACTATACTGAAACTTTTGCGCAAGTTGTACGATTGGATTCATTGCGAGTTTTATTGGCCATTGCTGCAAACAAGAATTTGCATATGCGACAATTAGACATTCGCACTGCTTTTCTGAATAGTGAATTGAAAGAAGACACCTATATGGAACAGCCACCCGGATTTGAAAAAAACAACAGTAAGATATGTAAACTTAAGCGGAGCCTTTATGGATTAAAGCAAGCCCCTCGAGAATGGAACAAGACATTTCACGAAACATTAAAGAAGTTCAACCTGAAACAATATCAAGCAGATCCATGTGTTTATTTTATAGATGAAACTGTGATGATGATACTTGCTTTATATGTTAATGACGGTCTTCTCTTCTCATCAGACGAAAATCTTTTAAATGAATTCATTAACCATCTCAAGAAAGAATATCAGGTAAGAGATAGTAATGCTACCTATTTTGTTGGAATTCATATTTTATCCACTCACTCGAAAATATTAATTAATCAAGAACAGTATTGCAACAGAATTTTAAAGAAATTTAATATGGATTCTGCATCGGCAGTTAATACACCTGCTGATTCAAATGTAAAACTTGAATCCTCTAACGAGAAGCACAGCAATATGTTTCCTTTAAGGGAAGCTATTGGAAGTCTGATGTATCTTGCTATACCTACTCGTCCAGATATAGCGTACTCGGTGAGTGCTCTCAGTCAATATTTGGACAATCCAACTCAAGCACATGTAACTGCGGTCAAAAGGATTTTTAAATACTTAAAAGGCACATCCAATTATGGCATTGAATTCTCCCAAACGAATAAATCTACAGAGCTAATTGGAAACTGTGATGCGGACTTCGCAGGAGATATCAACACTCGTCGATCTCGAAGTGGATATGTTTTTAATATAAACGGTTCCTGTGTTACCTGGTGTAGCGAAAAGCAAAAAACAGTATCTCTTTCCTCAACTGAAGCAGAGTCCATACCAGCTTGTACCGCCGGAAAGGAAGTTATGTGGCTGCGTACATTTTTGAAGGAGCTTGGTGTACCTATTAATGGACCTACCACTTTATACTGTGACAACATGAGCAGCATAAAATTAGTTCAAAACCCTGAATTTCATAAAAGAACTAAGCACATAGCTGTTAAATATCATTACATCCGCGAATTAAAAGGCGAAGGGCAAATCGATATAAAGCACATACCTACAAAGAAGCAAATTAGCGGACATCTTTACCAAGGCCGTTCCAGCTCCAGCTTTTACAGCGCTACGAGTTGGACTTGGAATCAAGCAATCACAGATGTGTCTTCAATGAGGGAGGATGTTGGGTAATGACATTGAACACACCATCTGCCCCTGTCAAAATTCCATACACACAATCCACATGCATATATTGTTGTATTACTCACTCACTTAAAACAGTTAGTTTACTTTATTCCGAACTTCTGTCTCCTCTCATTTTTCCCTCGTCATTTTTCCTTTGTCTTTTTAAAACCGTTGAATAAGTAACATAATAAAACTCTTGGTGTCTTACCATTTCATTCATCTTTTTCATTTTCTTATACTCAACAAGTTATCAGCACGAGGGATTTGTAAAAGATTTGCTGTCGTTTACATATTAAATTTCTTTTTTTTGATTGTTTTCTTTTTTTTACAAACATTGCTTTGCGTCAAGACTTTACCAAGATGGACAAGAGTATCTCTGTGCAGAAATTCAACGGAAAGGAGTTTTCGCTTTGGAAATTTCAAGTGCTGGTCTATTTGCGTGCTAATGATCTGTAAGAAGTTTTGGATGAATTAGCCAAACCTCAAGAAGCACAAGCTCTTAATAACTGGACTCAAAAGGATAAAAAGGCGCAACCGATTATAACTGCTTCAATGGAATTTAATCAACTAAAATTTTTGGTAACTTGCGACAGTGCAGCCAAAATGTGGACAAAATTGTCATCTATTTATGAGCAACGGTCTGGCGTCTGAAGATAACAACATGGCCAGCCATACATCTGCGATTGAACAAATGGCAAAACAGCTTCAAGAATTAGGTAATCCAATGGCTGAATCAGCTGTAATCACCAAGATCATCTGCAGTTTGCCTGCAAAATATAAGCATTTTCGATTGACGTGGGACTCGGTTATGCAGAACGATCAAACACTTTTCAATTTCACGCAACGTTTGATGAAGGAGGAAATGCTCTTAGCAGTAAAGCCTGATGAAAACCCAAGTGACCAGGCACTGGCAAATCAACAGAAGAAGAAGTAAAAAACTTCAATTACAGACAAATAAAAGAATTCTACTTGTGGTTTTTGCAAAAAGCCTGGGCACTGGTGGAAAGAGTGTCGCACACGACTTGGTCAGCAGAAGATCGAGAACACCAGAACAACAGCACTAATGGCATAGGGAACAGATGGTGAGGAAAATTGCTGGTACATCGACTCAGGAGCTTCCAGACACATGTGCTATCAAAAGAAAGCCTTCACAGTTCTTCAACCTGTAGATGAGCATGAATACCCCGTTCGCCTTGGAAACATGGAAACTCTCTACGCACGTGGAATTGGTGATATTAAGGTAACATCCAAAATAAATGGAAAATATATGCATCTTATATTTGTAGATGTGCTCTATATGCCAAGCCTTAGTTTCAATTTGTTCAGTGTAAGCGCAGCCGACATGCGTGGAATTTCAACTAGTTTTTGCAGTGGCCGAGCAGAGATAAAAAGGAATGGTCAGACTTTGCTTATTGCTAAATATGGTTCAACCTGATGCTGCTAACATTACAAGGAGTAATAGTATTGAAATATGGCATAAGCGACTTGGGCACTTGAGTGTACATACCATGAGACGATCACCCCTGGACAAAAAGCTTTCTATTGCGGACAGCAACAATTTCTTTTACAAAGGATACACACTTGGCTAACAGCACAGACAACATTTGAAAAGGGTAAGAAAAAAATCAGAAAACAAGCACCGGGTGAGTTAGTGCATGCTGATCTCCGTGGAATTATGGCTACACAATCTCTCGGTGGTTCACGATATTTCCTGCTCATCAAGGATGATTTTTCAAACTACACTTTCGTTTACTTCTTGCGAGACAAATCTGAGACTGTGAAGAAATTTAATGAGTTCCTGAATAAAACAAACGCCAGCTCTGTAAAAGTAAAAGCAGTTAGAACTGATAACGGAACAGAATTTATTGCCCAATGTTTCAAGAAAGTATTAGCTAAACACTGTGTTCATCATGAGACGACGACACTTTACACACCAGAGCAAAATGGTTTCAAGAGAGGCAAAATCGAACCATCAAGGAAACTGCGTTCGCTACGTTTTTTGACTGCGATGCTCCGAAACCACTGTGGGCTGAAGCTGTTAACAGCAGTGCATGTCCGGAATCTCTGTCCTATTGAAGCTAATCATTGGAAATCACCTCATGAGCTGTGGTATAAATCGACTCCTAGGTACGAGAAGCTATATAATTTTGGTTGCAGTGCCATATTATTACATACCAAAAACACTCCATCGAAGTTTGGATGCCAAAAGCAAACATGCAGCATTTATCGGATATAGTGCTGAGTCAAAAAGTTACGGACCCTACGATGGTGAACGAATCTTAATAGCTCGAAATGTAACATTCATCGAAACGTCGTCGTTCTTTGGTACAACTGAAAAAGAAAGTAACAAACATAAAAATGTACCTTGTGATGCTCAACCTTCCTGCTCCACTGAAAATCCTGCCGAACTCAACAATCTTGATTCAACAATTTTGAATCAAAGCGACCATTCAAACATTCATCGGTATGGATTAAGAAGTGGATCAGCAACTAGTCTCTGTGCACCTGCAGCACCTTTGGGCGACACAACTAACGAAGAAGCTCTAACCGGTAAAGAAAAGGACCACTGGGTAAAAGCGATGAAGGAAGAATTGGATTCATTAGACCAATGCAATACATGGGAATTATTTGACAGCCAAGACTGAATGAAACCAATTCAATGTAAGTGGATTTTTAAACGTAAACAAAGCTCGCTTAGTTGTAAAAGTATATTCTCAACGACCAGGATTTGACTATACTGAAACTTTTGCGCCAGTTGTACGATTGGATTCATTGCGAGTTTTATTGGCCATTGCTGCAAACAAGAATTTGCATATGCGACAATTAGACATTCGCACTGCTTTTCTGAATAGTGAATTGAAAGAAGACACCTATATGGAACAGCCACCCGGATTTGAAAAAAACAACAGTAAGATATGTAAACTTAAGCGGAGCCTTTATGGATTAAAGCAAGCCCCTCGAGAATGGAACAAGACATTTCACGAAACATTAAAGAAGTTCAACCTGAAACAATATCAAGCAGATCCATGTGTTTATTTTAAAGATGAAACTGTGATGATGATACTTGCTTTATATGTTAATGACGGTCTTCTCTTCTCATCAGACGAAAATCTTTTAAATGAATTCATTAACCATCTCAAGAAAGAATATCAGGTAAGAGATAGTTATGCTACCTATTTTGTTGGAATTCATATTTTATCCACTCACTCGAAAATATTAATTAATCAAGAACAGTATTGCAACAGAATTTTAAAGAAATTAAATATGGATTCTGCATCGGCAGTTAATGCACCTGCTGATTCAAATACTCGTCCAGATATAGCGTACTCGGTGAGTGCTCTCAGTCAATATTTGGACAATCCAACTCAAGCACATGTAACTGCGGTCAAAAGGATTTTTAAATATTTAAAAGGCACATCCAATTATGGCATTGAATTCTCCCAAACGAATAAATCTACAGAGCTAATTGGAAATTGTGATGCGGACTTCGCAGGAGATACCAACAATCGTCGATCTCGAAGTGGATATGTTTTTAATATAAACGGTTCCTGTGTTACCTGGTGTCGCGAAAAGCAAAAAACAGTATCTCTTTCCTCAACTGAAGCAGAGTCCATACCAGCTTGTACCGCCGGAAAGGAAGTTATGTGGCTGCGTACATTTTTGAAGGAGCTTAGTGTACCTATTAATGGACCTACTACTTTATACTGTGACAACATGAGCAGCATAAAATTAGTTCAAAACCCTGAATTTCATAAAAGAACTAAGCATATAGCTGTTAAATATCATTACATCCGCAAATTAAAAGGCGAAGCGCATAAAGCACATACCTACAAAGAAGCAAATTAGCGGACATCTTTACCAAGGCCGTTCCAGCTCCAGCTTTTACAGCGCTACGAGTTGGACTTGGAATCAAGCAATCACAGATGTGTCTTCAATGAGGGAGGATGTTGGGTAATGACATTGAACACACCATCTGCCCCTGTCAAAATTCCATACACACAATCCACATGCATATATTGTTGTATTACTCACTCACTTAAAACAGTTAGTTTACTTTATTCCGAACTTCTGTCTCCTCTCATTTTTCCCTCGTCATTTTTCGTTTGTCTTTTTAAAACCGTTGAATAAGTAACATAATAAAACTCTTGGTGTCTTACCATTTTAATATACTCGACGTCTTTTTCATTTTCTTATATTCAACAAGTTCCAATACACAAAAAGGGAGACAAATGTGCTCCAAATAACTATAGACCTATCTCATTGTTGTCGGTTTTTTAAAAAATCTTGTAGAAAATAATTACAAATAGTTCCTCATAGTTCCTCAATAAAATTGAAATCTTGAACAAGAATCAATTTGGATTTGTCAAAGGCAAGTCTACTGAAGATGCCATATTGTCATTCTTAGAAGATATGCTCGATGGACTCGACAAAAGTAAAAAAAAACTGCTGCTCTTTTTCTTGATTTAACAAAAGCATTTGATCTAGTCAATCATCAGCTCTTAATAAAAATTCTTCATAGAATTGGATTCAGAAGCAATATTAATAAATGGTACCTTCAAAACCGTTAACAGCTTGTGCGTGTAAGCGCTACTCTAGGCTCGTCTTTAGACAGCCCCGGGCTTGGCGTTCCCCATGGATCGGTCCTTGGGCCCTTCCTCTTTATTATTTATATAAAATGGTTTTAAGCAGCAAATCTAAAGTAATGTCATTTTCTCTTTGTAATCAGTCACTATCAGTTAATACCTGTGAGTGTACCTTTTAAATTATTGAATTTTAAATATTGAATGAATAATTAATTGTATAATAATGTAAATTTGGAATGGAATAAATAAATTATCTTATCTCCTATCTTATCTTATCTTATCTTATGGAAGCATTTGTTTGTCCTCGTTGGATAAATGCATCCTATTCAGATGAGGACAAAAATGAGGCGAAGGTTTTTTTTTATAATAAATCTAGAATTCCAGGAATAATTGGATGTGTCGACGGTAGCCACATCAAAATTCAAGCTCCAAAAAAAGAGGAAAGAAAAACACATTTACTTCAACAGAAAAGGCTTCTATAGCTTAAACGCTATGTTTGTAAGTATGATTTATTATAAAAATTTCACTTAATTCACATATTCTAATTACAACTCTAATCGAAGGTTTGTGACCATAAAATGCGTATTAGATACGTAGATGCCAGGCATCCCGGAGCTGGTGATGACTCATTAATTTGGAATACTTCGGAGCTTCAAAGCATCTTACAAAGAAATTTTGACAGCGGGGAACGAAATACTTGGTTTCCAGGTAAGTTTAGTATTTGTCTACAAAAACATATTTTGAAAATTATCGAACTTTCAGGTGATGCTGGCTATCCTCTGGAACCATTCCTGATAACACCATTTAGATCGGCTCAAGAAGGAAGTAGTGAAAGCGATTTCAACTACCGACATTGCAAACTCAGAAACATTATTGAAAGAACAATTGGTATTCTTAAAAACTGACTCCGATGTCTTCTTGGTGCTAGACTACTTCACTATAGTCCAGCACAAATTGTGAATGTGTGTTCAGCTCTGCACAACGTTTGTATACATTACAAAACTGAGCCACCTATAGAACCTCTATACCTGGAAAGTTCATCAATTCCAGATCTAGCAAATGAAGAAAATAATCAAATAGCCATAAATATAATAAATAGAATATTAGAAATTTAAAAATTTAATATTTCAATTTAATTGATAATTTTTATATATAATTCTATTATTCATTATTAATAAATTTGTTTTCACAGACATTTAACTTTCTTTCCAAAAGTGACAATTTTTGTTTCTGCTCTTCCAAATAAAAAACGTTTCCTCTCGTATCTCACACTTTCCTTCATATGGTCCTCAATTCTTTTTAAGGATAACTTCACCTCATTGTACAAAGCTTCTTGTACCTCTGTCGTTGTAGCATTTCGGAAAAATTCAAATCTTTTGTGGTGGTGGTTGTGGTGTGATTAGCCTTTTTGCACTTTTCTTCTTGTATTTTTTGGGTTTTATCGCTCATACCAAGTACATCGACAATTTCCGGAACTTCAGCAGATGGCTGAATGTTCTCTGAAATCGGGGTTTGTTTGTTATTTGCACCCCCAAATACAACAACCTCCGGTTTAACTACGTTGTTTAACTGGAGGAGATCAGCAATAGCTTTGTCTGTGTCGTTTAGAAATTTTTGTCTAAAAGACCCTCCTCCAGTTACTCCCATCTGCTTTTTGTTGTACACGAGTTTCTGTTTTACTTTAAATTTGGCATCGAACCAAACCTGTGAATATATTTACATGGATACATGCATATGATAATTAATTCATTTCGTATTTGGCCCCAAAAAATTGAGTTCAGCAGAAATTGCTTCCCATTCTTTAATTTTCTCCGCCGTTGGCGAAACTCCTTTCCGGAATTTGGTTGCTAATGCATGGTTTCTTTCCATTGATTGTACCAATAGTGCAAATTGATCCCGATTTGTTATCTTCGGCCTTTAGTTAATAACAATTAATTAAAAAGCAATGAAGAAAAGAAAAAAAAACCAAAAACTTACATTTTATTTGAATGCACACATTCATATACATATTTGAACTTAAAGCAGAGTTACCGACGAGTGACATTTGTCGATATGAAAAATACTTTCCACTTATCGACAAGCAAAACGACATCGTAGTGACTATCGCAATACCGATTTCTATAAGTGACATTTGTCGTTCAATAAAAACGACTATCGCAATAGGGGTGATTTTTTCTGGAAGTTTTGAAGAGAATCATAAGCAAAAATTAAAAAACAGAACGGCATTAAGTTTTTCAACTCCAATGGATTTCTATTATCTCTTAAAGCTTTTCTACTGATTTTAAAATTAGAGGCTTCCTCATCTTCGCTTTCCGAATCAAAAAATATCATCATTTATGTTTATTTTCAAATTAAAGGATATCTATTTGAGATTTGTGATTTCATTTCTAAGTTCATAATGATTTTTTTAAGCAGAAGTTACAATTAAACTCGTTTCAAGTTACGTGCTGCCGAAATTTATTTGTTTCGAGTTGACTGACGATCAACACTCCTCGATTGTATCAAGTTACGTGCTGGCACCCCTCGACTGACTCAAGCAAATTTGAAACGCAGTAGGAAAACAAAATCTTAAAAAAAAATTATTTGACGGCTTAAAAACTCTTTGTAAATAATATTGACAATTTGCTACTATGTAGTAATTTTTATTCTTTTATTAGTGATATTGAAAATTTATTTAAGTTACACAAAACAAACTTATGAAATATATTTATGTACTTTGCATAATTTCAATTTAATGTACATAATCGCCTACATTTGTGCAATGATAGTTTTTATCAGTTGTTTTTTTCTTTTAATTTTGAAAGCAGTAGAAAATGTTTTGTATATATGTATGTATGTGCTGAAAATTTAAAATACAAACAAAATAAAAGTAACAAAATTTTCAAATAGCGAAAATATTCCACGAAATAATTGATTTTTAAAATAATTAGCAAGCCTTACAAGTTGAATTAGAAATTTTGTGTATACATACAACTTATTAATTTTATACACATTAAAATGTACATATATACAGAATGCCCGATTATAATTTCAAAGCTGAATGTTTTTGATAAGATGAAGTTGTAGGTTCAGGGGGATCAATCTTTAATCCAAAAAGAACTTAGTGTTCAATAAATTGCTAACAACTTTCATTATACATATATGTATATGTATATTAGATGTTATAATTAAAATCTCTTTGATCTACAACGCTTGTCGAATTCAATCGAACTTCATAAATGGAAAAAACGAAATTGTGTCCATACATTCGCACATGATGCTTACCATTTTAATGTCAAGCGCAAATCATTGCAGATTGTTTGCTTCAACATATCCTCAAGAGGCAAACATGTTTAATACGGTAGTATCTTAATAGGAGGAAGATTATTTCATTTGAAAATAGTTAACAATTTATTAAATATATAGCGACATCTATCCTTTCATACTCTGATATACATACATACATATTTATATATACAAGGTTCTACAGATTTCGATGCTTATATGTATAAAATATATGCTATTATATTTTAACAGATTAATCTGGTGTAGAAATCGAGTACTTTTGCTGAAACAAAACTAATTAAGTCGTGTAATTGAAAACAATAGCAAAACAAGATTTTATAGAGAAAATAAGAGCTAATGAGCTTTTCAAATTATATTTTATTCTAAAATTTGTAGATAGGCCTGTAGACTTTGTTTACTATATCCAACCTGCAAAGCACTTTTTTGGTTTTTCTCAAAACATAGGGATAAGTATAAAATCATAACAATCTGTTTACCATTTTATCTTATTTATGAGTCCTGCAAAAAATTGGGATACCCTGAACATGAAATAACGTCATTTATCTTGTTTCTAAGTTTCTGAGATAGTTGCCTGTCTATGATAAATGAAAAGACATGCTGCCTTCATTAGCAGCAATCATTAATTTATTTGTCATCACTTCGCGACTTGAATATTCGGGCAATTTAAGATAATTAACGCAAGTCATTACAGACGGAAGGTAATCATCTGGATTTTGATTGACATCAAGGGTTTTGCGCACTATAGTTAGTGGTGGAGTAAGAGATTTAAATCCACCTGTCGGTAGTCTTGGACTTCCTGTAACAAATTGTAAAAATAGCCGCTGTTCACAATAGTTATATGACGAAAGTATTTCAAATAAAAAGTTAATAGCTTGGGAATCCTGCGTAAAGCCATGGTCTATTCGACAACAGTCTTGTAGCATGTTTACATCCCAGTGGCGATAATTTGACACACTTAGTCCACAAAACACGTTCTCCAACTCTTCCGGGTAGAATATTCGTAAGCGATGAGACGAAAATATTGAGTCGAATCCTGTAAAAAAAAAACAAAAATATTTTAAATTAATTAAATAAATGTACATATAATCATAAAATGTTTAATTAAGTTATATCAATAATTTTAAAAGTTCAAATATTTTTAAATAATCTTTTTTTTAAGTTCTGAAAAGCAAATCGGCTCATATGGACGTTTCTATTTGTTAAGCTAAAGAACAACTTTTTTTTCCATACCAATCGAAATTTTTTATACCAATCGAAATCTAGGGAGCGAACAAACTAAGCGATTGTCTACGATCAGTTTAATTGTATGATTCGTTATAGATTATATAGATTTTAGAGCATTTCTTGTTTTTACTAAAAAAGCTAAGAAAAATTCAAAATTATCGAGGCAAAGAAAATAATGGAAAAAGGAAAACAGGTCTTTTGTACCTTCAGACGCGGCAATGATCTAGTGGGTCACCAGCAAGCGATTAAAGTTGGTTAGACTCATAGAATAGTTAACCCAAGGCTTTAGGTATCATATCAAAAACTAAGGCATACAATGCTACCTTATCTTGCTTCATAGCAATGCATGCAGATTTGTTGTATTACATCCTGTTTGCCCCATATGTTTTCGTTATAAATCCGAGAATAAAATCACAGCTGACCGTCGCTACTCGTAATGTAAATGTGCCATAATTTTTACACATATCATTGTGGACAACAAGTAATGGAGCAATACAAACCTAAAGAACGCGAAATTATTATTTTTTGGTGTTGTTTGGCCTGCCAAAGTGTGTTACTATTGAAATTGATAAAAGGTGGGGCAAAAGTAATGTCATAATGTCATTGTACTTTGACATTTATGTTGTAGAGAGATAGCCAATCCTGCAGAAGAAATCACAAATTTGGAGCTCTGCGAACAACAATTCAAAATGCCGTACTAGGTGGGGTGAAAAAAATTTATTTTAAATGTTTTTTATTTTATTCAATATAATCCCCTTTTAGCTTGATACACTTATTCCAGCGATTTTCCAACTTCTTGATCCCGCCCGAAAAGTACGAGGGCGGGTCAATAAGTCCGTGACTTTTTGAATTTCTGACCTCTTTACTGAAACAGCAACACTGCTCCTGTCAACAGGCATCTGTCAGTTGACTCCTGTCAAAATTTAAACTTGCTGCGTCAGTTAGGGGAATCGATTTCAATGGTAAAAAAGTGGTCTACTGAATTTCGTTGTGGCCGTACAAGCACTGAAGATGCCGAACGTCCTGGACGCCCAGTTGAGGTCTCTACACCCGAAACAATCGAACAAATTCACGATATGGTGTTGGCCGACCGAAGATTGAAAGTGCGAGAGATTGTGGAAGCCGTAGGGATCTCGCATGGCTCAGTGGTTTCAATTTTGAATGATCACTTGGGCATGAGAAAGCTTTCCGCAAGATGGGTGCCGCGTTTGCTCACAGTCGACCACAAACGCAATCGTGTAACAACTTCACAGGAAGGTTTGGCGTTGTTTAATCGCAATATGGAGGAGTTTTTGCGACGTCTTGTAACCGTGGACGAAACATGGATCCATCACAACACACCAGAGAACAAACAACAGTCAAAACAGTGGGTTTCTAAGGGTGAATCGGCGCCAAAGAAGGCTAAGGTGGGTTTGTCAGCCAATAAAGTTATGGCGACTGTTTTTTGGGATGCATGCGGGATAATCCACATTGACTACCTTCAAAAGGGAAGAACAATCAATGGGGAATATTATGCCAACTTATTGGACCGATTCAATGACGATTTGAAAAAAAACGACCTCATTTGGCCAAGAAAAAAGTTCTTTTCCACCAAGCCAATGCAAGGGTGCACACATGTGCAGTTGCCATGGCAAAAATCCATGAATTGGGCTATGAATTGCTCCCTCATCCACCCTATTCTCCAGATTTGGCTCCGAGCGACTACTTCTTGTTTCCAAATCTGAAGAAATGGCTTGGTGGAAAAAGATTTGACTCCAATGATGAAGTCATCTCGCAAACAAAGGCCTATTTTGAGGACCTCGACAAATCATTTTTTTTGGAAGGGATAAAAAAAATTGGAGAAGCGTTGGACAAAGTGTATAGAGCTCAAGGGAGACTACGTTGAAAAATAAAATTATTTTTTTATCAAAAAATCTGTGTTTTAATCCAAAAGTCACGGACTTATTGACCCGCCCTCCTTTCCGGAAGGTCTGCAAAATACTCCTCCGTGGCGTCGATGATTTCCTCGCGTGAGCTGAATTTTTTATTGATGAGCCATCTTTTGAGGTTTGGGAAGAGATAATAGTCCGAGGGAGTCAAATCGGGCGAATACGGTGGATGCGACAGCAATTGAAGCCGTAAGTCATTGATTTTAGCCATGGTTGCGACGGTCTTATGGGCCGGCGCATTGTCTTGCAAAAACAAAATTTTTTTTCACTTCACGTGAGGCCGTTATGCAGCGATTTCGGCCTTTAGTCGCTCCAATAATAATACTCGCTGTGGATGGTTTTTCCTTTTTCGAGGTAGTCCACGAAGAGTATGCCATGACAATCCCAGAAAACCGACCCATTGAGAATCCGTCGGCCGCTTCGGAGCACCCGTGCTGGCTTCAGTCCATTGCCGGGCACTCATTCTGTTCTTTGGTGTGTAATAGTGGACCCAGGTTTCACCAACAGTTACCAATCGACGCCAAAAGTCCGCTCGATTCCACAGCAGCAAGTCAAAACACCCTTTCGAAGTGCTCTCGCGTTCGTGTTTTTGGTAAGGAGTGAGCATGCGTGGCACCCAACGGCAGGATAATTTTTTCATATGCAGAATATTGCCCAAAATATGACGTGTGCGCTCAGTACTAATCTTTGTGGTATCTGCTAGCTCGCACACCTTCACTTTCCGGTCCTTTGTGACCGCATCGGAGGGCCTGCAAGGATGTATACTCGGGCTAATTCTTTTTTCAATGTAGTTGTACAAAACTGTAGCGTCCATATGTACGCTGGCGATGTGCAACTATTTGTACAAAGTCCTACTAGTTTGGTAGCATCTACGGTTTAAAAATGAATGAAGATCTCAGTAATATTCTGAACTGGGCGCTGGCTATTAACCTTTGCCTAGACCCGAAAAAATGAAAAGCCATCGTTATTTATCGGAACAACATAGATCTGACCCCTTTTCCATTGCTGCAGCTAGGGGACTCAAACATCGAATATGTTGAGTCTGTTGGAAACCTAGGTATTACCTTTAATCGTACATTATCGTACTGCAACAGTTGAAAAAGTTTATGACTGTCTCCGTCTTCTCTAGGCTTCACTTTCCTATATGAATTACCTGCATTCAAATTTTCTTTTCATTTTCCAACATGTTGTGTTCTACTTGCAACAAATCTTTTTTCAATAGATACTGAGGGTGGAATTGTGGCACGCACAATTTTTAGCAAGTTATGGAGGGGAGAACAGAAATTGTGAGATTGCCCAAGTCAATCTGCGATTTGTTTTGATGGAAACTGTCCTCCACACGAAGCAATTTTGCTGCTGGTTTCAAGTTGCAATCGGAAATTGAGCCCGAAATTGGTTTTTGTGTAGGCGCTTTTACACCCAATAACAAACTGGTAAACGCCTCAAAATCAGTTATATTTGAAAAATTTTTTGGAAGGTAATAAAATAATTTTATTGTTTTAAATTTTTAAACATAACTTTATCTAACATTTCTAAAGTCCAAAAAAATAATTTTTTTTTCCCTCCAAAATCGCGGTAGAGAAAAGCCTCTCTAAATTTCAGACAAATCGGTCAATAAATTTTTAAGTTACAACACGACCATTTTTTCAAAATACACTTTCGAGATAATCGCGTTTAAGGTTTTAGTGTAGTATAACGACCAGTTTTAGTTACTTACCGATTAATCTGCAATCCCAGGTGCATACAATAGTCCTTTCGAATTTTCTAAAAGCTGATCTTCTTATTTTATTATTATTATTCAAAGTTATTACCAAGGAAACAACCATTTACCTGAAGTGCCCTGACTACCTGACTTACTACTTTATACGCACTCAGGCGCGCTCAATTATATTATCTATAACTTCGTACATATTCAATTTTTTGAGATTTTTATATGGTCTTCCCCTCTTAAGGCGCATTAAATTCTTAGACTATCAGTGTGTAGAGTGGAAAAAAGTAAAGTGGAGCGATAGCATTTACCTTAAGGTGAGGGAATACCGCGAAGACGGTTGTACGCCATTCGGAAGAACAGACTTGTGATCTTTTGTGTGATAGAAAATTGTTCGTTCAAATAAATTCTTTCATGCACTTGTTGGTGCACTTGTTTCTTTTGACTACGTGAATTATAATAGACATATACAGACGACTACCAATTCTATATCAACAAAACCTAATAAACATATAGAAAGGAGTCCTTCATACATGTCATGTAACACGCAGTCACCAAACAAAATACTGCGGCGCTGGCAGCCCGGTATGGGCCATGGCCTAGCTCTTGACACTCATTTGTGTTGCTCATGTTGTTATTTTTGTCACATCTGAACGGCACTCTTTAGAAGCTTTTTCGTAGGCAATTTTACTCGGGAGTTTGCCATTGCCCGCCGAAAGGGGATGGCGATTTTAAAAATTGTTGG
Organism: Volucella inflata; assembly: GCA_928272305.1. Lineage (NCBI taxonomy): Eukaryota > Metazoa > Arthropoda > Insecta > Diptera > Syrphidae > Volucella > Volucella inflata. The sequence continues at coordinate 78,796,959 of OV743716.1, read as the reverse complement.
TGACCCAGCCAGGAATCGAACCTAGACTCTCTGCGTGATAGTCCAATGAGCTAACTGTCGCACCATCGCCGTCACCAAACAACAGTGTGGATAAATCAGCAGACGCACAATCACCAACAAATGTAAATCCAGCTAGAAATACAAACGAAAACAATATAAAATCGAGTAGTATGCTGAAATTGAACAAAATCTGTTCGAGTGAATGGTTGTCTTAAACATGCTGACAGTAGTTTTTTGTTTCTGATGTATCCTCAGTCAACTTGGCGAATAACCGCATTCAACATTACGGGATATTGTCAAAGAAGTCTATAAAACTACAACGATCAATAAATAATTACCAATAACGCGAAGAGTAACGACACTGATAGTCAATCCAATGTTATAATGAATATAAGTAGGATAGTTCACCAGTTGCTGTAAATAAATTACCTTTGTGTCCACCTATATTTATATTTGGTTTGGTGCTAAGTTTAATTTTATTAGTAAAGTTTTAAAACTGGGCGAAGTAGAATTAATGATTTGAAACATAAATTTATCAATTTAAGTTATCAAAAAACTGGCGTCTAGAGTGAACGATGCAAAGGTTCATGTTTTAATTATTGATGTTGGATGTAGAATCACCCTTAAAAAATGCACAGCAGTTCGTGTCATCCAATTGCTGCTGACTTCAGATATTTTTTTGGTATTCGTATCGTTTTTGAAATACATGATTAACTCTTTTTTTTTTGACTTGAATTCCCGGTTGTAAAAGTTTTATTTATCTTAAGCAATAAATTTTATATATTCGTTATTGAAAAGACGGAAATTGGTTTCAATTCTTACAAAATTGGTGTCAGAAGTGGGATTGCTCCAGAATAAAGAAAACACAAGAAGAACGACGTAATTTTTCGGAAATTTCAGAAATAAAAATCGGCACCGGCGAAACCAATAAAAAGGAACAACAATGGCGAATAATGATTTCGAAAATTTTGATGGGGACGAACTCACAATGGAACAAATTGTCGAAGAGTTGACAAAGGGTTAATCTCTCGTTAAATCGTAGCAAATTTGATCTGCGCGAACGGCTCCGCAACCACTTATCAGGAGAAGTAATAAATGCACCAAACGATGATGAAATCAATGCCATGACGGTTGCAGAATTACAATGGAATCTACAAAAAATGAATTTGAAAAAGACGGGTAAGAAAATTGAACTTCGTTCCAAATTACGAGCAGCGTTAGCAAAAAAGGAAGACGGTGAAACAGATGTTCAAGTCCCAGTGCACTCTGTGCAAAACCGTAGGTATGTGTCTGGAACAACACTTACATTTAAGGATGTGGAAGAAGCATTGGATGTATTTAGTGGTGAAGGATCACAAAATGTTAACCGCTGGATCGCAAACTTCGAGGAAACCGCAGAATTATGTGCATGGTTTATGCCAGAGACTTCTACGCGATTCCGCAAAATTGTTCATAGGTTTTGAGTGTCAAGATGTACAATCATGGAACAAAATGAAAAAGTGTTTAGTATCGGAATTTGCAGAAACTGTTAACACCAAAGAGTTACACAAACGCCTTAGTAGTGTGAAAAAAAGGCGAAGAAACCTATCAAGAGTACATTTATCGTGTAGAAATTGCTAGTCAGGCTGACATGGAATTGAAGTCGAAGATACAGTATATTGTTGATGGGATTCAGGATGATGGTGCAGGCAAAGCTATTCTGTGTATCGAGCGGAATCAATCAAAGAGTTGCGGAATAAATTCCAACAATACGAAGCATTTAAGAGCAAGTCAAATCTCAAGCCGACTGAAAGTAATCGACAAACGAAGTTAGCAATACAATTATCAGCAATTAAGGGAGAGATATGTTTTACTAGGTGGGGTAAAAAATAACCTCCTTGGGAATTAAACAATTTTTTTTTTAAATGTTTTTTTATTTTATTCAATATAGTCCCCTTTTAGCTTGATACACTTATTCCAGCGATTTTTTATCTTCTTGATCCCGCCTGAAAAGTAATTTTCCGGAAGGTCTGCAAAATACTCCTCCGTGGCGTCGATGATTTCCTCGCGTGAGTTGAATTTTTTTATTGATGAGCCATCTTTTGGGAAGAGATAATAGTCCGAAGGAGCCAAATCGTGCGAATACTGTAGATGCGACACCAATTGGAGCCGTAAGTCATTGATTTTAGCCATGGTTGCGATGGTCTTATGGGCCGGCGCATTGTCTGGAAAAAAACCAAATTTTTTTTTCACTTCATGTGAGGCCGTTATGCAGCGATTTCGGCCTTCAATCGCTCGAATAATGCACAGTTATACTCGCTGTTGATGGTTTTTCCTTTTTGGAGGTAGTCCACGAAGAGTATGCCATGACAATCCCAGAAAACCGACGCCATATCCTTTCCGACCCATTGAGCCTATCTCGGCCGCTTCGGAGCACTCGTGCTGGCTTCAGTCCATTGCCGGGCACTCATTCTGTTTTCTGGTGTGAATTAGTGGATCCAGGTTTCATCAAAAGTTACCAATTGACGCCAAAAGTCCGCCCGATTCCGCATCAGCAAGTCTAAACACTCTTTCGAAGTGCTCTCGCGTTCGTGTTTTTGGTCAGGAGTGAGCATGCGCGGCACCCAGCGGCAGGATAACTTTTTCATATTCAGAATATTGCCCAAAATATGGCGTGTGCACTCAGTACTAATCTTTGTGGTATCTGCTAGCTAGCACCTTCACTTTCCGGTCAGCCCACACCATTTCATGTATTTTTTTGACATTGTCCTCTGTAACCGCATCGGAAGACCTGCCGCTGCAGACTATTTGATGGTGTAATCTGACGGAGCATTAGCCCCATAATGTTTATCCAACTTTTCTTTTGTTTCCTTCGCCGTTTTGCCTCTCAAAAAATAATGTTTTATGAGAACGAAAATCGTTTTTGCCCATACTCAACAACAATCAGCTGTCAAAACAAAACCAAAGACAGTATCGCACTGAAATTTGGCATGTCTGCCTAAATATGAACGGACTTCAAGGCACCATAACCTTCTTTGCAGTAGCAGTGCATTCTGGCGGTCAAGGAGGTTACTTTTCACTCCACCTAGTAAAACAAGCTCAAATATGCATTAACTTAGGAGGTGGTCATATCACCGATTTAATTTCTTCAACTACATCTCAATTTTACACCTTCAAATAAACTTTTGTCCAAGTATGCATTTTGCTGGTCGAATATTTCTATGCTATTTGTCAAAATTTCATGACATTTAACAAATTAAAAATTAGTTTTCTAGAACAACTTTTCATTTGATAAAATTTCTATTTTAGCATGGAACAGACAGCGGCCATTTAAATTGCAAAAGAAAGATTTTGTGGGAGGAAGAGTGACGCTGGAGGACGGCAAACACACGGGAAGGTTCATTTTAGTTCGGTTACCTGATATGATCCAAAAAGTACGTAATTTTGTTGTGAAGACCACAATGCTTCACTGAGAATGATGGAAGAGGGCTTTAAACATCAACAAAGGCACTTTTCGAGTCATTATACATGAAGATTTGGCAAAAAAAAAAGGTCTGTGCAAAATTTGTTCCATGATGATGAAAAATGCTCATCACATTTTTCGATAGCAAAAAGGCTTTCCACAAAGAATTCGCTTTAACTGGTGGAACAGGTGCTGCCACATATTATCTTGATGATTTAAAGATTCTATCATATTCGATCCGAAAATCGCGATCCTCTGGATGTTGTGTGCCATTGTTCCTAAAATTTTGGCTCGAAACCAAGTGTGTGCGTTAAATCATACGCCGTATTCTCCTGATTCGGGATCATGCGACTACTGTTTGGTAGTAGACACTGGAGGCAATTTTGCAAAATGAGCTAGAGCAGGAATTTGAATCACTGTTGAATTCCTGTAACAAGGGAGAATATTTCAAATAAAAATACCAAAAAATAAATAAAAATCGTGTTTAAATTATTTTTTCTAGAGTCAGTACGGGATATAATTTGCCACCCTGTGTACATATAAAGTTACACATACTACGTACTACACAATCTACTTAAAAATAAATAATAATTATTGTAATTTATTTGATCTTTAACTTCCAGTTATCGTAATATCGATAAATAATATTACGGTTATACTAAGCTAAGGTCGTGGGTTAGATTTGTAAGATTGTAGCCTTTTTTAAATAACTCTTAAAAACGAACAATACGACTGAGTAAAACTGAAGCAAGTGTAACGGGACCATCTGATAGCACTAGGTCATCTCAGGATCAGCCCGCAGATCTAGCCATACAAACCAGTACCGAATTATCAACGAAACGGAGTATTAAACTGAAGCCAAAAGAAAACATTGATCCCTTTCCCATCAGCGCTCAGACAAAAACAAGCGAGGCCATACAACCATATAGCAACAACATAAAAGGAGTAAAACATCAACACGGATAAAATACAGCTGAAGGTGGTTTCGAATTTCTGGCCAGATGACACTTGAAGAATGTATGTTGAGATCTTCGTTGCGGAAAATATTTTACGTTGATAGTCATACCGACAACACATCCCACTTTTTGTTAAGTTATCATTTTGATAAATACATCCGAGTTCCTTATGCAAACTCTCCTCAAACTAGGAGTGGGACTGATGTTCATTTGCTAAGGTCTTTGGCGCATTAAGGTTTTCGGGCTTAGACGCATACTTTCGAAAACAGCTGCAAGATTCTCCAGTTAGGCGCACAGGACGAACACGAGAATATGTTCTGTTATCAATCAGCCAAGCAGCCTTTCTTCACAAACTTGCGTCCGGCAGCTGCAATTGGTGCATTTAGTATCAAAATAACACTCAACTCCTTCATATCAGCCAATTGTTAGTACTATGTACTTCTACCTGAGCATTTTGTGCTTTCCAACGCCTCTCGAGACATTTTCCAGATGAGTACTAAAACTAAAGGCGACCTCATGTACAGTTGGACCATTCTTTCTTCGCTACTCTTGCAACCACTAATGGAAAACCAAAAAAACATAACCCAAGACCGGTACTACTTTATTACCGGACGGTAACACGGTGACTGGACCGACTACTGGCAAGGTTTCTGCAATGCCGAATAAAGGCACTACTGTGACGTGCTATGGTGCACCTTTAAAAGGCAACAAGCCTAAAACAAAACTTTTAAGGCAAGGCATTGTCTTACCACTTTCTCCACCCCTAGCAGTAGCAGTTTGTGGCATACCTTGCCGGTTCCCAAGACGCCCAAAATTAAAACTCCCCTTAACCTTCCACACATCTCTGAAGTCTTTCAGTGAATTTCTGAAGGATGAGATAACGATCGCTGTGATCGACAAAAGCGATGCCGACGGATCTATATCCGCTGAGCGGTGGCAGTTGGTCAAGCTGATGCTTTCGAGCAACTTCTTGGCCATCATGCGGGTAAACCCCAGACAAATTCATATCACAAGCGACGCTGGCTGGTATCAAGGCCATGTCAAACTGATCGCTTGGGCCAACCAGAGATCTCGTGATCCCTATAAAAAAAAAAAGATCCATATGTGGTAAAGGAGAAAATTGGTCAGGTGCTATGCTCAAGGTGCAGACCCAGAACCCGCACCTGTATCACAGCCGAACCCTCCTCCCCAGAAGAAATCCTAGAGATAATCAGGCTCAGCAATTCGACCCTACCGACTAATGAGTGGAAGGTCGCGAAACTAGGATTATTAAAAGGATGAGCTGCATTGTGCTCCTCTTCCTATAGCTGAAACAGTAAATTCAACCTCGTACATTGGAGTGCATTAGAGCGACGATATAATTTTCCAAAATGGACAGCGACGATTTCAATCTATTCGCGGTGGCAGCACTAACATCAACGATTAAGGTGAGTCAGTTTTTGATTATATTATAAGCATAAACACAAGAAACCGAAAGAAAGTGTTGGATATTAATCTTTTCTCCGACAGCATTACTTATATAATAACGAACTGCATGGTATCGTCTGAATACGCCTTTTCAGGTTACAGATACATCCAATTCGATTTGATTAATGATAACGAAACCTCTGAGGTAACGCGCCTACGAAAAATCCTACAAGTCCTTCTATACCTAGCTGCTCGAAAAAAAGCGACGGCTCTTGGACAACCAAGTGATGAATCACTCAAATTGCTACTGGACACTCACTTTCCGGGTAGCTGCCCATTCATGACCAACAACAACCTAAACAGGACTGCTGTGGCCGATACAAAAATTGATGGTCAAATCACAAGAAACAAACTGCTTTAGGCAAACCATACAAGTCTACTAAGCTAACCAAAAAACACAAAATGAGGCACAACAGCTATAAAATATTGAGAAGAAACCGACCCACTCTGTACAAAGAGGTGGTGTTGCAATCTTTATTAGAAAAGGTTTGCAATTTAAAAGAGTGTACAGCCGTGTAGTGCTTAGGTTCCAGGTGCTTGAGGCATGCATTGTAAACATCCCTGGAAAGCGGTTGTACATGGTCTACGTCTATGCACCTGAAGCTACTCAACCCAGTTTATTTATCTCAGAACTCGAGATACTTTCCGATTTTTCAGGCTGGAATCGAAGAGGAATTACTTCATAATCGGGGAAACCGTTTAAGCGATCTGCAAACAGACCCACCCCCTGAATAAAAAAAGGAAAAAACCCAATTCCTCCCCTTTTGTACCATCAAATTTATTCTCGATCCACACTGTCCCGAACAACCCAAAATTTATAATGATCTCGTCGACTAACGCGGAAAAGCCTCTCACATCTTTAAGCGTTTTCCTGCATAAGAAAGCCATCGACGGCATAAGTACAGCTTATGAACAAATCACCCAACTACGCTATGGCAGCCTCCTCATATTGGTTAAAACCAAAAAAATAGCGGATCTCTTCTTATCAAAGAAAGCACTTACCAATCTATGCCCGATCTCAGTAACCCTTCACAGCCAACTGAACTCATCAAAAGGCACAGTATATTGCCCCCTTTTTAACCAACGTTCCTGAAATCGAAATCATTGAAGAAATGAAGTCACAAGGGATTACGGACGTGTTCAAATTTAAAAAAACTGAAGATGGAAAGCAGCGTGCAACTGGACTGGTTCTATTCACCTTCGACCGTTTTCGTCCTCCAAACACGGTTAATATCGGCTGGTATAATGTCAAAGTGACCGAGTATTTCACTAATCCAATGCGATGCCAAAACTGCCAACTTGCAATGGAGATCACCCTGCCTCTTCTAAGGCAACGTTACCAACAAGCAAAAGAAATACTTAAAATTAAGACCATACGTAAATGTAGCATGGCTGAAGCTAAACAAATATACAAAGAACAAAACCCCACCTCACTCATGCCATCAACCTATTCAATGATTGCAAGTACGACAAACACACAGAAACCTAAGATTGCGGTGAACGAATCAATACATAACAAAATCCCTTGCAACGGCACTCCAACGACAACACCACACTCTCTTCAACACCACACTCTCTTCAACACACACCAATGTCAATTATTAATCATAGAAACACAATAGCAACTGTTCTTCACGAACACAGCCAAACAAACAAACAACCACTTTAATGATGACTCCAACCCAGCAGATCGGGCACTTAATTATTCTAGCACAATGCCTAGGTCGAAAGCCCGTGCGGCATCGGATAAAGAATAGTGCCGCAGTGCGTCCCAGCTTGTCGTAAGAGGCGACTAAATGGGACACCAATCATATACAGGCAACTATGACACCAAAAATGAGCCTGTGACACTTTAACACCTTAAAACTTTCCCACAAGTTTGTATGCAATCAGTGGGTTCCCACGTCTGGAGACTACCGGTGGGGTAAAAAAACAGTCAATCAATTCGAAATGAGCATACAAGTGTCAAACCACTTAAACTTTAAACTTCATGGAAATGATCGCAATTAATAGCACTACCCCGCTGGGCACCACGGTTGCAACGCACTCGGGTGATCCCAGAGCAAGCAGAAGTGCTTGTGTCAGAGCCCGACGGATTCCGGGGGCGGGCAAAATGAAGTTTCCTAAATATTTTCATAAACTTCGGTTTGCAAGTTGGAACGTCGGATCGATGACCTCAAAAAGTTTAGAACTGGAAGCGATTATGCGTCGCAGAACTCTACAAATCCTGTGCGTACAGGAAACGAAGTGGTGTAATACAGGAAATAAAGCGCGTTTTCTAGATTTAAAAACTAAGGCATTTAAGATGTTCTACCATGGAACGGTCAATGGACGAAACGGTGTTGGAATCGTTGTTGCAGCGGATCTTCTAAACAACATCGTTGGTATCTTGAAAATAAGCGACCGCTTGATGAGTGTTAAACTTGTCATACACAATGAAACGTGGAACATTGTTAGCGCGTACGCTCCACAAAATGGATGCGACCAATCGGAAAAAGATACATTTTGGTCAGAGTTCGGTAATTTGCTTAGAAATATACCTATCGATGAGATGCTCTTCGTAGGCGGAGATTTAAATGGCCACGTCGGAGAAAGAAATGTTGATTATGAGGACTGCCACGGCGGTAAAGGCTTTGGAACCAGAAATTCAGCTGGCGAAGACATCCTTGTAGCATGTAGGGCTTACGGCTTAACCGTCTTAAATACAATGTTTATTAAACATCAACGACATCTCATCACCTATAGCAGCGGAGGCCACGAAACGCAAATAGATTATCACCTCTGCAAAATGTCGATGAGAAACCGTGTTAAGGACTGTAAAGTAATACTTGGAGAATCGCTAGTAAGCCAACACCGTCTGCTCATTACAGAATTTTTCACAGCGGAACCACCGAAAACACAGGCATCGTTTGGAAAGCCAAAAATCCGGTGGTATAATCTATCGAAGGAACGAAGCGCAAGATTTATCGCACTGGCTAAAGAAGTACTTCAAAATATAAATGGTATAGCAGACTCACTTAGCCCGCAAGAAATGTGGAACAGCATGCACGAGGAATGCATAACACTCGCAAAGTCCCATCTGGGGACTATATCGAAATACCATTACGTCGGCAAAGAAACATGGTGGTGGAATGACGAAACCAAACGAGCTGTGGCCGACAAGAAAAGTGCATTCCAAGCGTGGACAAAATGCGATCGGAGCGACGATATCGAAAAAGCTCGACTGGCTCTTGAATACGAGCGTCTTAAAAAGATCGCAAAGAAAGTCCTGGCTCGAACTCGAGCGGCAGAAGCGGAAAACCTGTACCAGGAGTTGGAACAAATATCCTCACGATCGGCGGATAGAAGACAAGCTATCCAAGAAGTTCAAACGTCGTACAGTACTAAAATGCCAAATATTTTTAAGCTCGCTGCACAGAGGAGAAAAAATTCAATGGAAATAACCTCGCCGAAATACATCAAAAACGCAGACGGTCGCTTATTAACAAATGAAAAGGAAATTTGTGACCGGTGGCTTGAATACTGTAAGGAGTTGCTTAACAAACAGTTTCCACGTGATATCGTGCCGACAGCTGGTCTATTCGAGGAGGATGTTTCGGACTTTTCAATCGAAGAAATAAGTATAGCAATTGGAAAAATGAAGCGGGGGAAAGCGGCGGGACCAGACAGCATTCCATCAGAGTTTTGGTCGAAGATGGAGGGGATCGGCAGCGTTTGGCTATCGAAACTTTTAAATAAATTAAAATGTGGACAACCTATGCCGAATCAATGGAGAAGTAGCTTCTTGGTTCCATTATACAAAGGAAAAGGCGACACTCGAGAATGCAACAACTACCGTTCAATCAAGCTTATGTCACACACAATGAAAATCGTCGAAAGAGTCTTAAACGAACGTCTTCGGCAAATAATAAAACTCGATAATAGCCAGTGTGGATTTGTTGAAGGAAGATCGACGGTGGACGCTATCCAAAGCCTACGAATAATAATGAAAAAGCATCGAGATTCGTCTAAGGATTTACACATGGTATTTATCGACCTCGAGAAAGCATTCGATCGAGTGCCTAGGGATCTCATATGGGCCGCGCTGAGATCTCAAAACGTACCGGAAACGTATGTTAGAATAATACAAGACATGTACGGAAACGTGAAAACTGCGGTTAAAAGCTCTGCTGGACTAACGAGAGAATTTCCAGTTAATGTCGGAGTGCATCAAGGAAGCGTACTTAGCCCTTTCCTCTTTAACGTAGTATTCGACTATCTTTTAAAAGACTGCATGCGCGAAGCAAATGTAACGGCAATTCTCTTCGCTGACGACGCAGTTATACTTAGCGATAACGTCGAAGATTTACAGAACGCCTTAGATTCATGGAGAAATGCGCTAGAGAGAAACGGGTTTAAAATAAGTCGTTCAAAGACGGAGCATTTGACATGCCCATTTGCGCATCCGTTGCGACCTGTTCCGGATATAATGTTAGACGGAATAGTTCTTCCGAAAAGCACTATCTTTAAGTACTTAGGATCAATCGTTAACATGGAAGCGAAATGTGACGACGACGTAAACCACAGAGTGAGTGTGGGATGGATGAAATGGCGGGAAAATTCGGGAATCTTTTGCGACCGAAAATTTCCACTTAAATTAAAGGGGAAACTCTACACCACGGTTGTTAGACCAGCTCTTATATACGGTTCACAGTGCTGGACAATGTACGAAGCGTTTAAAAACAAAATGACGGCAGCGGAAATGAAAATGCTAAGGATGTCTAGTGGAGTCACTAAACGCGATTGCATTAGATCTACGCGTATAAGAGGAAGTCTACATATAAAGAATTCGGTAACCGAACAGCTTGAGGCGAATAGAATAAGTTGGTATTGCCACGTTCAAAGAAGATCTGCGGAAAATCCGGTTAAAAAGGCACTATCAACTACGGTCACTCCAACTGTAAGAAAACGAGGTCGGAAAAAGAATTCCTGGATTTCTCAGATGGCAAATGCGCAACAACGTCTGGGGTTAACCACTGAAGCGATCCAGGACCGAGCATTATGTAGACGCGTTCTGCGGTCTGCGACATTAGCCAACCCCATAAGCGGAGCAGCAGCGATGCAGTAAAAATGGGAAACTCGTTACGCATAAGTTCGTATAACGAGGAAAGGGTTAATAAAAGGATAAGAAGAAGAAGAAGAAGAATGCCTAGGTCGAAAAGTTGACCGACATCCAGATATCGGGATTGCTACCCACACTTATCTAACCTTCCCAACCCCAAACCAAAGCACATCGATAGAAGACTCAAAATCCAGCAATGGAACATAAAAGACTATCAATAATTATGACGAGTTGTGTATTCTTATAAAAGAACAGCCCCCAGTATTATTGCCCTTCAAGAGACTCACTACCCGCACCTGTTTAAACCTAACACACCTAAATCGTATAAAGATTATTTTTATAATTTTCCACATAACTCAACTGCTAAACAAGTTATCGGAATTTTAATTAAGGAAAACATTCCACATAAACCAATTCCCATCACCACAAACATTTTAACAATAGCGGTCGAGGTCCAACTCGTGCTTAAGTTCACTGTTGTTTCCATTTATATTCTCCCCGAACAAGCCTTTTCTAGGTCTGATTTAGAAAATATTTTTAACCAGATTCTGACCCCCGTACTACTGGTAGGTGATGTCAACGCCTGGAGCGTACTGTGGGGTTCCGCCACCACTAATTCCAGAGGGGCTATACCGGAAACATTTTTAAGTGACTCAAATCTTATGATTCTTAATGACGGCTCCCCAGACCACTTTTCCACCCATAATACACTAACACACATTGAGTTAACATGCAGCTCACCCGATTTATATACGAGGGCTTCCTGGGAAATTTTAGATGATCTCTATAACAGCAACAGAAATGTAATACACACGTCAACACTCTCTGTTCAATTGTTAAATCTATAGTTCTAAGCAAGATTGACTACGGTCTACTCATCTACGGAAACCGTCCTAAATCTAAAATAAATATCACAGCGCCGTACCATCAAGCCGCACGTAGTAGCATTAATGCTTTTCCCACAAGTACTGTGAAGAACGTATTGGTAGAAGCTGGTCTCCCTACAATAGAACAACGCATTGGAATAACGAAAGCTATGTTATACTTAAAGCTAATGTCTTCTAAAGGTTCAATCATTGACAAAGACATCATTTCCGCTATGAAAATGAAAACTTCAAAGTGCCTTGTGTCCACTATATCTCTCGAATTAGTATTCGCTAAAGAAATTGAATTGCCGAGAGGGAGGATTGGTGAACACAGATTGTTATATCCACCGTGGTCTATAAAACACATCCTTCATCATGGACCTGGCAAAATTTAATAAAACAAATACTCGTACCAACATAAACATATTTCAAGCACTATTTTCCAGCATCACCTCGCAACTCAAATCAAACGGTTGGAATTTATTATTTACAGATGGTGTTAAGAAAAATATGAGTTAATACTCTGTCAATTCATATAATTTAACATGGCAACTCTGCTTGAAATGTATAACACTTTCCGGGTATATATAGAACCACAAAACCGCTAATAAACTCTCTTCTTTGTTTTGGATTTCCCTTTAAGTCGGTTGTTTAAACTTTTAAACTTAACAGGTTATGGGCCCAGATCGCGCGGTTGTTTTTTTAGAGAAAAGTTTCTGAAACAGTTTTAAATCCGGTAGTCCATTAAAATACCTAGTTTTCTGCCTTTCGTTTTATATTCATACATACCCGAGTATCCATATTCATATATACCTATATATTTACATATATTCGGAAATTGCTGTATAATACATTTAAATAAATTAATTTTTTTTTGCGAAGTAAAGTGAAAATGGAAAACGAAATTTTCAAGATTGACAAATTGCAGAACTCTGAACACTATTCTGTATGGAAGTTCCAGGTGAGAATATTACTCAGTGCCTCAGATCTATATAGTTTTGTTAATGGTGCTTTTAACCGACCGGTTAAGGCAGAATCTGAGACTGAGGTAGCTTATGAAAAACGATTAGCTGGGTGGGCGAAAAATGATTGTAAGGCGCAACGTATAATTGCAATGAGTGTTGGCCCGACACCACTTCGCCATATTGTAAATTGCACCACTGCAAAAGAAATGTGGGAAAAACTTCGGTCGGTATACGAGCAATCATCAAATGCAAATGTTCATATGCTGCTGCAGCGGTTTTATACATTTAAGATGGAACCTGAGGATGACGTTGCAACTCACATATCAAAATTAAAAAACATAGTACGGCAGCTGAGGGACGTAGGGGAGGAGATTACGCAAAGCATGGTAATCACAAAAATTTTGATGACAATTCCGGAAAACTTTAAGCATTTTTTCTCTGCGTGGGAGTCAACAACAAAAGATGAGCAAACTTTGGAGAACTTAACGTCGCGGTTAATCATGGAAGAAACAAGAATGCTTTCAAGCTCATCTGTTCCAGACACAAGCACCTCGGCACTAATTGCGAAACGAAGACATTGGAAACAACACAAAAACAAAACTTTCCAACCCGGAAAGTGTTTCAGATGCAATGAAGTGGGACACTGGAAAAGAGAATGTCCCAAAAAGCTAACTGAATATAAAACCAATGGAATCAAAGGTGGAATGAGAAAAGGAGATGCACTAATGTGCAGTGCTGAAAGCTGCGGTGCTAAAAGCTGCTGCGATGATTGTGTGAGGACTGGAAGCAAAGGCGAGGTAATAGTGGTGAGGAAGCCAAATTCAAAGTGCGATGATTGTGTGAGGACTGGAAGCAAGGGCGAGGTAATAGTGGTGAGGAAGCCAAATTCCAAGAACGATGATCGTGTGAGGACTGGAAGCAAGGGCGAGGTAATAGTGGTGAGGAAGCCAAATTCAAAGAACGATGATCGTGTGAGGACTGGAAGCAGGGGCGAAGTGCCAATAGGAAGAAAATCCAATTCAACGGAAGCTAAAAGGAGTGGAAGTGCAGGCACGGTAGGGGAGAAAGAATTAAAGGTGTGCAATGCACTGCTGGTTGATGATGGTGAGTTCAATGATTCTTGGTATCTTTATTCAGGTGCTAGTGATCATATGACATTTCGAAAGGATTGGTTTATAAATTATAAAACATTTTCTAACCCCATTGAGATTAGAGTTGGAAGCGGTCAAAAAATATTAGCGTTAGGTACGGGCGACATCAACATCAATGGAAAAGGGTGGTGTAAAAAACATTTATCTAATGTCTTGTATGTGCCCAAAATCTCCATTCATCTTTTTTCCCAAAGTCGTGCATTGGATAAAGGGTTAAAATTTGTTTCTGATAAGATGAGATGCGAATTTATTAATGTAGACGGAGCTATCGTGGCAGTGGGAGAGCGTGAGGCGCAGCTATTCAGAATGTGTTTTCGTGTACAGGTTTCGGTTAAGCCGACGGCAAATTTGGCAACTACTAAAGCGTTGCCACTAAAGGTATGGCACGAGAGACTGGCTCACCAAAACATCAAGAAAGTGCGTGATCATCTTAAAAGGAATGGGATCAGTTTCATAGACGATCAAGATTTTATGTGTGATGCTTGTGTCTTTGGAAAAATGCATCGAATCCCGTTTTCAAGGAGTTCTTTTGAGGCAAGTCAACCAGGGGAACTTGTGCATGCCGACGTATGTGGACCAATGGAAGAGACATCATTAGGAGGAGCTAAATACTTTGTCCTCTTCAAGGATCATTTTTCACATTACAGAGTCGTACAATTTTTGAAGAAGAAATCAGAAGTTTGTTCGTCCATTGAAGAATTCTTACATCTTGCTAACTCAGAAAGCCACTACTCAGTAAAAACACTCCGTACTGACAATGGTTTGGAATTTGTCAACAAAGGCGTTGAATTGCTTCTAAGGAAACATTCCATTCGGCATGAGACCAGGATTCCTTGCACCCCGGAGCAAAATGGGAGCGTCGAACGAGAAAATCGCACAGTCGTCGAAGCTGCTCGGACTATGCTTAGTGCAAAGAATTTGAGTAAACGGTTTTGGGCAGAAGCAGTTAACACTGTTGTATACGTTTTGAACCGCACTGAGGACAGCGCCTTAGGAGGTAAAACTCCCTTCGAAATGTGGTGTGGAGGAAAGCTAAGGGTCGAGGAGTTTAAAACGTTTGGTATTGAGGGATTTATACATGTTAACAAGCAAAAATGCCAAAAATGGGACAGAAAGGCTGAAAAGGGTCTATTCATGGGATACTCGGACTCATCCAAAGGCTATCGGATCTGGACACCTGCAACAAATAAAGTGGTAATCGTCAGAGATGTCGTTTTTAGGGAAGTGGAGCAGCACAGCGAACAAGAAAGACTTCCAAATAGTGTTTTCGACGAATCTCCAAGTACATCTGTTATCCATATGAGCAAGCACGATAATCTTTCACAAGAAAATGTTATTATTGATACGGAAAAACAAGACGATGTTGATGTAAGGACAAAAGAACAAGTGGAAAAGGAGGATTACCATTGTGATGAGGAGGACGCTATAGACATGGTATATGACCCCAACGAGTCTATTCCTTTGAAGAGTCGACTACGCAAAAGAAAGGATACTGCACCAGGGGCTTGTAATTTTGTGGAAAAGCATGCGTGGAGAGCCACAATGTTACAAAGAAGCTATTTCCTGCGACGAGATGACAAATTGGAAAGAAACAATGGCAGACGAGATAAGTAGTCTTTACAAAAATCGCACATGGGATTTGGTATCTCGACCTGGGGGTAGGAAAGTTATTGGTAACAAATGGGTTTATAAACTTAAAGATCTAGGCGCTGGAAAACAAAAGTATAAGGCGAGATTGGTTGCACAGGGTTACACCCAGGAATATGGCATCGACTATGGAGAAACGTACAGTCCAGTGGCTAAGTTCACCTCGATTCGTTCCATTCTTGCCATAGCAGCCAACGAAGGACTTGTTTTGACCCAATTTGATGTCAAAACTGCATTTTTATATGGCGATATCACTGAGGAAATTTACATGCAACAGCCAGAGGGTTTTGGTGATGGCACAGATAAGGTTTGCAAATTGCGAAAGAGCTTATATGGACTCAAACAGGCGTCTCGCTGCTGGAATCAAAAACTGACAGAAGTTCTGCGAGAGTTCAGGCTAAGGCCTAGCAAAATGGATCCTTGCATTTTTCTATCAGCAGATAATAAATGCAGAATAATATTAGCTGTTTACATCGATGATGGGCTCGTGGCTTCGAAGAACAAAGATGATGCGAATCAGTTGGTGAAATTTCTGCAGAAGAATTTCGAAGTCACAGTTTTGGAATCTGGTTGCTTTCTCGGGATGGAAATCACAGTTCAACCAGGCGATGGAATTCATGTTGGCCAATCGAACTACATTGAGCGGTTGTTGAAACGATTCAACATGAGTTGTTGCAAGCCGGTGTCAACTCCAGCGGAACAATATTCTTCACCAGATACTCTATCTTCGGAAGTAGTGAAATTTCCCTACAGAGAAGCCGTAGGCTCTCTCATGTATTTGGCGGTGGCGACTCGTCCAGATATTGCCTTTGCTGTAGGAGTGGTTTCCCGATATTTGGATTCGCCAAGTAATCATGATGTCAACGCTGTGAAGAGAATCTTGAAATATATCAGTGGAACCAGACGAATGGGAATATTTTTTAAAAGAACTAAATGTTGTTCGTTAGTTTGTTTCAGTGACGCTGATTATGCAGGAGATCCTGGAACAAGGCGGTCTACCACTGGGTTCATTTTTTCACTCGGGAGTGGCCCGTTGTCTTGGTCATCATAGAGGCAAAAATGTGTTTCTTTGTCAACTACTGAGTCAGAATACGTAGCCGCATCACAAGCAGTAAAAAACATGATATGGCTACAGCAGCTGCTCTCTGAGATGATTCCGGGTGGTATTGGCGATGCTATGCTGAAAATGGACAACCAAGGAGCGATTCGGCTCATCAAAAATCCAGAGTTTCATAAACGAACGAAACACATAGACGTTCGTTATCACTTCATACGTGAGCGATACGAAAGAGGAGAATTTTTGATAAACTTTGTTCCTTCTGAACAACAACAAGCTGACATTTTAACAAAGGGTCTAAGTAAAGATAAATTTCAAAAATTTAGATTGTTAATTGGAGTTATAGAAAAA
Source organism: Volucella inflata (assembly GCA_928272305.1). NCBI lineage: Eukaryota > Metazoa > Arthropoda > Insecta > Diptera > Syrphidae > Volucella > Volucella inflata. The sequence continues at coordinate 78,779,956 of OV743716.1, read as the reverse complement.
AAATAATGATGAAACCATGTAATTAAAATATTAAATTATCTAAAAGTGGGAGTGTTAAGAAAAATATTAGTTAATACTCTGTCAATTCATATAATTTAACATGGCAACTCTGCTTGAAATGTATAACATTTTCCGGGTATATATAGAACCACAAAACCGCTAATAAACTCTCTTCTTTGTTTTGGATTTCCCTTTAAGTCGGTTGTTTTAACTTTTAAACTTAACAGATGGCTCCAAAACCAACGAAAGCACATTTTTCGCAGCTACGCACGAAGACGGTTCTCTGCTTAGTACAGGGCTATTACCTGCAAACGTATCTATTTTTGCCGCTGAAGCCTTAGCTATTCAAAAAAAACACAGCAATAGCCTCCAATATACGTGGTAAACATGTAGTATGCTCAGACAGTTTATCAGTACTGGAATCTATAAAAAAAATCCAAATCACAATACGCTGATTGTAAACAAAATCAGAGACTGTCTTATAAAAACACCCAATAAGCTGAAAATAATGTGGGTCCCCAGTCACATGGGGATCAAAGGAAACGAACATGCCGACGCCGATGCCAATCTTGCACACCGCGGTCCTGTACATAAATTTGCGATATACGCTAAACTAGACATGAAACGAAAGATTACCCACAAGCTTAAGTCTAGACTGCTTTCGGATTGGCAGAACTACCACCACCACTATTCACTCATTAACACAGACAAATCCCAACCGATTTACCCCACCACAGTCTCAAAACAAAATATCACAACGTTTGTAAGGCTGCGTTTAGGCCACACAGCTTCGACCCACCAACATCTCCTCAAAAGGGAGCCACCACCGTTGTGTCAAGGTTGTAACTCCAGATTCGACATGGAACATGTCTTGGGAATAGGGAATTGTCAGTCCTGCCTGCCAACAAACCATTAACTCAACCTGGGATCAACGGCCTACGAGCTTTTAAGAAACACTAATCAAGTAAATATCATTAAAATGCACAACTTCATTAGCAGTAGATCTAATTTGCAAATGTAACCAAATGTCATACGAATCTAAAACCCTAAAACGTTGATTACGAAATATTTATGTATCTATGTATCTATTTATAACATAATATACTTTTTAGTTACAGTAGAACCGAAAGCCTTCGCAGCTAGCGCTCAATTAATGTTAGCAAATTAATTTTAATTAAATGTTAATAAATTATAATAATAATAATAATAATATCTCCCAAAACGACTTGAGGAGCGCATTAATATCTGTTCCTACCTGCTATGAAACAACTTTGTCCTACCTCCCTACATACTACCAGCAAATATCCATCTGAAGATTGTGTTCTGTGCATTAACATTTTCACCCGCAACAGTGCAATTGATATCACATAAAATACCCCAAGCCTGGTCCGAACCGAGTAGAATATAAATAGGCCCCGGAATATTAAAGTTAGGATCGGTCAACTGAAGACTTTTATCTAAAAGTGTGTCAATAATTTCGAAAGGAGGTGTCCCATAATTCACGTAAAATTTGAATTTTGCGCCATTTAATAGTATAGTATAGTGATGACAACGAAAAAAAAAGATAACAATGTGACAGCTGACATTTCGGGGTTAGTAAAAATAGAATGTTATACGAAAGATCAACGCATTTCCATTGTTGAGCAATATTTTAAAAATAATGAAGGTTTGTCAGCTACAGTCCGCGATTTTCGTACAACATATGTCCGTCATAGTGATTTAATAATAATAATTGAAAACTTCAGGGAGACTGAATCAATTAGTGATCTTAAACACTTTGGGTGTTCTGTCGTTCAACAGAAAACATCGAAGCAGTTCGCGAAAGTATTGCTGACAGTCCAGGAACATCAATTCGACACCGTAGTCAATATTTGGGCATTTCGAGAACTTCTCTACAGCGAATTCCCACGAAAGAAACTTCATGCTTACAAGGCTCAATTGACTCAAAAAACTGAAGACTGACCATGCAGCGCGAAGAGAGTTCGTTGAATGGATTTTGGAACAACAAGTGGGTGCTGATTTTTAGAACAAAATCATCTTCAGTGATGACCACCAACGCCTTGAAAGAGGAAGTTGGGAGGTGTATTAATGAAATTCAGCTACATTTATGAGAAACGGTCACAGAAAATTTCAATTAAAGAGTACAAAGCCGTGGCGGCCACTTATTCGGTGTGCTATTCCATACATAACCCCAATCTGTATACCCTATGCATCAATAAAAAAAATTAAGCTTCCTAATGAAAAATCTGTATTTTCTATCAAAATTACAATTTGCCTGAAGTATGGGACAGCCCTTATAAGCATCAACCTTGATATGCTGCGCGTCGTGTGTACCCCAGCTTCCAGGTCGGAAATACCTGATATAGGAACACGAGCATGACGAGCTCGGATGCCTCGTCTTTTAACCAAACGATCCGTTACAAAGGAAACTTGCGACCCTGTATCTAAAACCATACGACAAGACTTAATATCCAGAACCTTTGCCACTCTGGTTGATAAAATGCCAGGCGAAATACTTTCATTCTTTGTATGATTACAGTCGAAACTCGATTAACCGGGATGGCTGGGACCGAGCACATCACGGATAATCGAAAATTACGGTTAATAGAGTTTGTATCTATATATATAAAAACGCTTTAAACTTGACATCTCTTTATTCAAATATAACATTTTATCCAATTCTAATTAATACAAACTTCAAATTACAAAAATAATTAACTTCAAAACTAAAACTTAAAGGGAACAAAATTAAGACGATAAAGTAGTTAACAGGGAGCATGGAAAAAAAATAAGAGAGCCTAAGAGATCTTACTCTTTTTTCTCTCTTTTATTAAATGTTCGTTAATGCGGTGAATTTGCATTATATCCTGTGGCATTATTCCAGGGCAATTGGAGTCTTCTAAAAAAGCCAACAGAGTTGCACTCGATTTAATTGCCTCATCACTTGGAATTTTTGGAATTTCCACATCTTCTGATTCATCAGAAAGTACCGCACCTTCATTTTCAAATTCAGGTGGATTATTGATCATTTCAATAATTTCATCCTCTGTCAAAACAGCATACGCATCTGAGTCCACCCAATTCCTAATTTCGTTAATATCGAAATCTTCTGCAAAATCCATAATTGGCAAGAAGTCATTACCGGTCTCACGATCTACAAAAATTAAGAAAAATGTCGTGAACTAAAAGATAAAACTACTGAATTCTAATGTAGCTTAACTTCTTCTTCTTACCTTTCTGGGCAAAGTAAATTATGCCTAACATCTTGCAAAACATTGGTCGTTACAGAATTCCAGGACTTAGAAATAGCCCATAAAGCAGTCTTGATGTTCAGTGATTTGTGGAAATCTTGTCGGTTTTCGCAACTCACTAGCTTACGAATAATTTCTTTACGGCAATGGCACTTGAGACTTCGTATTACAACCTGATCCATTGGTTCAATCAACGACGTGCAATTTGGGGAAAGGTATTTCACTATGATATTAGGAGCCTTGAAATCACAGTTATCCAACAGCAACAAAATTTTGCAATTTTTAAGAAGGTTATTTATTTTTAAGTGCTCTTTTACTTCGGGCACAAAGTGTTTGTTGAATAATTCTAAGCACAGTTGTTGGGTAACCCAAGTCCTCTTATCAGCTTTATAGATTACTAGAAGCTCCCTGAAATTTTTTAAAGCTCTTGGACGAACACTCTTGCCTATGACCATCAATTTGCATTTACTAGGTGGGATGAAAAATAACCTCCTTGACCGCCAAAATGCGCTGCTGCTACAAAAAAGGTTATGGTGCCTTGAAGTTCGTTCATTTTTAGGCAGACATGCTAAATTTCAGTGCGATACTTTCCTTAGTTTTGTTTTGACAGCTGATTGTTGTTGACGTGTTTGGCATCATGTTGAGTATGGATAAAAACGATTTTCGTTCTCTCATAAAACATTATTTTTTGAGAGGCAAAACGGCGAAGGAAACAAAAGAAAAGTTGGATAAATATTATGGGGCTAATGCTCCGTCAGATTACACCGTCAAATATTGGTTTCGAGCGTTTCGTGGTGGCCGCAACTCGACTACCGATCAAGTCCGCAGCGGCAGGCCCTCCGATGCGCGCATACATGAAATGGTGTTGGCTGACCGGAAAGTGAAGGTGCGCGAGCTAGCAGATACCACAAAGATTAGTACTGAGCGCACACGCCATATTTTGGGCAATATTCTGCATATGAAAAAGTTATCCAGCCGCGCATGCTCACTCCTGACCAAAAACACAAACGCGAGAGCACTTCGAAAGGGTGTTTTGACTTGCTGCTGTGGAATCGGGCGGACTTTTGGCGTCGACTGGTAACTGTTGGTGAAATCTGGATCCACTATTACACACCAAAGAACAGAATCAGTGCCCGGCAATGGACTGAAGCCAGCACGGGTGCTCCGAAGCGGCCGAGGGAGGCTCAATGGGTCGGTTTTCTGGGATTGTCATGGCATACTCTTCGTGGACTACCTCGAAAAAGGAAAAACCATCCACAGCGAGTATTATTGTGCATTATTGGAGCGATTGAAGGCCGAAATTGCTGCATAACGGCCTCACGTGAAGTGAAAAAAAATTTTGTTTTGCAAGACAATGCCCTGCGCATAAGAGCATCGCAACCATGGCTAAAATCAATGACTTACGGCTCCAATTGCTGTCACATTCATCGTATTCGCCCGATTTGGCTCTCTCGGGCTATTATCTCTTCCCAAACCTCACAAGATGGCTCATCAATAACAAATTCAACTCACGCAAGGAAATCATCGACGCCACGGAGGAGTATTTTGCAGACCTTCCGGAAAATAACTTTTCAGGCGGGATCAAGAAGTTAAAAAATCGCTGGAATAAGTTTCAATAAGTTTGCATAGTCTACAAACAGCGTGGCAGATTCATATACCGCAGATTCTTTTTCTCCTGTCATTTTAATTCCATTAATTCGATGCCGGTTTTTAAATTTACCTAACCAATCCTAAGAATAGACACACGAAGAAGCTACGTTTAATTTGGCGTGAACAAATTTTGCTTTTTCCATGATTCCTTTTACCTTACCTTTTACCGAGTAACTCTCTGCAAAATATTTTAAAATGCTTTCTTTCTTTTTTAAAATATCATAAGCTGTTTGTACACCAATTTTATATTTTTCTTTTATTGATAACACTTTGCGTGATATTTTGCTTGCACTTATCGATGAAGATGCCATTGTTCACTAAAACAAAATACTGCGTAACTTACGAATTTAAAGAATGAACTGATCAAAACTAATTACAAACAAAGGAAAATGCAACCCGACGGATAAAAAACCACGTTACTTTTTTTTCGTACATGTAATATTCAAGCAAAGAGATACAAAAATTCCATTAGTGTTAATTTTGTTTCTGCATCGGCGGTGTTCACGGATAGTAGAGATAATACCGGATAATAGAGTTTCTGAACAAAATTATTTAAAGTTTTCTGGGAAAACCGATTTTGTTTCTATTACGGATAATAGAGTATCCCGGTTAATCGAGTTTCGACTGTACTTACAAACGATGACGATGGATTATTAGAATATGACTCTTCATTTGAAACGCCCACAGGAAGGGATTCGTTATTTGAGAATGAGAACACCGAACGCTAACTCAACATCGCGCTAAAGAATACTGTGCTGCTAGAGAATTTTAGCACAGACTTTGATCTTGCACGAAACCCTGCCGAGATGTAATAGTCATTGATAAGAACTTCAGTGTTTTCATGCTTAAAAAAGCCATAGATAGCATAAGTACCACCTACGATTGTATTGTACAGTCAATTGCGCGTTGGCAACCTATTAATTCTAGTTAAATCAGAAAAAATCGCAAAAATCTTTTTATCAAAAAAAAAAAATACTCCAATGTAAGTGATGTTTCCGTGAAACTGCATGATCAGCTCAACACGTGTAAAGGAACAGCATACGCTCCGTGCTTATTTAACGTACCAGAGGAAGAAATCGTCGATGAAATGAGTTCACAAGGAGTAAAAGATGTGTATAAATTTAACAAAACCGTAGACGGTAAACAAAGTGCCTCCCGCCTTATCCTCTTTACATTCGACCGGTTTCGTCCCCCCACTTCGGTAAACGCTGGCTGGTAGTACAATATCAAAGTAGATGGATACTATCCAAATCCCAGGCGGTGTCGCAATTGCCAAAAAATTGGTCACACTGTCAAACGGTACCCCCTCGTGTGAAGGCTGGACTTCCCCCCCGCACTCGACTGAAATGCACACGCATCTCATGTGCCAACTGCTCCGAATACCACCCATCATCTTTCAAAAACTGCCCGAAGTTCATCCAAGAAAAGGAAGTACTTAAAATCAAAACCATTCGAAAATGTACCATGTCATACGAAAGACAAGTCTCCAGGGAACAGTACCCCCAACAACATCCAACCCAACTTATTCTGAAATTGCAAAAAATACACCGCAAACTGAATCGCCATCCAAATAGGGAAAAAAACCAAAAAAAATAGCATCAAAAACAACTGTAACGGCCCCGCAGCCGCTAACCTGACTGCACAATCAAAATCCTTGGTAATTTCCTACGATGACCCCGATATCGGGCTCGTTTGCCTCGGAATATGGAGGTCGGGGTCAAATCGTTTACCTCAAAAATTCGCTCCAAAAGGGCTTCACACAGTATGTACCCCAGCATACTATACTGTCCAGAAGCCCTCTCTGTCGCAGGCTACATAAACAACTACGATGAGCTCAACTTACTGATAAAAGACGAAGATCCCAGTGTTATATGCCTTCAAGAAACCCATTGCCCATTCGATTCTACACAACTTCTCCGAAAACGTTCAAACCTTATTTTAAAAATCAGCCTTCCAACACTACTGCGAAGCAAGATGTCGGTTAACTAGTAAAATATATATACCAAACAGAGAAATTCCTATTAACTCGAACATAGCTTATTCCGCCATAGAAATTTTACTACCATCAAAGATCTGCATTGTTTCGTTCAATATTCCACCACGGCAAAACTTCTCGAAAAACGAATTGGAGTCAATGTTGAATCACATAAGCCGCCCAGTTATTTTAGCAGGGGATGTGAATTCTTGGAACATTCTTTGGGGATCTTCCACCACGAATAACAGAGAGAAGATTGTGGAAAATTTCATGATCGATTCATAATCGATTCTAATGATGGCTCAACAACCCATTTCTTCACCTACAGCACCGTTACACACTGTGATAGCACCTGCTCTTCCCCAGTGCTTCTTCCCGCCACAATAGCGACCACTTCCCAATAACCATCACCGTAAACTTGGAAACATATTTCAAACAAAATCCTCCTCTTTCGAAATTGAAAATCGATTTGGAGAAAGATCCATCCAGCAACCCAAACAAAGAGGCTGCACTTATTCAAAAATCAATCAGGGCTGCTGCTAATAATACCATGCCAAATTTCGAAAACAGCTCAAAATCGCTAAAGCAAAAACTTTTGAAGATTTACCTCTAGCATCAATTATAACACCTCCCCAGCAAAAATTTGGAATAGAATTCGACGTTTAAGAAGTAACCCCACCTCACTTGCCATAAAATACAATAAAAAACCGACACAAACACCCTCCGATCCATCTCAAATTGGCAATTACAGTCCGTTTGATTAGATCGTATACGCAAAACTCGGTTTGGAAGTGGCATTTGCATTAGCAGATAAAAAAATACTTCTGCTAAGATGCTTTGAATAAAAAAATTTAAAGAGTGTTCAATTGTTGTCAGAGGCGGAAGTATTTTAAAATGAGTGTCGCGTTTGCATCACGTTATGAAGCAGTATTCTTGTGCACGCATCCAAAAGGACCGAAAATGTCATACGGAGCAGCTGCTAAATACATGAAAAAGTCAAAAGCATTTGTTAGCAAGTGGGTGCACCGTTATTCCCAAGTTAAAAATGTGGATGATTTCCCGGATCGTGGGTATACGCCAAAAACAACAAAAAAGCATGACAAAATGATTCTACGCGTGTTTGAAAAAATCCTCTTCTATCGTTACGTGGAGGACAAGGGATTTTACGTAAAAGGGGTCTAAATGTGTGTTATGATACGATACGAAGTCGTTTACTAGCCAATAATGTAAAATTTCGGGCGATGGCGATGGCGCGATAATTAGCTCATTGGACTATCACGCAGACAGTCTGGGTTCAATTCCTGCTGGGTCATTAACAATTTTTCAAATCGCCATCACCCTTTCGGCGGGCAATGGCAAACTCCCGAAAGTAAAATTGCCTACGAAAAAGCTTCTAAGGAGTGCCGTTCGGACTCGGCGATAAGCCGTAGGCCCCGCTCAGATGTGACTAGAATGACAACATGAGCAACACAAATGAGTGTCAAGAAGCTAGGCCATGGCCCATACAGAGCTGCCAGCGCCACAGTTTTTTTTTTTTTTTTTTTTTTTTTTTTTTAATGTAAAATTTCGAAGCACAATAAAGAAACCACTACTGTCAAAAAAAACACGTAGAAAAACGACTCTGTTGGGCCACTGAGAATTTGGACTGAGATTGGAACAACGTTATTTTTTCGGATGAAGTTTCTTTTTGGGCATGGTCTCCTATCTCTATACGAGGTGTGATCAAAAAGTAAGGTGACTTTTTAAATTTCGCGCGAGTTATGGATATGGTTTCAATAAAAAAAGAAACACGTGTTTTTCATTTAAAGACTTAAGTTTTTTATTAAATTTTTTTTCTTTTGGGTTTTAATTTGGTCTGACGCCACTGATAGCCAAAAATCTTCTGCACTCAACTTAAAACTAATTACATTTTTTATCATAATCTTAAAGAGACCACGGTTTCTTATCACAAGTATTCTTCTTAACATTGTGAAGTGTTATTGGAATGTATGCACAATACATTTACAGGTGCTTAGATGCAGTGCGTTTTAGATTTATGTTTGTGTTTATGTTATGCATGTAATAAATATAAATGGTGTATACGTTTAGATGAATATATGTCAATGGATGTAATAAACGTTATTGTATATATAGACTAATTGTAAATACATGAGTGTTGAACATATTTAGGTATATACATTCAATAGTGATATCTTATTATTACGAATATATTATAATTACAATATGTATACTTAAAGTATTGAAGTATTAAATACACTAGCATGAGTCTATATATGCATACATATGGTATGTACATGTACGAAATGAGTACGTTACGCGTACGTAACTCGCGCTCAGAACACTCTAACTCAAAATTTTTTTTGTTGTTATATTGGTTCACTTGTCACTATCATATATTTACAGTTTTAACCATATAGCAGTTGTTGTTTTTATGTGAAAGGCATAAAAGTTGGACGTGTTTTGTTTACTAGGTGATTTTTTGTGGTTAAAAGTAATGGAGCAAAGAGTTTGTATTAATTTTTGCGTAAAAAATGGTATTAAGTGCTCAGAAACTCTTGAAATGTTGACAGTAGCGTACGGACAGTCAACTTTAAGCAACAAAAATGTTTATAAGTGGCATAAATTATTCCAAGAGGGCCGAGAAAATGTTAATGATGAACCTCGCTCCGGACGACCTAGCACGTCAAACACAGACGAAAATGTTAAAAAAGTTAAAGAAATTGTGTTGAATCGTCTAATCACGATTAGGGAAATAGCGGATGTTCTTGGCTTATCGTTTGGCCCAAGCCAATCAATTTTAACGGATGTTTTGGGTATGAAACGTGTGTCATCAAAATTCGTTCCAAAATTGCTTAATTTTGATCAAAAGCAGCATCGCATGAACATTGCCCAAGACATGTTAAACGACGTCAATGATGATCCTGATCTGCTCAAAAGGGTTATAACTGGTGACGAATCATGGGTGTATGGTTATGACATCGAAAATGCCCATGAAAGGACGAAGATTTGCAACGATTGAGGAGATCAAGGCTGCATCGCTGGAGGAGCTCAAGGCAATACCAAAAAGTGCGTTTCAGAAGTGCTTTGACGACTGGAAAAAGCGCTGGCACAAGTGCATTGTATCAGAGGGGGATTATTTTGAAGGGGATAAAATAAATTTGGATGATTAAATAAATATATTTTTTTAAAAATGAAAAGTCACCTTACTTTTTGATCACACCTCGTACCTATACCTGGTGTACACAATCCAATAAATTAATCCAGCGGACCGTCAAACACCCGGCAAAGTGCACGTTTGGGGATGCTTCTCAAAACAAGGATTTGGCAATTTGTTCATGTTTACAAATAACTTAAACGCACCCAAACATGGTCAAAATTTATAAGAAGGCTTTATTACCATCTGTCCAAAGGTGGTTTAAAAGAAGGAGTGAGAATTGGTTACTGCAAGAAGATAATGACCCGAAACATCGCAGTCGTTTGTGCAGTGCGTGGAAACAAGAAAATGACGTCGATGTTTTAGATTGGCCATCACAGTCGCCGGATGCAAATCTCATTGAAAATGTTTGGGCATTCATGAAGCTAAAGCTCCAAGGAAAGAAGATCTCGACGGTCAAACAATTATCACGAAAAATACGAATTTTATGGAGATCTTTGTCTCAAGATTATGCTATAGGATTAGTAGAAAGCATGCCTCGAAGACTCCAAGCAATTAGTGATAATGGAGGAGAGTGGACAACATATTAATTGAAAAGCATTCAAGTAAATAAACAAAATAAACCAGTACAACTGATTTTTTTTTTATTATTATAAGTTCTTCTTTAATTTTTGTCATATACGATGTTATCAAACAGACTGTACATTGCCCAAAACTGGTCCAACTACTCAGACGACGCAGACTTTAAGAACTCCTTCAACAACCAAAAATACGAGGCCATTGCATACACCACAGTCACGTGTGCCAGTACTCCACTCCTATCCTCAATTCATCGAGAGAAATATCTCCAAGACGGAACTCGAAGCATGCCTAAAAGCAAACTAAAAGGGTTAACCCCCAGCAGGGATATCCAATGATTAAAAATCTCCCAAATGATGCAAAATAAAGACTTCTCAGACTTTTTAACACCATTTTTATTACAGGTTTCATCCCAAGATACTGGAAAAAAAAGCTTATATAAGTAATACTCATTCCTAAACCCAAAAAAGACAAATATACAATAGAGGGTTACCGCCCACACTCTCTAATCCCATGCGCTGCAAAGGTGCTCGATAAAATAGTTGCAAAACGAATTCTTTGATATGCAAGAATCAAAACATTACGTTAGTCGGAACCAAGTTGCATTCAAGGCTAATCGAGGCAGCACTGATGCCCTACTCTACATAGATAATTACTAGTAAGTTCCAAAAACCATGTGTCAATACTTACCCTAGACTTCGAAAAAACGTTTGACAGAACGGGAATTCATGTCGTTTTAAATAAACTTATAGAATGGGGTGGTGTTGGCCCTACAATTTTTTACTATGTGAAATCGTTTCTTAGTAATAGGAAATTTTGTATCAAATCTAATAATTCCTATTCTGCCACCTTGCCCCTTTATAACGGGATCCCCCAAGGATCACCTTTATCCGTCATTTTGTTTTCTGTTGCATTCGACTATATAAGCGATATCTTATCAAAACACATACACTGCCTATATGCAGATGACATATACATATTACGCAAAAACCAAAATATAAACGAAATAAAAATATTATAATAATCAATAATCTAACGCATTTAAAGATATTTTAAAATGGGAAAAATTTTCCGGAGCCAAACTCTCGTTACCAAAATGTAAAGCCCTACATCTTCTTCTTCTTATCCTTTTTTTAACCCTTTCCTCGTTATACGAACTTATGCGTAACGAGTTTCTCATTTTTACTGCATCGCTGGTGCTCCGCTTATGGGGTTGGCTAATGTCGCAGACCGCAGAACGCGTCTACATAATGCTCGGTCTAGGATCGCTTCAGTGGTTAGCCCCATGCGTTGTTACGCATTTGCCATCTGAGAAATCCAGGAATTCTTTTTTCGACCTCGTTTTCTTACAGTTGGAGTGACCGTAGTTAATAGTGCCTTTTTAACCGGATTTTCCGCAGATCTTCTTTGAACGTGGCAATACCAGCTCATTCTATTCGCCTTAAGCTGTTCGATTACCGAATTCTTTATATGTAGACTTCCTCTTATACGCGTAGATCTAATGCAATCGCGTTTAGTGTCTCTAGACATCCTTAACATTTTCATTTCCACTGCCGTCATTTTGTTTTCAAACGATTCGTACATCGTCCAGCACTGCGAACGGTATATAAGAGCTGGTCTAGCAACCGTGGTGTAGAGTTTCCCCTTTAATTTAAGTGGAAATTTTCGGTCGCAAAAGATTCGCGAATTTTCCCGCCATTTAACTCACCCCACACGCACTCTGTGGTTTACGCCGTCGTCACATTTCCCTTCCATTTTAACGATTGATCCTAAGTACTTAAGGATAGTGCTTTTCGGAAGAACTATTCAGTCTAACATTATACCCGGAACAGGTCGCAACGGATGCGCAACGCAAATGGGCACGTCAAATGCTCCGTATTTGAACGATTTATTTTAAACCCGTTTCTCTCTAGCGCATTTTTCCATGAATCTAAGGCATTCTGTAAATCTTCGACGTTACCGCTAAGTATAACTGCGTCGTCAGCGAAGAGAATTGGCGTGACATTTATTTCGCGCATGCAATCTTTTAAAAGATAGTCGAATACTACGTTAAAGAGGAAAGGGCTACGCTTCCTTGATGTACTCCGACATTAACTGGAAATCCTCTCGTTAGTCCGGCAGAGCTTTTAGCTCGTTTCCGTACATGTCTTGTATTATTCTAACATACGTTTCCGGTACGTTTTGAGACCTCAGCGCGGCCCATATGAGATCCCTAGACATTCTATCGAATGCCTTCTCGAGGTCGATAAATACCATGTGTAAATCCTTAGACGAATCTCGGTGCTTTTCCATTATTATTCGTAGGCTTTGGATAGCGTCCACCGTCGATCTTCCTTCAACAAATCCACACTGGCTATTATCGAGCTTTATTATTTGCCGAAGACGTTCGTTTAAGACTCTTTCGACGATTTTCATTGTGTGTGACATAAGCTTGATTGAACGGTAGTTGATGCATTCTCGAGTGTCGCCTTTTCCCTTGTATAATGGAACGAATAAGCTACTTCTCCATTGATTCGGCATAGGTTTTTCACATTTTAATTTATTTAAAAGTTTCGATAGCCATTCGCTGCCGATTCCCTCCATCTTCGACCAAAACTCTGATAGAATGCTGTCTGGTCCCGCCGCTTTCCCCCGCTTCATTTTTCCGATTGCTATGCTTATTTCTTCGATTGCAAAGTCCGAAACTTCCTCCTCGAATAGACCAGCTGCACGATATCACGTGAAAACTGTGTGTTAAGCAACTCCTTGCAGTATTCAAGCCACCGGTCACAAATTTCCTTCTCATTTGTTAATAATCGACCGTCTGCATTTTTTATGTATTTCGGCGAGGTTATTTAAATCGAATTTTTTTGGCTCTGTGCAGCGAGGCTTAAAAATATTTGGCACTGTTGTATTGGACGACGTTTGACCTTCTTGTATAGCTTGTCTTCTATCTGCCGATCGTGAGGATATTTGTTCCAACTCCTGGTCCAGGTGCCGCTCGAGTTCGAGCCAGGACTTTCCTTGCGATCTTTTTAAGGGGCTCATATTCAAGAGCCAGTCGAGCTTTTTCGATATCGTCGCTCCGATCGCATTTTGTCCACGCTTGAAATGCATTCTTCTTGTCGGCCACAGCTCGTTTGGTTTCGTCATTCCACCACCATGTTTCTTTGCCGACGTGATGGTATTTCGATATAGTCCCCAGATGGGATTTTGCGAGTGTTATGCATTCCTCGTGCATGCTGTTCCACATTTCATGCGGGCTAAGTGAGTCTGCTATACCGTACATGTTTGTCGCAAACATTCTTGTACACCTAGCGCTATAAATGTTAACAATGTAGAAATAGAAAAGTTAAAAATTAAAAAATACTTGGACTGATATTTAATCAGAAATACAATAATAATACGGCATCTAGATCTATGGCAACTCTCCAAAGTCAAGTCTTCAAATTATAAAACCAATTTACTATCAAGCAGCCAGACCAGCGTCGGGGCTTTTGCACAACGCCCATAAAAAATGTATTGGCTAAAGCAGGTCTGCCTACTATCGAAGAGCGAAGAGACTCAGTGATATCAAAACTTTTCCCGAAACTCACTTTTTGGAGCAACTCAGTAATCGTCCAATTTACGCTGGTACGCAAACGGGTAAATAGAATTCCTTCCGTCATCTATAATATTGTGGGATATATGTGATTAAATCAAGAATCCAGTGTTGCATAACTTTAGAATCATACAAACTCTCCACGTTGGAGAGTTAATTATTACCTCTGTTTCAAACCAGAAGTTACGAGAAAGAACTAGAACCCGACAAATGTGGTATAAATACAGGATGAGAAACAGCGTACGACAAGTTGATATTTGGAAAGCAAGAAGGAGCTAAGTCTTAGTAGTGAAAGGATAAGAGATTTGAATTGTGAAATAGTAGTGTAATCGGCTATCAATTAATTGAAAGTTGTTTTTTAAAATAATAAATAAATAATAAATAGAGTGTTTTGAAAGAGAATAACGTTTTATCATTTCGAACCCTAGCCGAAATATTACATTGGTGTCAGAAGTGGGATAAAACTTATTCTAAGTGCTGTGAAAAAAAAAAAAAAAAAAAAAAAAAAAAATTGTAAGTACATTGCTACAGCTTAGTATACCACAGCTGAAAGCTAGAGAAGCGGAATCTCTCTGCAGCTGCAGGAAAAAGTGATTTGATTCTTCGGCTACAAGAAGCGATCGAAAAAGATGGAAAAGATCCGAAATCCATTTTGTTCGACTTGGAAGAGGAGCTTGTAAGCACAGGGGTTGCCATGTCTGCCATGATGGAATTACTCCTTGGATTGAATTCTAAGTTAGAAGAACAAAGGAGAAGTATGGATTCTAAGTTTGAGAACAGAAGAATTCCATTGTTGCTGCACAGAAAGACATTGTTGAAGAAATCAAGAATTCTCTAGAAGGAAAATTCGAAATAATCGATCAAAAATTAAATATGTACGAGGCACAATTCGAGAAGGTTGAACACAATATTGAGAATCTTGCTAAAGAACTAGAGAGGGTAGAAACAGAACGTCCGAGAAAATTCTACAAACTGCCCTAGAAGGAAAGAGATGCAACCGCCTGTTTTTGATGGCCAAACATCGTGGCCCATATATAGAAGACAATTTGATGCAGCTGCCATGACCAACAACTGGGACGACGAGGAAATGTCGTTGCGCTAACGCTGGCACTGAGAGGTACAGCTGCGGAATTGCTGCAAACCACCTCAGAAGACAAACAACGCAACTACAACGCTTTGGTTAAAGCCATAGAAATGCGCTTAAGAGATTACCATATGCAGCAAGTTTGCAGAGTCCAGAAGAGGGGGCCTGCAGTTACAGGCCGATATCGAACGGTTGGCGCATTTATCTTATGCTAACACCGGAGAAGACCTTATCAACGAAATGGCTGTAGAGACGTTCACCCAAGCGATTGAAGATAGGCAGTTGCAAATGGCTGTAAGAATGGCTGGAAAACGAACCCTCCCTGAGGCCCTTGCATTTGCCCTGACGATGAAAGCTGCCGACCAAGCATCTCAAGGAATCCACCGCGTGAGAGAAGTAACAGCCGTGGAATGCTCATGCCAACGAGCAGACGTCGTGAAGCGGAACAGTGTGCGTGGAGGACAAGTCCGTTGTTGGAACTGCAACAAAATAGGACATCTGCAGCGTGAGTGCAGGTCTCCACTTAAATAACGCAGTTGTCCACAATGCGCTGCTAGGAGGCGTAACGAAGAGGCATCTGGCAGGAATAACATCTATCCCGTAAGCAGCGCAACGTCAAGTCAACAAGCGAGAAACGTGTAAGAACCAACTTCGAGGGGCAGAAGTCGGTTTCTGGAATTGACGCCCCCAGGATCAAAATCCAAGTCTCCCAAACAAAACGAAATAACAAGAGTCTTACAGTGGAAGCCCGCATAGGTCACAATAAGT
Source organism: Volucella inflata (assembly GCA_928272305.1). Lineage (NCBI taxonomy): Eukaryota > Metazoa > Arthropoda > Insecta > Diptera > Syrphidae > Volucella > Volucella inflata. Next base: position 78,763,915 of record OV743716.1, on the reverse strand, counting down.
GTGTGGCTACCATTGACACCGGTGCCACTGCCTCTATTATAAGAAGGGATATCGCTCATGATTCATGGCTTCACAATACCAGTAGCTACTGCTTGAAAACAGCAACAGGAGCGACAGCAAAGGTATATGGAGAGGTTGTTCTTACGATCAATCTGGTAGGACTAACATTCACCAAGTATTCCTAGTGGCCGACATATGCGACGAGTGCATTATTGGAGTACTTAAGTACATGTATGTTGAGATTCCGATGGCGTACGGGAATGAGAACGCCACATGCCTTAGGACATTAGTCACCATGGATGAGATCTTACCACCTTCCGCAGAGACACTTATTTGGGCGAAGCTGGAAGGTGATTTTGGGAGCCATCGATTTTATTTGATTGAGCCGGACTCTAAAAATCATTATCAGAACTACGTCGTGAGAAAGATGCTCGTTGGGCCGAAATGCAGAATCTTGAATGTGGGAAATAAGAGCATTAAACTAAAGCAAGGACAATCGATCGGAGCATGCGTACCGATAACTGCTGTCACCAAGTTGTTGAAGGAAAATGCTGCTATATCTTTGCCATCAAGTAGCACAGCCGAGTTGAAAAGAACTATACTCAGGCAAACCGAGCTGAATCAGGAGCAACGAGCGATAGCAGAGGAACTAATCAACGAATTTGCAGACGTATTTGCCTCGCAGGACGGCGAATATGGCAGCACACATTTGGTACAACACCGAATAGACACTAGAGACGCAAGACCAATATGTCAACCTCCTAGGCGTTTACCATTAGCTAAGCAGATGGAGGTTGCAGAAATGGCTTCGACTATGGAAAAGGAAGGGTTGAGTGAAGGCTCTAAGAGTCCGTGGGCATCAGCCGATGTACTGGTCAAGAAGAAAGACGGCACCAATAGATTCTGCGTGGGTTATCGCCAGTTAAATAATGTCACCAAGAAGGGCAGCTACTAGCGTACCCTACTCCAGGAGAAACATTTATTGTGAATGCATATGCCAGTAACGTCGGAATTGGAGCTGTTCTTTCGCAGATGTATGACGGGCAAGAGAAAGTAGTTTCCTACTTTAGTAAGGTGCTCTCTAGGCCAGAAAGGAACTGCTGTGTTACCAGGCGGGAACTTCTTGCTTTGGTGTTGGCAAATCCTTAAAAATCCTGAAGGACAAGTCGCAAGGTGGATTGAACGACTCCAGATTACGACTACGAGATGCAGCATCGAAAGGGAAGCCTTCACTCTAATGCGGATGCTCTGTCGCGGCGACCTTGCAAATCTGATAGCAAACATTGCGCACGACAAGAAAAAGAAGCGGTATCCACCCAACGGCTAACAGCTGAGCCCACTGAGGGTTGGAATGAAAGTGAAATGAGAAACGCCCAAAAAGAGGATCCGGATATCGAGCCAATACTCGCGGAAAAAACATAAAGAAAAACCAGATTGGCACAGCGGGACTCGCTTCATGTTCAAGATGGTGTTTTGAGGCGAAGGTGGGAAAGCTCGGATGGAAAGTCGTTTGTGATAAAGCTCGTTGTGCCAAGGTCGATAATCAGTGACGTGCTAAGGGAACTGCACGATGGAGTATCCGGAGGCCACTTGGGAGTGAATAAGACGTTGGAAAAGGTGCGAGAACGTTTTTATTGGGTGCACGCCAAGGACGATGTAGAAAATTGGTGCAGAAAGTGTGTCACCTACGCCGCCAGTAAAGGCCGAGGGTTAAAACTCAGGGCAGAATGCAGCAATACAACGTTGGAGCGCCCTTCGAGAGAATCGCAGTTGACATCGCAGGACCGTTTCCTGAAACCGAAAAATAAAATCGCTACATTCTTGTTGTTATGGACTACTTCAGTAAGTTGTGCGATCACAACGGGATTCCACGAAGGAGATCCAGTGTAGCTATATAACCATCTTAGACGGAAAAGGGTATCACCCAAATTACAAGAAGACTGGGATGGACCCTATAAAGTGGTAAAACGCATCAACGATGTTGTCTATTGCATTCAACGAGGAAGAGGCAAGATGAAAGTGGTTCATGTTGATCGGATACATCGCTATATTGGGCAGAATGTCGAAGAGTTTGTTCGGGACGGGGATATTGTGGTATATATGTGATTAAATCAAGAATCCAGTGTTGCATAACTTTAGGATCATACAACCTCTCCATGTTGGAGAGTTCATTATTACCCCAGTTTCAAACCAGAAGTTATATATACAGGATGAGAAGCACCGTACGACAAGTTGATATTTGGAAAGCGATAGAGAAGGAGCTAAGTCTTAGTAGTGAAAGGATAAGAGATTTGATTTGTGAAATAGTAGTGTAATCGGTTGTCAATTAATTGAAAGTTGTTTTTTAAATAATAATAAATAGAGTGTTTTGAAAGAGAATAGCATTTTATCATTTCGAACCCTAGCCAAAATATAACAATATCCTTAACCCGGAGGTGCCTGACGTCCTACATGTGGGTCGGTCAGAGCAACAACAAACTTAAATAAACCGTTTGCCACATCCTGTATGTTTATTGTTTTATTGTATTCAGATTTTGTCAATCTACACTGTAGGTCGTCGTTTTTGGCCAATTAGTAAAGAAAAGTGTCACTCAACTGTGTTTAGTTTTATCATTGTATACGAAACTAATAGTACTATCATCAAGCGATATTTTTTGGTTTCCACTTTGACCGCCTAGGTGGCGAGCTCTCATTTCTCGCAAGCAAATGAAAATGTTATTACTCTCTGAGAATGGAGTTAAAATGACAGGATAAGTGAGTGATGAGTGCAAACAAAGTCACAAAACCTGTTTTGGGTTTCCATTCCACTCTGAATTTTAATTCACATGTTACGCAACTGAGTGAAGGAAAGTGGCAAGGACATGAGTAAAGAAACTGATTTAACGACAAGAACTGTGGTCTTAGAATATACGAGGGCGGGTCAATAAGTCCGTGACTTTTAGAATTTCTGACCTCTTTACTGAAACAGCAACACTGCTCCTGTCAACAGGCATCTGTCAGTTGACTCCTGTCAAAATTTAAACTTGCTGCGTCAGTTAGTTTGTGTTTGACAGCTATTTTTATCAGACTACTCACTAATTTGAGGAGAAAATGGAAAAAAGTGAATTTCGTGTGCTTATTAAGCATTATTTCTTGCGAAAAAAAACCATTACCGAGACCAAGGCTAAGCTTGATAAATACTATGGGGACTCTGCACCATCGATTTCAATGGTAAAAAAGTGGTTTACTGAATTTCGTTGTGGCCGTACAAGCACTGAAGATGCCGAACGTCCTGGACGCCCAGTTGAGGTCTCTACACCCGAAACAATCGAACAAATTCACGATATGGTGTTGGCCGACCGAAGATTGAAAGTGCGAGAGATTGTGGAAGCCGTAGGGATCTCGCATGGCTCAGTGGTTTCAATTTTGAATGATCACTTGGGCATGAGAAAGCTTTCCGCAAGATGGGTGCCGCATTTGCTCACAGTCGACCACAAACGCAATCGTGTAACAACTTCACAGGAAGGTTTGGCGTTGTTTAATCGCAATATGGAGGAGTTTTTGCGCCGTTTTGTAACCGTGGACGAAACATGGATCCATCACAACACACCAGAGAACAAACAACAGTCAAAACAGTGGGTTTCTAAGGGTGACTGTTTTTTGGGATGCACGCGGGATAATCCACATTGATTACCTTCAAAAGGGAATAACAATCAATGGGGAATATTATGCCAACTTATTGGACCGATTCAATGACGATTTGAAAAAAAAACGACCTCATTTGGCCAAGAAAAAAGTTCTTTTCCACCAAGCCAATGCAAGGGTGCACACATGTGCAGTTGCCATGGCAAAAATCCATGAATTGGGCTATGAATTGCTCCCTCATCCACCCTATTCTCCAGATTTGGCTCCGAGCGACTACTTCTTGTTCCCAAACCTGAAGAAATGGCTTGGTGGAAAAAGATTTGACTCCAATGATGAAGTCATCTCGCCAACAAAGGCCTATTTTGAGGACCTCGACAAATCATTTTTTTTGGAAGGGATAAAAAAAAATTGGAGAAGCGTTGGACAAAGTGTATAGAGCTCAAGGGAGACTACGTTGAAAAATAAAATTATTTTTTTATCAAAAAATCTGTGTTTTAATCCAAAAGTCACGGACTTATTGACCCGCCCTCGTATGTATATGAAAATGACAGCCTTCAACAGAAATTAATATTTGGAACCCTTTCCGCAAATTTATCGTGAGCAACAAATGATTAATTTTACAGGAAAGGTTTTTTGTTTTTTTCTGTATATTATAAGCAAAAGGGCGATTTCTGGTTTTAATCATGTTTGGGCCAGTAGAATTCGATGACATTAAGTGAGATATTTTTCGCAAGGAATGAAAAGTTTTTGTCGTTTGCGATATTTTCGCTGTCATGCTCTCAAATTTGTCAAAAAGTTTGTGGCGCTTACGATAAAATTAAAGAGCAATAAAGATTTTACTCGAAAACAAAATAACATTTGATTTATTTCACTATGGAATAGAATAACACGGGACGATTGCCGAAGACCGTGTGTACCTACATATATATACATATACATATATATATATATAGTAGGGTCAGTTGGGGTAAATGTAAACATGGGGCAAATGTAAACGACCGTAATTTCAATATTTTAAAACAAACTGTAGGAGCCCAGACTAATAATATGTTCCCATCTACCCCAGTATTTTTAAAAACTATGGGGTAGATGTAAACACAACCCTAAATCACATTTGAATTATTATACCTTAATTTGGTCATTATTAGTAGGTTTATCGCCGAACCTATGTAGGTTATCTGGTAAGTTATAATATAATATCCGTTTTACAAAGTTAAAAAAGGTACAAATTCAATATTATTTATTTTCCTGAGAAAATGTGCCTTAAAGAAATTGCAGAAACTGTTCACATTTATCCCAACTGACCCTATGTACCTATCTACAACCGATTCCTATAACTTGAATTCAAATATTCTTTTCCACGTCACCCAATGAGGTAGAATATAAAACGCGTTTTTTTTATAAAGTCCCCTTTTTTTTTTTTTTCCATGCATTTTTATTTAAATTCATTTGTTAATACTTAAGTGCTAATTTTTCTTATTTTTACTTACTGGCCCTATAAGAGCGCTCTAAGCTAAACATAAAACTTAACTATGTCTTTCGACGTAACCTAACTGTTTTTTTTTTATATATATATTTTTTATTTCATGTACATTATACTTAGAACTAAGAAAATATAAATTGTTTTAGCAAAAACTTAGTGAAATGACATTTCGTTCATATAAAACTTAAAACTACTTACAAAATAATTCTTCGACTACTTAGATTATCTTAAACTACGATACGTAATTAAATACGTACTTTTTTTGTTTTTTATGCTACCCATCTCTTTTTTTTTTTTTAATTATTTTTTTTCTTTTTAAAAATTATCTTAACACTACATTAACCTACCTAAACTATGTAAGCCGGCCATGACTTAAAATTTAAGTAAACCGACTTTGCGTCTTATCGACGCTACCTCGAATTAGAAGGAAACGACGAAAGAGCTCCCTCTCTTTCAATAAGCCACCAAAATTCTTGGTGCTGCCGAGCAACGTCTGTCAAATCGCGACACCCTACCGCCCTACTGAGCCGGAGACGCTCCGCACTGCCGTGTGCGACGTCTCTGTCGTAGTTGAGTCGCCTGTCTGCAGCTGTTCGACCAACGTGAAAGATTAGCGGCACTGCTAATTTGTCCTGGATCAGCCCTTTTTTATCAAAATAGAGGAACGCTTCTGGGGGAATAAAGCCGCTAAAGCGCACACTCTCGTGATATAGATAGTTAGGGTAATAAGCCCCGGAGATCAGATTGTTCGTCGAAGCCATTGCTCTAGCAATGTGACTTCGTGTCAGCTTAATGACGAAATTTTTCACTCTAATTAGGTTCGCCCTGTTGTACAGGACCTCGTTAGAATATTTTATGTACTCCGATTCTGGTGTTCTGTACAAGCGAAGACAAGTCCTAAGACAAGCCCTCTCAAACACCCGAATCTTTTCCATTAAGCTTGCTCTCACGTTAAACCACACGGAACATCCAAATACAAGCATAGGCCGGATAAGGGCCATGTAGCAGATTACTTTTACCCTCGCATCGAGTTGCCTGCTATAAAATAGTCTCTTTGTAAGGGCAAATGCACCTTTGGCTCTGGCCAGAGCAACATCGATATGTTTGTTAAAATATAGATATTGATCTAGCCAAATCCCAAGGTATCTGACTACATTTCGACAAGCAAGTGGTTGCCCGTGTTGTCCCACGATCGAAAATTTTCGCCAGTTCTTTCTGGTATCCGCAGAGGCCCCAGTCAAATGTGTCCTAAACAAAATGGTTTCCGACTTCTGAAAGTTGACCTTCAACTTCCAGTCATCGCAATATCGTTTAATCTTATCGAAGTCACTTTGCAAGAGCATATTAATGACCTCGATTTTTGGACCTGATCTGTAAGCTTTCAAGTCGTCTGCGTACAAAATCATGGTGAAGTGAACTCACAAGATCGCTTGTGTAAATGTTAAAAAGGATCGGCGAATTAACCGCACCTTCTTGCAGACCATTTTTAATGTTAAACGTTCTAGCAGAAGTCGCATCGCCATTCTTGACGATGAACTTTCTACTGGAGAGCATATCAAAGAGAATATACAGCAACGGTTTACATATGCCCGGCCTGTTCAACTTGAAGAAAAGGCCTTCTAGCCATACGGTGTCAAAAGCCTTCACCAAGTCAATCAAGCAGGCTCCTGTGCGCTGTTTCTTGCTATTGTTCCACTGGATATCGGATACCAGTTTAGACGCGGTATGTGATATATCATGTCCCGCCTTAAAACCGAATTGATTATCTGGAACTATATTTTTGTCCTCAACCCACTTAGTCAGGACTCTATTGATCACTTTTTCGAAAACTTTGCTGATATTCGGAAGGAGACTTATCGACCGAAGATTCGCCGGATTGGACATGTCTTTATCCCTTTTGGAAATGGGATGCACTACCGCTGTTTTCCAATGCATTGGATAATAGGCATTATTCAAAGCATTATTAAACAGGATGGTATAAATGTCCACCACTTCTGGTGGGAGATGTCGAAGCACAATGTTCGGTATTCCATCGGTTCCCACTGATTTCTTACTTCTTAGTGATACGAATATAGTTTGGAGCTCTTCCTTCGAAATGAACGGGGGAAGATCCCTTTCGTCGGCGATGGCCATATTTTCGTCATTGAACTCAGTGAACCCTGAGCTCTCGAATCGCCAGTGCTCTATATCATTTCGAAGGTAGGAATTGTACAAAAGAACCTGATTTTCCAGGTCGCGGTTACAACCAATGACAACATTTGCCTTGTATACTTCCTGGAAAATCGCTCCTATGGTCTCAACCTTCTCCTGCGGATCTTCGACCACGAAGAAGTTGTCATCGTCTGTTGTTCGAGGGATCTTTAGACATGGAAGATCGTTTTGATCTTTCCTCCGAAATATTTTATTTATTTACGGAAACATATTCGGGTTACTAGTGTTTACAGCCCGAATTTTATTGTTCCAATACAAACTTACAGACGCGGAGGACTTACCGAGGTATCGTACTGTCCATTGTTCGTTTTATGGTCTCGTCTATTTGTTTTAGGTACTTGTCAATCTCCTCATTTGACAAATTCCTATTGGACGGCGGGTGTAGCGAATTCGAGGAGAGTGCTCTCGTCAATGTTCTTGAGAAGTGAGTCCAACGTACCCTACTGTAGTTGAAAGAATACCTTTGAACAAACTCTTCCAATTCCGCAATTTCGTTTGGAACAGTTATTTCGGTACTAAGACCGCAATGGTCACTGTCATATACGAACGTGCGTAGACAGTTTATAGTATGTTGAGTCGTGTCTGTCAGTTGTACACGTGTGTCGAATAGCAGCAGATCCAGATAGAAGTCGTGCCTGGGAAACGACGGACTATCCGTCGCCTTAAGACCGAGTCGGTACATTACACTGTGCTGTCCCCACCAATTAAGTAGCAGGTTCCCTCTATTGTTTGGAGTATTATTTCCCCAATCTCCATGTTTGGCGTTGAAATCTCCGCCGATTATGAAGTAATTCTCCTCGGATTCCAGCCTGAGGAATCGAAAAAGTGTCTCGAGTTCTGAGATAAATAAACTGGATTGAGTAGCTTCAGGTGCATAGACGGAGACCATGTACAACCGTTTTCCACTACGGAGCGGGATGTACACAATGCATGCCTCAAGCACCTGGAACCTACGCACTACACGGCTATACACTCTTTTAAATCGCAAACTTTTTCTAATGAAGATTGCAACACCACCTCCTTGCGTAGAGTTAGGTCGGTTTCTTCTTAATATTTTATATCTTTAACCAAAAGCACATCAGGGACTTGGTCTTTGAGCAACTTAAACAGTGCGGCTCTTCGTTCGATCCTTATCAAAGAATTTACATTCAAAGCAAGGACCTTTAGGGTTCGCTCCGCCATGTTCGTACACATTACGACTGGAGGCGCGTTAGGGCCGGCAGCAACGCGTAGATTTGGTCTACACGCGTGGTCTGTTCCGTTATCTGACGTTGAAGCTGAGCCATCTGCCCCTGAATAGAGAGCAAGATAGCTAGCATATCAGAAGTTGCTTCAGGTGCTCTAGGCGCAGGGGCCTGAGAAACAACCTTCGCTAGTTGTGCCGTACTACCTCTACCTGACGCCATTTGGACGTTAAACCTCCACTTTTTGCTGCCGGGCTAAATTTATTGTCTTTATGTATTGAAACTTAGGACAACCCCGATAGTTTGCGGTGTGTCCCGCGTTCTTGCATAAAGCACACGAGAGCTGACTTCTTTCTGTCGTACCATCTCTACCCAGAGAGCATTCCTCTGATTTGTGGCCCTTTCCACACTTCACACATCGAGGCTGCATCTCGCAGTTCGACGGGCCGTGTCCGAACCTTTGACAGCGAACGCATTGCAAAATGCTATCGCTCCTTTTTACTTTTTCCCATTTTATAGACTGATAGTTTAGGAATATAATGCTCCTTAAACTATCAAGTTTACTATTGGGAGTGAGCTGAACAAGGAAGAGCGGTAGTTTCCGTTTCCCCCTTTTGGCTCTAGCCGTGACGAACGGCTTAACCCCTACGAATTTCAGCTCGTCGCACTCTTTCTCTTTCAACAGTGCGAGGAGCTCCTCCGGATCAGCCGACGGTTCTAGACCCCTCAGCAGCATCGTTTGCAGCTTATCACATTTAGGGGTGAAGGAGAAGAACTCCGTCGTCGTATCCCTTAGTAAAGCTTTTATTTTGTTATAGCGTTCCACTGTATTACAGTGAATCGCATGTCTGTCTATACTTAAACGCTTAATAAAAAAATTATTGCCTATGGCTGACTTACATAGATCAATGGTATCTCTAAACTCCATTTTATAAGTGTTGATTGGTGGCACTCTTATTTTGCTTGATTTTTGCTGTAGCTGTTGTTGTTGATTTTTCTGCTGCTGTTGTTGTGTTTGTTGTTGTTTTTTCTGCAGCTGGTTTTGTGGTTGTACTTGTTGTTGTTGCTTTTTTGCTGCTGTTGCATTTCTGACTGCTGCTGCTTTTGTTGTTTTTGTTTAGACTGTTGTTGCTGAGTTTGCTTCAACTGTTGTTGTTGGTTCTCTTGTGGTTGCTGTGCTTGTTGTTGGAGTAGGTCGAACTGGAGATCTTGCGTCTCCTTTTCTCTTCTCGCACTTTGCTTAGCCTTAATCGCCAGCACTCTTTTCTGTAGCTCAACTATGCTGCTTTTAAGAGCTTCAACTTCCTCTTCTTCGTCTTCAGACTCTGAAGCTGCGAGATACGCAAAGCTATTCGTATCTCCCGTATAACGCCCTTCTCCACCGTCGGAGACATATGGGTATTCGTCGCAATCTACTTCGTCACGACGTGTTCTGACTGCTGCTGCTGACGTAGAAGCTCCCTCCCTTGCTCCACCTTACAGCTTTTCAGTTGGAGCTCATAGAGACAGGCGCTTGACTACATTTGGAGTTGGTTTATTTTTCCTTCTCCGTTTTACTGACCAGCCCATCCGCTTGTCCCGCTATGGGGAGAGCGGACTGCTCTTTGTCATCCATCGCCTGATGAACATCCCGTTGCTTATATTTTTGTTAATGTTAAAAAAGTCACTATCTGCCTGCTGGGATTGAACCCGCAACACTACTTTTGCTAATCAGGTGCTACTACCACTAGGCCAATTCGGCTTTACTGATACTAAGTATATAAATGGTACTTTTATTGCGCACAAGAGAAAACAGAAACACGTCCGTTTACCACGGCGGCCTACGAACGAAGGATTATAAAGTCCCCTGTACGCATAGTCCTTGCTTTTTAATAAGTACTAAAGAAATAAAAATATTTATAAAATAAATACACTTGCGGTCATAAAAACAGCACCACCTAATGAGTTCTCAAAAAATGCATAAGTACATCAGATCGTAAGGGTTTTTTCCCATACTAATGAAGGGTATTCCCCATAGCCGAGTTCGGCCTCGTATACAGTGCAAAAAAAATCAGTTTGAATTGAGTTGTGAACAGTAAAAAAAAGTGAAATGTCTGGTAAATATCATTAACTGACTCGAGACGAAAAAGTTCAAATATTGACTTTAGTCGAAGAAGGGCTTGGCTATCGTTTGATGACCTCGGAATTACCAGACTAGACTGGCCAGCTAATTCGACCGATTTAAACCCAATCGAACATTTGTGGCATGTAATGAAACGTAAGGTGGCTGAACATAAACCAGAGAGTAAAAAAAAGCTAAATGAAGTTCTGGAACATGTATGGAATACTGAAATTTCAAGGGATATTACTGAACTTCTAGTAAACTCGATGCCTTCTAGAATAAAAGCGGTTATAACCGCCAAAGGAGGAGCAACTCGGTATTGATATTTTTTTGGTAAAAGTGGCATATCTGAACATCTTATATACACATACATAAAAAATATATCGTTTGATTTTGTTAACCAATGACTATTAAAATATTTTAAAAAAATAAGAAAATTAACTGGTTCTTCTTTCTTTTTTAATATCTTTTTTCAAACATTCAATAAACAGATGGAAATTAGATAGAAATACTTTTAAACTACTGCGGCGTACTCAACAAAAATTTTATTTCATTATAAAAATTATTATCGTAGTTATTAACAATTGTTTAATCATTTTGATATGGTGCGGTTTTTATGACCGCAAGTGTAGTTACTATCCATTAATAAAAAAAAAAGAAGCTTCAGTCAAGGGTTCTTCGTGTCATATTTTTGAAAATTGGCTTTCAAAAAGTGTTTGCATACTTTTGACATAAGCTTCAAATGCTAGAGAAGGAACAGTTAATTTTCCAAATTCGGATGATGTGTCATTAGTGTTGTCTGTTTTGTCTATCATGAACAGAGTACAGTTTTCACAATTAAGTTTCATATGCAACTTAAAAGCTGCAAACCCGGCATAAAATGTAAGTGCCGCTTCTGTGAACATCCTATGGATACAACTATTTCTGTCTCATTGGCATCACCATCAAACTGGTCATCGCAACTACGAGGGCGGGTCAATAAGTCCGTGACTTTTTGAATTTCTGACCTCTTTACTGAAACAGCAACACTGCTCCTGTCAACAGGCATCTGTCAGTTGACTCCTGTCAAAATTTAAACATGCTGCGTCAGTTAGTTTGTGTTTGACAGCTATTTTTATCAGACTACTCACTAATTTGAGGAGAAAATGGAAAAAAGTGAATTTCGTGTGCTTATTAAGCATTATTTCTTGCGAAAAAAAACCATTACCGAGACCAAGGCTAAGCTTGATAAATACTATGGGGACTCTGCACCATCGATTTCAATGGTAAAAAAGTGGTTTACTGAATTTCGTTGTGGCCGTACAAGCACTGAAGATGCCGAACGTCCTGGACGCCCAGTTGAGGTCTCTACACCCGAAACAATCGAACAAATTCACGATATGGTGTTGGCCGACCGAAGATTGAAAGTGCGAGAGATTGTGGAAGCCGTAGGGATCTCGCATGGCTCAGTGGTTTCAATTTTGAATGGTCACTTGGGCATGAGAAAGCTTTCCGCAAGATGGGTGCCGCATTTGCTCACAGTCGACCACAAACGCAATCGTGTAACAACTTCACAGGAAGGTTTGGCGTTGTTTAATCGCAATATGGAGGAGTTTTTGCGCCGTTTTGTAACCGTGGACGAAACATGGATCCATCACAACACACCAGAGAACAAACAACAGTCAAAACAGTGGGTTTCTAAGGGTGAATCGGCGCCAAAGAAGGCCAAGGTGGGTTTGTCAGCCAATAAAGTTATGGCGACTGTTTTTTGGGATGCACGCGGGATAATCCACATTGACTACCTTCAAAAGGGAAGAACAATCAATGGGGAATATTATGCCAACTTATTGGACCGATTCAATGACGATTTGAAAAAAAAACGACCTCATTTGGCCAAGAAAAAAGTTCTTTTCCACCAAGACAATGCAAGGGGTGCACACATGTGCAGTTGCCATGGCAAAAATCCATAAATTGGGCTATGAATTGCTCCCTCATCCACCCTATTCTCCAGATTTGGCTCCGAGCGACTACTTCTTGTTCCCAAACCTGAAGAAATGGCTTGGTGGAAAAAGATTTGACTCCAATGATGAAGTCATCTCGCAAACAAAGGCCTATTTTGAGGACCTCGACAAATCATTTTTTTTGGAAGGGATAAAAAAAATTGGAGAAGCGTTGGACAAAGTGTATAGAGCTCAAGGGAGACTACGTTGAAAAATAAAATTATTTTTTTATCAAAAAATCTGTGTTTCAATCCAAAAGTCACGGACTTATTGACCCGCCCTCGTATTAGTGGAATTCGATACTGCTCAGAATATCTTTACCCATTAAATTATCTTCTACTGGAGCTTCAGTGTGGAATTCTTCATTGTCATCGCACTTAAGATCTTCGCAATCAGCTTCGTGCAATAACGACTCAGCCAAACTTGAATTTTCTGGCGACTTCAAATTTTTGAAAATAATTTGTAGGCTGAAGGGTTCCGTTCGTATTATCCCCTATTTGATCGAGCCATTGAAAATAAATTTTCAGCAACATCAGTATTAAGATGTTCAATTAGAAGGAATTGCTGTTCATTTTTTACTTTTTCCAATATTAGTTCTATAGCAAGTAAAGTTTGTAGTAACCCGCCAAAGCAATATGGCTTCTTCATCTTACCGGTAGATTCCCATAACGATATCCACTGCCTAGCAGTTTTAATGGACTGCGGAGTCTCGCTATGTAGTGAAATAGGGTGTCGACTAGGGTTGCTTGTATTTAAACTGCAACTGTTTAAGTTATCGAAAAGATCATTCATTTTGGTTAAAAAGGCTGCCGTTGAGGCAGCAATCTTCTTGTTCGCTTTAGTTTTAAAACAATTTGCTGACATTGCGTTGAAGACTCCAGCAGCAACATTACCACTAGAAACTCGGGTAGACCATTCCACTGACTATTTTTCAAAGTTGTTCGGGTTTATATGACTCTTGGTTAGCTTAAAGCACACTTGAAAGATGTTCTTGGAATCCTGTTCAAAAGGTTTGCAAAGATCCCCCATGAAACAATATCTTTAGATATTATAATTGGATTTTTAAGCAAACAATTTCGAACACTTTTGAATAAGTGAGGGTAGTCATATAGAAGGAAAATTCGTTGATTTTCAGTATTGAAAAAAGGCTTGTTTTCGTTTGTCCCAAGTATGTTCTTTAGTTAACGCGCCACGATTCCACAAGTAGAAAGATGAGAAGTTACCTTGACTTGATGCATGCACTTGTGGACATTGTATTTCACCACCCAACGAAAGTAGCCGTAACACGAAGCGTGTGGCGGATACTAACAATTGTTTCCCACCACTCGAACTGGGAAACTGCTGATGCAACTTGAAACCCTTACACGCGCTATACACCAAATGCATCGATACGAAGGTGTGGAGTAGGATGAGTTAGACTTTAAGTTTAGTGTTAATTTTGGAATCTTTAAACAGTCTTAAACAATTGGTAGGCGTTTTATTTGAACGAACGGCTGGGTATTTTGTTAGATGTTGTGGTGCCAACATCTTCAACTTCTTCTATTATTGCTGCCTTGGTCACAACTAACAGCAATAACTTGCAGACCACACTCTAAAGTTTTTGATACTGTTAATTTCAATATCTCGGCAATTTCATCACCTTTCGGGCATCCTATAAAATAAGGTGTGGTTTGCTTTCAATTTTTATTTAATACAGTAAGAGTACAGTAAAGTAAACCATTACTTTGGAGGCTACAGTGGCGCGTCTACCGGGCTCCCCGAAGTCAGAAAAGCCATATACCGTGTCGTTTTTAATCTTGTAATCAAGTTCAGGTTTGATTGCCATTTCATAAAAAATTAAAACGCACCTTTTCTCTATGCTTGACATCGTTTCTTCCTTGCTCTTTAAAAGATTAATCATTTGGTTTGAAAAACCGGACGGTAAACTTATGGAAGAATGCCATCGATAGATTGTGCATATAGATGGTATACTAAATCTCGAGCTTACCACATGGGAATATGAGCGAGACTTATAAAAAAAAACTTCAGATAAAAATCTTTTTCGCCGCTGCGAGGAAGAGAAAAACACATAGCAGACATGATGGGCCCAATTTCAGCATTGATGAACAAAATCGATTTATGTAAGAGGAAGTTAGAGGAAAACAATTTTCAACATTTTCCTTCGTTTACTCTCCTTTCGGACGCTAATTATCTTGCCGAGTATAATCCAACTCAACATTTGGAGCTATTCCATCAGCTAGAATTCGAAAGGCGTTTTCACAACATGTTTGTATGCAACCACTCCTTATTTTTGTCAAAAATCCATTCATAAATATCAATGTTTTAAAACTAGCTTGATTAATGCAAGCTCATTGCTTCATAAACAAAGCGGAAGCTGAATTAGAAATTGTTACACTTCGCAGTGATATCATTCTTAAAAGCGCAGAAAATAAAAGCGACGAGGTTTTCAAGCTAATGAATCAAAAAATGAATACAAGAACATACGACCCTGTGCACTCATAATTAAGGCATTTCTCAACATATCTATGTGAATGTGTGAATGACTAGGAAAATGTTCTTTTGATATTGTCACAATCTTTGTATGAACATTTAGAGTTTAGACATTCTGGAAATCAAAAATAACGGAAACTAGCACTGCACTGCCAATGGCTCAGGCCGATGAGGTATTCGGAATGAAATAAACACACACATTCCCCCCAGACCCCACACCTAAGGCAGAGGTGAAAAGGAAATATTATGTTTGTGTAAAATAAGCAAATGAATGTGTTTTGTGCTTTTTTTAGCACATTCCTTTCCCTCCATTTTCATTATCAATCAGATTTACGTGCAGAAGGATCGTGCACCTACCAAAGCAACTGACAGTGTAGCACTGCGTTGCATATGGAGACCATCGATTTCCTCAAGTGATAGTACTATTAGTTTCGTATACAATGGTTTTATCTAATTGCCAATATGACTGAATACGGTATTCGCCTCGCAAAGTATTGTGGTATAGATGCGATAAAATCAAGGATCAAGTGTTGCATAACTTTAGGATCATACATCATTACTAAACTCTCCACGTTGAAGATTTCAGTTATTACCCCAGTTTCAAACCAGAAGTAATGAAGAAGAACTAAAACCCGCAAATGTGGTATAAATACAGGATAAGAAACAGCGTAAGCGAAAGCGATAGAGAAGGAGCTAATTCTTAATTTAAATTGTGAAATAGTAGTGATATCCGTTGTGAGTTAATTGAAAGTCACTTTTTTAGTAAATAGAGTGTTCTGAAACAGAATAACGTTTTATCATTCCGAACCCTAGCCGAAATATTACAGTATGTACTTGTTTTGTGTGTATATTTAGACTTTCAAACTATATTTGTAACGCAGCCACTGACTAACTTTCAAGTCGGCAACATCGTGTACTTATAAATACCCGAGTTCGTTTTGCCCGCTGTTTTCGTTTGTGCGTTTCCCTGTTCTCTGTTTAAATTTTTCTTTCTACTTTACATGAGTGTAATATATAGTGCATAGTGTGTAGTAAACCTCTACATTATGGCCCTATTATGACCCTACGGGCCTTATACTATTTACCTTTGACCTTCTTCGCCCTCCAAATTCAGTTACCATTGGCTGGTATAACGTCAAAGTTTAAGAATATTTTTCCAACCCAATGCGCTGTCGTAATTGTCAATTACTAGGCCACACCACCAAAAAATGCAACGGGAATTCATCGTGCGAAACGTGCAATCTGCACCCATAACTGTCACATGTCTCCCATAACTTCACACCCGTCGCCTATATCAACCATCAGTCAATCACTTTTAAACTCCAATCAATACTTTTTAAAATCATTAGAAAAAGGTGATCATAGCAACTAATCACAAGAATGGCTATCGTTCCATTGACTCTGCTGTTCGGATGGTGAGCCGCTCGGGTTCCTCACGGAACCCTTACGATTCAACAACTGTGCATCAGAGTAACACAAAACACCCCTCCATCTTTATCACCCCTGATTTTGCCAACTATGCCACGGGTCATATTGGACCGAAGTCCCCTACTTTAAATAAAACGCTTTTCAAGGTTCTTCAATGGAATCTCAAAGGTTACTTTAACAACCTTCACGAGCTCCAATTATTAATTAAGGACCACAACCCATCAATTATATCTCTATAGGATACCCACCTCCCAAAAAGCATCTCTCCAAATCCCCCAAAACATTACGCTGCATACCTCCATAACTTAAATTTCATTTCATTTTAGCAAAGCAAGGAACCGGTTTATTGATTGAAAAATCTATCCCGCATAAATCGCTAACAATAAACTGAAGTATTTCCGCAGTATTCAACCGCTACTTTTAAATCTACAACATAGTGAGTTCATTCCACACACCCATATTACTAACGGGCGATTTTAACGCCTGGAACCCACTATGGGGATCACCTGTTTGTAACAGTAGAGGCAAGCAAGTCGAGAATTTTTTAACAAACTCGAACCTTTCGGTTATGAATGACGGCAAACCAACTCACTCCTCAACCCATAGTACGTTCACACATCCAGACATCACAATCATATCCCCTCAATTAATACCTCACGCATCATGGACCATAAGCGAAAATATTCATGGCAGTGATCACTTCCCGATACTAACAACTATCTGCCTTGGGAATAATTCATATGTTTATAAACCAATCACTAAATTTATTACTATTATTATTTACCTAATAACTAATAACTATTATTTATGACCTACCTGCGTAATACAACTTTATTTTTAAATAATTACCAACAAAGTCAAAACGTCAATAGAGAAGCCGCCACGATAACTAAAGCTTTTTCATTTTGCTGCTAACCTTTCAATTCCCCAATCAAAAAATATTCCAGAAAAATCGTTTGTTCCATGGTGGAACTCTGAAATAAGCACATTTCGTAAAAACAAACAAAACCTTTGGAAGCTATTTAAAAAATACCCAACTGAAGCCAACCTAAGTAGTTACCGGAAAGGAAACGCATTATTTCGAAAAAAGCGAAGATCTCTAAAAAAGATAGTTTGCATAAATTTACGTCCAACATAAACCCAGCCCCAACCAGTAGACAAATGTGGAATGATATTAAAACGTTGACAGGACATTATACACCTTGTCAAATCAAAACGCTGTGCACTGACTCTGAAACTATCACCGACCCACATAAAATCTGTGAGTACCTTGCTAAAACCTGGTCTGACTACTCGAACGATTTAAATTGTTCCCCCGACTTCCTTCAAGCTCAACTTTCTACAATAAATAGCCCTACCCCCTTCAATGCTATTAGCTCTTCGGCAAAGTTAATCGAAAAACCAATAAACAAGCTAGAGTTAGTTAGTTGCCTAGATGCGGTGAAAGGAAAAACTCCTGGCTACGACCGAGTCTCCTAAAAAAAAAAAAAAACACTGTGGCGCTGGCAGCCCGGTATGGGCCATGGCCTAGCTTCTTGACACTTATTTGTGCATTTTTGTTACATATGAGCGGGGCCTACGGTTTATCGCCGAGTCCGAACGGCACTCGCTCTTTCGTAGGCAGTTTTACTTTCGGGAGTTTGCCATTGCCCGCCAAAAGGGTGATGGCGATTTGAAAAATTGTTGGTGACCCAGCCTGGAATTGAACCCAGACTCTCTGCGTGATAGTCCAATGAGCTAAATATCACGCCATCGCCATCGACGATTGGTCGCAAAACTAAGAATCTTAAGTTTGTACAACCTCATCTTTGACCAAGGTATAATTCCACAAACATGGAAAACTGCTACCATTATCCCGATCCCCAAACCTAAGAATCAATCAACAGATACAATCGGTTATAGATATATATCCTTCCCCCATGCTTAAGTAAATTATTCGAAAAAATGATATCACGGAGAAAAAAATAATCTCATTAATCCAAATCAAGTGGCGTTTAAACACGGGCGTAGTACGATGGACTCTTTACTCCACATCGATGAATACGTTGCATCTGCACTCTCTGCAAAAAATCATGTCTCGGTCCTTTCACTGGATTTCGAGAAGGCATTTGACCACATTGGCATTCATGTAGTACTTAATAAGCTACTTAAGTGGAGGATTGGACCTAAAATGTATTCCTATATAAAAGCTTTCTTAATCAACCCAAAGTTTAGAGTCAAAGCAAATAACTGCTTCTCCAATGTTCACAATTTGAACAACGGTATACCCCAAAGACTCGCCTCTATCCATGATACTGTTCATAATTGCATACAATGACATAAGCCAAATTATTGCGAAAACTAACAAAATCAATCACATCCTTTATGCAGATGACCTAATTTTGTTATCTAAATGCAACATCACACGCACCCGTGATACAGTTCATAAAATCCTTACGGAGCTTAATACCTGGTGCACTTATTCAGGGTCCATTATATCCCCAAACATAAGTAAACACCTTCATATCTGTAGGAAAACAAGTTGTAATAGTTTTGTAATAAATTTTGGAAATCTTAAAATACATTCTAGGAATATTATTTGACGATAAGTTTAACTTTAAGAAACATTGTTTAGATTTAAAAAATAAACTAGCTACTAGGCTTAATATTATCAGATTCTTAGCTTCCGAAAGTAGTTCAGTTCATATAAATACACTAGTCCACGTAACAAAATCAATTCTTCTATCAAAAAATCGACTACGGGCTGGCAATATACGGTAAATGTTCAAATTTAACACTTCAGCTGAATAAACCACCCTACCATGTTGCTGTCCGAACTAGCTTACATACTTTTACAACTACACCCATATTAAATATTCTTGCCGAGTCTGGACTCCCATGCATCGAGGATCGTCGAAATATTTCAACATCCCACTTGGGTCCGAAAATCTGCGAATCTCACAAATCTCCTATAATTGATGATGCAAAAAACAATCCTGAAACGCAAGAAAATCCCAAAATACCCTTCTATTGCATTCAATGCACTGAAATTCGTGAAAAAAGCAGGTCTACATCTTGTATTACAACACCACGACGCCAAAAGAAACGTTTATCCAACTGTTTCAAGAAACGATTAATAGCTGCAGCAATAACTTATGGGACATAATATACACCGATGGTTCTAAGAGCGAGATTGGTACTGGATTTGCAGTAGTCGCCGCCAATGGCAATGTCCTTTTCGCTGAGAAACTACCAGACTACTTTTCAATATTCTCCGCAGAAGCTCTAGGAACAGAAACTGCAAAAACCCCTGGCAGAAACACTCTCATCTGCACCGACAGTCTCTCTACGGTTAAGGCAATTCGGGACAACATCATCCGAAACTTACCGAATTTACTCATACTTTGGATTCCAGATCATTCAGGCATCCGCGGCAATGAACTAGCAGACACGCAGTTCGAAATAGCATCGCACAACCGAACATCACACTGCACCCACCATCCAAAGCAGACTTTACCAAACGAATCGACGCTTACTGGCATCAACAAAAAAAAATTCCTGGAGTCAATACTCCAAGTGGATCTTCTTTCTACCCAACAACAACTTCCTTTAAAATGAACACAGGTGTTTTTTGAGACTTAGACTTGGGCATACACAAATGTCGCACAGACATCTCCTAAAGAAAGATAACCTTCCTGTGTGCCAGCTTTGTTAATTGAATGCTGTCCTGTAAACCGAACATTTCGTATTCGAGTGCCCAGTAGTTTTTCATCACTGTTACAAGTTATTTAACAAATAACCCATAGACCTATTACTAACACCCCCTCTAATCAAAATATCAAAGACGTATATTATCTATTACAGCAACAAAAACTTGAAAATTGTTGTACATTTAAAAAATAACTCCTTTAACTCTAGCCGATAGCCCTGGTAGCTAGCGCTGTATCATAGATTAAGATGTAAATTTATTTGTTTTAATAAACAATAATGATAATAATATATTGGTAGCATTATGTTCTGATAAATTATTGTTTTTTCGATAATAGTAATCTAATCAGCTCTTAGAATTATGTTTCACAGTGTTTTGTATGGATAATATATGGTGTACTACATGTATAGCAGAACGTCAGGCAAATATGTGAAGGCATTTTATTTTTCAGATCGATTTCTTTGATCTGGACCAAGTCGGCAATTTTTCAAAGTAAGGGTTTTATACAAGCACCTCCATGAAAGTTCTCTGATAACGCCTTAATTGAGAAAAATCATTAAGTAGATGAAGCGATGGTGCCTTATTTTGAACGCCACGGCTGTAAACAATTTATCCACGGTAAGTCTATTACAAATTATGGGTAGGAACACCAGTGTTGGGATATGTCAACTGGTTTGAACCCTAACAAGATGCAACGACCCATATAAATACAACTTATGGGTAATACGGAGTAGGCACTGGGGTGGTCCTGTAACATGCAGATGCTTTGAAAAGAAAATGGCAAAAAACAAGTTTCATCTGTTTTTCAACAAAGTTTTAACGTCGGTGGAACTAATAAATCTCACTGCTCAGAAGAGCTTCTTGCTTCTGATTTTAGAAAAATCCAGGGCCAACATACATTTGTTGTCAAATGGAACGATAACAATATTGTATTGCTCTTTCCAAGCTTCTTAGGCATAGCTCGTTTTAGTATCATATATGCCTAGCGTCCTATGTATAGGACGGTCGGCATTTTGAAAATATACGTGTGAAATTTTCCAAAATGTAAAGAAAATTGTTTTATTATCAATATATTGTTATAAAAAGTTTTAGGCATATCTGGGTTAAATCGAATTAAGAAATACGGAACTTAATCACCCCTATAGTCCCACAACCTCGATTCTGACTGCTGTATAATGGATTTATCGTTACATGAGAAAACGGACACGGAAAACGAGATATACCACAAGCTATTCCTAAATATGTCACCCGATCTCAAAGCCCAAGATTGGAATTTTATTTTCACGGACGGCTCCAAAACATCATTTGCAGTCACATTCGAGGATGTTACTTCAATAAGGCTTGGAATTCTCCCACAAATCGCTTTCATTTTTACTGCAAAAGCCTTTGCCATCCTAATAGCCCTTCAAGCGCCCATAAAAACGGAAAGAAAGCACGTGATATGTACTGATAGCCTCTCCACCATAAAAGTTATCACAAATACAAACAACATAGATCTGATCAGTAATATCTGAAATTTATTGATTAAATCTTCCAAATCCACGAAACTGTTGTGGATCCCTGGGTCACGTTGGAATCCGAAGCTGCAAATTCGCAAACAAAGCGCCAGTTCATCTTATATAATGTTTATACCAAGGCCGACCCTATCAAACATATTAAAAGAAGGCCCAGGCAGACAAATTAACAGACTGAAGCATTAACAAACACCACTACACAAAAACCAAACCCACAAAATAACACTCTATTTATCCTACAAACATTTCAAAAGCCAAGATTAAAAACTTCATTTGACTCCAGCTAAGCCACATTTCAGCCATCTACCTTTACCTCATAAAGGGAGAGCTTCCACCAACCTGTGTTACCTGCCACACCACTTTAAATCTTCAACGCCTGCTTTAACACTGCAAACGAGTAAGACCATTCATCAACAATTTATTGGGAGAAGACGTCATCGAAATATTAAAAACCCAGCAAACACAACATCGAAATAATTAATGATTTTTTAATAAAGACAAGCATACTTGTGTAATTAAGTTATAAATAAAGTAAAATCAAGCTAAACTATTATTATCATAGAGCGGGAGGACTTTTTCAGATAGAAGCTCTTTGAACTAAATTGTTAGCTTCTTATTTATTACACGTTTAATAAATATATAATAATAATAATAATAATAAATTAATTTTGATTACCCCGAAAGTCTTTCCACGTGCCTTCCAATCTTTCTAATCGGACTTCAAGTACAGGTGTTTCAGAAGGAATGCTCAACGCGAAATAATGAGCCCGACTTCTTGCACCTTCAAGGTGACCACGAGTTTATTTTAACACATCTACCACAATTCAAGACCAAGAATATCTTTGACCCCTAAATACAGCAGCAGCAACAAAATTTAACAGCAATGTCGACGACTATCAGAATCCAACAACCAGGCAAAATTACCCTTAAGCTACTAGATATTACGAGTACCTTTGATTCCAAAGCGATGATGAAAATCAGGGTGTTTCGTGCAGATTAGCAACCACACGCTCGAACGCAAAACAATAAATATCAATTTATCCGGCTATAAAAAGGACCAACTTTGTTTTATAATTATCAAACAAGAGTGCTTCAAAAACATTATAACTTTATTTAAAATGTTCAATAGGGAATTACTTAAACAAGTCAACTGATCGCGGTGGTTGCTACGCAAAAAGTTAAAGACTGTAAATTTTTCGACTAAACATTATGCATACAAAATGGTAACGGAGCAGAGCAGTACCTACATGGTGTGATGGTATATACCATGTAAAAAATGATCTGCCCACGCGTGTATATCATACAATTATTGCATGCGAAACTTTAAATAATTGTTAGTGATTTTAGATATTAATTACAGAATTGAAACATAGCTCACTTAAATAATTATAAAATATGCACCTCTGAACACTCACTTTTCCAGAACATTGATGAGAGCACTCTCCTGGAACTCGCTCCACCCGCCGTCCAATAGAAAATTGTCAAAGGAGGAACATACCGTTGATCAAAACCCTCCAAACATTAATAAAAGAAAATTACAGGGCGTATGTAAGTTTGTATTGGAACAATAAAATTCGGGCTGTAAACACTAGCAACCCGAATATGTTCCCGCAAATAAATAAAATATTTCGGAGGAAAGATCAAAACGATCTTTCATGTCTAAAGATCCCTCGAACAACAGACAATGAACAAATACTGATAACAGCAGGCGTACAGTCCGTTTGATAAGATCATATACGGCAAAACTCGTTTATGAAAAACGGTTTGAAAGCGGCATTTGCATTAGCAGATAAAAAAATACTTCTGCTAAGATGCTTGGAATAAAAAAATTTAAAGAGTGTTCAATTTTTGTCAGAGGTGGGAGTATTTTAAAATGAGTGTCGCGTTTGCATCACGTTATGAAGCAGTATTCTTGTGCACGCATCCAAAAGGACCGAAAATGTCATACGGAGCAGCTGCTAAATACATGAAAAAGTCAAAAGCATTTCTTAGCAAGTGGGTGCACCGTTATTCCCAAGTTAAAAATGTGGATGATTTGCCGGATCGTGGGTCTACGCCAAACACAACAAAAAAGCAGGACAAAATGATTCTACGCGTGTTTGAAAAAATCCTCTTCTATCGTTACGTTGAGGATAAGGGATTTTACGTAAAAGGGGTCTAAATGTGTGTTGTGATACGATACGAAGACGTTAACTACCCAATAATGTAAAATTTCGAAGCACAATAAAGAAACCACTACGGTCAAAAAAACACGTAGAAAAACGACTCAGTTGGGCCAAGGTGAATTTGGACAGAGATTGGAACAACGTTATTTTTTCGGATGAAGCTTCTTTTTGGGCATGGTCTCCTATCACTCATACCTGGTGTACACAATCCAATAAATTAATCCAGCGGACCGTCAAACACCCGGCAAAGTGCACATTTGGGGATGCTTCTCAAAACAAGGATTTGGAAATTTGTTCATGTTTACAAATAACTTAAACGCACCCAACATGGTCAAAATTTATAAGAAGGCTTTATTACCATCTGTCCTAAGGTGGTTTAAAAGAAGGAATGAGAATTGGTTATTGCAAGAAGATAATGACCCGAAACATTGCAGTCGTTTGTGCAGTGCGTGGAAACAGGAAAATGACGTCGATGTTTTAGATTGGCCATCACAGTCGCCGGATGCAAATCTCATTGAAAATGTTTGGGCATTCATGAAGCTAGGGCTCCAAGGAAAGAAGATTTCGACGGTCAAACAATAATCACGAAAAATACGAGTTTTATGGAAATCTTTGTCTCAAGATTATGCTATAAGATTAGTAGAAAGCATGCCTCGAAGACTCCAAGCAATTAGTGATAATGGAGGAGAGTGCACAACATATTAATTGAAAAGTATTCAAGTAAATAAACAAAATAAACCAGTACAATTAATTTATTTTTATTATTATAAGTTCTTTTTTAATTTTTGCCGTATACGATCTTATCAAACGGACTGTAGATCGAGGAGACGCGGTAGATGATGACAACTTCTTCGTTGTCGAAGATCCGCAGGAGAAGGTTGAGACCATAGGAGCGATTTTCCAGGAAATATACAAGGCAAATGTTGTCATTGGTTATAACCACGACCTGGAAAATCAGGTTCTTTTGTACAATTCCTACCTTCAAAATGATATAGAGCACTGGCGATTCGAGAACTCAGGGTTCACTGAGTTCAATGACGAAAATATGGCAAATAATGCCATCGCCGACGAAAGGGATCTTCCCCGTTCACTTCGAAGGTAGAGCTTCAAACTATCTTCGTATCAATAAGAAGTAAGAAATCAGTGGAATACCGAACATTGTGTTTCGACATCTCTCACTAGAAGTGGTGGACATTTATACCATCCTGTTTAATAATGCTTTGAATAATGCCTGTTATCCAACGCATTGGATAACAATAATTCGATTTAACCCGACGAAAGGGATCTTCCCCGTTCACTTCGAAGGTAGAGCTTCAAACTATCTTCGTATCACTAAGAAGTAAGAAATCAGTGGAATACCGAACATTGTGTTTCGACATCTCCCACTAGAAGTGGTGGACATTTATACCATCCTGTTTAATAATGCGTTATCCAACGCATTGGAAAACAGTCAATTCGGTTTCAAGGCGGGTATCATGCCGCGTCTAAACTGGTATCTGATATCCAGTGGAACAAAACCAAGAAACAGTGTCCAGGTGCTTGCTTGATTGACTTGGACTTGACTTTTGACACCGTATGGCCAGAAAGCCTTTTCTTCAAGCTGAACAGGCTGGGCATACGTAAACCATTGTCTGGGGCCTCTGCGGATACTAGAAAGAACTGGCGAAAGTTTCCGATCGTGCGACAACACGGGCAACCACATGCTTGTCGAAGTGTAGTCAGATACCTTGGGATTTGGCTAGCTCAATATCTTTATTTTAACAAAGATATAGATGTTGCTCTGGCCAGACCCAAAGGTGCCTTTACCCTTACAAAGAGACTATTTTATAGTAGGCAACTCGATGCGAGGGTGAAAGTAATCTGCTGCATGGCCCTTACCTAGCGAGGTTCTGTACAACAGATGGCAACGATTATTATAAGGCCTCGTAGAAGTAGCATCTTCCGACAGGTGCTGGTTCTCTAAATCACAAGAATTAGCCTCTGCAGTTGAACATCTTGCAGCTCTGCTAATAAGCCCCGTGGCGCCATCTGGGAATCTTACTAGAGATTGCGAAGTGAAGGGGACAAATGGGAAGTTTCCTGCGCCATAAATCAGGATAACTGCCGGAAATATGAATCAAGACCTTATCCGGGCTACTCCGACACATTTGGAGCTGAGGCCGGTAAGGATTTCCAGGACTTAGTCAGGGTCTTGGAAAAGAGATGGTGGCGGACGAGCCCTATATGGGCCAACGGCAGCGCTCACATCCCAGCGGGTCACTGGCTTCGGTGTAACCGACCCCTCGTCCTAGGGGCCTTATAAACGGAACTGGTCCTCTAGGTTGGGCGTTGTGCCGCCGGAGTAACTGCTCGGCCATTTAAAAAAACAAGAAGTTACGAAGCATCAACAAGCCTCGGATGTGGACGGATTTACTGTTGACAACCCACGCAAACGATTTAAGGACAATGAGCTTCGGATATGCACGTGGAATGTTAGACCCCTTAATAGACCACGTGCAGCCGAGCAACTAGCGGAGGCCCTAGACTGCTGCAAAGTTTACATAACCGCCATTCAAGAAATGCGATGGGATGGGCCGGACAAAAAGAAGATGAAAAACTGCGACATCCACTACGGCAATTGCTATCGACGGCAAAAGCAGTGCTTATTTGGATGCGGATTCATTGTCGGAGATAAGAAGTCATGAGCTTCCGGCATGTGAGCGAGCGCCTCGTAGCAATCCGCATCAAGGCTAAATTCGCCAACATAAGCCTGATATGCGCGCATGCCCCCACAGAGGAGAAAGATGACGACACCAAGGATGACTTCTACGAGCTCCTCAACAAGACCTACGAGCAATGCCCTAGCTATGACATTAAAATTGTCCTCGGTGATTTTAATGCAAAGCTAGGAAGAGAGGGTATCTTTGGTGGAACAATCGGAAAATATAGCCTGCACAACACCACCTCCGATAACGGATTCAGGCTAATCGACTTTGCGGCGGGGCGAAACATTGTCATGGCTAGCACGCAGTTCCCACATCTCGACATACACAAGGGGACTTGGAGAACTCCTGATCAATCAACAGTCAACCAGATTGAACACATTGCGATCGACGCAAGACACTACTCCAGTATTATGGATATCCATACGTTCCGAGGAGCCAATATTTACTCGGATCATTACCTTGTAGCCAAGGCACGGTTGTGGATATCCCAAACTACGACAAGACAAGCTAATGCTGCGAGGAAATTCGACGTTAGACGGCTACAATCACAAGAGATAGCTAAATCCTTTTCCGATCGAGTGTCTTTTAATCTCTTAAGAGGTTCAATACCGCCAGCATCAAGCATCTAAGACCATTGGGAACACTGACAAAACGCCATCAGAGATTCCGCTTCTGATGTGCTGGGTTTCACTCGTCCACCAAAACGAAACCCCTGGTTCGATGACAAATGTCGGCAAGCACATGCAGCTAAGCAAGATGCATATGAGCTCTATGAACGGAAGAGGAGAGACGAACACCGGCTTCTCAGGAGGATGAAGAAAGAGTATGAGAAGCGCGCGGTCGAGGAAATTGAGAGATGCTACTCCAGGAATGAGGTTCGGTAGTTTTACCAAAAGGTAAAAAAAACATGCCACGGAAACAAACCCCGAACCGAAGCCTGTAAAGATGAACAAGGGGACATCGTAGTAGAATCGCAGTCGATGCTTAGGATTTGGAAAGAACATTTCTGCAGAATGTATAACGGCGATGACGAACCAAATACCGCGGTCAGGCAGAATCAACCCAATCAACCGTTCAACCTGGACGATGATGACCAACAATTCCGTCCACCCGACCTGGATGAAATGAAGATAGCTATATCTAAGCTTAAGTCCAACAAAGCTGCTGGAGCGGACGGACTGACTGCCGAGCTCTTCAAAGCGGCAGGCTATGGCTTGGTAAGAAGCATACACCAACTCATCTGTAAAATATGGTCGGACGAAAGTATGCCCGATGAATGGAACCTCAGCATTTTTTGTCCGATTCTCAAGAAAGGAGACCCTCTGAACTGCGCCAACTACAGAGGCATCAGTCTCCTTAACATCGCATATAAGATCTCGTCAACAACCTGATAGATCCATATGAGTTTGGCTTCAGGCCAGGAAAGTCCACCATCGACCAAATATTCACACTACGGCAGATCTTGGAGAAGACCCATGAGCTTCAGATCGATACACACCACCTATTCATCGATTTTAAGTCCGCGTATGACAGCATCTATAGAAACGAGCTTTACAGAGCAATGTCTAGTTTCGACATCCCTGCCAAACTCGTCCGTCTGTGCAGGATGACGATGGAGAATGCACGCTGCTCCATCAAGGTCGGTAAAGATCTCACCGAGACCTTTGATGAATTGCCGTCATGCGATTTTTTCAACATCGTACTTGAAAGACTAGTGCAAAACTCACGAACAAACACAAGAGGCACTATCTTTCAATAGTCCGTCCAACTACTCGCATACGCCGACGATATTGACATAATCGGGAGAAAGCAGCGTGATGTCAGTGGCGCTTTCGCGAGTATTGAGACGGAAGCGGTGAAAATGGGTTTAGCGGTACATGAGAGCAAGACCAAATATATGCTGTGAAGCAAAAAGGACAAACAACACCGACGTCTCGAGCAGAATGTCACCCTCGACAGATATAACTTTGAAGTAGTTAAGGACTTTGTCTACCTAGGCTCTGCTATAAATACAGACAACGACACCAGCGTTGAGATCAAAATGGATGAGCGTGTTCTTGGTTGCTTGGAGAGAAAAATTCTACGGGCGATCTTTGGTCCCGTCTGCATTGACGGTGAGTGGAGGAGGAGATACAACGACGAACTGTACAGCGACATGGACCTAGCGAGAAGAGTGAAGATCCAAAGACTGAGATGGCTGGGTCATGTACAGCGTATGGACACCAATGGTCCGGTCCGAAAAGTCTTCGAATCCGCTCCCGAGGGACAGCGCAGTAGAGGAAGGCCAAGACTCAGGTGGCGCACGCAAGTGGAAGGTGACCTCAGCCAACTTAGCGTGCGAACCTGGAGGCAGCTAGCCAGGGATCGAGCTGGCTGGAGAAGCTTGTTGACTGAGGCCCAGGTCCACCCCGGACTGTAGCGCCACTTAAAGTAAGTAAGTAAGGTCCTGTACAACAGGGCGAACCTAATAAGAGTGGACAATTTCGTCATTAAGCTGACTCGAAGGCACATTGCTGATCACTGGGGCTTATTAGCCTTACTATCTATATCACGAGAGTGTGCGCTTTAACGGCTTCATTCCCCCAGAGACGTTCCTCTATTTTGATAAAGAAGGGCTGATCCAGGACAAATTAGCAGTGCCGCTAATCTTTCACGTTGCTCGAACAGCTGCAGACAGGCGACTCAACTACGACAGAGACGTCGCACACGGCAGTGCGGAGGTCTCCGGTTCAGTAGGGCGGTAGGGAGTCGCGATTTTAGAGACGTTGCTCGGCAGCACCAAGAATTTTGGTGGCTTATTAAGAGAGGAAACTCCTTCGTCGTTTCCTTCTAATTCGAGGTAGCGTCGATAAGATGCAGTCGGTTTACTTAAATTTTATGTCATCACCGGCTTACATAGTTTAGGTAGGTTGATGTAACAAGAAAATAAAAATAAAAAAAAAATTTAAAAAAAGGCGGGTAACATAAAACAAAAAAAAAGTATGTATTTAATTACGTATCGTAGTTTAAGATAGTCTAAGAATTATTTTGTAAGTAGTTTCAGGTTTTACATAAAATATTAAATATATATATAAAAAAAATCAATTAGGTTACGATCGAAAGACATAGTTAAGTTTTAAATTTCGCTTACAACGCTAAAAGTAAAAATAAGATGAATTGAAGTAAATTAAGCTAGTTTTTAAGCGTTTTTAACAATTAAATTTCAATAAAAACACATGAAAGAAAAAACATTTAATGATGTTAAATTTAATAAATATTGAATAAGTTTGCTAGAGTAGATGTTCTTTCTGCACAATAAAATATAGCATACCTTCTCGAAGAGCATCGAATTGTCTTTGAACTCCCTCAAAAAGAAACCAATGCGTTACGAGTGAAATATATTGGTGTAAATTATGAATTGTAACAGCAATATTTCGGCCTCCGCGACGTAGTTCTATGTTGGGATGTCCAGGCAAAACAAAATCAAATCCTAAATCGGAAATAAGGCATCCGTCCAAATCCAATAATTCAATCTAAAAAATAAGATTTAGCAATAAATCCTATATGTTACATACATAAATTATTGTTGACGTGTTATCTCACCTTCTCGGTTTTTTCCATAGCGTCTAACTCAGAATTACTGTTTATGGTTTCACGCTGTTTAACGAGGTTTTGTAAGCGAACTAATGTACTTTGCACTTCAGGTGCAACATGTGCTAAGTCAGCTAGGCCCATTGAATATTCTTCGGATAAGATCCAACGATAAAAAGGCATTGAAAACGGCATATCGAGCTTTAATTAATAATAATACGTTTAAATTTTATATAAAACAATTTCTTGTTCTGTTATACCATTCTGCTATCCATTACTGCTTTTGCCATAAGTTTCCCTAAAAACTTGAATTTTGATTTCGTTCTAGACACTTGTGCTAGTTTAGCAGTTTTTGCTAATGGTAATGGAAATAAACCTTGGCCTACATTTACATAATTAGGCACATTCAAATTACTACCAGCTGCTCCTGAATTTGTCGAAATATCGTGCTGCTTGCTTTTCTCTGTGCGAATAGCAATGTCATCAAGAGAATGTTTATGTTTTTGGATTGTCATCTTAAACATAACAAAATTACCTGTTTCGATATTTGTTTTAGTTCTTTCAGATTTACTTGAAGTAACAACATGGTCTTTCTCGATATTTATACTGATGGTTGATGTATCGACTTGCTCCCTTTCGTTTTCACTGTGATTCAATAAAGTATTTTCCATAAGATTTAAGTGCTTTGATTTATTATCATCAACAATAGGAGTTGAATTTAGATTATAACTATCATTTCCGTTCCACAAACTCAACTCGCAGCGTTGTAACTCAGCTGACACGAGTGCATAAAACTCCAATGTAGGACCTAATCCGGTACCGACTTCATTTTCATATTGAATTTCCAATAAAGCTTTTGAATGACCGAAGTCTTGGATAATATTTTCAGCTTGTTTCAAAATGTCTTCACGGGATATGGAACGTTTTCGACGATCTAACCGTGGGGTAACACGCTCTGACGTTTCAACCGAATTAAGATCTGGAGTTGTATCTAAAAGACGCTGAAGAGCCCTATCACGGTCAAATGAGACAATGTAGAATAATAGATGCCTGGTTTCAAATGGAAAAAGAAAAGCACAGGCCATAGGAATTTGCTGCAGCCACTGGGGCAAATTTCCAGTCATTATTACAAGAGGGTCCTGTAACTGACGATTAGCTTTTGCGGTTATCTTTAAATGTATGAATTCAGTAGGACTTATAATATTTTTTCGGATAACGCAATCATAAAGACATTCCCAATAACGATTGAGTGCATTTAATATACGTAACATGCAAAGAGCATCCAATGATGCATCTTGAACATTTATTATATCGCAGGGTAAAATATTTATAAGATATGGTTTTAATGGTGAAGAAATTTCTGGTAGGATCCCTTCATTCCAAAGCTCAGTTTTTCTATGCACGACTCTAGATGCACTTTTACTATTATATTTCTTCGTACTATTGTAAGTAGAGGGTAATGAGTTAGAAACTTTACTAGATGACGAACTACCACTGCAATTTACATTTGCAGATGGCTCATCTTCAAGTGGGCGATAATATATAGTATGATGTTGAACCCACATGCTTGCGTTACCTAGAAAAAATATATAACAGTAATTATATTAACTTTATTTTCATAACAATGATTGTTATTATAATATTATATACTCGTACATAAATCGGAGCTTCCTATTTCTATTTATCTTAACAAAAATAGGCAACATTCTGAAGACTAAAATACCATTTAACACCCAAAATACTGAATTTTTTATTGTTAAAGCCCTTTGAAAAGACATTCAACACTATTTTCATAACTTCCGTAATCTAAAATACAGAATGTCACCAATTCTCCTTATATTCATATAATAGGTATATCATTGTTCTACATTTAAAGTTTTTATTTACTTATTTTAAGATTTGTGAATTATAATGAATTTATAAGAAATAAATTATATCAACATCAATATAATATAAACTTATAAACGAGTTGTATTTTCTTAACGCATTAAGTACAGATTTCCAAATTCGTATCATATAAATTGTAAGTGTAAGCGAAGTTGTTGAAGTGAAGTTGTTTTTTCATCGGTCCTATCTCTGAGTGAATTTGAAAAGAAAGAATACAGTTGTTGAGCTGGCCTTAGTAATAATTTCTACTGAAGTGAGGCGGCAGTGAGTGCCGTTTTGGAAAACAAAAAAGTTAGTCATCGAATTTCATCGCTGGTATTGCAGCCACTTGCAAAAATATATTTAAATTGCAAAAGAAAACTTAGTGATTATAACGGGAAAAAAGAAAAGGAGGAAAAAAAGAGATAGTGCGCGAAGAGGTCTACCGCTTTTTTCAAAACATCAATCCCAATTAAGAATTTAGCGGGCCTAACTCCATCTAGTGGTAAATAGTAAAATCATAGATCAGATAAGTGTATTTAAAATTAACAAACAAGAAATGATATATGCTTTAAGTAGTTTTAAAGAAGACATCAAAAATGATTTCAAACTAGGAATAGAAAACACAACTAGATGCAGGTAAAGCTACGTTGAGAAAAGATATAAAGGAGGAAATTAATAACAAAATCGAAAAAATAAACAAAAATGCAATTGAAGGGAAAGAAAAAGTAAAAACTCTTAAAACAGAAATAGTTAAGTTAAGAGAAAAAATAAAAGTACAGAAAGAGGTTAACAAAAAATAGCTCGGCGCAACAACATTCTAATCTTAGACATAAAAGAAAAATTTATGGAGCAAAACATATGATGACAAGAAAACTGGACATAACACTAATCGATTCTGAGATAAGCTACAATAAAAGGATTGGAATTAAATCAGACAATAAAACCAGGCCTTTCTTAGTAGAATTAGTACACCTGTTCAAAGAGATAGAAATCTTGCAAGCGAAATATAAATTAAAAGGCACTAAAATGATACATCGACACTAGAAAGATCTAAAAGAAGTGGAGTTTTCAATATCGCACAGGAACTTCGAAGCAAAGGAATGACAGTAGAAGTCAAAGGAAACAAAATATTTGCTGATGGAAAAGAAGTGGACAGAACCAATATGAACAATGAAGCAAATAATAATAGTAACGAAACATTTCAAAAAAGAGTTAGATCGCCAGAAGAAAGGCGAAAAAAGAAACTAAAATTAAATTTAATGGACCAAAAAACTAACACCAAAAGACAGAATCGCTCAAATAGTAAAGGTAGGCGAACAGAAGGGGAAAACGCCAAAGACCCATCAAAAACAAGAGACCTAAAGCAACACTTAAAGAAGGAGGACAAAACGGCAACAGACAAGGCACAGACAATGGTTAAACGCCAATACATAGGAATGAGGAGTCAAGGCGAAAACATGAAAATCTAAAAGAAAAAGCGAAAAGAAAGCAGAACACACACACACGAAAAGGATAGAATCAGTTGAAAATTTAAAACTTTCACTAATTTTGCATAAACATTTTGAACCTTTTGAAAAGAACTAAATGGAAATAGAATTCAAATGAAAATGAGATACAACTGAAATGATACGAAAAAAAAACAGAAATATAAGTGAAGAAACTAACTAAAATACTCGCCAAATGCACTGGCTAGCGCGGGATTTTAATAGTAAAACCCCTTCTAAATGAAATGTCAATTTTCCAAAATATACTACCCCGGGCAAGTAGAAAACGTTGTTGTTACGAATCTTCCACTGAGAGAATTTCAGTCTGTCCCACGGATTCTGTTGGGGACAAAAAAAATCGAACCATACAAAATACAATACCGGAAATAAAACAAAATCAAAAGGAAACTCCAAGAGAATTACTTTGAACATCGTCACATACAGCGTTAGGTCTCTATCTACAACCGAACGCTTATTCGAATTGGAAAACGAACCACAGTGCTTAAAACGGGACGATGTTCGGAGAAGAGAAGAGAAACGAATAACGCTAAAATCAGGGAAAATTTTATCCCAACCAATGCCAGAAATTCAACGGGAGGTATCGGTTTCCTTATCCACAAGAAACACAGCAAAAATATTGAGAATATTAAAACCATATCAAGCCGATTAGCATACTAATAATCACGCTGAACTCTAGATATAAATTAACAATAAAACAAGTATACGCACCAACTAAAGATTATGAAGACGAGGAAGTAGAAAGGTTCTCCGAAGACATCGATTGGGCCAAGAACGAAAACAAATCCTACTTCACAATAATCACCAGAGATTTCAATGCCAAGGTAGGCAAACCAGAAGATGAAGCAGAGAGAGCGTTAGGCTCTTAGAAGGTACAAACCAAAGGGGGCAAATGCTGATTGACTTTCCTCACCACAACAATCTATACCAAATAAACAGATTTTTTAAGAAAAAAACAACACGAGACTTGAAATGAAATAATAAAGCTCAAAAATGAAAATGGAGAGGTGCCAACAAATAAAAATGAGATACTGTCAATAACCGAAAGATTCTACACAAATACACCTCGCAACTTGTGTATAGAGCAAGAATCGATACCAACCAAGTGGAGAAATTCATGCATATATCTAGTACATAAGAAAGGAGACATCCCAAATCTAGATAACTATCGACCGATAAGCCTTCTACAAGCTACTAACAAAAATACTAACAAATCGAGTAGAACAAAAACTAGACTTCTACCAACCACGAGAACATGCAGGATTCAGAAGCGGTTTTAGTACGAACAACCACCTACACACATTAAAAAAAATTATAGGAAAAACGATAGAATACAATCGGCCTCTAGTACTGATATTCGTAGACTTCCAAAAAGCTTTGGACATAGTAGAAATACATTGCATCATGGAGGCTCTAAAACAATGCAGAACAGATGGAATATAATCCGACTTGTACAGTATAAATACGACACGGCTACAGGATGCGTTGTACTACAGGAAAAAACCGGCAAATATCGAATAGAGAGGGGCATAAGGCATCGAAACTTTTCACGGCCGTTCTAGAATACGCTTTTGAACAACTAACTTTGGACAATAAAGGAATTAATATAGATGAAGAATATCTAAATCACCTGCGTTTCGCAGACGACATATTGATAGCGACCGATAATCTCAACGATGCCCGTATAATGATAGAAGAACTTAAATCAGCTTCAAGAAATGTCGGCATAAACATAAACTTCGAAAACACAAAATTTATGACAAACTTCGTCCCGAGTGGAAACCTTAAGAACGAAGACGGAGCTGAAATAGAACAAGCCTTTGCATACAAATATTTGGGACACAAGATATGAATGCTAAACATTACAAAAAGAGACCGAGTACGCAACGAAGATATACGCAGGAGAACAAGAGTGATGGATATAAAAACGGCAAAGTGGAGATGGGCTGGATACATGCTCGAATTTCAGATAACAGATGGACAAAAAGATTCCTGGAATGGAGACCAAAGTAAGATTTAAGAAACAGAGGAAGACCACCATCACGGTGGAGAGACGACATCAGAAGAGTAACTGGGAATTAGATCCATGCAACGCAAAACCGAAACGTATGGAAAAATTTAGAAGAGGCCTACGTTCAACTTTGGACATGACAGGCTTTTTGATGATGATGATCATATTAATTAAAAACCCGTTGTTTCATCATCAGGTTACGATAATTTTACATGGGCTATTAAATCCTCGAGACTGCAGCCGTATATACTTTTAGAGAGCACAGAGAAGTTTGGGTAGTATTTCGAATTATATTACTTCACATTTTATTTGCAGTGAAACCATTTTTTACTGACTCCGACTGGATTTCACTTGCGGAGCTTCGTTTTGACATTGTCAAAAATTGATAACGGTGCTCTTGAGAGGAAAATTTTTCGAGTAATCTTCGGTTCGGCCTGCATTAACGGTGAGTGGAGGAAGAGATACAATAACCAACTGTATGGATTGTACAGTGACATCGACCTATGTCAAACCTAAGCCCTCGAATCGTCAGTGAATTAAGGCCTGCTGTTAGCAGTAATTGCTCATTGTTCGACTTTTTTCCTTAGACCTGGAAAGCCGTTCTGATCTCCGGGTTATGTCGGTCGATAAACTGTCCGCACAAGGTTCCTTATCGCGATAAAAATTTACTTTTGTATTGGTGCAGTGTGTCAAGAGTTACGTTGCGAATTGCATCTTCACAGTTCTGGTGTTTATGTCGTACTTTTCATCGTTCTATCTCTATGGTCTCTATTTGTGCCTGTGTCTGTCAATCTCCTCGTTTGAGGGATTGCTGTTAAGGGGCGCGAAAAGCAAGTTTGAGGAAAATGTTTTTATGAATGTTGTGGAGAAATGTATCTAACTTGTCCTACTTTAATTGAAGGAAGTTTTATATGTATATATTTACTCATAATTTGTTTTCATATAACAAACACTAATACTAAAAAAACACTAAAACTATAAAAGCGAAAGAAAATATAAGCTACTCTCTTACTCTCTCTGGCAAAATCATAAAGGTAATATCTCTGTTGTCTTATTTTTTGGTTTGTCCCAACAGTGGTTCATTTTGACAAAAAAAAAGTTGTTTTTTTCTAAAGAAAGAAGTCATTTATTAAACCATAAGGATGAGTTCCGGGCTGTATCAGATAGATAAGCTAGATGATACAAATTACGATGGATTGAAAATTCTCATGAAGTCCGTCCTAGTGCACTGCAGTCTGTGGGATTACGTATCTGGTATAAAACAGCAACGAACTGATCCTGTTGAATTAGCAATTTGAAGATCTCAGGATGAAAAAGCGTTAGTAACACTGGATTGTCCGTAAAGCCCAGTAAACTCCATCACATTAAAAATGCCAAAACATCAAAGGACGCATGGAGCAGACTTTCAGAACTGCATAACCCAGGTGGACCAGTCCGAAAAGTCACGATTTTAAAATCACTAATAAATCTTGAAATGTGCGAAGAAACATCCATGAGTGAGCATCTAAACAAATTTTTCGATTTTTCAGAAAAACTTGCAGAGTTAGAAATAAAATTGAATAATAAACTGCTTGCAATTATTCTCCTTACCAAAAAGCTTCGAATTTTATTATAGCCATCGAATTGAGGGATACTTTGCCAAGCACAACGACACTGAAGACTAAATTAATCGAAGAAGAAAAACGAAGACAAAGTGAAAATAAATACGATGATGAATACCACGAGACAGCATTTTTTACGAATAAACAACGTGTTTTGCCACATGCAGGCAATGAACGAAATCAACGGCAATACGAATTACCAAAAAAAAAAAAACAAGGCAAAAGGCAAGTGCTACAAGTGCCAAAAGAGAGGACATTATTCCGCTTCATGTCGAAATAATAATACTCCGAAGCATAATATAAATTGTGCATTACTGAATGTATCCAAAGAAAGTCATTACTCCCAACTTAATAGTTCTGTTTGGATTCTGGATAGTGGTTCAACTTATCACATGTGTTGTGACACATTTCTTTTCGCTCATTTGAAAGTACATCGAGAAGACAATCAGATAGCGGGAAACAAATACATTTCTTCTGAAGGCATCAGTCAAGTTTTATTAGAAACCGAGACCAGTAAGATTGGTTTGCGTAATGTTCTATATGTTCCGCAGCTGAAAACAACTTTTTTATCGCTGACTAAAATAAGGGAGA
Source organism: Volucella inflata (assembly GCA_928272305.1). Taxonomy (NCBI): domain Eukaryota; kingdom Metazoa; phylum Arthropoda; class Insecta; order Diptera; family Syrphidae; genus Volucella; species Volucella inflata. The sequence goes on along the minus strand of OV743716.1, from coordinate 78,726,199 downwards.
GCAATTGCATATTGGAATTTAATAAAGACAGTGCATTCGTAAGATCGCATAAAAGTAATGCAATTGAAAAGAAGAGGAGATTTGTTTATTTATGAATTGATAAAAAATAAATTGTGTTTAGCCGCATCAAATGATTATGTTCGCGAGTGGCATATTCGCTTTGGCCATTTAAATGTAAAAAGTTTAGAACTATTATGTGCAAAAGGCATGGTCCACGGAATGAATGTGAAGAAAGTTAAAGATTTTGATTGGAATAGTGATTCTTTTCAAAAAGACTTGCTCTCACGTTGAACCACACGGGACAACCAAATGTAAGCATAGGCCGAATAAGGGCCATGAAGCAGATCACCTTTACCATCGAGTTGCCTGCTATAAAACAGTCTCTTTGTAAGGGCAAAAGCACCTTTGGCTCTGGCCAGAGCAACAACTATGTTTGTTGAAATATAGGTATTCATCTAGCCAGATCCCAAGGTATCTGACTACACTTCGACAAACAAGTGGCCGCCCCTGTAATCCCACGATCTGAAACTTTCTGGCATCCGCAGAGGCCCCAGACAAAGGCGTCCTAAACAAAATGGTTTCCGACTTCTGAAAATTGATCTTCAACTTCCAGTCATCGCAATATTGTTTAATTTTATCGCAGTCACGTTGCAAAAGAATGTTTATAAACTCAATATTTGGACCTGATCTATACGCGATTAAGTCGTCTGCGTACGCTATGGCATGGTGAAGTGAACCTATCAGATCACTTGTGTTAATGTTGAAAAGGATTGGCGAATTGACATCACCTTGCTGCAGATCTTTTTCAATGTGAAAAGTACCAGTAAAAGTCACATCGCCATATTTCACGATGAACTTTCTATCTGTGAGCATATTGAAAATAATATACAGCTGTTCAGCTTGTAGAAGAGTCCCTCTAATCATATGGTATCGAAGGCCTTTTCTCCAAGTCAATCAGGCAGGTACCTGTACACTGTTTCTTGGCTTTGTTCCATTGGATATCAGAAACCAGTTTAGACGCGGCACGAATAATGTCATGCCCCGCCTTGAAACCGAATTGATTATCCGGAACTATATTTCTGTCCTCAACCCATTTTGTCAGGACTCTATTGATGACTTTCTCGAAAACCTTACTGATGTTTGGAAGGAGACTGATCGACCTGAGATTCGCCGGATTAGAGGTGTCTTTATCCCTTTTGGGGATGGGATGTACCACCGCAGTTTTCCAATGCGCTGGATAATGTGCATTATTCATTGCATTGTTAAGCAGAGCGGTATAAATGTCAACCGCTTCTAGTGGGAGATGTCGAAGCACAATGTTCGGTATTCCATCGGTTCCCAATGATTTCTTACTTCTAATTGTGTCGAAGATCGTTTGAAGCTCTTCCTTCGAAATGAACGGGGGTTGTTCCCTTTCGTTGGCGATGGCATTATTTGCCATGTTCTTGTCACTGAACTGGGTGAAACCCGTGTTCTCGATTCGCCAGTTCATTATTTCATTTCGAAGGTAAAAATTGTGCACAAGGACTCGATCTTCCAGGTCGTGATTCGGACCAATGATGTCATTTGTCTTGTACACTTCCTGGAAAGTCGCTCCTATAGCCTCTACCGTCTCTTCGATCACAAAGAAGTGGTCATCATCAATAGCTTCATTTGGATCTATGCCTGCTGTTGCGAGTATGCGTTCGTTCGGGCGATTTTTAGACATGAAAGGTCGTCTTGATCTTTCCTCCGAAAAATTTTTATTTATTTGCGGGAACCTATTCAGGTAGCTGGTGTTTACAGCCCGAATTTTATTGTTCCAATACAAACTTACAGAAGAGCTGTAATTTTCTTTTATTAATGTTTGAAATTTTTGATCGATGACTTTAATGTCATAATCTCCGGGCTATGTCTGTCAGTAAACTGTCTGTACAAAAGTTTTAGTCTTGACAGTAGTCTACTTTTATGTTGGTGCAGTGCGTTTATAGTTGAATTGCGGAACAAGTCTTCGTTGTCAGTGTATTGATATCGAGGTATCGTTTTGTCCATAGGCGTTGAAATCTGCGCAGATAATGAAATAGTTTTCCTATAATTCCAGTCTCAGAAATCGAAAAAGCGTCTCGAGCTCTAAGATGAATAGGGTGCATAAACCGACACCATGTATAACCGCTTTCCACTACGGAGAGGGATATACATGATGCATGCCTCTAGCACCTGAAACCTACGCACTACACGACTGTATATTCTTTTAAAACATATACCTTTTCTTACGAAGATTGCAACATCTCCTGCATGTATGGAGTTGGGTGGATTTCTTCGCATGATTTTATACCTTCTGTGTCTTTTGGTTAGCCTAATTTCGCTAACCAAAAGCACATCAGGGGCTTGGTCTTTAAGCAACTTAAACAGTGTGTGTGATTTGTGGTTCTTACCGCACTTGACACATCGAGGCTGCATTTCACAGTTCGACGTGGTGTGCCCGAACTTTTGGCAGCGAACACATTGCAAAATGTTTTCGTGCCTTTTTTACTTTTTCCCAGTGTACAATCTGGTAGTCTAGGACTTTAATACTCCCTAGACCATCAGTTTGCTATCGGGACTTAGCTGAACCAGGAAGAATGGTACGAGGGCGGGTCAATAAGTCCGTGACTTTTTGAATTTCTGACCTCTTTACTGAAACAGCAACACTGCTCCTGTCAACAGGCATCTGTCAGTTGACTCCTGTCAAAATTTAAACTTGCTGCGTCAGTTAGTTTGTGTTTGACAGCTATTTTTATCAGACTACTCACTAATTTGAGGAGAAAATGGAAAAAAGTGAATTTCGTGTGCTTATTAAGCATTATTTCTTGCGAAAAAAAACCATTACCGAGACCAAGGCTAAGCTTGATAAATACTATGGGGACTCTGCACCATCGATTTCAATGGTAAAAAAGTGGTTTACTGAATTTCGTTGTGGCCGTACAAGCACTGAAGATGCCGAACGTCCTGGACGCCCAGTTGAGGTCTCTACACCCGAAACAATCGAAAAAATTCACGATATGGTGTTGGCCGACCGAAGATTGAAAGTGCGAGAGATTGTGGAAGCCGTAGGAATCTCGCATGGCTCAGTGGTTTCAATTTTGAATGATCACTTGGGCATGAGAAAGCTTTCCGCAAGATGGGTGCCGCGTTTGCTCACAGTGGACCACAAACGCATGTGCAGTTGCCATGGCAAAAATCCATGAATTGGGCTATGAATTGCTCCCTCATCCACCCTATTCTCCAGATTTGGCTCCGAGCGACTACTTCTTGTTCCCAAACCTGAAGAAATGGCTTGGTGGAAAAAGATTTGACTCCAATGATGAAGTCATCTCGCAAACAAAGGCCTATTTTGAGGACCTCGACAAATCATTTTTTTTGGAAGGGATAAAAAAATTGGAGAAGCGTTGGACAAAGTGTATAGAGCTCAAGGGAGACTACGTTGAAAAATAAAATTATTTTTTTATCAAAAAATTTGTGTTTTAATCCAAAAGTCACGGACTTATTGACCCGCCCTCGTAGCTTCCGTTTCTCCCTTTTGGCTCTGGCTGTGACGAACGGCTTAATCCCCACGAATTTGAGACCGTCGCACTCTTTCTCTTTGAGCAGTGCGAGGAGCTCCTCCGGACTAGTAGACGGTTCTAACCCCCTCAGCAGCATTGTGTGCAGCTTTTCACTTTTCGGTGTGAAGGAGAAGAATTTTAATGAAAAAATTACCAATGGCCGACTAACATAATTCTATTGTATCCTTGAGTTCCACTTTGCATGTGTTTATCGGTGGAACCCTTTTTTTTCTGCTTCTGCTGTTGTTGCTGTAGTTGAGGTTGTTGTTTCAGCTGCAGTTGCTGCTGCGGATGTTGTTGTTGCTGCTGCTTATTCTGTACCTGTTGTAGTTGTTTATCTTTTCGTGTTGATTCTTGGGCAGGTTTTTGTATTTTTTGTTGTTTTGACGATTGTTCTTGAATATTTTGTTGTGGTGGGGCCATAATTACATTTTGTTGCTGCTGAGGGCTCTGGAGTAGATTTTGTTTCTCCTTGCCACTTGTTTTGCTTTTATAGCAAGCATTTTTTTTATTCACTTAGAGAAAAGCCGAATCACATATTAATACCACGGAGGTCTATGAACGACTGCGAGCCCATGAAAACGTCATCTCTTAGTGGAGCAAGATTCTTTGTCACATTTGTAGATGATTTTAGTCTAAGAATATTCGTCTATTTTATAAAAAAAACAAGAGTGAGGTTATACGAACCTTTAAAATTGTTGAAGCAGCGGCTGAATTGGAAACAGGTAAAAAGGTGAAGATTTTACGATCAGGTAATGATGGGGATTATATTATAAAGAATTTATCGACTTCCTAAAGCAACAGGGCATCCGCAGACAACTTACTGTTCCTTACGCCCCACAGCAAAATGAGATCGCTGAGCGGGTTAATCGGACATTGGTGAAGATGGGACGATGCATTATAATTTCTGTGGACTGAGGCTGTAAATCCTGCTGTATTCCTGCGAAATCGTTCCCCAATGAAAGTGTTGCATGACTCGGCACCATATCAAGCATGGTGCGGTAGAAAACCTAATGTTTCCTATTTACAGGTTTTTGGCAGGAAGGGCATTGTTTTGGACAAAATGCCAAAAATATCAAAATTTTCAGCGAAGGGCAATGAGTGCTATATGATTGGGTATGCAGAAGAATCAAAGGCGTATCGTCTTTACGACAGAACTTAAAGCTGTTATAATAGCAAGAGATGTGATATTTCTGCGCTCTGAACAAGTGGATAGTTCTTCAAAAGTATCACTTGATGATTATTCGGGAGTAATAATGAATTCCAACACCGAGTCTACAGCAACACCAGAAGACGATCCACAGTTTTCAGACGAAGAAGATTTTTTTGATGCCGGCTAGTACGAAGAACCTACTTTTGTTGATTGAGAAGAAATGAATGAGGCTGAGTCATCAATCGTGAGGTCAGATGTGGTTGTGGCGTTAGGTAGTGCTGATGTCAATCCGTCAATTAAAAATATAGCGACTGCCGATTGTGAAACTGGAGCTGTTTCCGATGATGGTCGTATGGGATCATTGCGCGACCGCAAACCAGTAAATTACTTTAGTTTTATGCAAAGCAATCAAAGAGAACGGCCAACAAATCCAATCACTGTAGAAGAAGCACTTCAAGGACCAGATGCAGCATGTGGAAGGCAGCAATTGTGGCGGAATATAAGTCTGTTGTTAAGAATGAGACATGGGATGTACCCGAAAATCGTAGTCCCATTAAATCAAAGTGGGTTTTCAATGTCAAGTATGACAAAAATGGACATGCAGTTCGCCATAAAGCATGGCTGGTGGCTAAGGGATGCAGCCAGAAATACGGATTTGACTACACCGAAATTTTTTCACGTGTGGTAAACTCGTCGATTCGATTGAATTTGGCACTGGCGGCAGAGTATAACTTATTCGTGCATCAAATGGACGTATCATCGGCATACCTGAATGGAAATCTTCAAGAGTAAGTTTACATGTGCCAGCCCAAGTGTTTTGAAGATGAAGAAAATAAAACTAAGGTGTGCAAATTTAGGAAGGCATTATACGGCTTGAAACAGTCAGGAAGGAACTGGAATGATGAGCTGAATCGTTTTTTGAAAAGCCTTAAATTCGAGAGATGTCATGGAGATGCGTGTGTGTACGTGCTTAAGAGACTGGGTGAGACGATCATTGTGGCGATTTACGTGGATGACATCCTGCTTGCATGCTCCGATTCCAAGACACATGAAGACACTAAGCACGAAATTGGTTGCAGATTCGAGGTCGTCGACAGCGGACCAATTGACCATTTCCTGGGAATGGAAGTAACAAAAACCTTGAAAGGAATTCAAATCTCACAACAACAGTTGATTCGAAACTTACTTGAGCATTTTGGAATGCAAGAATGCAGAAGCTGCGCAACCCCTCTGGAGCCGGGGGCTTAATTTTATAAATGTGATGACTGCACTAAATGCAAGAAGGTGGATCAGAAACAATACCAGTCGCTGATTGGGTCTTTGACGTCCTTACATGAGGTTGGGTTGATTTCTTCTTGCAATTTCATGTTTTCTGTGCTTCATTTTTTGTTTTTTTTTTTTAGTAAGCTTTGATTACAAAGAGCACAATAGGACTTGCTCTTTGGGCAAATAAAACAGTGTAGCTCTCTTTATACATTGAAACTTGGGACAACGTTTTCGATGTGTCCCGAATTTTTGCATAAATCAACACGGGAGCTGTTTTTTCAGTCGTTTCATCTTTACCCAAGGCGCACTCGTTTCGATTTGTTTTCCTTTTATATTTCACCCATCGAGGCTGGATTTCGCAGTTCGACACAGCGTTCCCTAATACAAATCACAGTTTGCTTTATTGGGACATTAACAAAAAACATTACAAAGTTTACCTAGTTCTCTTACATTTTAAAAGTGCAATAAAAAATAGTCTAGTAAACCTTTTATCATGAAATTTATCACTTTTAAGAAGAAAAAAAAGTTGTACTGAAAATGGTCGCCTTTATCTTTGACGCATGCTTTTAAACGTCGTAGCCATTGTTGTATCGCGACACGCACTGTTTTGGTTGGAATCGACGACGCTGCTGCTATTAAAGCTACCTTAAGGCTGTCCAAATTTCGATGGGGAGTCTTACAGACCATGCTCTCCAGCTCTGGCCACAAACTGTAGTCCAGCGGATTTAAATCTGAACTTCCTGATGGCCAATCTGCAGCAGCGATAAAATCCGGAATATTGCTTCTAAGCCACTCTTGCGTCGTTTTGACTTCATGTACCGGATCAGAGTCTTATTGGAAGACCCATCTTTCCCCGTTGAAAAGGGTATTTGTTAAGTCCTTGACAATACCTTCGAGAACATTCCCCTGGTACACTTTTGTCCCTGTTTTCACACCTTTTTCGCAAAAATGCAGGGATGTGACACCTTGATGCAATACCCTCCACCAAACCATTACACAAACGGGATGATGTCCGCGCTGAACCCTCGGAACAACTTTTTTGTTAAGTTGACGCTGCATAAACTTTGTCATTCTGTTTGTTATAAAAATTCTTTCATCAGTAAATAAAATATTTTCATGTCCATTAACCGCGTTCCACTGTAGCAATTTTTTCTTCTTTCGAGTCTTATTTTTTTCAGGTTGGGAGTTAAGAGATGTCCCGTTGCTCGACGATAGGCTTTCATATGGAGATCATCTCGAATAAGCCTTGACATGAATCTAGCGGATATATTCAATTCTCTGGACATTATCTCTTGTTTCCGAACAGGATTTCTGCGACTTCGTTCACGCACGGCCTTAAATTTTCGCACTTTTGTCCTCTACTTCTGAAAGTTCATTAAAACGTTTTATAGCCCGATAAACAAACATTTTCGATATACCAAGTGGTTTGAGAAGTTCGAAAATTTGGTTCGAATTTTTTCCACACTTATGCAAAGCGATTACCGCGACACGATATTAACTGATCGAAAGCTTAAACCAAACTAGCTCCTATTCTTTACTTATAAGTATACGTGTTAGGAAAAAAATAGTTAACGGGATTATTCCTATTGAAAATTATGAGCAATGGGTACTTGAAATCTTGTAACAGAATTTATGGCTAGACTAGGTATACGAGTATTACAACCCAAATGCAAAATATTTGGTCTATCAACTTTAATTTGGTTACAGAATACTTGCGCGTTGAATAAATATTAGTTCTAGAGATAATGAATACTTTTGTTTTATAGAACTGGAAACCTTTATTTCACGTAAAAAAATTATATAATGAAATTTGTATCTTAGAAATTTTAGTATGTAGTTGCAGCTTGTTAAAAAAAAGCATAGTAGTTGACCTGCATACATTTTAATGCAAAAGAGTTAAAATATGCTTTCACCATTGTGTCACATCGCCTTTATTTTTTATGACAGCATGAATTCGCTTTGGCATAGTATCCACTAATTTTTGGCATTCTTTAGTAGTGAAGAATTGCCATATCCTACTTATTTGCTGGCGTAAATTCTGAAGTGTCCTTGCCGGTTGGTGTCTCAATTTTCGTTTCATTTTGTGCCATAAGGTTTCAATTGGTGAAAGATCAGAGCTTTTGAAAGCCAATTCATCAAAGAAAAAGTTTCAGCGAATACGCAAACCTTAGTTGATTTCGCCGTAGGGCAGGAAGCACCATCTTGTTGAAATATATAATTTCTTTCGGTTGATTGAAGTAGTGAAGTAGTGGTATTGAAGGAAGTAGTTGCTGTTCTTTATTATTCTGGTACCTAACTGCATTTACAATTACAAGACAATTAACGAAGTACACCTGACCCAACACCACGGCCCCCATATCAATTGTGATGCTGGAAACTTCACTATTCGTTTAAATGAAATGCCTCCTTTGAGCTGCGAATTACACGTTTCCGCCCATGGCCAACATAAAATCGTTAGATCTGGATTCATCGCTCCAAATTACTTGTATCCAATTTCTGTGTCCTTTTGCCCATTCAAGTCGCCATTGATTAAGTGTCCAATTTATGTGTCCTTTTGCCGATTCAAGTCGTCTTTTCTTCTGTTTGGGCGTCAAAAGTGGTTTTTCTTTAGCCTATGAAAACATTGTCTTAAGACTCAAAACCAAAGTTTAATAGACTGTTTAAGCAAATCTTAAAAAATCTGTATCCCATTTTACAATGATCGTTTACAGATGACCACAGAAATTTATATTTTGATTTAACTTTTCCATTCAGCAGTTACTCCAGCAGCGACGAAGGTTTTCTTGAATTATATTTTTTTTACTCGCCAGTCACGAGGCTTTGCTATAAGGGGCTTTCTTGTTTTCTTCCGAAACTTTACATTTTCCGTCTTATTGTAAAGCGAAATTATGTTTTGCACAGACGATGAATTTTTTTTTTCATGCATTTTTATTTCAATTCACTTGTTAATACTTAAGTGCTAAACAAAAAAAAAGTTTAAAAACTAGCTTAATTTACTTCAATTTTTCTTATTTTTACTTACTGGCCCTATAAGAGCGCTCTAAGCTAAACATAAAACTTAACTATGTCTTTCGACGTAACCTAACTGTTTTTTTTTTATATATATATTTTTTATTTCATGTACATTATACTTAGAACTAAGAAAATATAAATTGTTTTAGCAAAAACTTAGTGAAATGACATTTCGTTCATATAAAACTTAAAACTACTTACAAAATAATTCTTCGACTACTTAGATTATCTTAAACTACGATACGTAATTAAATACGTACTTTTTTTGTTTTTTATGCTACCCATCTCTTTTTTTTTTTTAATTATTTTTTTTCTTTTTAAAAATTATCTTAACACTACATTAACCTACCTAAACTATGTAAGCCGGCCATGACTTAAAATTTAAGTAAACCGACTTTGCGTCTTATCGACGCTACCTCGAATTAGAAGGAAACGACGAAAGAGCTCCCTCTCTTTCAATAAGCCACCAAAATTCTTGGTGCTGCCGAGCAACGTCTGTCAAATCGCGACACCCTACCGCCCTACTGAGCCGGAGACGCTCCGCACTGCCGTGTGCGACGTCTCTGTCGTAGTTGAGTCGCCTGTCTGCAGCTGTTCGACCAACGTGAAAGATTAGCGGCACTGCTAATTTGTCCTGGATCAGCCCTTTTTTATCAAAATAGAGGAACGCTTCTGGGGGAATAAAGCCGCTAAAGCGCACACTCTCGTGATATAGATAGTTAGGGTAATAAGCCCCGGAGATCAGATTCTTCGTCGAAGCCATTGCTCTAGCAATGTGACTTCGAGTCAGCTTAATGACGAAATTTTTCACACTAATTAGGTTCGCCCTGTTGTACAGGACCTCGTTAGAATATTTTATGTACTCCGATTCTGGTGTTCTGTACAAGTGAAGACAAGTCCTAAGACAAGCCCTCTCAAACACCCGAATCTTTTCCATTAAGCTTGCTCTCACGTTAAACCACACGGAACATCCAAATACAAGCATAGGCCGGATAAGGGCCATGTAGCAGATTACTTTTACCCTCGCATCGAGTTGCCTGCTATAAAATAGTCTCTTTGTAAGGGCAAATGCACCTTTGGCTCTGGCCAGAGCAACATCTATATGTTTGTTAAAATATAGATATTGATCTAGCCAAATCCCAAGGTATCTGACTACATTTCGACAAGCAAGTGGTTGCCCGTGTTGTCCCACGATCGAAAATTTTCGCCAGTTCTTTCTGGTATCCGCAGAGGCCCCAGTCAAATGTGTCCTAAACAAAATGGTTTCCGACTTCTGAAAGTTGACCTTCAACTTCCAGTCATCGCAATATCGTTTAATCTTATCGAAGTCACTTTGCAAGAGCATATTAATGACCTCGATTTTTGGACCTGATCTGTACGCTTTCAAGTCGTCTGCGTACAAAATCATGGTGAAGTGAACTCACAAGATCGCTTGTGTAAATGTTAAAAAGGATCGGCGAATTAACCGCACCTTCTTGCAGACCATTTTTAATGTTAAACGTTCTAGCAGAAGTCGCATCGCCATTCTTGACGATGAACTTTCTACTGGAGAGCATATCAAAGAGAATATACAGCAACGGTTTACATATGCCCGGCCTGTTCAACTTGAAGAAAAGCAGGCTCCTGTGCGCTGTTTCTTGCTATTGTTCCACTGGATATCGGATACCAGTTTAGACGCGGTATGTGATATATCATGTCCCGCCTTAAAACCGAATTGATTATCTGGAACTATATTTTTGTCCTCAACCCACTTAGTCAGGACTCTATTGATCACTTTTTCGAAAACTTTGCTGATATTCGGAAGGAGACTTATCGACCGAAGATTCGCCGGATTGGACATATCTTTATCCCTTTTGGAAATGGGATGCACTACCGCTGTTTTCCAATGCATTGGATAATAGGCATTATTCAGCGCATTATTAAACAGGATGGTATAAATGTCCACCACTTCTGGTGGGAGATGTCGAAGCACAATGTTCGGTATTCCATCGGTTCCCACTGATTTCTTACTTCTTAGTGATACGAATATAGTTTGGAGCTCTTCCTTCGAAATGAACGGGGGAAGATCCCTTTCGTCGGCGATGGCCATATTTTCGTCATTGAACTCAGTGAACCCTGAGCTCTCGAATCGCCAGTGCTCTATATCATTTCGAAGGTAGGAATTGTACAAAAGAACCTGATTTTCCAGGTCGCGGTTACAACCAATGACAACATTTGCCTTGTATACTTCCTGGAAAATCGCTCCTATAGTCTCAACCTTCTCCTGCGGATCTTCGACCACGAAGAAGTTGTCATCGTCTGTTGTTCGAGGGATCTTTAGACATGGAAGATCGTTTTGATCTTTCCTCCGAAATATTTTATTTATTTACGGAAACATATTCGGGTTGCTAGTGTTTACAGCCCGAATTTTATTGTTCCAATACAAACTTACAGACGCCCTGTAATTTTCTTTTATTAATGTTTGGAGGGTTTTGATCAACGACTTCAGTGTCATGATTTCGGGATTATGTCTGTCAGTAAACTGTCTGTACAAGGTTTTTAGTCTAGATAGTAGTCGGGTTTTGTGTTCGTGTAGTGCGTTAAAAGTTGCGTTGCCGGATGTGTCTTCGTTTTCGGAATGTTGATACCGAGGTATCGTACTGTCCATTGTTCGTTTTATGGTCTCGTCTATTTGTTTTAGGTACTTGTCAATCTCCTCATTTGACAAATTCCTATTGGACGGCGGGTGTAGCGAATTCGAGGAGAGTGCTCTCGTCAATGTTCTTGAGAAGTGAGTCCAACGTACCCTACTGTAGTTGAAAGAATACCTTTGAACAAACTCTTCCAATTCCGCAATTTCGTTTGGAACAGTTATTTCGGTACTAAGACCGCAATGGTCACTGTCATATACGAACGTGCGTAGACAGTTTATAGTATGTTGAGTCGTGTCTGTCAGTTGTATACGTGTGTCGAATAGCAGCAGATCCAGATAGAAGTCGTTCCTGGGAAACGACGGACTATCCGTCGCCTTAAGACCGAGTCGGTACATTACACTGTGCTGTCCCCACCAATTAAGTAGCAGGTTCCCTCTATTGTTTGGAGTATTATTTCCCCAATCTCCATGTTTGGCGTTGAAATCTCCGCCGATTATGAAGTAATTCTCCTCGGATTCCAGCCTGAGGAATCGAAAAAGTGTCTCGAGTTCTGAGATAAATAAACTGGATTGAGTAGCTTCAGGTGCATAGACGGAGACCATGTACAACCGTTTTCCACTACGGAGCGGGATGTACACAATGCATGCCTCAAGCACCTGGAACCTACGCACTACACGGCTATACACTCTTTTAAATCGCAAACTTTTTCTAATGAAGATTGCAACACCACCTCCTTGCGTAGAGTTAGGTCGGTTTCTTCTTAATATTTTATATCTTTAACCAAAAGCACATCAGGGACTTGGTCTTTGAGCAACTTAAACAGTGCGGCTCTTCGTTCGATCCTTATCAAAGAATTTACATTCAAAGCAAGGACCTTTAGGGTTCGCTCCGCCATGTTCGTACACATTACGACTGGAGGCGCGTTAGGGCCGGCAGCAACGCGTAGATTTGGTCTACACGCGTGGTCTGTTCCGTTATCTGACGTTGAAGCTGAGCCATCTGCCCCTGAATAGAGAGCAAGATAGCTAGCATATCAGAAGTTGCTTCAGGTGCTCTAGGCGCAGGGGCCTGAGAAACAACCTTCGCTAGTTGTGCCGTACTACCTCTACCTGACGCCATTTGGACGTTAAACCTCCACTTTTTGCTGCCGGGCTAAATTTATTGTCTTTATGTATTGAAACTTAGGACAACCCCGATAGTTTGCGGTGTGTCCCGCGTTCTTGCATAAAGCACACGAGAGCTGACTTCTTTCTGTCGTACCATCTCTACCCAGAGAGCATTCCTCTGATTTGTGGCCCTTTCCACACTTCACACATCGAGGCTGCATCTCGCAGTTCGACGGGCCGTGTCCGAACCTTTGACAGCGAACGCATTGCAAAATGCTATCGCTCCTTTTTACTTTTTCCCATTTTATAGACTGATAGTTTAGGAATATAATGCTCCTTAAACTATCAAGTTTACTATTGGGAGTGAGCTGAACAAGGAAGAGCGGTAGTTTCCGTTTCCCCCTTTTGGCTCTAGCCGTGACGAACGGCTTAACCCCTACGAATTTCAGCTCGTCGCACTCTTTCTCTTTCAACAGTGCGAGGAGCTCCTCCGGATCAGCCGACGGTTCTAGACCCCTCAGCAGCATCGTTTGCAGCTTATCACATTTAGGGGTGAAGGAGAAGAACTCCGTCGTCGTATCCCTTAGTAAAGCTTTTATTTTGTTATAGCGTTCCACTGTATTACAGTGAATCGCATGTCTGTCTATACTTAAACGCTTAATAAAAAAATTATTGCCTATGGCTGACTTACATAGATCAATGGTATCTCTAAACTCCATTTTATAAGTGTTGATTGGTGGCACTCTTATTTTGCTTGATTTTTGCTGTAGCTGTTGTTGTTGATTTTTCTGCTGCTGTTGTTGTGTTTGTTGTTGTTTTTTCTGCAGCTGGTTTTGTGGTTGTACTTGTTGTTGTTGCTTTTTTGCTGCTGTTGCATTTCTGACTGCTGCTGCTTTTGTTGTTTTTGTTTAGACTGTTGTTGCTGAGTTTGCTTCAACTGTTGTTGTTGGTTCTCTTGTGGCTGCTGTGCTTGTTGTTGGAGTAGGTCGAACTGGAGATCTTGCCTCTCCTTTTCTCTTCTCGCACTTTGCTTAGCCTTAATCGCCAGCACTCTTTTCTGTAGCTCAACTATGCTGCTTTTAAGAGCTTCAACTTCCTCTTCTTCGTCTTCAGACTCTGAAGCTGCGAGATACGCAAAGCTATTCGTATCTCCCGTATAACGCCCTTCTCCACCGTCGGAGACATATGGGTATTCGTCGCAATCTACTTCGTCACGACGTGTTCTGACTGCTGCTGCTGACGTAGAAGCTCCCTCCCTTGCCACACCTTGCAGCTTTTCAGTTGGAGCTCATAGAGACAGGCGCTTGACTACATTTGGAGTTGGTTTATTTTTCCTTCTCCGTTTTACTGTCATCTCCATAATTGCTTCTTCGTCTGCTTGTAGCTTGACCAGCCCATCCGCTTGTCCCGCTATGGGGAGAGCGGACTGCTCTTTGTCATCCATCGCCTGATGAACATCCCGTTGCTTATATTTTTGTTAATGTTAAAAACACGATAGTTTTTTTTTTTTTTTAAAAAGTCACTATCTGCCTGCTGGGATTGAACCCGCAACACTACTTTTGCTAATCAGGTGCTACTACCACTAGGCCAATTCGGCTTTACTGATACTAAGTATATAAATCGTACTTTTATTGCGCACAAGAGAAAACAGAAACACGTCCGTTTACCACGGCGGCCTACGAACGAAGGATTATAAAGTCCCCTGTACGCATAGTCCTTGCTTTTTAATAAGTACTAAAGAAATAAAAATATTTATAAAATAAATACACTTGCGGTCATAAAAACAGCACCACCTAATGAGTTCTCAAAAAATGCATAAGTACATCAGATCGTAAGGGTTTTTTCCCATACTAATGAAGGGTATTCCCCATAGCGGAGTTCGGCCTCGTATACAGTGCAAAAAAAATCAGTTTGAATTGAGTTGTGAACAGTAAAAAAAAGTGAAATGTCTGGTAAATATCATTAACTGACTCGAGACGAAAAAGTTCAAATATTGACTTTAGTCGAAGAAGGGCTTGGCTATCGTTTGATGACCTCGGAATTACCAGACTAGACTGGCCAGCTAATTCGACCGATTTAAACCCAATCGAACATTTGTGGCATGTAATGAAACGTAAGGTGGCTGAACATAAACCAGAGAGTAAAAAAAAGCTAAATGAAGTTCTGGAACATGTATGGAATACTGAAATTTCAAGGGATATTACTGAACTTCTAGTAAACTCGATGCCTTCTAGAATAAAAGCGGTTATAACCGCCAAAGGAGGAGCAACTCGGTATTGATATTTTTTTGGTAAAAGTGGCATATCTGAACATCTTATATACACATACATAAAAAATATATCGTTTGATTTTGTTAACCAATGACTATTAAAATATTTTAAAAAAATAAGAAAATTAACTGGTTCTTCTTTCTTTTTTAATATCTTTTTTCAAACATTCAATAAACAGATGGAAATTAGATAGAAATACTTTTAAACTACTGCGGCGTACTCAACAAAAATTTTATTTCATTATAAAAATTATTATCGTAGTTATTAACAATTGTTTAATCATTTTGATATGGTGCGGTTTTTATGACCGCAAGTGTAGTTACTATCCATTAATAAAAAAAAAGAAGCTTCAGTCAAGGGTTCTTCGTGTCATATTTTTGAAAATTGGCTTTCAAAAAGTGTTTGCATACTTTTGACATAAGCTTCAAATGCTAGAGAAGGAACAGTTAATTTTCCAAATTCGGATGATGTGTCATTAGTGTTGTCTGTTTTGTCTATCATGAACAGAGTACAGTTTTCACAATTAAGTTTCATATGCAACTTAAAAGCTGCAAACCCGGCATAAAATGTAAGTGCCGCTTCTGTGAACATCCTATGGATACAACTATTTCTGTCTCATTGGCATCACCATCAAACTGGTCATCGCAACTACGAGGGCGGGTCAATAAGTCCGTGACTTTTTGAATTTCTGACCTCTTTACTGAAACAGCAACACTGCTCCTGTCAACAGGCATCTGTCAGTTGACTCCTGTCAAAATTTAAACATGCTGCGTCAGTTAGTTTGTGTTTGACAGCTATTTTTATCAGACTACTCACTAATTTGAGGAGAAAATGGAAAAAAGTGAATTTCGTGTGCTTATTAAGCATTATTTCTTGCGAAAAAAAACCATTACCGAGACCAAGGCTAAGCTTGATAAATACTATGGGGACTCTGCACCATCGATTTCAATGGTAAAAAAGTGGTTTACTGAATTTCGTTGTGGCCGTACAAGCACTGAAGATGCCGAACGTCCTGGACGCCCAGTTGAGGTCTCTACACCCGAAACAATCGAACAAATTCACGATATGGTGTTGGCCGACCGAAGATTGAAAGTGCGAGAGATTGTGGAAGCCGTAGGGATCTCGCATGGCTCAGTGGTTTCAATTTTGAATGGTCACTTGGGCATGAGAAAGCTTTCCGCAAGATGGGTGCCGCATTTGCTCACAGTCGACCACAAACGCAATCGTGTAACAACTTCACAGGAAGGTTTGGCGTTGTTTAATCGCAATATGGAGGAGTTTTTGCGCCGTTTTGTAACCGTGGACGAAACATGGATCCATCACAACACACCAGAGAACAAACAACAGTCAAAACAGTGGGTTTCTAAGGGTGAATCGGCGCCAAAGAAGGCCAAGGTGGGTTTGTCAGCCAATAAAGTTATGGCGACTGTTTTTTGGGATGCACGCGGGATAATCCACATTGACTACCTTCAAAAGGGAAGAACAATCAATGGGGAATATTATGCCAACTTATTGGACCGATTCAATGACGATTTGAAAAAAAAACGACCTCATTTGGCCAAGAAAAAAGTTCTTTTCCACCAAGACAATGCAAGGGGTGCACACATGTGCAGTTGCCATGGCAAAAATCCATAAATTGGGCTATGAATTGCTCCCTCATCCACCCTATTCTCCAGATTTGGCTCCGAGCGACTACTTCTTGTTCCCAAACCTGAAGAAATGGCTTGGTGGAAAAAGATTTGACTCCAATGATGAAGTCATCTCGCAAACAAAGGCCTATTTTGAGGACCTCGACAAATCATTTTTTTTGGAAGGGATAAAAAAATTGGAGAAGCGTTGGACAAAGTGTATAGAGCTCAAGGGAGACTACGTTGAAAAATAAAATTATTTTTTTATCAAAAAATCTGTGTTTTAATCCAAAAGTCACGGACTTATTGACCCGCCCTCGTATTAGTGGAATTCGATACTGCTCAGAATATCTTTACCCATTAAATTATCTTCTACTGGAGCTTCAGTGTGGAATTCTTCATTGTCATCGCACTTAAGATCTTCGCAATCAGCTTCGTGCAATAACGACTCAGCCAAACTTGAATTTTCTGGCGACTTCAAATTTTTGAAAATAATTTGTAGGCTGAAGGGTTCCGTTCGTATTATCCCCTATTTGATCGAGCCATTGAAAATAAATTTTCTGCAACATCAGTATTAAGATGTTCAATTAGAAGGAATTGCTGTTCATTTTTAACTTTTTCCAATATGAGTTCTATAGCAAGTAAAGTTTGTAGTAACCCGCCAAAGCAATATGGCTTCTTCATCTTACCGGTAGATTCCCATAACGATATCCACTGCCTAGCAGTTTTAATGGACTGCGGAGTCTCGCTATGTAGTGAAATAGGGTGTCGACTAGGGTTGCTTGTATTTAAACTGCAACTGTTTAAGTTATCGAAAAGATCATTCATTTTGGTTAAAAAGGCTGCCGTTGAGGCAGCAATCTTCTTGTTCGCTTTAGTTTTAAAACAATTTGCTGACATTGCGTTGAAGACTCCAGCAGCAACATTACCACTAGAAACTCGGGTAGACCATTCCACTGACTATTTTTCAAAGTTGTTCGGGTTTATATGACTCTTGGTTAGCTTAAAGCACACTTGAAAGATGTTCTTGGAATCCTGTTCAAAAGGTTTGCAAAGATCCCCCATGAAACAATATCTTTAGATATTATAATTGGATTTTTAAGCAAACAATTTCGAACACTTTTGAATAAGTGAGGGTAGTCATATAGAAGGAAAATTCGTTGATTTTCAGTATTGAAAAAAGGCTTGTTTTCGTTTGTCCCAAGTATGTTCTTTAGTTAACGCGCCACGATTCCACAAGTAGAAAGATGAGAAGTTACCTTGACTTGATGCATGCACTTGTGGACATTGTATTTCACCACCCAACGAAAGTAGCCGTAACACGAAGCGTGTGGCGGATACTAACAATTGTTTCCCACCACTCGAACTGGGAAACTGCTGATGCAACTTGAAACCCTTACACGCGCTATACACCAAATGCATCGATACGAAGGTGTGGAGTAGGATGAGTTAGACTTTAAGTTTAGTGTTAATTTTGGAATCTTTAAACAGTCTTAAACAATTGGTAGGCGTTTTATTTGAACGAACGGCTGGGTATTTTGTTAGATGTTGTGGTGCCAACATCTTCAACTTCTTCTATTATTGCTGCCTTGGTCACAACTAACAGCAATAACTTGCAGACCACACTCTAAAGTTTTTGATACTGTTAATTTCAATATCTCGGCAATTTCATCACCTTTCGGGCATCCTATAAAATAAGGTGTGGTTTGCTTTCAATTTTTATTTAATACAGTAAGAGTACAGTAAAGTAAACCATTACTTTGGAGGCTACAGTGGCGCGTCTACCGGGCTCCCCGAAGTCAGAAAAGCCATATACCGTGTCGTTTTTAATCTTGTAATCAAGTTCAGGTTTGATTGCCATTTCATAAAAAATTAAAACGCACCTTTTCTCTATGCTTGACATCGTTTCTTCCTTGCTCTTTAAAAGATTAATCATTTGGTTTGAAAAACCGGACGGTAAACTTATGGAAGAATGCCATCGATAGATTGTGCATATAGATGGTATACTAAATCTCGAGCTTACCACATGGGAATATGAGCGAGACTTATAAAAAAAAACTTCAGATAAAAATCTTTTTCGCCGCTGCGAGGAAGAGAAAAACACATAGCAGACATGATGGGCCCAATTTCAGCATTGATGAACAAAATCGATTTATGTAAGAGGAAGTTAGAGGAAAACAATTTTCAACATTTTCCTTCGTTTACTCTCCTTTCGGACGCTAATTATCTTGCCGAGTATAATCCAACTCAACATTTGGAGCTATTCCATCAGCTAGAATTCGAAAGGCGTTTTCACAACATGTTTGTATGCAACCTCTCCTTATTTTTGTCAAAAATCCATTCATAAATATCGATGTTTTAAAACTAGCTTGATTAATGCAAGCTCATTGCTTCATAAACAAAGCGGAAGCTGAATTAGAAATTGTTACACTTCGCAGTGATATCATTCTTAAAAGCGCAGAAAATAAAAGCGACGAGGTTTTCAAGCTAATGAATCAAAAAATGAATACAAGAACATACGACCCTGTGCACTCATAATTAAGGCATTTCTCAACATATCTATGTGAATGTGTGAATGACTAGGAAAATGTTCTTTTGATATTGTCACAATCTTTGTATGAACATTTAGAGTTTAGACATTCTGGAAATCAAAAATAACGGAAACTAGCACTGCACTGCCAATGGCTCAGGCCGATGAGGTATTCGGAATGAAATAAACACACACATTCCCCCCAGACCCCACACCTAAGGCAGAGGTGAAAAGGAAATATTATGTTTGTGTAAAATAAGCAAATGAATGTGTTATGTGCTTTTTTTAGCACATTCCTTTCCCTCCATTTTCATTATCAATCAGATTTACGTGCAGAAGGATCGTGCACCTACCAAAGCAACTGACAGTGTAGCACTGCGTTGCATATGGAGACCATCGATTTCCTCAAGTGATAGTACTATTAGTTTCGTATACAATGGTTTTATCTAATTGCCAATATGACTGAATACGGTATTCGCCTCGCAAAGTATTGTGGTATAGATGCGATAAAATCAAGGATCAAGTGTTGCATAACTTTAGGATCATACATCATTACTAAACTCTCCACGTTGAAGATTTCAGTTATTACCCCAGTTTCAAACCAGAAGTAATGAGAAAGAACTAAAACCCGCAAATGTGGTATAAATACAGGATAAGAAACAGCGTAAGCGAAAGCGATAGAGAAGGAGCTAATTCTTAATTTAAATTGTGAAATAGTAGTGATATCCGTTGTGAGTTAATTGAAAGTCACTTTTTTAGTAAATAGAGTGTTCTGAAACAGAATAACGTTTTATCATTCCGAACCCTAGCCGAAATATTACAGTATGTACTTGTTTTGTGTGTATATTTAGACTTTCAAACTATATTTGTAACGCAGCCACTGACTAACTTTCAAGTCGGCAACATCGTGTACTTATAAATACCCGAGTTCGTTTTGCCCGCTGTTTTCGTTTGTGCGTTTCCCTGTTCTCTGTTTAAATTTTTCTTTCTACTTTACATGAGTGTAATATATAGTGCATAGTGTGTAGTAAACCTCTACATTATGGCCCTATTATGACCCTACGGGCCTTATACTATTTACCTTTGACCTTCTTCGCCCTCCAAATTCAGTTACCATTGGCTGGTATAACGTCAAAGTTTAAGAATATTTTTCCAACCCAATGCGCTGTCGTAATTGTCAATTACTAGGCCACACCACCAAAAAATGCAACGGGAATTCATCGTGCGAAACGTGCAATCTGCACCCATAACTGTCACATGTCTCCCATAACTTCACACCCGTCGCCTATATCAACCATCAGTCAATCACTTTTAAACTCCAATCAATACTTTTTAAAATCATTAGAAAAAGGTGATCATAGCAACTAATCACAAGAATGGCTATCGTTCCATTGACTCTGCTGTTCGGATGGTGAGCCGCTCGGGTTCCTCACGGAACCCTTACGATTCAACAACTGTGCATCAGAGTAACACAAAACACCCCTCCATCTTTATCACCCCTGATTTTGCCAACTATGCCACGGGTCATATTGGACCGAAGTCCCCTACTTTAAATAAAACGCTTTTCAAGGTTCTTCAATGGAATCTCAAAGGTTACTTTAACAACCTTCACGAGCTCCAATTATTAATTAAGGACCACAACCCATCAATTATATCTCTATAGGATAGTTTCCGTTTCCCCCTTTTGGCTCTAGCCGTGACGAACGGCTTAACCCCTACGAATTTGAGCTCGTCGCACTCTTTCTCTTTCAACAGTGCGAGGAGCTCCTCCGGATCAGCCGACGGTTCTAGACCCCTCAGCAGCATCGTTTGCAGCTTATCACATTTAGGGGTGAAGGAGAAGAACTCCGTCGTCGTATCCCTTAGTAAAGCTTTTATTTTGTTATAGCGTTCCACTGTATTACAGTGAATCGCATGTCTGTCTATACTTAAACGCTAAATAAAAAAATTATTGCCTATGGCTGACTTACATAGATCAATGGTATCTCTTAACTCCATTTTATAAGTGTTGATTGGTGGCACTCTTATTTTGCTTGTTTTTTGCTTTAGCTGTTGTTGTTGATTTTTCTGCTGCTGTTGTAGTGTTTGTTGTTGTTTTTTCTGCTGCTGGTTTTGTGGTTGTACTTGTAGCTTTTTTTGTTGCTGTTGCATTTCTGACTGTTGTTGTTGCTGAGTTTGCTTCAGCTGTTGTTGCTGGTTCTCTTGTGGCTGCTGTGCTTGTTGTTGGAGTAGGCCGAACTGGAGATCTTGCTTCTCATTTTCTCTTCTCGCACTTTGCTTAGCCTTAATCGCCAGCACTCTTTTCTGTAGCTCAACTATGCGGCTTTTAAGAGCTACAACTTCCTCTTCTTCGTCTTCAGACTCGGAGGCTGCGAGATACGCAAAGCTATTCGTATCTCCCGCATAACGCCCGTCCCCACCGTCGGAGACATACGGGTATTCGTCGCAATCTACTTCGTCACGACGTGTTCTGACTGCTGCTGCTGACGTAGAAGCTCCCTCCCTTGCTCCACCTTGCAGCTTTTAAGTTGGAGCTGATAGAGACAGGCGCTTGACTACATTTGGAGTTGATTTATTTTTCCTTCTCTGTTTTACTGTCATCTCCATAATTGTTGTTGCTTCTTCTTCTGCTTGTAGCTTGACCAGCCCATCCGCTTGTCCCGCTATGGGGAGAGCGGACTGGTCTTTATCATCCATCGCCTGATGAACGTCCCGTTGCTTATATTTTTGTTAATATTAAAAACACGATAGAGTTTTTTTTTAAAAAAAGTCACTATCTGCCTGCTGGGATTGAACCCGCAACACTACTTTTGCTAATCAGGTGCTACTCATTTTCATTTTCATTTTAAATGCATTTTTTATTAATTTAAATTCAGAAATTCTTACAAGCTATACAAAAAAACGCTTAAAAATTAGCTTAAATAACTTAGAAAACTATCTTATTCTAACTTACTGGCCCCATGCGGACACTCTAAGTTAAACATAATCTTAATCTACATGTCTTTCGACGTTCCTTACAGTACTCTTTTTATTGTTGCAATAATTTAAAAACTAAAACTAAGAAAATAATTTGTATTAAGTAAAAAACTTAGTAAATGGACATTTTTTTTGTTTTTCTCTTAATATAAAACTTACAGACTACTTAAAAAAAAAATAATAATAAATCTTAAGCCTACTTAACCTACTTAAGCTAACTTATTGTATAATTAATTAAGTACTATTTCTTTCTTTTTTTTTGTTTTATTTTTTTATTTTTTATTTTTTTATTTATTTATTTATTTTTTTTTTATAATTTTTGTTCTTAAATCTACCTTAATCCTACCTAAATCTATGTAAGCCGGCCATGACTAAATAATAGGCAGACCCGCTCTGCTTCCTAACGAAGCTATCTAGTATTGGAGAGGTGCTACTACCACTAGGCCAATTCGGCTTTACTGATACTAAGTATATGAATTGTACTTTTATCGCGCACAAGAGAAAACAGAAACACGTCCGTTTACCACGGTGGCCTACGAACGAATGTGACACAGATGTGTATTGGCAGACTGGAATTCTTGGTAATTTTATAGCTCGATAGTCGATTTTCAAATGCTTCAATTATGGTACTTTCTAATGTCACTTGATAATGCTACCTCAGGCGCCATGACCAGCAAGAAATAAAAGTTTATAATGACTAACTTGCACTAATTAACTGTCAAAACAAAAACATGAATGGTTTACTGAATTTCTTGTAACGGTGATGAGGCAGTAGATCAACTGTTTTGCATCAACGGACATAGACCTTTTTTTTTTATTTCATTATCTATTGAGAAAAGTATAAATATCCTAACTTAACTGAGATTATAGTTGGCTAACTAAGAGCAAACGTATTGTGTATGGTAGACCTCTTTTCAAATAAAACATATAAGTGTATGCCTCTCTGTAACAACGTAGTTTCATATCGTATGAGTAAGACTGAGTAGACCAACTATTTTTCATTTAGGCTCGTAATATGGTCGACTTGAACATAATGGGTGGCTATACAAAAAAAAACAACATATATAAATCAGGGCTTGAAATAGATATATATCAAAATAAAAAGTTCTGAACGATTTGGTTTTTTCTTTATATTTATACCAACGGAGCAATTCATTTACTCCGAGTAAGAAAGATGAAAAAAAAATATTGATCCCAGGGATTTACTCCGATCGGAACTTTTCATAAGAGATCATTAAATTTTTATTCTTGCTTCTGTTTTTGCTCTCATTTTTTTTCTATTATATTCAAATTGATTTAAAAGGAAACAAAATGGAGTGGTACTTCGGATAAATATCTTCAAGCCCTGATATAAATCACAATCTTCAAGTAAATGAGCGATATGCATTTCTGAAATATGTCATACCACACTTCTCGGTATTATTTTTTAGACTCAACTTATTAAAATATTCTACCAAAATTATTATTTATGTCTTAATTTTGTTTATAGCACTGAATAGTCTTCTATCACTTGCTAATATAACATTATCATGTGCATATTCCAACAAGTTCGCCTAACCTTAGGTGAGGAAGATGGAAATCATGAACGTAAATGTTCAACAAAATTGGTGCAAGTATTGAACCCTGCGTTACACCTCAACAAACTAAACTAAACAAACAAATTTCAAAAAATTATAAAGATCAACCAACTGATTATTATTATAACTAATGAAACTAGTTTGTCGGTTTACCCCTCTAGAAGGATTAGTATATGTATGTATTTATTTAGAGTATTGCTGTGCAACACACTGTTTTTCTTAGCGATTTTCCTAGCCCTTTGAGTCGACACTTCGCATTTCCTTTTGTATTTAAGACACACTAGACAACTCTTGGTAACCAGCTGCGTGCTCACTGCATAGCACTTAATACTGTTTGGGATCGGTACATTAAGATTGGACTCTTTCAGGGATTTAAAAGCAGCGAGAGTCATAAGATTCTTCGCATAGAACGAGCCTACTATTATATACACGGCATTCGCCCGAAAGCCCAAATCTATGATAGCGATAGCACTTTACAACTCGTTTATTGGTTTTTTTTTTCCAATAGATTTTCTGATGAAGCAAGTTTCTAATACTAATAAATCTTTAGTGGACTCACCTATCAATGAAAATATTTGATTCTGTGTTAATTGTTTTTTAGATATAGAAGTCGGGAGAGGTGCGATTTTACTTATCCCAATATTATTATTATTATTATACAAACTAACAAAATAATCTTAAATTACTAAGTTAGTATGAACGTTTTTAGAGAGCACAAGCTGCATAGGCTATCGGCTCGCTGGTATAAATATAAGGATAAGCTGGTATCTATAAATAGAGGAAATTATTAAAAATTACAATATATAGTTGAGTTTTACAATTATTTTTTGAATAGTTTCTAGATTTTGTACATTGATATTCTTAAGCAATTCGTAAATATTTTGATTTCTGTTAGTTAAATGCTGGCTTATGTGGTCTAGGAGGTGATAGATATCCATAGATACCTGGCATGTAGGGCAGATCGGGGGACTTTCCTTTTTTAGTAGATGATGATGAGTTAAGGATGTGTGGCCTAAGCGAAGTCTAATAAAATAGGAAATGGTTTCTTTTGGCGTGACCACTGGGTATATTGGGTGAGTTTTATTGTTGTTTATATTTGAATAGTGATGAACGTATGTTGACCACCTTTGCTTCTGGACGGACCTTATTTCTGCATTAATGAGTCTTAAAAGATCTGACTCGCTGAACATGTTGAATAAAAGTGTGGGTGATTTTCCGGCAGAGTTAGCGGCTTTATCCGCGTATTCGATACCCTTTATGCCTTGGTGAGCAGGAACCCACATAATTTTGATCTTTTGTGGAGCTTTTATAATAATGTCTCTAAGAATCATAATTGCTGGAGAACAGTTGTTAAGGTTCATGATAGCATGAATGACCGAGAAATGACAAAGTGGCCTTTGTTAGAAGCGGCGTATTTTAAGGCTTCGTAAACTGCGGGAGCTTCAGCGGTGAAAATTGAAGCATGTTCCGGCAGGAGGCCAACTTTAATGAGCTTACCATTTTGTGCTGTAACCGCAAAAGCTGTGTGGTTTTCCGTTTTAGAGCCGTCAGAGAAGATGAACTTCCAGTTCTTGGTCTTGAGGTCATTTTCTATGCTGTTGAAAATTTTTTGGTATACGTTTTTTGGGGTTATATCTTTTGAGAAATTTGACATTGACAGCTCGAAAGATTCCAGTCTACACAACCAAAGAGGGTACGATGGAGCCTTATAGTAACTGATTTTAGTGGGCAGGTTGAATGATGTTATGTGACTCCATACGCATGAAATTGCTGATGGAATTCTTTTTATTTATTATTATTAGGTTTTATTATGTTGAGTGTTGATTTTGGACAGTTTCCGTAAATGCCGAGGCCATAGTCTATTTTATTTAGAATTAACACTTTTGTTATGTAACTTAGTGTATTTGTGTGAACTTTACATTTTTTTGAAGAAAGGTATTTTATAAGATTTAGCCTAGCAGCAAGTGTTTTTTTAAGTTCTAAACAATGGTCTGTCCATTTAAATTTACTGTTAAAAATTGATCCTAAAATACTTAATTTGCTAGCAGATTGTATTTCAACATCATTTATACTTAATTTTAAGCTAGGGCAACATTTTTTTTTACAAATATGGAATGTTTTACACTTCTGTAATGCTATATTTGCACCTGAGTAAGTGGACCAGTCTGCAATATCTTTTAATAAGTACATAAAAGTTTTCTTTATTAATTCTAAATCATTGTTCTTACAAAGTATGTATACATCATCAGCATAACAACAGTGATCTAGAATTTTATACTTGGATATAATAAAGCTGATTTCATCGAATGCAATAGAGAAAAGCATTATTGAGAGGGGGGATCCCTGTGGTATGCCATTGTGGAGTGGAAAGCAAGGAGAGTACGTATTATTTACTCTTACACAAAATTTTCTATTAGAAAGAAAAGCCTTGATGTAACCATATATTTTAGGACCTATTCGCCATTCTCTTAGCTTTTTTAGAACTAGATAGATGCCTATTCTGTCGAAGGCTTTCTCGAAATCGAGGGAAAGAACTGAAACATGATTTTTTGTTGAGACAGCGTTTGATATATAACTATCGATATGGAGCAAAGCGTCTTGGCATCCTCTTTTGGGCTTAAAAGCTACTTGAGCTGGAGAAATTAGTTTTTTGGATTCGGTATACCAGAGAAGACGCTTCGCTACAATCTTTTCTAAAATCTTAGAAATGCATGGTAACAGCGAGATAGGTCTATACCCGTTTACTTTCTTTATCTCCTTATTGGGTTTGGGAATGGGTATGACTGTAGCAACCTTGTGTCAAAAATTGTGTTATACAGACTAATAAGAACGATCTTTGCTTTGGTTGACAGATTTTTGAACAGAGGATACGAAAGCCTATCTCTACCGGGTGTCTTATTTTTCAATTAACTTAGGCACGATTCTAATTCAAAGAGAGAAATGGGTTGCTCGAGATGAATACTGGCAGAATTAGTAGGGGGAAGGGTTATGTTGTGTAGACTATTTTTTTCTTGTCTAAAGTTGTTGTGAAAATTAGTGTCATTAGAGTAATTCGACCAAGTGGTTGCGAGATGATTACTTATTTCTGATGGGGTGATAAGAGGTCCCGAGTTTGTGTCGATACATCTTATAGTCTGGGAAACAGCTGAGCCACTGAAGCGCTTGATTCTGTTCCAGATATTGGTTACAGAGGTGCGGGGATTAATAGATGAAGTGAGATCATTAAGATTCTTAGTTTTATTTGCTTTTAACGTTCTTCTAAATAATGCATTGGCTTTCTTAAACGAAATAAGGTTTTCAGCAATAGAATTTTTTTTGAATTTTTTCCAGGCTGACACTTTTTTGTCTCTTAAATTTGTAAGCTCTTCGTTCCACCAGGGAGCAAAAAATTTGCAATGCTTGGGAAAGGTTTGTGGAATTGTTTTATTAGCTGCATTTCGGAGGGATTTTTGAAATATAGCTGCTGATTTGTTAATGTTTGTAATTGTGCTAAAAGTATGTGTGAATTCAGTGGTAAATTTTTTATATTCATCCCAATTTGCTTGGTCTGTTTTGTATTTTGACAATGGACGCGTGGAGTCTGCTTTCTTTCCTAAATTAAGGTTAGTTAATATAGGGAAATGATCGCCATTGTGCAGATCATTTAAAATTCTCCACTGCATTTTTGGGTATAGCTCAGGAGAGCAACAAGTGATATCAATGTGGGTAAGGGTTTTGTTGTGTGTAGAGAAGTGAGTAGGGGAGCCATCATTCAGTAAAAGAAAGTTAGAATTTGTTAAAAAAATTTCTAAAATAGAACCTTTTTTGTTTGTGCAAGGTGAACCCCAAAGAACACTCCATGCATCAATATCTCCCCCAATTATTATGAGACCATGAACCTGCATTAAAATATTTTCCAGATCACGTCTCTTTATGACTTGTTCTGGTAAGAGATACAAATTTATATATGTAAATTCTAATTTAGTTTTAATTTTCACTGCTAATACTAAGAGGTTTGAGCTTATAGGAATTGGCGTATGGGGAATATTTCTTTTTACCATAATACCGACACCTTGTTTGGACGTTTTGTTGCATGGGAGATTTGTAAAGTAGCCCTTGAATGATTTTGGAATTAAAGGTTTAGTTTTATAGGCACAGTGAGTCTCTTGGAGGGATACAATAGATGGATTGTGTTCAGCAATTAAAATCTTTAACTCGTCGTAGTTATTTACAAATCCTTTAATGTTCCATGGCAAAGTTACGAGAGTTATGTTTTTAAAGCAAATGTTCCACAAACTTTCATTAGCCGAAACCAATGAAAGGGTGGAGGAATGCTGATTTTTTCTAGAATTTGATAATGAAGAACTATGTGGCATAGATTTTTTGTTTGGTAATTTTAAGTTTACTTTATAAGAATTATGAGCTGTCATCATTCATTGGAGTCGGAATAAAATATTGATTGTTTTCGATAAGAGATTGAGTGGTTTTGGAAATAGGAGAAGTTGCGAGATTTGAACTCAATTGAGGAGTTAGCAAATTTGGGTGAGAATGACAATTGAGCTTATTTGTTTTAGTGTGATTTGAATTTTTTAGTGGTGATATGTCTGATAGGGTTTTTGTTTTGTTAGTGTATGCGTTTGAAGTAAGTGTGATTTTATTTGTTTGTTCTAGTATTTTTTTTCGACAGCATTCGATTGTATGGTTACTTCAGGTTTCGATGATAGTGATAATGGTGGAAGGTTGTAGGAGGAAGATGAATTGTTTGTGTTATTTTCGTTAAGGATTGTATGTGTTTTTGTGGCTATATGTTTATCTGTTTTAATTGGGAATCCGGGTTTGTGTACTGATATGTTTTTTTTTCGTGTGTGGAGAGTGCTATGCTATTTGTAGAGGAAGAGGTAAAAGTGGGGATATTTTGTTTGGATACATAGGCAAATGATTCGTGAGTTGTATTCACTGGGGAGGGGAACTGGTTTTTATATATGCGTTTGGCATCAGTCATACTGCACTTTTTCTGAGTTTTTATTTTCAGGATTTCTTTTATTTGAATGAATTTTGGGCAGTCTTTAGATGAGGCGGCATGGGGGCCCAAGCAATTTGCACACAATGTTCGGGAACATTCAGAGTTTACGTGTGGTGGAAGATTACAATTGTGGCATATGATGGTAACTTTGCACCTTTTAGTGGTATGACCAAGTAGCTGGCAGTTCCGGCACCGCATGGGATTGGGAATGTACTCAGTGACTTTGGCATTATACCATCCGATTTCGACAGAATTTGGCACTTGAAATGTATCAACAGTAAACAGCATTAAACCTGTTGCAATCCGCTTGTTATCTACTTGCTTCGTTAATTTGTAGACTTCTGTTACTTTTTGCGTTTTCATTTCTAATATAATTTCTTCCTCCGGGACACTAATAAGGCAGGGAGCGTAAACTATGCCTTTAGATGAATTAAGTTGGCTGTGTAGAGTAATCGTGACAGGGCAGAGGTTAGAAAGATTTTTTGTGGAAATGAATCTGTCCGCGACCGTTTGGTTTTTTGTGAGGATTAGGATCTTACCATCTCTAAGTTGGGAGATCTGCAAATATTCGGTGCTTATGGCATCAATAGCTTTTCTCAATGCAAAAATGCTCACAGAAGAGAGAGGTTGCTTCTAATTTTGCGGGGCGATAATAACAAATCTTGGGTTTTTTTGATTGATGTTTTTCGGAAGTTCGGGAAACGTATCAAGTAAGTTAGAAGATATCTTATTTCTTTTAGGCTGGGGGGGTTCAGAAATTGTGACCTCAGAAAGGGCACTGAACCTATTTTTTGACTTCACTTTTGGCCGTGAGGCCATGGTGGAAAAAAGAAAAAAAAACAAAAAAACCACTATCACTCGCAAGATGAGTGGAATTCAGCACAAAAACAAAGCGGAAGAAAAAGAGATTAGATTAGGAGTAACGGGAGTTATGCACTAGCACAGTAAGCTCAGTATAGGAAGCCGCCGGTTGAAACGATGCGTACAGCACGCGAGATAGTCGGTGACTGTATCCCAATATTAGGAGTTGCTTTTCTTATTGGTTTATTTATTACCTTTCAGTATTCCCATTAACGCATTTGAATTAAGGTGAAAACTTTTTCGATTCCTTGGGATAGAATGAAAAAGCACCAATTCCTCTTCCACGTAATCGAGCAATGTAGGAATTGAGACCAATTTCCGTCTTTTCAATAAATAATATATAAAATTTATTGCTTAAGATAAATAAAACTTTTACAACCGGGAATTCAAGTCAAAAAAAAAAAAGAGTTAATCATGTATTTAAGAACGATGCGAATAGCAAAAAAATATCGTAAGTCAGCCGCAATTGGATAACACGAACTGCTGTGCATTCTTTAAGGGTGATTCTACATCCTACAATCGGCCATCCTCTTGTTCATCGATGTTTAGCGTCTCACAAGCATTCCACACCTTCTTAGCCTTGATGCGAACATAATGGGTAGCACTTCATATTGTCGGCGTAGGTGCTGGTAACATAACTTAAGTCTGTTCCAAATTGTGTCCCCGAATTGCGACTACATCCCCAATTTTGTACTGGGTTGAATCCTTTCTGTTCTTGTTAAACGTGTTTCGATTTTCAATTTGAATTCTTTGTATTTGTTCAACCGCCTTTGTCCTGAAATCCATCCGTGCCTGATTATAAACTTCCGATATTTTCCTTTCTTTAATCTTTTGCAAATGGAAATCAGTTTTAAGTTGCATTTTACGACCAATCATTAGTTCGAATAGTGACATGCTGATACTTTGAGAATAAGAAGCGTTGATATACTGTTGCACTCGTGGAACAAACTTATACCAATGATCAATCTTCTGCGATGACAACTTGGTTAGAGTCGGAAATATTATGCGTTTCGCTCTTTCCGCTTAGCCGTTCCCACGAGCATTTAAAGATTACAATCGGAATGCTGACCCTCTGTCGGATATAATGCCCTTTGGATTACCGAAAACAGCGGCTTGACCTTCAAACGGACTTTTACTTTTTTACTTGTAGTTGACTTCGTCGGATACAACCATATAAATTTAGAAAAGAGACAACAATAAATAAATGGTTATAGCATTTTTTGGTTGACATTAATGATCAACATGATACGTATCGAGCGGACGATCACCTTTTTCTATTGGATACAAGAATCCTTCAGCTTTTCCTTTCTTCATTTCGGCTAATAAACATTAACACAGAAGTTGAGGGAACCAAAACTTTTGCAGAATAACATACTCGGTCGTGCCGAATTACATCAAACTGCATCACTTTCGGAACCACCAACAGCATGTTACCTTCATATTCCCGATAAATTTTCCCTTTCCAGGTTAAATCATTCGTCTTTCCCGCCAGTATGTTTTTCACAATCTCTTTCACCTCGGGATCGTCGTCCTGTGCTCTTTGTATTCGAAGCGATACCAACTCTACAGCTTGATCTAACACACACACAGAAATGGGATTCCCACTAAGGGCATCGACGTGACGCATCAACTTTCCTGGTCGGTGTTCGATAGTATACTGGAACTCTTTCAGCAGGAGCGCCCAACGTGCAACCCGTAGACTTATGTCAGCTTTAGCCATTGTGAGAGCAAATTTTTGGCAGTCTGTCACAACCTTGAATGAAATGCCAAGTAAATATATGCGACATTTTTTCAATGCCTTCACCACAGCCAGAATTTCAAGCTCGTACGATGTATATTTTTCCTCTGCAGGTGTCGTTGTCCAACTAGCATAGTATACAGGATGCAACATGCTATCTTCAGAATTAAGTTGTAGCAAAATAGCATCTCGGTCATGTTTGGAAGCGTCGGTATGAAGCTGTGTTACTGCTCCATTTTTGTAAATATTAAGAACCGGATTGGAAGTTAAAATCTTGCAGTTGTTCTGGACCAAACTCAAATTTAACGTCGATTTCGGCAATGTACTTAGAGGTCGGTATAACTTACTTACTTACTTTAGGTGGCGCTACAGTCCGGGATGGACCTGGGCCTCAATCACCAAGCTTCTCCAGCCAGCTCGATCCCTGGCTAGCTGCCTCCAGTTGAGCTGAGGTCCTCTTCCACTTGCTTGCGCCACCTGAGTCTTGACCCTCGTCTACTGCGCTGTCCCTCAGGGGCGGATTCGAAGACTTTTCGGACCAAAGCATTGGTGTCCATGCGCTCTACATGACCCAGCCATCTCAGTCTT
Source organism: Volucella inflata (assembly GCA_928272305.1). Taxonomy (NCBI): domain Eukaryota; kingdom Metazoa; phylum Arthropoda; class Insecta; order Diptera; family Syrphidae; genus Volucella; species Volucella inflata. The sequence continues at coordinate 78,694,296 of OV743716.1, read as the reverse complement.
TGGATCTTCACTCTTCTGGCTTGGTCCATGTCGCTGTACAGTCCATACAGTTCGTCGTTGTATCTCCTCCTCCACTCACCGTCAATTCACACGGGACCGAAGATCGCCCGAAGAATTTTTCTCTCGAAGAAACCAAGAACACCCTCATCCATTTTTGATAATGCCCATGCCTCTGCGCCATCAGCAGGACCGGGATTATTAAGGTCTTATAAAGAGTGACTTTTGTTGTCCGAGAGAGGGCTTTGCTACTCAATTGCCTTCTTAACCCAAAGAAACAGCGGTTGGCAAGAGTTATTCTTCGCTTGATCTCAGCGCTGGTGTCGTTGTCTGTATTTATAGCGGAGCCCAGGTAGACAAAGTCCTTAACTACCTCAAAGTTATATCTGTCGAGGGTGACGTTCTGTCCGAGACGTCGGTGTTGGTTGTCCTTTTGCTTGACAGCATATACTTGGTTTTGCCCTCATTGACCGCTAAACCCATTTTCGCCGCTTACGTCTCAATACTCGCGAAAGCGCCACTGACATCACGCTGCTTTCTTCCGATTATGTCAATATCGTCGGCGTATGCGAGTAGTTGGACGGACTTTTGAAAAATAGTGCCTCTTGTGTTTGCTCGTGAGTTTTGCACTATTCTTTCAAGTACGATGTTGAAAAAATCGCATGACAGCGCATCGCCTTGTCTAAATCCTTTCTGGACATCAAATGTCTCGGTGAGATCTTTACCGACCTTGATGGAGCAGCGTGCATTCTCCATCGTCATCCTGCACAGACGGACGAGTTTGGCAGGGATGCCAAAACTAGACATTGCTCTATATAGCTCGTCTATATAGATGCTGTCATACGCGGCCTTAAAATCGATGAATAGGTGGTGGAATAGGTAGGATCATGGGTCTTCTCCAAGATCTGCCGTAGTGTGAATATCTGGTCGATGGTGGACTTTCCTGGCCTGAAGCCACACTGATATAGACCTATCAGGTTGTTGACAAACGGCTTCAGGCGTTCACACAATACGGCGGATAAGATCTTATATGCGATGTTAAGGAGACTGATGCATCTGTAGTTGGCGCAGTTCAGAGGGTCTCCTTTCTTGAGAATTGAACAAACAATGCTGAGGTTCCATTCATCGGGCATACTTTCGTCCACCCATATTTTACAGATTAGTTGGTGTATGCTCCTTACCAAGTCATCGCCTGCCGCTTTGAAGAGCTCGGCAGTCATGCCATCCGCTCCAGCAGCTTTGTTGGACTTAAGCTTCGATATGGCTGTCTTCACTTCATCCAGGTCGGGTGGACGGAATTGTTGGTCATCATCGTCCAGGTTGAAAGGTTGATTCTGCCTGACAGCGGTATTTGGTCCGTCATCGCCGTTATACAGTCTGCAGAAATGATCTTTCCAAATCCTCAGCATCGACTGCGATTCTACTACGATGTTCCCTTGTTCATCTCTACAGGCTTCGGTTCGGGGTTTGTTTCCGCGGCATGTTATTTTTACCTTTTGGTAAAACTTCCGAACCTCATTCCTGGAGTAGCATCTCTCAATTTCCTCGATTGCGCGCTTCTCATGCTCTTTCTTCTTCCTCCTGAGAAGTCGGTGCTCGTCTCTCCTCTTCCGCTCATAGAGCTCATGAGCAGCTCTGGTCTTTCTAAGCAGCGCCGCGTTATATGCATCTTGCTAAGCTGCATGTGCTTGCCGGCATTCATTATCGAACCAGGGGTTTCGTTGTGGTGGACGAGTGAAACCCAGCACATCAGAAGCGGAATCTCTGATGGCGTTTTGGCAGTGTTTCCAATGGTCTTCGATGCTTGATGCTGGCGGCATTGGACCTCTTAAGAGATTAAAAGACACTCGATCGGAAAAGGACTTGGCGATCTCTTGTGATTGTAGCCGTCTGACGTCGAATTTTCTTACAGCATTAGTTTGTCTTGGCGTAGTTTGGGATATCCGCAACCGTACCTTGGCTACAAGGTAATGGTCCGAGTCGATGTTGGCTCCTCGGAACGTATGGACATTCATAATGCTGGAGGAGTGTCTTGCGTCGATCGCAATGTGATCAATCTGGTTGACTGCTAATTGATCAGGAGTTCTCCAAGTCTCCTTGTGTATGTCGAGATGTGGGAACCGCGTGCTAGCCATGACAATGTTTCGCCCCGCCGCAAAGTCGATTAGCCTGAATCCGTTATCGGAGGTGGTGTTGTGCAGGCGATTGTTCCACCAAAGATACCCTCTCTTCCTAGCTTTGCATTAAAATCACCGAGGACAATTTAAATGTCATAGCTAGCGCATTGCACGTAGGTCTTGTTGAGGAGCTCGTAGAAGGCATCCTTGGTGTCGTCATCTTTCTCCTCTGTGGGGGCATGAGCGCATATAAGGCTTATGTTGGCAAAGCTGAGGACTTCTCGTCTTAGTCTGGGGTCGGTATAAACTAACGGAAATATCCTGCTAATCCGTAAAAACTGTGGAGTGTTTGAACTTTTGTGGGAATAGGGAAATTAGCTACAGCGTGAATTTTCCTTTCAGGTGCCTGATTTTTCCACCCTCGTTTAAATATCCCAAGTATTCGATACAGCTGTGAAGAAAGAAACACTTTTCCCAATTAAATATCAATCCATACTTACTTGCCCTGAACAAAACTCGGTCAAGTTTTTACAAATTATCGACTTCATCGTTTGCAGGAATAATGATGTCGTCAAAATATAATAATACGGTACCATCTGCGATTAGAGAATTAAACACTGCTCTAATGTGCCGTCGGGAAAACAGCTGGCGAATTGCTCAGTCCAAAGGGGACTTTTAAAAATTCATAAACACCGTCAGGTGTGATGAAAGCCTTGTATTTAATGCTGTCCTCAACAACTGGAACACGATGAAATCCGTTCCGAAGATCCAGTGTACTTAACATTTTTTCCCACTGCAAGCGATCGATTTGATCCTCAATCAAGGGTAACCGGTATCCAGTCTCGAACGATTTTCTTAATTAACGATAGTCCACAAAAAGTCTTTCCTTTCCGTTCTTCTTTTTCACCAACACATTTGGACTCGAGTACTCAGAAATACTTGTTCAGACAATACAATACGGTTGAAAAACCAGAATATCATCTTTTAACACAAGTCGCATTTTTACACCTCTATCCTTTATTTTCAGCGGGTTGTAATTGGTGATCATCTCTGTAATACTATTTCGATGAATTGGATTGTGAATATGATCCAATGAGGTACTTCTGATACTGTCTAAGCAGACATCGATATTGAAAATCTCATGCACTACATTTGTTTCGTCTGGTGTTTGGATGGATTCTTCTTCTGAAGGTTGGATTTTTACACATTTGGCTTTACCTTGTTTAAGCCGAATTTCGACAACATACGAGAGACCACTTCCAAAAATAAGTTCGTATGGAATTACTCTCTCCGGAGCGGCATGAATTTCCATATCAACAAGAATAACTCTTCGTAACAACTACCTAGAGTTGCCTAGAGAGAGCCAGATCTCCGCAATTACTAAGTGGGGTGAAAAGTAACCTCCTTGACCGCCAAAATGCACTGCTACTGCAAAAAAGGTTATGGTGCCTTGAAGTCAGTTCATATTTAGGCAGACAAGCCAAATTTCAGTGCCATACTGTCTTTAGTTTTGTTTTGACAGCTGATTGTTGTTGACGTGTTTGGCATCATGTTGAGTATGGACAAAACGATTTTCGTTCCCTCATAAAACATTATTTTTTGAGAGGCAAAACGGCGAAGGAAACAAAAGATACTCTTCGTGGACTACCTCCAAAAAGGAAAAACCATCAACAGCGAGTATAACTGTGCATTATTCGAGCGATTGAAGGCCGAAATCGCTGCATAACGGTCTCAAATGAAGTGAAAAAAAAATTTGGTTTTTTCCAGACAATGCACCGGCCCATAAGACCATCGCAACCATGGCTAAAATCAATGACTTACGGCTCCAATTGGTGTCGCATCTACAGTATTCGCACGATTTGGCTCCCTCAGACTATTATCTCTTCCCAAAAGATGGCTCATCAATAAAAAATTCAACTCACGCGAGGAAATCATCGACGCCACGGAGGAGTATTTTGCAGACCTTCCGGAAAATTACTTTTCAGGCGGGATCAAGAAGTTAAAAAATCGCTGGAATAAGTGTATCAAGCTAAAAGGGGACTATATTGAATAAAATAAAAAAAACATTTAAAAAAAAAAATTGTTTCATTCCCAAGGAGGTTATTTTTCACCCCACCTAGTAAAACATATGTCTCCCTTAATTGCTGATAATTGTATTGCTAACTTCGTTTGTCGATTACTTTCAGTCGGCTTGAGATTTGACTTGCTCTTAAATGCTTCGTATTGTTGGAATTTATTCCGCAACTCTTTGATTGATTCCGCTCGATACAGAATAGCTTTGCCTGCACCATCATCCTGAATCCCATCAACAATATACTGTATCTTCGACTTCAATTCCATGTCAGCCTGACTAGCAATTTCTACACGATAAATGTACTCTTGATAGGTTTCTTCGCCTTTTTTTCACACTACTAAGGCGTTTGTCTTTGGTGTTAACAGTTTCTGCAAATTCCGATACTAAACACTTTTTCATTTTGTTCCATGATTGTACATCTTGACACTCAAAACCTATGAACAATTTTGCGGAATCGCGTAGAAGTCTCTGGCATAAACCATGCACATAATTCTGCGGTTTCCTCGAAGTTTGCGATCCAGCGGTGAACATTTTGTGATCCTTCACCACTAAATACATCCAATGCTTCTTCCACATCCTTAAATGTAAGTGTTGTTCCAGACACATACCTACGGTTTTGCACAGAGTGCACTGGGACTTGAACATCTGTTTCACCGTCTTCCTTTTTTGCTAACGCTGCTCGTAATTTGGAACGAAGTTCAATTTTCTTACCCGTCTTTTTCAAATTCATTTTTTGTAGATTCCATTGTAATTCTGCAACCGTCATGGCATTGATTTCATCATCGTTTGGTGCATTTATTACTTCTCCTGATAAGTGGTTGCGGAGCCGTTCGCGCAGATCAAATTTGCTACGATTTAACGAGAGATTAACCCTTTGTCAACTCTTCGACAATTTGTTCCATTGTGAGTTCGTCCCCATCAAAATTTTCGAAATCATTATTCGCCATTGTTGTTCCTTTTTATTGGTTTCGCCGGCGCCGATGTTATTTCTGAAATTTCCGAAAAATTACGTCGTTCTTCTTGTGTTTTCTTTATTCTGGAGCAATCCCACTTCTGACACCAATTTTGTAAGAATTGAAACCAATTTCCGTCTTTTCAATAACGAATATATAAAATTTATTGCTTAAGATAAATAAAACTTTTACAACCGGGAATTCAAGTCAAAAAAAAAAAGAGTTAATCATGTATTTCAAAAACGATACGAATACCAAAAAAATATCTGAAGTCAGCAGCAATTGGATGACACGAACTGCTGTGCATTTTTTAAGGGTGATTCTACATCCAACATCAATAATTAAAACATGAACCTTTGCATCGTTCACTCTAGACGCCAGTTTTTTGATAACTTAAATTGATAAATTTATGTTTCAAATCATTAATTCTACTGCGCCCAGTTTTAAAACTTTACTAATAAAATTAAACTTAGCACCAAACCAAATATAAATATAGGTGGACACAAAGGTAATTTATTTACAGCAACTGGTGAACTATCCTACTTATATTCATTATAACATTGGATTGACTATCAGTGTCGTTACTCTTCGCGTTATTGGTAATTATTTATTGATCGTTGTAGTTTTATAGACTTCTTTGACAATATCCCGTAATGTTGAATGCGGTTATTCGCCAAGTTGACTGAGGATACATCAGAAACAAAAAACTACTGTCAGCATGTTTAAGACAACCATTCACTCGAACAGATTTTGTTCAATTTCAGCATACTACTCGATTTTATATTGTTTTCGTTTGTATTTCTAGCTGGATTTACATTTGTTGGTGATTGTGCGTCTGCTGATTTATCCACACTGTTGTTTGGTGACGGCGATGGTGCGACAGTTAGCTCATTGGACTATCACGCAGAGAGTCTAGGTTCGATTCCTGGCTGGGTCACCAACAATTTTTAAAATCGCCATCCCCTTTCGGCGGGCAATGGCAAACTCCCGAGTAAAATTGCCTACGAAAAAGCTTCTAAAGAGTGCCGTTCAGATGTGACAAAAATAACAACATGAGCAACACAAATGAGTGTCAAGAGCTAGGCCATGGCCCATACCGGGCTGCCAGCGCCGCAGTATTTTGTTTGGTGACTGCGTGTTACATGACATGTATGAAGGACTCCTTTCTATATGTTTATTAGGTTTTGTTGATATAGAATTGGTAGTCGTCTGTATATGTCTATTATAATTCACGTAGTCAAAAGAAACAAGTGCACCAACAAGTGCATGAAAGAATTTATTTGAACGAACAATTTTCTATCACACAAAAGATCACAAGTCTGTTCTTCCGAATGGCGTACAACCGTCTTCGCGGTATTCCCTCACCTTAAGGTAAATGCTATCGCTCCACTTTACTTTTTTCCACTCTACACACTGATAGTCTAAGAATTTAATGCGCCTTAAGAGGGGAAGACCATATAAAAATCTCAAAAAATTGAATATTTACGAAGTTATAGATAATATAATTGAGCGCGCCTGAGTGCGTATAAAGTAGTAAGTCAGGTAGTCAGGGCACTTCAGGTAAATGGTTGTTTCCTTGGTAATAACTTTGAATAATAATAATAAAATAAGAAGATCAGCTTTTAGAAAATTCGAAAGGACTATTGTATGCACCTGGGATTGCAGATTAATCGGTAAGTAACTAAAACTGGTCGTTATACTACACTAAAACCTTAAACGCGATTATCTCGAAAGTGTATTTTGAAAAAATGGTCGTGTTGTAACTCAAAAATTTACTGACCGATTTGTCTGAAATTTAGAGAGGCTTTTCTCTACATTATTATCAGAAGGATAAACCTAAAACTTCAGATATTTCACGTTAATAAAATACTTTTTGGGGATCGAAAACATCGAAAAAACAGTTCAAAATTCTGACTTATTTTTGAAAGGCTTATTTTATTAATATGTTATAGGTTTATCCTTCCCGTTAAGAAAACAATTTAATTTTTTTTGTTTCGGATCAATGATTAATGTGTGATAAATGCAGCACTGTTGGACCACGCGTCGGAGACGAAAGACGAAAAATTATCCTGAACCGCCATTTTGGAAGGAAAAAAAAATTATTTTTTTTGGACTTTAGAAATGTTAGATAAAGTTATGTTTAAAAATTTAAAACAATAAAATTATTTTATTACCTTCCAAAAAATTTTTCAAATATAACTGATTTTGAGGCGTTTACCAGTTTGTTATTGGGTGTAAAAGCGCCTACACACAAACCAATTGCGGGCTCAATTTCCGATTGCAACTTGAAACCAGCAGCAAAATTGCTTCATGTGGAGGACAGTTGGGCTTCCATCAAAACAAATCGCAGATTGCCTTGGGCAATCTCACAATTTTTGTTCTCCCCTCCATAACTTGCTAAAAATTGTGCGTGTGAAGGCAAATTGCCACAATTCCACCCTCAGTATCTATTGAAAAAAGATTTGTTGCAAGTAGAACACAACATGTTGGAAAATGAAAAGAAAATTTGAATACAGGTAATTCATATAGGAAAGTGAAGCCTAGAGAAGACGGAAACAGTCATAAACTTTTTCAACTGTTGCAGTGATATGAACGTCCAACGATAATGTACGATTAAAGGTAATACCTAGGTTTCGAACAGACTCAACATATTCGATGTTTGAGTCCCCTAGCTGCAGCAATGGAAAAGAGGTCAAATCTTTTAATTTTTTCGGGTCTAGGCAAAGGTTAATGCCAGTGCCCAGTTCAGAATATTACTGAGATCTTCATTCATTTTTAAACCGTAAATGCTACCGAACTAGTAGGACTTTGTATAAATAGTTGCCGAACCTCATTCCTGTAGTTGCATCTCACACTTTCCTCGACCGCGGGCTTCTCATGCTCTTTCTTCTTCCTCCTGAGAAGCCGTTGTTCGTCTCTCTCTGGTCCTTCTATGCAGCGCCGCTTTATATGCATCTTGTTAAGCTGCATGTGCTTGCCGGCATTCATTATCGAACCAGGGGTTTCGTTGTGGTGGACGAGTGAAACCCAGCACATCAGAAGCGGCATCTCTGATGGCAGTTTCCAATGGTCTTCGATGCTTGACGCTGGCGGTATTGGACCTCTTAAGAGATTAAGAGACACTCGATCGGAAAGGACTCGACGATCTCTTGCGATTGTAACCGTCTGACGTCGAATTTCCCCAAGTGTGTCTTGGCGTAGTTTGGGATATTACAATGTTTCGCCCCGCCGCAAAGTCGATTAGCCTGAATCCGTTATCGGAGGTGGTGTCGTGCAGGCTATATTTTCCGATTGTTCCACCAAAGATACCCTCTCTTCCTAGCTTTGCATTAAAATCACCGAGGACAATTTTAATGTCATAGCTAGGGTATTGCTGGTAGGTCTTGTTAAGGAGCTCATAGAAGGCATCCTTGGTGTCGTCATTTTTCTCCTCTGTGGGGGCATGCGCGCATATCAGGCTTATGTTGGCGAATTTAGCCTTGATGCGGATTGCTACGAGGCGCTCGCTCACATGCCGGAAGCTCAGGACTTCTTATCTTAGTCTGCCTCCGGTAACAAATTCTCATCCAAATAAGCGCTGCTTTTGCCGTCGATAGTAATTGCCGTAGTAGATGTCGCAGTTTTTCATCTTCTTTTTGTCCGGCCCATCCCATCGCATTTCTTGAATGGCAGTTATGTCTGCTTTGCAGCAGTCTAGGGCCTCCGCTAGTTACTCGGCTGCACGTGGTCTATTAAGGGGTCTAACATTCCACGTGCATATCCGAAGCTCATTGTCGTTAAATCGTTTGCGTGGGTTGTCAACAGTAAATCCGTCCACATCCGAGGCTTGTTGATGCTTCGTAACTTCTTGTTTTTTTAAATGGCCGAGCAGTAACTCCGGCGGCACAACCCCCAGCAATGGCCAGGTTTAGCCGTGTTTTTTGCACGCATGTTAGCTATCTTTTTGAAATTGTAATACAGTCCAAAACGGTACAGCTGTAAAAATTCGCGGAAATTGCGGCACACGCGGTGCGTCCTCTTATAACAAAACAACAACGAACACTATTGCGTCAGTCACGTGATCGCGGTGATCACATCACGAGGCAACAGGATGGGGAGCGGGAGGGAAGCAAGTCTACCGTATTTATTATTTTGACTAGGCTCGACCTGCTATTATGAATAATATCTGGATAAAGTGATTAATTTATCATATTGTCTAGACAAGTCAGTCATTATACGAGGGCGGGTCAATAAGTCCGTGACTTTTTGAATTTCTGACCTCTTTACTGAAACAGCAACACTGCTCCTGTCAACAGGCATCTGTCAGTTGACTCCTGTCAAAATTTAAACTTGCTGCGTCAGTTAGTTTGTGTTTGGCAGCTATTTTTATCAGACTACTCACTAATTTGAGGAGAAAATAAGCACACGAAATTCACTTTTTTCCATTAAGCATTATTTCTTGCGAAAAAAACCATTACCGAGACCAAGGCTAAGCTTGATAAATACTATGGGGACTCTGCACCATCGATTTCAATGGTAAAAAAGTGGTTTACTGAATTTCGTTGTGGCCGTACAAGCACTGAAGATGCCGAACGTCCTGGACGCCCAGTTGAGGTCTCTACACCCGAAACAATCGAACAAATTCACGATATGGTGTTGGCCGACCGAAGATTGAAAGTGCGAGAGATTGTGGAAGCCGTAGGGATCTCGCATGGCTCAGTGGTTTCAATTTTGAATGATCACTTGGGCATGAGAAAGCTTTCCGCAAGATGGGTGCCGCGTTTGCTCACAGTCGACCACAAACGCAATCGTGTAACAACTTCACAGGAAGGTTTGGCGTTGTTTAATCGCAATATGGAGGAGTTTTTGCGACGTTTTGTAACCGTGGACGAAACATGGATCCATCACAACACACCAGAGAACAAACAACAGTCAAAACAGTGGGTTTCTAAGGGTGAATCGGCGCCAAAGAAGGCTAAGGTGGGTTTGTCAGCCAATAAAGTTATGGCGACTGTTTTTTGGAATGCATGCGGGATAATCCACATTGACTACCTTCAAAAGGGAAGAACAATCAATGGGGAATATTATGCCAACTTATTGGACCGATTCAATGACGATTTGAAAAAAAAACGACCTCATTTGGCCAAGAAAAAAGTTCTTTTCCACCAAGCCAATGCAAGGGTGCACACATGTGCAGTTGCCATGGCAAAAATCCATGAATTGGGCTATGAATTGCTCCCTCATCCACCCTATTCTCCAGATTTGGCTCCGAGCGACTACTTCTTGTTCCCAAACCTGAAGAAATGGCTTGGTGGAAAAAGATTTGACTCCAATGATGAAGTCATCTCGCAAACAAAGGCCTATTTTGAGGACCTCAACAAATCATTTTTTTTGGAAAGGATAAAAAAATTGGAGAAGCGTTGGACAAAGTGTATAGAGCTCAAGGGAGACTACGTTGAAAAATAAAATTATTTTTGTATCAAAAAATCGGTGTTTTAATCCAAAAGTCACGGACTTATTGACCCGCCCTCGTACCTAGTCAAGTCATAAATACTGGTACACAGAAAAATCAGCGCCAAATGAAAACGAATTAATATTTGAACAATTTTTATTTTTTTTATTGTGTTATTCAATAGCTACAAATCTTAGAACAACTTATTCGAAATGACTTCCATTTGCCTTCCAGCACGACTTAAGACAATGTGGCCACTCATCGATTGCGAGACGCACTTCATGCATAGGGAAATTGTCCACTGCACGGACAAGGGCTCGCTTCAACGATTCAATATTTGAGTGTCAAGTAGAGCAAGCCATGCCCCCTAATACGGACCAAAACTTGTAATCCAACGGGTTGAGATCTGGAGTACCAGCTGGCCAATCATTCGTTGATATAAAGTCCGGAACGTTGTTTTTGAGCCACAGTTGAGTCGTTTTTGCTTTGTGAGCTGGAGCAGTCTTGCTGGAAAGTCCATGGCTTGTTGTTGAATATTGATTGGTTGAGAGACTGCACAATGGGTTCCAAGACGGTCGATTGATACACTTTGACCGATGTTTTCACTCCTTTCTCGCAAAAACAGAGCTTGGTAACGCCATCGTAGCACACTCCCCACCATACCATTACAGACGCGGGATGGTAGCCTCTTTGAGCCCTCGGGATGAGTTGGGATGCTTCTCTGGATGACTGAGCATACACACGATCGTTCTGCTTATTGAACAATTCTTCTACGGTGAAGATTTTCTCGTCAGTAAACAGAATTTGTCTATGGGCGCTCTTCGCTTACCGGCTGAGTAACGCTTTCGATCTTCGCTTGCGTTTTTCCTTCAATGCGGCCGTGAGCAGGTGTCCAGTGTGTCGCTTGTACGCGCTGAGTCCTAAATCTTCTTTGATACGAGGGCGGGTCAATAAGTCCGTGACTTTTGGATTAAAACACAGATTTTTTGATAAAAAAATAATTTTTATTTTTCAACGTAGTCTCCCTTGAGCTCTATACACTTTGTCCAACGATTCTCCAATTTTTTTTATCCCTTCCACAAAAAATGATTTGTCGAGGTCCTCAAAATAGGCCTTTGTTTGCGAGATGACTGCATCATTGGAGTCAAATCTTTTTCCACCAAGCCATTTCTTCAGGTTTGGGAACAAGAAGTAGTCGCTCGGAGCCATATCTGGAGAAGAGGGTGGATGAGGGAGCAATTCATAGCCCAATTCATGGATTTCATGAAGTTGTTACACGATTGCGTTTGTGGTCGACTGTGAGCAAACGCGGCACCCATCTTGCGGAAAGCTTTCTCATGCCCAAGTGATCATTCAAAATTGAAACCATTGAGCCATGCGAGATCCCTACGGCTTCCACAATCTCTCGCACTTTCAATCTTCGATCGGCCAACACCATATCGTGAATTTTTTCGATTGTTTCGGGTGTAGAGACCTCAACTGGGCGTCCAGGACTTTCGGCATCTTCAGTGCTTGTACGGCCACAACGAAATTCAGTAAATCACTTTTTTACCAATGAAATCGATGGTGCAGAGTCCCCATAGTATTTATCAAGCTTAGCCTTGGTCTCGGTAATGGTTTTTTTTCGCAAGAAATAATGCTTAATAAGCACACGAAATTCACTTTTTTCCATTTTCTCCTCAAATTAGTGAGTAGTCTGATAAAAATAGCTGTCAAACACAAACTAACTGACGCAGCAAGTTTAAATTTTGACAGGAGTCAACTGACAGATGCCTGTTGACAGGAGCAATGTTGCTGTTTCAGTAAAGAGGTCAGAAATTCAAAAAGTCACGGACTTATTGACCCGCCCTCGTAATACGAGACATGGATATTTGCTAAATTTGCAATTCCCGCGACAAGATTTTCTGTTTTCGCAGCGGTTTTCAGTCGATTCGTTTCTTCACGGCTTTGATCGCTTTCGGAGTTCTCACAGTGCGCGGACGGCCGGAGCTTTTACGGTCTCGTACTCCACCAATATTCTCAAACAACTTCACAGCACGATAAAAAAAATCACGAGTGATTCGAAGCGGTCGCAACGTCCTAAAGATATTTTTCCATGTTGCATTTAAGTAGGCCAACTACAACAATACGATTTTCGATGTCGCCCCATTACATGATTGGAAGCAATTAATGTCAAAAACTTTTTAGGTCACAATCGCAATCAATACGAAATAGATGCGCCCAGTGTTGCATTCGTAATCAGTGAGTTCAGTTGTGTACCAGTATTTATGACTTGACTAGGTATATACCGACCATTCATTATGTATAAAAGCTATTTAATCACACTGACTGTAACATGAATGTACATATTTTTCACAATAAATATTAAGCCATCAAATGAATTATAAAAAAAATTGGTTTAAGATGAAAATATACTGTGCGTAAAAGCAAAAATAAATATTTAAAATACTTGTTTGCTTACCTAAAGGAATTTCGTTATCTGTATCCATTTCCGATTGATCATTGGTGTATGGCGAGTATTGCTTTACTGCTTGATAGACCGTCATAGCATAGGGAAGCACGTTATCGCCAATTAGAAATTGTAATTTATGCCTAAAACCGCTTTGTGACATCATCATTGCAGCTACATTATCATCCATATCTTCTTCTGAATCGTCATCTGAATCTATTCGTATACCCCCATATCCTCTCACTATCAAGTATCGCTCAATAGCCTGAACCATGGCTAATGGATCAATTTTAACGGTACCTCCTTTCCATTGACGCAAGTTATTACATCCTGGATGGCGTTGTAAGTTACACTAAATATAAAAAGAAAACATAATAGTAAATTGTACTCGAAACTGCATGCCAAACGTACACGTAACTTATCATAACATAATTCTAATCAAAATTAAGTATTCTTTTTACAGATTACTAATTAGGATACAAAAGCATTTTGTGTATTTATTTTCCTGCAACAAAATTTAACCTTTTACATCGCAAAAGTTGGCTCCAAAATCTAATTCATCATCCTTTGATAACTTATTGGCCAGTGTGAGCTTTTTATACTAATCCTAATACTAATATTAAAACTATTTAGTTTATGCCTTTGATCACAACCGAACTTAACTACGTACAATTCTTTATTTCATTACCTCGTTTTACCAAGGAAATTATTACAATATATATGTATAAAAATTCAGTAAATGGGTGTTCATGTTGTACAAAAATGAGTTATTTCAAACTTTCGCGTTAAAAAGAAAAAATAAATAAATTACAAAAAAAAAAAAAAAAATCTATTTTTTATTTTTTTTTCAACTTGTTGGATAGGAATAGTTTATGAATATTTTGTTGTTAGGAGAGCAAATGTTATGAAATGCGATTGGGAAAAGCTTGAAGCCGTATATGAACAGAAGCATTATACTCGTATATGAAAATAAGGGTGACTTTGTTCACTATTACCATTGTATATGAAACTAATAGTACTAGCATCAAGCGATATTTTTTGGTATTCAATTTGGCCGCCTAGATGGGAGCTCTCATTTCTCGCAAACAAAGAAAGATGTTATTACTCTCTGAGAATGGAGTTAAAATGACAGGATGAATGAGTAATGAGTGCAAACAAAGTAAACAAAACCTGTTTTGGGTTTCCATTCCCACTCTGAATTTTTATCCACATGTTACGCAACTGAGTGAATGACTTTGCCAAGAAAATGAGTAAAGAAACTGATTAAACGACAAGAACTGTGTCTTAGAATATACATATGTACTACCTTGATCAAAAAGTTCCCGGAATAACCACCGTTTGGCGCTCCCGTTGTTCCGATTTGAGTTCTGTTTTTTTTGTTAACTTTGTACATCTGTTGTTGATATTCCCTCTAAATCTTAGCGTCACCAACTGAACAGAAAAAAAAAAAAACAAAAACAGACCTCAAATCGGAATAATGGGAGCGCCACACGGGGACTTTTTGATCAAGGTAGTATATGAAAATTACAGCCTTTATCAGAAATTAATATTTGGAACCCTTTACGCAAATTTATCGTAAGCAACAAATAATTAATTTTAAAGGAAACTTTTCTTTTGTTTTTTTCTGTATATTATAAGCAAAAGGTCGATTTCTGGCTTAAATCATGTTTGGGCCAATAGAATTCGATGACATTAAATAAGATATTTTTCTCAAGAAATGAAAGCAGTTTTTGTCGTTTGCGATATTTTCGCTGTCATGCTCTCAAATTTGCGAACAAATTTGTGACGCTTGCGATAAAATTAAGGACCAATAAAGATTTTACTCGAAAACAAACTAACATTTCATTTATTTCTTAATGGAATAGAATAGCACGGGACCATCGCCGAAGACCGGGTGTACCGACATATATATTACGAGGGCGGGTCAATAAGTCCGTGACTTTTGGATTAAAACACAGATTTTTTGATAAAAAAATAATTTTATTTTTCAACGTAGTCTCCCTTGAGCTCTATACACTTTGTCCAACGCTTCTCCAATTTTTTTATCCCTTCCAAAGAAAATGATTTGTCGAGGTCCTCAAAATAGGCCTTTGTTTGCGAGATGACTTCATCATTGGAGTCAAATCTTTTTCCACCAAGCCATTTCTTTAGGTTTGGGAACAAGAAGTAGTCGCTAGGAGCCAAATCTGGAGAATAGGGTGGATGAGGTAGCAATTCATAGCCCAATTCATGGATTTTTGCCATGGCAACTGCACATGTGTTTGTGGTCGACTGTGAGCAAACGCGGCACCCATCTTGCGGAAAGCTTTCTCATGCCCAAGTGATCATTCAAAATTGAAACCACTGAGCCATGCGAGATCCCTACGGCTTCCACAATCTCTCGCACTTTCAATCTTCGGTCGGCCAACACCATATCGTGAATTTTTTCGATTGTTTCGGGTGTAGAGACCTCAACTGGGCGTCCAGGACGTTCGGCATCTTCAGTGCTTGTACGGCCACAACGAAATTCAGTAAACCACTTTTTTACCATTGAAATCGATGGTGCAGAGTCCCCATAGTATTTATCAAGCTTAGCCTTGGTCTCGGTAATGGTTTTTTTTCGCAAGAAATAATGCTTAATAAGCACACGAAATTCACTTTTTTCCATTTTCTCCTCAAATTAGTGAGTAGTCTGATAAAAATAGCTGTCAAACACAAACTAACTGACGCAGCAAGTTTAAATTTTGACAGGAGTCAACTGACAGATGCCTGTTGACAGGAGCAGTGTTGCTGTTTCAGTAAAGAGGTCAGAAATTCAAAAAGTCACGGACTTATTGACCCGCCCTCGTATGTACCTATCTACAACCGATTCCTACAACTATAATTCAAATATTCTTTTCCATGTCACCCAATGAGGTGGAATATAATAGACCAAGAGCTCTCAGTAATTTTTGGTTGTGAAAAATAACTAAACGATATGCACATTAATATTAAGCCTTGGTGAAAGTGATTTTAAATTTTACCGTCTGGCAGCATACCGTGCTAGCTTAACAAAGTAACTCATTATTTTCCAAAAACGGAATAATATGGGTAGCCACTTGATTCCAGTCATAAATAATAGTAAAGAGCCGCCTAAATCAGCATATATACCGCCAAGACGTTTTAAGTGAAGCCAAGGGCTTGCCAGACGTACTCAAAGTTTGTACGAAATCCCAATTTTGAATAATTTATGTAACCAAACAAATTTCTAGTATAACATAACTGAATGTACATACAACACAAATTTGACAGTGCCAGACGTTTTCCTTGTCGCCAAGTCCTTGCCAGACACATTTGAAATATCGAAGAATTCTAATTTTGAATAACGTTGTAACCAGACGCATCAAAAGAATTAAAATCCTTCAAAAAGAATATATTCATTTTACGCCACAAAGCATAAAACTAAAACGTAAATAATTAACTTAACCGCTTGAAACCTTCCCAAAACATAGAACACAACCTTCTCCATATAACAACACAGGTCCAAGACGTTTTCCTTGTCGCCAAGTCTTTGCCAGACGCATAAAAAGAATTAAAATCCTTCAAAGAGAACATATAAGTATTCATTTTACACCACAAAACATAATAGCTGTTGCTTACAGTTAAACCATACTAAAAAAAAAATAGAATTTTAAATTGATGAGTCACTTGACTCATTTTCGGATCCATCGGAGGAATCGAGATGACAACTTCACTTTCAGATATATTTTCATCAAGAACATATTGTATGCTATCAGGTGCCACATCTCCCTCAAACCATTTCATTTGAAGCATATTTTGCAGTAAAACCCAACTATTTTGTTCTGGTTTTAATACCAATTTTTTAGTGCATTTTTCCAAATGCTGCAAATACAGTTTGCTCTGTATATCTGTTGCAGCAGTGTTGATTTATTTGGAGGAAGAAGACTTCCTTCAAAACCTGCAAGAATCAAATGAGAGTGACAAAAGAATGAAATAAATTTCGAAAATATAGACTACTTTTGATATTCTTAAAAATGTTCGTATGCAATCTTTATAGAATATCTCATATCGAGCTTCATCTGCAGATATTGCTCTTGTTTTATAAATAGCACAAACGAAATTTTCGATACAACTTATATCGTGTTCCTTAATATATCTACCATTTCCAAGCTTTGAGAAAGTTACTTGTTGGTCTGGTCGATTTTGAAGAATTAAAAAAGGCTTAATTTTTCCTTTTTGGAAAAAAGATGGAGTGAAATCACATCCAGTAAAGCTATGAAACCCAGGTAAAGCAGCGCAAACCATTGGACCCAAACTTTCATAAATTGAGTTGAAATTAATGTATCTGAGAGAGTTTTTCGACAATGTTACAACTTCTATCCATAATTTAGTGTTGTTCTTTAGGTAAGGTAGACTGCAAAGAGCTACAACGAGAACATCCGTATCTGAAGATTTTACAACAACAGAGGAGCCACCTGGCAAAAATGACAAATGTAACATCATATGAGTGTCTGCCTCTTCTTGAAAACTTCAGCTTTTGAAATATTTCGCCTATCCCGCTTAATATCAATACTATGTGAATAGTTTTCGCTTTCATTCGGCATATCTTCTTCAAAATGTGTAGAGCAGGTTTTTCGAATGTCAAAGGTAACTCTCCTAAGGTGTGCAAAAGAAAAAAACCATCGACAATTACAGCGTCGACGTGATTTGGGATATCACTACTTCCTGATTTTTCCAAGTGCCTTAGCAAAGCCGATTTATCGGATTTAACTAGAGATCCATCGAAATGACCGAATGACTGTGGTATAGGTGTTAGCGGGTATTTAAATATTTCTTTGATTTTTACAGAATTCTGTGAAGCTATTAACAAAATGCGCCCAATTAAATTTCTCTCCATTTTTAACTCCGAAATCTTAAGTTTGCCTCAATTCTTTGGTGTTTTGTATTCTCGAAATTGAATTTTGACATTCGCTTTGCCATAAATTTGTCTCTTTTGTAGACACCAGTTGTATGGTTAACAATAACTTTTCTGTTTGCTTAGAAAGGCATTTTCCGGTACAGTTGTTATCATTGGTGCCATATATAAATGGATTATAATATTTTTCAATTTCGCCTTTGACATTTTTCAAATTTTCTGAAAATCTTCGTATTTCGCCAGGCCCTTAATCCCGAGTTACATCATCTTTTCGTGACATTACCAATAAAGAGTACAAGGAGGATGTATTTGCAGTTCTGTCTGTGTGTGTTTTGATATCGATATCGAATTTGTAAACGATGAAACCCCGGTCAACCTGTTTGCCGCATCGGCATTTATAGTTTGTTCTAAGGTAAGGTCAACAGGAGACATTGAAAAATTCTTTGTGGTTCTTTTAATACCAAATCCACATTTTTGTAGATATTCAAGATCTGGATGGGTATGATTTATGTTGGACAAATTATCGACTTGTTTTACGGACCATCTTGCATAGTTATAATGGTTTAAGAAAAAAAATATGCAGCGAACTGATTTAAGGAGTAAAGGTATAAATTAAAATCTAGAAAAATCATTTCGTAAATTAATCATTTGGACGTATTTTATCCCATATTCTGCTGTTTTGCCATGTAAGCCCCTTATTGTTTAAAAAGTATAGTCAGTATATCGCGAAATAATGGAGATAAGCAGCTAGGTAAATTAGTTTCCATTCCACACTTTTCAAAAAATTCAATATCTGCCTTTTCTTCTTCAACGAAAGCTTGAAAATGAAGAACTTGTAAAGCTGCGCTCGGTAGGACATGCAATCTTCTGCATCTATTAAAATGTGTTTCTATTTTTAAATGAAGGTTTAGGTATAGCTAGATCATTAGTTACAAATATGAATTTCTGGTTACATTCATCAGCGATAACAATAGATCTTTTAAGTGTCTCCAATACGACGGAATGATTAGTCGGTGATTCATTAATTGGAGATAAATAGAAGACCTTTTAATGGTAGTAAGATGCCACAAAACAAATTGTGTTATAATTTTAGAATACCTACCTGTTGTTGTGGAAGATTTTCTTTACGATAAAGTGAATTCCATCCCGTCCACATAGGAGTGTTTCCATTGCCACAACTTAAAGAAATTAACCATAAGTTATCAAGCTCTCTCGCACAATACAATAATGACTTAAATAGGTCTATGTTAGTTTTAATGGAGTTAGAAAGAGTTAAAAACATTTTTGGTTTTTTGTAGGAAGCTTCGATTTCATTATGTGTCATTTTCCTTCCTCTTGTAGGTGCGAAATCATCCTGAGTCGAACCTACAGCAATTGATTTCATTTGCGCAATTAATAAAGACAAGGGGAAGGATTATTTGTATTTTACCTAAGGATGAGTCTTTAATTTGATAAGCTATGCCCACTGTATCATGTAGGGTATTTTTCCCATTGGTTGTCTCAACAAAGCGATCATAGTTGTCGAGTAGCGTTCGACAGTGCAAACATTTTCTACATTCAACATACCTTGGGATATAAATGATGAATGCGAACTATCACTTGCAAACGCCATCTCAGTCTCTAACTCTTCGATATAATGGTAGTTTACGCAATACCCCAATTTATTTAATATTTCAATAACGCGCCTACTACTTGTTAGACTTTTTATTACTAAACGGAAGGTGTTTATTAAAAGTCGATAAATTGATTGGTAATGTGTGAAAGAAATATGGAAATACATATACATACATACAATTATTTATAATGACTTAAAGCTCATGCATTGATTATACGAGGGCGGGTCAATAAGTCCGTGACTTTTTGAATTTCTGACCTCTTTACTGAAACAGCAACACTGCTCCTGTCAACAGGCATCTGTCAGTTGACTCCTGTCAAAATTTAAACTTGCTGCGTCAGTTAGTTTGTGTTTGACAGCTATTTTTATCAGACTACTCACTAATTTGAGGAGAAAATGGAAAAAAGTGAATTTCGTGTGCTTATTAAGCATTATTTCTTGCGAAAAAAAACCATTACCGAGACCAAGGCTAAGCTTGATAAATACTATGGGGACTCTGCACCATCGATTTCAATGGTAAAAAAGTGGTTTACTGAATTTCGTTGTGGCCGTACAAGCACTGAAGATGCCGAACGTCCTGGACGCCCAATTGAGGTCTCTACACCCGAAACAATCGAAAAAATTCACGATATGGTGTTGGCCGACCGAAGATTGAAAGTGCGAGAGATTGTGGAAGCCGTAGGGATCTCGCATGGCTCAGTGGTTTCAATTTTGAATGATCACTTGGGCATGAGAAAGCTTTCCGCAAGATGGGTGCCGCGTTTGCTCACAGTCGACCACAAACGCAATCGTGTAACAACTTCACAGGAAGGTTTGGCGTTGTTTAATCGCAATATGGAGGAGTTTTTGCGCCGTTTTGTAACCGTGGACGAAACATGGATCCATCACAACACACCAGAGAACAAACAACAGTCAAAACAGTGGGTTTCTAAGGGTGAATCGGCGCCAAAGAAGGCCAAGGTGGGTTTGTCAGCCAATAAAGTTATGGCGACTGTTTTTTGGGATGCACGCGGGATAATCCACATTGACTAACTTCAAAAGGGAAGAACAATCAATGGGGAATATTATGCCAACTTATTGGACCGATTCAATGACGATTTGAAAAAAAAACGACCTCATTTGGCCAAGAAAAAAGTTCTTTTCCACCAAGCCAATGCAAGGGTGCACACATGTGCAGTTGCCATGGCAAAAATCCATGAATTGGGCTATGAATTGCTCCCTCATCCACCCTATTCTCCAGATTTGGCTCCGAGCGACTACTTCTTGTTCCCAAACCTGAAGAAATGGCTTGGTGGAAAAAGATTTGACTCCAATGATGAAGTCATCTCGCAAACAAAGGCCTATTTTGAAGACCTCGACAAATCATTTTTTTTGGAAGGGATAAAAAAATTGGAGAAGCCTTGGACAAAGTGTATAGAGCTCAAGGGAGACTACGTTGAAAAATAAAATTATTTTTTTATCAAAAAATCTGTGTTTTAATCCAAAAGTCACGGACTTATTGACCCGCCCTCGTACATAAATTATTCAAAATTGCGATTTCGTACAAACTTTGAGTACGTCTGGCAAGCCCTTGGTCACACTTAAAACGTCTTGAAGGTATATATCCTGATTTATGGTTACCCATATTATTCCGTTTTTGGAAAATAATGCGTTTTTGATATACTGTTACTCTGTTAAGCTACCACGGTATGCTGCCAGATGGTAAAATTTAAAATCACTTTCACCAAGGCTTTATATTAATGTGCATATCGTTTGGTTACCTTTCACAACCAAAAATTACTGCGAGCTCTTAGACTATAACACCCGTTTTTTTTAAGGTGTTCCCTGTAGGCATTGTCCTTGTTCTTTAGTAAGTATTAAAGAAATAAAAATATTCATAAAATAAATGGTAGCAAAAACTTAACAAACAAGAATGAAAACAGCAAATAAATAAAAATTCACAAAAAAAATTAACAAAACAAAGGAAGAATTTAAGTGAAGTTCTCAGTTGCTCACACTCCACAGATATCCTTACTGGTTTTCTTAACCGAAAATTTGACGAGACCTATTAAAATGAATTTATAAATGGAGTGTCTGTGCTTATCATCTTCACTTTTCATGCTCTCGGAAGCTGTCATTTTCAGTGCGGATTTGAGCAAAGCTTGCATCAAGTGTGCTTCGTGTCGTGTTTTGACATAAGCTTAAAATGGTAAAGAAGGAATAGTTAACTTTCCAAATTCGGATGATGTGTCATAAGTGTTATAAGCTTGTAATAGAGCTTATTAACAGAGGTTGTTCTCGAAATTTGTTTGTTTATGCAACTTAAAAGCTGCAAACCGGGCATACAACGTGCCACTTCTTGATGCTTCTGTGAACATCCTTTGGATACAACTATTTCTGTCTCATTGGCATCACCATCAAACTCATCATCGTAACTATTGGTATGGTATTCGATACTGCTCAGAATATCTTTTTCCATGAAATGGTCTTTTACTGGAGCTTCAGCGACTCAGCCCCCGAATCGTCGTGACTTGAATTTTCTGGCGACTTTAAAGTTTTGAAAATAATTTACTTCAAATTACGAATAAATCTGTGGGCTTAAGGGTGCCGTTCGTATGATCCCCTATTGGATCGAGCCATTGAAAATAAATTTTCTGCAACATCAGTATTAAGATGTGCTATCAGAAGGAATTGCTGGTCATTTTTAAGTTTTTCCCATATAAGTTCTATAGCAAGTAAAGTTTGTAGTAGCCCCCCAAAGCAATATGGCTTCGTCATCTTACCGGTAGATTCCCATAACGATATCCACTGCCTAGCAGTTTTAATGGACTGCAGAATCTCGCTATATAGTGAAATAGAGTGTCGATTAGGGCTGCTTGTATTTAAACTGTTTGTGTTTGGCATCATGTTGAGTATGGATAAAACGATTTTCGTTCCCTCATAAAACATTATTTTTTGAGAGGCAAAACGGCGAAGGAAACAAAAGAAAAGTTGGATAAATGCTCCGTCAGATTACACCGTCAAATATTGGTTTCGAGAGTTTCGTGGTGGCCGCAAGTCCGCAGCGGCAGGCCCTCCGATGCGCGCATACATGAAATGGTGTTGGCTGACCGGAAAGTGAAGGTGCGCGAGCTAGCAGATACCACAAAGATTAGTACTGAGCGCACACGCCATATTTTGGGAAATATTCTGCATATAAAAAAGTTATCCTGCCGCTGGGCGCCGCGCATGCTCACTCCTGACCAAAAACACGAACGCGAGTGCACTTCGAAAGAGTGTTTAGACTTGCTGATGCTATATATGCACCAGTCACTGCGCAATCCGGTTCCAACAATGATACACAAAATCCGTAACGAATCACATGTCGGAAGATCGGGAAACCAAAAACAACCGGTTTGGGGTGTACGAATATGCTCAGGTTACTTAACTACAACATTCACTCTGCCCGCCACATACGTAGGCTTCTCCGTTTTCGGGTTCATAAGCCAACATGTCGTCTGCTACTGATAGTCTTTTACTCAATCCATATGGAAGTGTAAGAGCTGATGCCTTTAGATTCGTATTCATTTGAAAACAAAGTTGAATAACATAAGAATACCTATTGTATAGTTGAACATCCAGGGTGTTGCTAATTACTGGGTGGATTAATTTGATGAGGTTTTTTGGAAAAAGTCAACAATGTGAGTCTTCTCAGAAATACGGAATCAATAAACCGAGTTTACTAAATATAAAAAAACAATATATCAAATACAAGTAAGCAGGGGAGGGAGCTTCTACTTCAGTAGCAGCAGTCAGAACACCTCGTGACGAAGTAGATTGCGACGAATACCCATATGTCTCCGACGGTGGGGAAGGGCGTTATACGGGAGATACGAATAGCTTTGCGTATCTCGCAGCCTCCGAGTCTGAAGACGAAGAAGAGGAAGTTAAAGCTCTTAAAAGCAGCATAGTTGAGCTACAAAAAGAGGGTTGGCGATTAAGACTAAGCAAAGTGCAAGAAGAGAAAAGAGAAGCAAGATCTCCAGTTCGGCCTACTCCAACAACAAGCACAGCAGCCACAAGAGAACTAACAACAACAGCTGAAGCAATCTCAGCAACAACAACAGTCTAAACAAAAACAACAAAAGCAAACGACAAGGAACGGATGTGACACGAAATTTAAAAGCAATGGATGTAAGATCTACCAAAAGGGCAGAGAAATATTACCAGCAATGCGTCGTAACAACGTTAACCTTCTCAACACTGCGAATTACAGTCAAGATAAATATAATAATAATAAAATAATAAAATAACATTAAAAGACATCTGAAAAGGACTTTGCTGTTGTAAACTGTGCAACCATTTAAGCATGTAGGAACCAGATTAAATGAACTTTTACAAATAATTCACTCAGACTAATGTGTACCGATGAAAACAGAATCTCTTGGAGGTGCAAAAACGCCGACCTAAGATCCGGAAAGTGTTGATGACGCTTTATCTAGTAAACTTGCTGATGTTTGGAAAGAGGCGATGCATATATGTACATACATTATATAGTAATTTTTTATTCAGTCATAGACTAACACTCGACCCGGTTACATCGTTTAACCAATAGTGTTGATTTTCTTTTGTGCGATCCCGTCACCCAAAGTTCTTATTCAAACCGTTCATTTTCACACTTGAGTGCAAACTAAAACCAATAACAAGAGAATCACCCAGCTTCTTCTAAGTCATGTCCACCAACAAGCCAGAGAAACACTAAAAATTAAAAAAATTTGCAATTGCAGTATGGCTGAAGTCAAACAAATCAACAAAGAGCAAAACCTTCCAATTTCCCTTCCACAAAAAAATAACGATTCCGTCTTAGGTAAATAATATTCAAAGTCCATCGAATCAAACACTTGACACGCATATACTCTCAGCAAATCACACTTTTAAATAAAAACACATTGCAATCACCAATATTCACATAATCTCTATTAAAACAAAATTCATATTTTATTAGACCACCAGAATCTAATAATCATAGCCTCTAACAAATAAACATGATTATTTTTCCTCAACCAACTCCGCTGATCGGGAACCGAGCATTCCGGGTTCCTCTCGGAACTCGGATGACTTGATTTTAGATCAGCGGTCGCATACTCAAACTGAACTTCCGATAAACAATATTCTAAACCTTTCTTTAAATGTTAAACAATCACTTAAGGTTCTTCAATGGAACCTGAATTGATATTTTAACAATTATCACGAATTACAACTTCTCACCAATGATATCAAACCATGTATTATATCTCTGCAAGAAATACTACATATCAAATACAAACTTCAACCTTATTGTCTAAAACAATACTCCTCTGCTTTCATAACTTAACATTAAACCAACTGTTATCTGTATTTACATCCCCTCAGAACAAAAATTCTCTCGCAATGACCTTGATTTTATTTTAAACGGTATCAATAACCCCATCATCCTACCGGTGATTTTAACTCATGGAGACCCTCATGGGGTTCGAGCACATGTAATAGCCGGGGTAAAATAGTGGAACACTTTGATACCGACACATATAACGTTCACACACGTTGCCCTTACACTCGTTACATCATCTCCCGTTCTCCGATCACCTAAATGGAAGTGACCATTTTCCGATCACCACAACCATTTCTCTAGGCAAGAATAAAACACCCATAAAACTGCTTAAAAAAAGATTTATCTTGGATAAAGTAAATTGGAAATATTTCAATCAACTCTTTCGAAAGAAATTTCACAATGGAAAACTTCTTGCAATATTAATCAAGAAGCCAGTATACAAAAATGTATTAGATCCGCAGCAAACACGGCTATCCCACAGTCAACAAACAAGACTTACAGAAAGGTTGTTCCGTAGTGTAACAAAGAACTAAGTGACATCCTCCAAACTAAACAAAGAGCACAGAGACTCTTTAAAAAGCATCCTACAATAACCTTGTTTCAAACCGTAGACAAAACGCAAAGTTTCTTAAAGCTGTAAAAGCAGAAAAATATTTCAAGTTTTGAATAATTCAACTCGAACATCAATCCAAACTCCACATCGAAAAAGCTTTGGACTGATATAAAAACCCTCACATCAAAGTTATCAAGAATGAAACAAAGAATATTACGTGTTCACGGGGGAATTGTCAAATTTTTTGCGAAAACATGGGAACAGTCCAGTGATGATTCAAATTTCCATCCCACTGAGTCCTTAAACTGAAGAGTGCTCACTTCTCCCACCTGTTCCTTCTTCCTCACCAGTCCCATCACCCCTGGGCCGGATCAAGGTGTCATACCTGGCTGAGGGCCCAACATCTAAATAGCTCAGTCTTTAACGGAGTATCCGGATACCTGGAGACCTCCGGATTTGCTAGCCTTATGTGTATACAGCGTATCTCTGTACAGATGGACCATCTTTCTCCGCTACTCGTGGAACTATTATGCAAAACCATATAGAAAAAACAAAACCCTAGGCCGGTACTCGTTTATTATCGGTCGGTAATACGGTCACTGGATCGACCACCGACAGGGCTTCTGCAATGTCGAGCAAAAGAACATGAGCGGCAGACCATGGTAATCTTTTACAAGGCAAAAGCAACCAGCCCAAAACAATGCTTTCAGGGAGCAGCAGGATTCGTACAAAGAAAGGCATGTTTTTGTGAATTTTTTGTGACGACTTAGTTAAAATCTCTTGATTAAAAGCAATAGTAAAGTACATAAAGTATGACATTTGAAAAATATTGTATAAAATTTTTACGAAGAAATGTTAAAAAACACGGCAATGGCAGCAATTATTCGGACGTGTCTCAGAAAAAAGTAGAATTGCGGTGCCCCTCATAACTTGGTGCTGGATCATCTGAAATCAAAATATCAAAGTTCATTCGTTAGATAATAGTTTTCCCCAGGTAACGCTGGGAGGGTTTTTCGAAATTTTAATTTTTCACTTTTTTGCAACACTTTGAAGGGAAAAACGCGATTTTTTGCGAAAAAAATCGGCTAATTTGTTATTGTAAAATAAAAATTATCAACAAATTTGAAAAAACTCTCCAGCGTTACCTCGTAAATTATGTACAGAAATAGTGTTCAACATTTCAGAAGGATCGGTGCAGTAGTTTTTAAGTTATGAGGGGCACCGACTTCAAAAAACGTGAGTTATGGGGAAAACGCTTTAAAGTTTTGAACACTAAAAAATCTGGTATAAAACGTTCATCCGACAGGTATAAAAATACTCGTAACTTCGTCAATTTTGCTCCAATCTTGAAAAACTTGACAAATTTTTACACAATATTCTTAAAATATTATGCATTTAATTTAAAAAATAAATTTTAATGCCTAAGAATTTAAACGACTAAGAAAAATCGTCTCAACGAGCCCCTTAATGCCAAGCTGCTTGAAAAAAAGCGACGGCCCCTGGACGACCTCAAGTGACGTAACACTCACCCTGCTACTGGATACTCATTTTCCAGGCAGCTCCCCTTTCACGGCTAGCAAAAATCATAATAGAACTATTGCAGCTACGACAAACATTACTGGCCTCATTATAAGAGACAAACTGCTCTGGGCACTGCATAGCTCCAGTCTGCTGGGCCGGATGGATCCTCGGATATAATCTTCCCATAGCTTGAAAATATCATGAGGTACTGCGTAGAACTATCATTCATTCCCAAAAGCGGTAAATGTTCTCAAGTTGTCCCAAAGGACATAAAACCTATTAGTTTATCATCTTTCCTTCTAAAAACTCTAGAACGACTGATTGTTATCCATATAAGGTCTAGCTTTAACCCTAGACTTATATCCACGGCACAACATGCCTACTGCAAGGGAAAGTCGATGGAAACGGCTCTACACTCACTAACAAGCCACATCGAACGATCCTTACATTATAGAAAACATACAATGGTAACTTTCCCGTACATAGAATGCGCCTCATAACGACGCCGCTGTCAGCTCTGAAGGTAGATAATTCACTTGGGGTCTTGATCAATCTCATGCTAAAGAGCAGGATTATCAACTCCAAACTGGGTGGGTCCTCTGTTAAAAGATGTGTCAGCAGAGGTACGCTGCAAGGCGGTGTCCTCTCACCCCTTCTCTGGAACTTAGTGGTTAACGAAATACAAAATTCCGACCATAGACCCTCCCTCAATCAATGGTACTAGCTTGGTCTTCTCCGATACAGCGAAATATCTGAGTCTAATTTTTCAACAGGAAACTAAGCTGGAAACCTAAAATTCAAGAAAGAGTAAAGAAAGCCTCAGTAGCTTTATTTTCTTGCAAGAAAGCCATCGGTAACACCTTACCCTCCCGACATTTATAGCAGACAAGTACCCGCCAACGCAGCTACTCGCCTAAAAGCGACTTCACAGCGGGCAAATACACCACACCCAAATAATGGTTTGACAAGGACTTCCATGCAAACATTCCCTCCAGATCCTTGTGGGAGGAAAATGCCTTACTGGATGACAATTCAATCCATTTTTACAACGACGGTTGTCAGTGGGATTGGTGGTGGTATTTTTGCTGATAAGCCTAACCTTAGCCCCCCCCCAATCCATGTAGCGTGTTCCAGGTGAAAACTCTGGCAATTAAGGAAGCCCCATTCTGGCTGAAGAAAAATGTAATATCTGCAATGAATATCCGCATCTTTTCCGATAGTCAGGCAGCTATCAAATCCCTGGACTCATGCCCACTAAATTCAAAAACAGTCATGGACTGCCGATTATCTCTAATAGAGATGGCGGAGCAATTTAATATTTACCTTTGCTGGGTGCCGGGACATAGAGACATTTCAGGGAATTGCAGGGCGTACGAACTTGCCAAAAGTGGAACCAATATACCTATCACACCTGAAAAGGAAAACATAGGTATATCTATCGCTACGCGCAAACAAGAAATAAAGCTGGATGCTAACAGAAGAACTAACCATAGCTGGGCGGTTGGATCGACATGCTCAGCGACCAAACAAATCTGGTCAAAGCTAGATCTGAACCGCTCCATGAGCTTAATTCTTCTTCTTCACCTCCTCTGTACATGTCCAGCTCTGTCCCAAAGAAGAAATCTCCACCTAGGAGCCTTCTTCCACAACGACTTAAGTGACTTAAGCCACACAGACATTAAAAGTCTCCTACGCTTTATTAAGAGCTCCAAATGGTTTCTGGAGTAGGACAATCACAGATCCATGTGGCATCACAATGGTTCAATAGGCATAAGTGGGTTGGTTTTTCTCCAACCACTTAAACCTAACCTAACCTAACCCCATCTTACCCAAACAATCCTTCCGCGGCTCTAATTGAACGTCCTTTAAATTTGACAGAATTAGAAAGCTGTTTATACTTAGTGAAAGGAACAACACCTGGATTTGATCGGATTTCCTATGCCATCCATAAACACAGTTCCACAACCTTTAAAAAGTGTTATTGGATTTATACGAGTACAACCAAATATTTAACCATGGTATAATTCTACATACATGGAAAGTGGTCAATATTGTTCCCAAAACCCTTCTGATATCTCCGGGTACCGCACCGCCCAATATCGCTTCTCCCGCGTGCAGGTAAAATTTTAGAGAAAATAATATGCAAGCGTTTGTTTTGGTTGGCGATGGCGCGATAGTTAGCTCATTGGACTATCACGTAGTCGGTTCGATTCCTGGCTAGGTCACCAACAATTTTTCAAATCGGCATCACACTTTCGGCAGGCAATGGCAAACTCCCGAAAGTAAAATTGCCAACGAAAAAGCTTATAAGGAGTGCCGTTCGGACTCGGCGATAAACCGTAGGCCCTGTATAGTAAGTAAAAGGTTCTTTCGCATCAAGGCGAATGGTAAATATTCTGTGATTCATAAACTGAAAAACGGCATTCCACAAGAATCTCCTTTATCCGTCGTTTTTATAATTGAATTACACGAAATCAGCTCAATAGTCGACCTTCACAACTTTCTTTGAATAAACTTATTTATCTTACTGTTAAAAGCTGTTTAAAACAAATTTTTCATGCAAAATATTGTCTACGAAAAGGGTATCCAGTAATCCGAAAACTTCCGTGGTTCAAACTGGGGTAGGTTTCTAATAGTTCGAATTACCGAGGTTGTACTGTATTACTTATTTCCCACACTTTTAATCTTCGGTGGATGGATTTTTTCGATGTTTTCTGAAGCGGTGAATGCCGACGGCCTACCGCTCCTCGAACCATCGTTGACGATGAAAAATCGAATCCTATTGAAAAAAAAACTACGTTACAATGAATCCATGGAAACCTCAACTCTTCATTCACAACAAGAAAATTTTATGATTTCTATTTAGATTTTCTAACTTCTCTCTTACATACTTACTCTTCAGATTTTACAATCCCTTATGCCAATGAACGGATTGTTGCGCATGTGGATGCATATGTGTGTCCACAACGTGTACCATAAACTGCTTGTACGATATAAATTTTATATATTTGTATTGCGTTATTTTTCTCATATGGCTGCATTGACGAAGTGCGCCATACACTCTACAATGTTTCTTCTCTTATTTGATTTCATTACCACCTTCTTTTACTGAGGGCATGATTACATTGCCTTTCTATTGTATAATATCTGTCGCACCTCATATGCGTATCTCGAATGAATGCTGATCTTATAGGTATATCACGAATGAAAACTGATCTCATCTCTCAATTTAATCATTCTAGAACATAATGAGTGGGAGGTATTTAAAAACTAATCGAGATGTGTTTCGAGAAGAGATTACTATGGACAAAAACGTTGTAGTGAGAACTCCATTGATTTTATAAGTATTTGCTTGCGTTCTGTTTAATTTTATTTACAAACCATACAGTGGTTTTAGTCGTTTCATTTTTACAGTTAAAATTTATAAATGTTATATTGATTTTTCTGTTCCAATTTTCTTTTGTGGAAAACAGCTTTGGATCGAAAAATAACGCGAGGAATTCACAAAAACTGCTGCAAGCAGAGCTTATGAATCTTTATAGCAGCCAGAGTATACCCACAATCCTGAAAACCGTGAAACTCCAGCTGTTTTGATTCTAAAATAATATTTCGAGCTGCCATATCAACCCTGATTTAACAATTCCCTTGAGTTCTCTAAACCGCACAAAAGTTCACTACCTATGGCCGTTATCTGTACCATCCGAAAGAGTTTTCTCTAAAGCAGGCCAATATAGTTAACCCAGATATGCCTGACGTCCTACATGTCGTTCGGTCAGAACACGTACGAATTGTAAAGAACCGTTTGGCACGTGCCGTTTGTTTATTAACTGATTGCATTGAGAAATAGTCATTTTTCACAAAAAGACGTGTTTTTAGTGCGTTCAATAAAAAAAAAGTGTGATTTTACAGTGTTCTATTATAAAGAATTTGCAACATGTCGGAATGCAATATTCGGTTCACAAGGTAGGTATTACTCTGTCGATAATAATAATCAAATCAGTTCTTAGAATTACGTAGGACGTCAGGAAAATACACGTCTACGACATCTTATTTTTCAGGGGATTTTCTTTGAATGAAGCACTTAGTTATCTTGAAGATGATGAGGATGGATAGAATAACAATATTTCCACCGAAAAATGCTTGTGCGGAATTAACAGATGAAGATTCTGGTGGCGAAGAATTTGTTTCTGTCAGCAATTTACCAGGTTTTCAATTACAAGCTTCAGCTGAAATAACATGCAGCCGTGGTATTCATAATGAATATTCGTCTGATGATGACATTTTCTTGTCCGAATTTTTAAAGCCGATGACACCAGGTACTTTAGCACAATCTTCTATCTTCTAAAAACCAACAAAAAAAAGAAAAGAAAAAGATTTACCATTGGGTAAAAGAGGATTTACCGGCACTGACTACCAACAATACCGAGTTGAAAAATCCAGAAGAGTTCAACCCTTTGCAAACTCCTTTTGAGTTATTTTAAAGATTTTTTGATGGAGCTATTTGAACTTATCCCAACTGAAAGCAACAGATACATTTCCCAAAAAAACAAGCAACGAATCATCGAATTGAATGAACTCAAAGCTTTTGTTGGAGTTTAACTTTTGAGTGGGTACATCCAGGTGCAACGAAGAAGAATTTACTGGAAACGAGAGAAGGATGGCCATAATGATTTGGTTGCAGAGGCAATTACAAAGGATAAGTTTGAATACATCTTTCCAAATCTTCATCTAGCAGACAACGAAAACCTGGACCAAGCCGACAAATTTTCCAAAGTAAGGCCTTTATTCAGACACCTGAACAAAAAGTTGTTGGATAATGCCCCAATTGACGAAAACCAATCTGTTGACAAAGCAATGGTACCTTGTTTCGGGCGTCATGGTGGTAAGCAATTTATCCTTGGCAAGCCCATTAGGTATGGCTACAAGTTGTGGGTTTGTACAACAAGGGTGGGATATGTCAACTGGTTTGAATCTTACCAAGGCGCATCCACCAATATTAGCACCACATATGCGGAGTACGGAGTTGATGCTGGGGTGGTCCTTGAATATGCAGACGCTTTGAGACAAAAATGGCACACAAAAAAGTTTCATCTGTTTTTTGATAATTTCTTCACATCAGTGGAGCTTTTAGACCTCCTCGCTCAAAAAAACTTCTTTGCTACTGGTACCCATTGGTCGACTCAAAATTGGTGAAGAAAGAGAAAAGAGTTTCTTATGACTTTAGAAAGATTCAAGACCAACATATAATCGCAGTGAAATGGAACGATAATAATATTGTATCGCTCTGCTCAAGCTTTGCAGGTATAGCACCAATCCATTCAGTGAAGCGTTATTCCCAAACTATACAGGTACTGTTTTATTGAATTTTTTTTAGTAAAATAAACTAATTTTGTAAGCTTTGACTTTAGGTAGAGCAGCCACACCTGGTCCATTTATACAATGCAAACATGGGAGGTCTAGATAGGTGCGACCAGAATGTAAGCCTCTATAGAACTTCAATTCGAGGAAAGAAATGGTACTGTTCGCTTATCACTCATTGCATCGACGTTGCAATTCATAACGCTTGGCAAATTTACCGAATCCATGGATGCGATTAAGACAAATTAAGGTTTAGAAGACAAATCGCCGTAGATTTGCTGACACAGAACAAAAAAACCGTTTTCTTCCAACCGAGTATGTCCATCAGCTTCTGAGGGACGAAACACACGCTACGATCGCCTTGATCATATGGTAATCCCACAAGAAAAACAGACGAGATGTGCTTTTTGTCATACAAAAACGACGCCAAGATGCCTTAAGTGCGATGTTGGAGTTCACGTGAAGTGCTTTGTGGATTTCCATAAACAATAAAATAATTGTCCATGGTACCATATACGCCTAACGTCGTATAAATAGGACCCTCGCCATTTGGGAAATATATATATGAAACTTGTCCAAATTTCGAAAAATTGTTTTATTATCAACATATTATTAGTTATATGTAAAAAAAATATTTATTTACGTTTCAGAAAGTTTTAGGCATCTGGGTTAACAATGAATTTAAATAAAAATGCATAGAAAAAAAATAGATCGTTTTTTTGCAAAGATAGCTACTAGGGCGGGTCAATAAGTCCGTGACTTTTTGAATTTCTGACCTCTTTACTGAAACAGCAACACTGCTCCTGTCAACAGGCATCTGTCAGTTGACTCCTGTCAAAATTTAAACTTGCTGCGTCAGTTAGTTTGTGTTTGACAGCTATTTTTATCAGACTACTCACTAATTTGAGGAGAAAATGGAAAAAAGTGAATTTCGTGTGCTTATTAAGCATTATTTCTTGCGAAAAAAAAACCATTACCGAGACCAAGGCTAAGCTTGATAAATACTATGGGGACTCTGCACCATCGATTTCAAAGGTAAAAAAGTGGTTTACTGAATTTCGATGTGGCCGTACAAGCACTGAAGATGCCGAACGTCCTGGACGCCCAGTTGAGGTCTCTACACCCGAAACAATCGAAAAAATTCACGATATGGTGTTGGCCGACCGAAGATTGAAAGTGCGAGAGATTGTGGAAGCCGTAGGGATCTCGCATGGCTCAGTGGTTTCAATTTTGAATGATCACTTGGGCATGAGAAAGCTTTCCGCAAGATGGGTGCCGCGTTTGCTCACAGTCGACCACAAACACATGTGCAGTTGTCATGGCAAAAATCCATGAATTGGGCTATGAATTGCTCCCTCATCCACCCTATTCTCCAGATTTGGCTCCGAGCGACTACTTCTTGTTCCCAAACCTGAAGAAATGGCTTGGTGGAAAAAGATTTGACTCCAATGATGAAGTCATCTCGCAAACAAAGGTCTATTTTGACGACCTCGACAAATCATTTTTTTTGGAAGGGATAAAAAAATTGGAGAAGCCTTGGACAAAGTGTATAGAGCTCAAGGGAGACTACGTTGAAAAATAAAATTATTTTTTTATCAAAAAATCTGTGTTTTAATCCAAAAGTCACGGACTTATTGACCCGCCCTCGTAACATGCGCACAAAAAAGTTATTCACCTCCATATTTACAGCACAATTTTTTGCCATCCTCACTGCAATTAACACATCTAAAAACAATAAGACTATCATTTTCACAGACAGAATATACTCTGTAAAAGCTATTAAAAACATAGACAATTCTAATGAAATCATTGAATACATCCGTGACAAACTCATATCTTGGAGTGAAAAACTAAAAATCTGCTGGGTCCCAGGGCAAAGCGGGATTATTACAAACGAAGTTGCAGGCGCTATCTTCTCTGTCTTCGCTGTCTCCTCTTACAACTTTCTTCGCCTACAACAAAAAAGACAGACAAAAATATCTACTGAAGACTTGGAAATACAAGAGAAAAAGAAACCGGTCAAACTATCAACACATTTACAAACAATTTTACCCTAATGCTGAAAAATCATACTACCCCGGAGATATTTCACATAAAAAGATAAAAATGTATATCAAACGTCCCCGCTCTACCAATTATGCAATGAAAATCATACACTTACAAAAAGTCATCTCAATTCATGTAAACAAATATTATTAACTTGTATCCGAAATCACATATGAAAATGTAAACAATGTATATAAGGCTGATGACAGCACTCAATTTGGAAAACCTTATATAAAAATAATATATATCGAGAAACACTCGGTAGTTTCCTATATCTTTCTTAAGAAACCATACCAAACATTTGCTGAGCAGTAAATTTGTTAAGCAGATTAGCAGTTAAAAGGGTTCTTATGTATTGTGGCTTGATTTGAGTGTAACTTGAAAGTACAGATGCATTTCATTGTATTTCACATTACTGCAAGTAGGCACTACTTTGAAAAACAAGCCACCAAAAATAATCGATGTCGATTCGGACACAATTTCTGATTGCAACTTGCAACCATCAGGAAAATTGCCTTGTGTGGATGGCAATCGGGCTTCCATCAAACCAAATTGGCAGATTGCCTCATGCAATCTTTTCTCCCCTGCATAGCGTCCTAAAAAATGTGTCGTGTTTTACCTAAAACGGAAGAAATAATGTTCAGTCTATGCGACAAATAAAATTGGCGTCTGGACGAAACATTCAATGAAGATCATAAAGAATTTGAGGAAGACTTCAGTGTAGCATTCGCGGAACTATGATTTGCCATCTACGAGTAGATTATTGTATTATACCGAGCATTTTTTATTTCTTCTTTTCATTTTTCATTTGTGTTATATTTTCTTTTTTTTCTTGTTTGAAAGGATCGTGATATTCCACAAGGAGTCATTTGACAACATTGATAAATATACTATCGTATACGGAAACGGCGTAATTATTTTTGTACTGTAATTTCTCAAAAGTGATTTTGTGACATTTGTAACACAAGATTTCAGTTCAGTTCAGTTCAGTTCAATAATATTCAGAACTTAATAACAAAAAAAATATAATCTGATATTTTCGATTCTGTTTAACTTTTATGTAAACTAACAGTTCGTGTTCGATCAAAAAAAAACTATTTAATCTATTTAAAAAAAAAGTAATGATATAACTAAATATTTAAGGAATTAATTCGTTGTCAGCCGCTTCTAATTCACTTGAGACAAAGGTCCCATTCTAAATAAGTTTTCTTATTATCTCACCATAACTTAAATGATAGGTTTACATGATATGTATTATTATATATAATAATATATGTGTTTTATTATCCATGCTCCTTTCTTTTATTGATTGTGTATATTACTATTATTATTGCCTAAGATATTTTGCTTACCTTAAGTTGATGAGTGTTGAAAAATTTCAGGGCACTTATACTCGAGCGACCACTAGTTCCAGTTGGAAAATCGTGAACCTTTACTGGGAACTGCTCCAGTTGGCTGACACAACAATTAAGTTTTGCGACAAATGCACTGAAAGCTGTTGGTTTAATATTCAGAACGGATACAATGTTGAAATTTTCTAACGGCAGACCAGCAAAAATATGTAAAAAGGCGCGCAGTCGGCAATCACGTTGAACTTCACCATCTTCCATAGTCATAAAGTTTAACATTGCTTTAATGAGACCTGAATGATTGACTTCGAACGGAGAAATATCGCTTTCCATAAGAATTTGCTTAAGTCCTTGAAGTGCTTCAAGGCACTCATTAAGATTACCAGAGAGTTTGGTAATAACTCTTGACAACTGCTCTAAGATATTGACGCCTGATGAAACCGATTTGTAAATTTCTTGTTCCGTGTAGCGCTTTACAAAAGATATTGACTGGTTTCGTACCCATTGACGGGCTTTTTCGCGATTAGTGACAGTAACTAAGTTGCTGGATATTCTTTTGGTGGTATTTCCGATAGCAAAATTTGTATTTGATGATTCTTTAGTAAAAGAGTTGCTTTGAGATCCGTGGCGAACCCAGCGTGCGGGGTTTAGTGATGACAAGAAAGAAGTTTTTGTGTTTGCATGATTTGTTAAATTAGCGGCAAAACGTGATCGCGAATTTACTACATTTGAGCTAGAAGTGTGTACACTATTATTCGTGCTTGTAGTTACCCCTAAAAAGAGATACAAAATTATGAAAAGTCCAGTTGTAAGAAAAGATTAATATTTTTTAATGAAAAATAAAAACATTGATATAAAATATATTTTTCCAAAAAGTACCGTGAATTTGTCATTTAAAAGGCACATGTTAGTCATTTTTAAATTAAAATTTTTTTTTTAAAGGTAGTGACATTGTATTGAACTACTATGCTAAGTTTTTTTAAAACTAGTAGGCCGACGGGCAATTAGTTCGTTTACAGCAGCTGATTGAGTTAGTCTCCTTCAGTAGTTTGTCGCGAACGGATATTCATGTACTAACTAGGTAAAAATGTTAGAAAAGGATAATAGAAATCAACTGTATCATAGATACAGGGCTATAAGTGGTATCAAGAAGCGTCGAGCGATCGTAAAGGAAATGTCTCGTGTTGGACGACCTTCATCTTTCTCAACCGGTACAGATATCGAAAAAGTAAAAGAAAATCTCCATTCCAGCTTAAGAGAGTGATTTAAATACCTCTTATGAGTCTGTAGTTCGATTTTGGTGTGTATTTTTGGCATGTGACGCGTCGACTTTTATCAGAAGAGGAACTTTTTCAAAAACATTACTGACATTGCTGATCGTATTGCACAATCGAAAAAATGATGGCATAAGTATATTGCATCTGTACTTTTTTAACAGAATGTATTCGATGGTCCCAATTTGGAATACAGATATTTGGAGATCTGATTCATTGGTTCATGTTATGGAAAAAAAATCGTATGGGAAGGGAGATCTGTCTTCAATACCCACCCACTTATTTACAGCCCCTTAACAAAGTCCTTTCAGAGAAGTAGGTATAAACAGTTATTTAGTTATAACTTCTAGTGTATTAAAAATCGAGCGATAGCCAATTGATTTATAGTTAATTCATATTTAAACACTATCCATGCTTTCATTTTCGAGTTATTCGTCTTCCAACACAATTTTTTTTAATATCTATATGTAAAAATCAATGTGTGTTTGTTTGTCCTTTATAGACTCTTAAATGATAAGAGATAGAGCACTGATGTCGTTGGCAATTTTGTTCAGAATTCTGTAAAAAGGTATATATACAGGGTGAGTTTTTTAATTTGAGACATCCAAATTACTCGAAAAATACGCGATATCGCGAAAAATGTTTCAGACAAAAGTCACAAGGTTCTGAAGGGGACATTAGATGGTGACCACGAGTTTGACCTTGAGCCCCATTTTTTCAAGGTCAAACGAAGATCACTTTTGATTTTTTAATGGGAACCCCTATTTTTTTTGACACATTCATAATCTGCGTGAAAAATTACAATTCTTTTACATGAAACACCTTTTTCAAAAATGCGTTCCTTTCCCGTAAGAGGGCGCCATAAAAGTTAAGACATCAAAATTACTCGAAAAGTACGAAATATCGCGAAAAATGTTTCAGACAAAAGTCACAAGTTTCTAAAGGGGACATAAGATAGTGACCACGAGTTTGACCTTGAGACCCATTTTCAATGTGAAACGAAGGTCACTTTTGATTTTTCAAATGATAATTCCTGATTTTCATTGCTCAATCGTATTGCTCGTAGGCTTGTCATTTGTGATGACATACTGCGTTTAGCATAACCCAGAAACAACGACGTGGACGTACTAGTATTTTGTTTCATCATTGAATTCTTACCATTTCGACGTTTATTTCCCGAGACTATTTCAACAAATAATCGAAAATGTGACCATTCACTTCAATACACTTTGTAAACCTCACTTTTTAAGTAGCCCCACAAGAAGAAATCAAGTG
Source organism: Volucella inflata (assembly GCA_928272305.1). Taxonomy (NCBI): domain Eukaryota; kingdom Metazoa; phylum Arthropoda; class Insecta; order Diptera; family Syrphidae; genus Volucella; species Volucella inflata. The sequence goes on along the minus strand of OV743716.1, from coordinate 78,656,061 downwards.
ACGTAAGATCAGGTGATCTAGCAGGCCATTGCCTCGGACTCCCTCGTCCGATCCATCGTTGATGGTAAACATTGTTTAATACGCCCCGGGCTACTTGGGAATAATAAGCTGGACAACCATCATGTTGAAACCACATTGATTGTCGCAACTCCAATAGCAGTTCTTCTAGTAATACTGGAAGATGGTCCCGCAAGAAGTTTGCATACTTTTCGCCATTCAAGTTGCCTTCAATAAAATATGGACCTATTAATTTACACCCAATAATTCCCGCCCAAACATTAACATTCCAAGGGTGCTAGCGTTCAATTTGTCGCACCAAAAAGGGTTTTCGGTAGCCCAGTAATGCATATTATGTCGATTGACCGTACCATGATTGGTGAAAGTCGACTCATCAGAGAATAACACCTTGGCCACGAAAAGGGGGCCTAGTTCAATTTGCTGAAGTGCCCATTGACAAAAGGAAACCCGGTTGCGAAAATCCTCACTAGAAAGTTCTTGATGCATTGAAACATGGTAAGGATGGTTTTTATGCCGATGTAATATCTTACAGACAATCGTTTGAGAAATTTCTGATTCACGACTTATTTGGCGAGTGCTAATGTGAGGGCGGCAGCTAACACTGCTATTTCATTGTCCTCAACAGCCACCCTATCTGACCGATTCCTTTTCTTTGGTTGCACACTTCCTTGACCCGATAAAAGGAAGCGCGCGATCGTATCTGGTCTGGGAAACGTTGGGCGTAAAGAGCAACAGCACCATCGATGTTCCTTCCACTTTCTCCATAAATCAATATCATTTCAATTTTCTCTTGAATTGAAATAGCCTGCATTACTAATCTGGAAAACGTTACTAATAATAATCAGTTCCTCAAAACAAATATCGAACTTCTAACACCCTAACAACGTTGGAAACTGATTAATGATTTAGGCGTGCCAGTGCAGTGGTATCTAGCACTGAATGAATAAGACCTTTGAGACAAAGTCGTGTGCCCCATAGAGCAATACGACTGAGCAATGAAAATCAGGAATTATCATTTGAAGAATCAAAAGTGACCTTCATTTCACATTGAAAATGGGTCTCAAGGTCAAACTTGTGACTTTTATCTGAAACATTTTTCGCGATATTTCGTACTTTTCGAGTAATTTTGATGTCTTAAGTTTTATGGCGCCCTCTAACGGGAAAAGAACGCATTTTTGAAAAGTGTTTCATGTAAATGTAATTGTAAACTGAAACATTTTTCGCGATATCGCGTATTTTTCGAGTAATTTGGATGTCTCAAGTTAAAAAATTCATCCTGTATATATAAACCAATGTTTGTTTGACCTTTATAGACTCTTAAATGGTAAGATATAGAGCACTGATGTCTTTGGCAACTTTGTTCAGAATTCTGTGAAAAAGGTTTTGGTACCAATTTTTTTTTTATTTTTTTATTTCATGCAAAACTTTATAAATAGTCACAATTATATTGACCGGACACATGATTGATGAGTTACAATCGAAAATGTTTATTTTTTGACCTATTTTTGCAAAAATTAAGAAGTAATATAGGGAACAATTGATGGAAACATTGAAAGCTATAATTTTTGTGAAGACATTTTTTTTTTCCGGCTGTTAGCACGAGTGACGAGATATGCAGCAACAGCAACTGTCTCCCACCGACTCTGATACAAGCTCGACATCTTCGAAAAAAAGCTCTTTTGAGAAGACGCGCATAATGCCGTTGCGTAATTTTTGAAGTGGCTTCCTGGAAATGGCTACGCAACCGCTTCGAAGATGTTCGAAGATGTCGAGCTTGTATCAGAGTCGGTGGGAGACAGTTTTAACATTTACTGTAATTTTAGGTTTAGGATTTCATTTTTTTGATGCCAGTGTTAAGAAACGTAGTCATGTGAAAATTTTTAAAGAAATTACATATATCTACATATGTACTAATTGGGATAGATTGTTTCTTGTATTTTATTTTGAGCGCCCGGTAGCCCACCTATGAGGTGTTTCAGGCTTATCCATTCTTTCCTAGACACCCTGTATAAATTTTTTACCTAAACCTTTTCATAAAAAATGTGTGTTCGAATTGAATCCTGCTAGAATAACGAAGAGAAAAATAAATTTACCATCACATCACGGGAGTGAAAACTAAATAGTGTGTTGCGAGAAACGTGATTACTATTATTTATTTCTTAAGTGACTGGTGGAAAATCAAAATGTATTTATAAAAAAGGGCTTATTAAGGAATTTTTCAACTGAACAGTGATACACGTTCATTCGTTATGTAGGACCAACAAGATATCTACGAGTAACAAAAACTGAGTAATAGAGATGGGTACTTATCAATAACTGGCGTTTTGTTTTCTCCCTAGAGCCTTTAGCATTTTGTTTCTCTCACTTCCACTGTCAAATTTCAGAATGATAGCGGGTTCACCTATTTTGGTGCGCGGTTTTATGCGGAAAGAATTTCTCATGTTGTGAAATTCCAATATTGTCGCAAATTGTACAGTGTACTCGGTAAGGCTCCCGGGCTACTATCGATATAATTCATTGGCCTTCCTCCAAGCAAAACGGGACTAACGGTAGACCCATAATAGACGAAAGGATCCATACGTCTACGTATTCCATGCCATGCTCCGTAACTTTCGCATCGAGAAATTTCTCGACAGAACGATAAGAATTGAACGAAAATACACTTTCTATCATACATCTATTTTTGTAACTCTTGATGCCGCAAAACTTTTTGCATGAAACGTTTTGAAAAGAAATGACTAGAAGGATGCGAGAAAACTGCTCTTGTAACTTGTAGTTGCGAAAAGCTTATTTTCTGTTAAAATTTCTCACTTAGTGTTTGGCATGCCAGAGAAAGTAGAATGGGCTAGAATAATTCAGAAAAAGTAATTTAACACCAGATTTAAACGTTCGAACCCATATTTTATTCATTTTGGAAATTATCTAGTGTTTCGAAAAAGCGAAAATCTGTAAGCTACAAGGCAACAAATTTATCTTTTGTCCGGGAGAACTTGCGGCACAAGCATTCAACAAATTAAGGTGAACAAAATTTTGTTTTCAATTGAACTTCTTAGCGGCTGCAAACGTATTTCTTTTTCATTTAATCAAATGGAACATCAAGCATCGAACGATCTTCTCATCATATTCCGCGCGACATGGTTTTCTGCAATTATTAGTGCAACACAAACATTTTTTATCAGTAGTTCATGGAATTCCGTGGTATAAAGATGTGATTCGGCTTCTCTTCTAAAGTGAATTGAAAAACAAAATATTAATGTAACAAAAGCACAATTAAGGGCTATTTTGGCAAGTGCTTCGGTAGCCCAGTGCGAGTGTTGAACCGATAAACGTGGGGTCGTGAATTCGATTCCCAAAAAACAAAGTTATTTTTTTTTATTTTTAAATTTAAATAAGAGAATGCAATGAATGTTAATTCACTGATTAGGACTGAGCGGAGAGCCACACTTTTCCAGTTACTTAGAGATCAAGCCCCTGATGTGCTTTTAGTAAGCAAAGCTAAGCTTACCAAAGGACACAAAATGAGGCACACAAGATATAAAATTATGCGAGGGAATCGACCCAACTCCATACAAGGAGGAGGCGTGGCGATCTTCCTAGGAAATGGTATACGTTTTAAAAGAATATACAGTCGTGTAGTATGTAGGTTTCAGGTGCTAGAAGCATGCATCATGTATTTCCTTCTCCGCAGTAGAAAGCGGTTATACATGGTATCTGTTCTGTTCTATTCATCTCAGAGCTCGAGACACTTCTTCGATTTCTGAGACTGGTATTGGAGGAAAACTAATTTATTATCGGCGGAGATTTCAGCGCCAAACATAGAGATTGGGGAAATAATACACCAAAACCTAGAGGGAAACTACTATTCAATTGGTGAGATCAACACAGTGTGATGTATAGACTCGGCCTAATGGTGACGGATAGTCCATTGTTCCTAGACACGGCTCCTATTTGGATCTCCTGTTGTTTGACACACGGATACAACTGACACGTACGAACCAACAAACTGTAAACTGTCTTCACACTTTTGTGTCTGACAGTCACCACAGCGGTCTTGCGGAATTGGATGAGTTTGTTCAAAGGCATTCATACAACTATAGTAGGGTATATAGGACACTGACAAGAGCACTCTCCTCGAATTCGCTCTGCCCAACGTCCAACAGAAAACTGTCAAACGAGGAAATTGAAGGATACTCAAAACTAATGAACGAGACAATCAAACGAACAATGGACAAAACGATACCACAGTATCAACATACTGACAACGAAGACCTATACCGCAATGCAACTATTGACGCACTGCACATAAAAGTAGACTGCTGTCAAGACTAAAAACCTTGTACAGACAGTTTACTGACACACATAGCCCGGAGATTATGACATTAAAGTCGTCGATCTAAAACCTCCAAACATTAATAAGAGAAAATTACAGGGCTTCTGTAGGTTTGTATTGGAACAACAAAATTCAGGCTGTAAACACCAGCAACCCGAATATGTTCCCGTAAAATCGTCCAAACAACAGCTCTGGCCAGAGCCAAAGGTGCTTTTGACCTTACAAAGAGACTGTTTTATAACAGGCAACTCGACGCGAGGGTAAAGGTGATCTGCTACATGGGGCTTATTCGGCCTATGCTTGTACGAGGGCGGGTCAATAAGTTCGTGTCTTTTTGAATTTCTGACCTCTTTACTGAAACAGCAACACTGCTCCTGTCAACAGGCATCTGTCAGTTGACTCCTGTCAAAATTTAAACTTGCTGCGTCAGTTAGTTTGTGTTTGACAGCTATTTTTATCAGACTACTCACTAATTTGAGGAGAAAATGGAAAAAAGTGAATTTCGTGTGCTTATTAAGCATTATTTCTTGCGAAAAAAAACCATTACCGAGACCAAGGCTAAGCTTGATAAATACTATGGGGACTCTGCACCATCGATTTCAATGGTAAAAAAGTGGTTTACTGAATTTCGTTGTGGCCGTACAAGCACTGAAGATGCCGAACGTCCTGGACGCCCAGTTGAGGTCTCTACACCCGAAACAATCGAAAAAATTCACGATATGGTGTTGGCCGACCGAAGATTGAAAGTGCGAGAGATTGTGGAAGCCGTAGAGATCTCGCATGGCTCAGTGGTTTCAATTTTGAATGATCACTTGGGCATGAGAAAGCTTTCCGCAAGATGGGTGCCGCGTTTGCTCACAGTCGACCACAAACACATGTGCAGTTGTCATGGCAAAAATCCATGAATTGGGCTATGAATTGCTCCCTCATCCACCCTATTCTCCAGATTTGGCTCCGAGCGACTACTGCTTGTTCCCAAACCTGAAGAAATGGCTTGGTGGAAAAAGATTTGACTCCAATGATGAAGTCATCTCGCAAACAAAGGCCTATTTTGAGGACCTCGACAAATCATTTTTTTTGGAAGGGATAAAAAAATTGGAGAAGCGTTGGACAAAGTGTATAGAGCTCAAGGGAGACTACGTTGAAAAATAAAATTATTTTTTTATCAAAAAATTTGTGTTTTAATCCAAAAGTCACGGACTTATTGACCCGCCCTCGTAGCTTCACAAGGAATGTATTAAATCTGCCAGCTTCTGAATATTAAATCGAAAATGTTAATCATAAATTGTAAATGTAGGTAATAGAAAAATCAAACTATACGTATATAACGCAAATGCTTTCAAATTAAAAAAAGCTCGTGGAACAGGTGTTGGAGCTTTCTCTTTCTTAAGACACTAAGCAGGCATCCATCTTATTGAAGGGTATTGACATGGTTCACCCGTGGAAGCGTTAATGCAGACATCAAAAAGCGATACTCCGAATGTCAATATTAGCAGAATTCTCCCATTTGCTATATTAAATTGAGTCTAAGACGAAATTAAATGTTTTGTCATCCATTTAAAACTTGAAGTATACCCAATTGACTTAACACATATAGCACAAAGTATTTGCCACACCAAAGAATTTATTGGGACAAAAAGCATAACAAAACAATTGTACGATGCTATCGGTGTCAAAGGTTTGCACACACGGGTAAATGTTGTACTAACACTTGCCGCTGCGCATTTGGTGATTGAATTCATGATTCAAATGTATGTACTGATTTTAATACAGTTTCTTTTGTACCGAAGTATGTCAACTGTGACTCTCGAGGAAATATTGCTAATAATAAAAAAAACTATGCCTCACGAAACACGAAATACTTAAAGACTAGAAGTACAAAGAATGCAAGGGATATAAAAAATTATTCACTAACGACAAATATCCGTACGCCGATATAGCAAAGTACCATACAAATAAATTAACCTCAAAAACTCAGCAGAATAGTGTTAATACTGACCTTCGAAGAGACAGCTTTTTAAAAAAAAAAAAAATTATCGTCCCTTGGACTTAGATCTATCTTAGCTTGTTATTATAAAATGCAATATCACTTTGTCTGTTTGTAAGTATAACAATTTACACCATTGTAATGACCTATTGGGTATGTAACTTAATTCGTGCGGTTTTTTTTTTCAAAATTTTAACGTTTATTTAAGAAAAACATGTACAATAGTATTATCTAAAGTATTGCCCATCTGAAGCTATGACTTTTTCCCATCTTTCTGGCAATTTGTGGATCCCATCCCAAAAGAACTGCGCCGGCTTGGCAGCCAAGAATGAATCAAGCCAATTTTTGATATTCTGCTCTGATGTGAACCGTATTTCAGTGAGGGCGTTCTGCATCGACCGGAACAAATGGTAGTCAGAAGGGGCAAGGTCAGGGCTATAAGGCGGGTGGGGTAAGACTTCCCATTCACTGTTTTCTTAACCAGGAATAGCAACGTGGGGCCTAGCGTTGTCATAATGGAAAATTATTGCCTCGTGTCTGGTCGCATATTCCGGGCGTTTTTCGGCTACTGCTCTCTTCAAACGGATTAATTGTGTTGTTGTTGTCCATTGATGGTTTCACCCGGTTTTAGCAGCTCATAATACAACACACCCATATTATCCCACCAAATACAGAGCATTACCTTCGCGCCATGGATATTCGGCTTTGCCGTTGATTTGGCTGGTTGGACGGGTTTCACATATGATTTTTTGCGCTTGGGGTTGTCCTAATGGATCCATTTTTCATCACATGGATATTCGGCTTTGCCGTTGATTTGGCTGGTTGGACGGGTTTCACATATGATTTTTTGCGCTTGGGGTTGTCCTAATGGATCCATTTTTCATCACCAGTAACAATCCGATGCAAAAATGACTTCCTTTTGTGGCGTTCCAGCAGCATTTCGGACATGCAAAACCGCCTTTCGACGTCTCTCGGCTTGAGTTCATGTGGAACCCAATATCCTTGCTTTTGAATATATCCAGCTGCTTTTAAAGTAATGAAGAAGAACTCCCCGCAAAAACACTTTTTCAAGCACAAAGTTCGACATACTTGAGTGAAAAAAAATTGTTGTTGTTTACGCTTCAAATGAATGACATATACTGAAATGACGTACAATGACAGAAGCTTTCCATGTTCCAATGAAATAATACAAGTTACGCCATCTCTTAGCAAACCGCACGAATTAAGTTATAGACCCAATACTTAAGTGAAGCCATAACCATTGTTAATGTGCCTCTATAATCTACAATAACACTTCCTTGTATACTCGTATTATATTAGAAGTCGAATTTTCAGGAATGTGCGCATATAAAAAAAAAAACAGTTTGTAACCCCAATAAGCCTAGCCTTCTCTAGTCTAACTTGTAGTTTCATATTATAAGTCAGTCTTTTAGATAAATAAATAAATAAATAACCATGAGAAAAGCAACTCACACTCAAATCTACGCCTGCTACCAAAAGAGTTTGTCCTTTTGATTTGTTTATGGTCATTGCGTAATATAAGCTCACAGCAAGCTGTACGCGTTTTAAATTTGATATTGTGTGATGGCAGACCGGGGGCACTCAGAGACTCTTAAAATTCTATAGAATAGTTGTTAGCGTCTTTTTATTTCATTACTCTGTTAAAAGAGCGATATTCAGTGTTTTCCACCGGGACACATTCGTCAATATGCTATCATTAATTGCTGTAGCCTGACCGTTGCTGGGTGTCAGAATTGCTCTTTCGCATAGCCATAAATTTGGTTGTCTTGTCAATGATGCTGGGTCACTAAAATGCGAACAATTTTTGTACAGCGTTTGCCTGGACTCGGGCTGCTCGCTTACTTATAAAGGAACGCTTCTTGCCACGTCACATTTCTCAGCAACACCGCAGCACGGGTCTCTATGATGTTTCTAACTAAATTTTTATTCTGTCGGTCGATTTTGATGTAATAGACGCTAAATGTTACTCACAATAAATCTTCTTATCTTTCAGTAATTAAATTTTAAGTCCAATGAGTGCTTTTTATATGATACGCGAAAAAAAACGAACAAACAAACCGATAAATAGACAAATATTTTAAAAAATGCTTTTTAAAATACGTTTTTTTTAGTTATTTCTCGCGCCTTCCAGTTCTTTTTTTGCAAATATCTTTAACGTACAGACACAAAAAGTCTACGATTTTATTATTCATATGTAAAGATTCGTTATTGCTGCTATTGTATTATGATCCAATCCACTACACCTACGAGGGTTGCTGGTTAGGTTTTTTTTTTTGTCATACGAGTGCTATTTGTGCTTGAAACATTCATCTTGGTCAGAAAATGAAATTAAATCGTGAACATTTTCGTGCGATGATTTTTTATAACTTTCAACCAACCAACAGCGTGTCGATCTTTCGACTTCGGTAATGAAACACCATCTCGAGCCACCGTGTTTTGCTGGTTTTTCGAATTCAATCGTGGTCGACCTTCGCTATGGGACGGATTCCGTGAAGGTTGTCCAAAATTAGTTGTTGTCACATAGATGCTGAGCGTGAACTGATGTTGCAAGATGGTCATGTGACATACCGTGAGATTGAGGCATTCTTGGGCATTAGTTCTACTCACATACATCTAATATTGCACAAACATATTAGTTCGCGCTGGAAACGGCATAATTTTACAATCGCTCAAAAAAGGAGCTCGTGTTGATTGGTGCCAAGAAATGCTAAAAAAAATTCAATCGCGGTGCTTCAAAAGATTTCAACACAATCGTGACGGACGACGAATCATGGATCTATGCATATGAACACTAAAATAAACACCAATCGACTACATGCATTTTTCAAGACAAATCCACACTCAATAACAGCTGTTCGCGCACGAAGCACTTCCAAACAAATGGTCGCCTCTTTTTTCGGAATAATTGGACATGTCGCCACAGTGCCATTAGGGCAATGTAGAATGGTCAATTCCGAATAATACTCCACCATTTGTTTGCCAGAAGTATTCAACGAATCATTCTCCACCACGACAATGCAAGCTCTCACACAGTTTTGAGCATTCAAAACATCAAATTGATGGGTCATCCGCCGTACAGTCCTCGTTTGGGACCCAATGATTTTTTCTTATCACAGATAAAAAAAAGAACATACCAGATCAACGTTTTTCGACGACTGAAGAAGCGGTTTATGCGTTCAAATCACATTTTTTTGAGGAGTGGAAAAAGTGCTTCGAAAATCGGTTCAAGTGTATTGATCTTCATGGAGAATATTTTGAAAAGCAATAAAGCCCCCTTCGAAGTAACATTTGTTCGATTTGTCTATATACATTAAGCTGTCTAAATCGCACAGGAACAGTAAAAATAATACTCACTGTAAGTGTTTATATGAGTTAACACCACACTTTCATAAAATATCATAAGTCATACACGTGCAGTCAATCACCCTTGCATCCGGTCAAATTCTAATTCAACATTCCTTTCCCACGATAATGCAACAAACAAATGGATCAAGTGGAAATCATCAATTCCCACAGAAATGCAAATTCCCACAAAAATGCACTAAACCCAAAACTCAACAGGTAATGCTGACAACGCATGAAAGTAATTAGATTCGCTGATATCCAGCGTTTCCACCTTGTCGTCGTAGGTTATAAGTTAACTTTGTAATATTTAGTTTTTTAGTCTGAATTGTATCTTAACCGAATGAAGTCTTTTTTTTAATAAATTTAATTTAATTGGTGCCTTAGCAGGGACTCTGGCAAAAAAGGTGTAGTGCGATTACTAAAAATAATAAAAGTCCCAAAGTGGTACAAAATAACTATTTTTCGAAAAGCACCCAAGTGGTACGGGAAAATAGAAGTGCACCAAAAGCCAGAGTCTAGGCGACTGTCAGTATTGTCGCGTTTCCTTAACAGTGAATAAGTGAACAAATTAAAGTTGGAGAAACCACCTAAAGGGCCCCCAAGTAACCAACGTGAAAAGGACGTAGAACACAAAAATCTGCTGCCGCTCCACAGAATGCCGATTCTCGCATTAGTTTTGTAAGTTTATGCAATTAATTAACTAAAATGGTTTTAACTCGTCAATATTTTGCATAGAATATAAGTGAATACAAGTGAATTGAAATAATTTAATTTAAAAAAAAAACACACCAAACCATACCTTATTTTTTAAACAAAAATAGAGTTAATTTTTTACATAATATTTAGCGATAGATCTAATTAACTAAAATAGTTTTAACTCGTTATTATTTTGTATTCCATAAGCTACATTTTACCTTTTCATTATTTTTACTTTCTTTCGGACTGTGTGTGATTAATAAGTAAAAATGATAAACCTAATTAATATACCCAATGCCCCAAATGCACCTAACCAACCCCAAGTCGAAGCCGAGTTACGAGTAGTTATAGAGGGAATGATCTGTCGAATACTGGATACTCAGGTTCAGAATCTAATCCAATATATTCTCAATCCCAACGCAGATCTTGGAAGGGGAGTTGATCAAACAATAAGATCTGAACTACGTGGAAATCTGACGGATCTTGACTAGATCCCTGATGTAGTTCGCTGCCTGAGAGAATTCTCTGGTCAGCCAGGTGAGTTAAGCTCTTGGAAGAAAAGCGTGGACCGCATTATCCGTCTCTACGAGCCCATCAAAGGCTCACCAAAGTATTTCGGCGTTTTAAACGTGATTAGAAACAAGATCGTAGGAAATGCGGATATCGCATTAGAATCCTACAATACACCCCTTGATTGGGACTGTATATCACGCTGTCTGACTATGCACTATGCCGATAAGCGTGATCTGGGAACTCTGGAATACCAAATGTCTTCCCTAGTGCAAGGAAATGACACTATACAAGGTTGTTATCAAGCCGTGTACTCCCATCTATCATTGATCCGCAATAAGATCGCTAGTATGGACGTCGGTACCGAAGCTTTAACTCTGCTAACAAAGACGTATAGAGACAAAGCATTAGACACGTTTGTAAGAGGACTGAAAGGGGACCTCCCAAGACTCCTGGGAATACGTGAACTAGTTGATCTCCAACAAGCACTCTACCTGTGTTTAAAACTGGAGAATCAAAACTTTAGATCCGCCAACAACAGCCACGGAATTTCCAGAAAACCACACCATCAAAATCCTCCTCCACTTCCTCCAAAGACCCGTTCCACATAATAACGTTCCTCATCGCACCTAACACCGCGATACGACTCACTAATTTGGGTAATTTCAAGAGCACTAGCTTCGGACACGGCATAATCCTGGCGGAGCTACTGTCAGGCATCAAATTTTAACGTACGAAATTCCTTCCTTGAGCGACTTCGACATTCCGTATGATATAATATATCCGGAAAGGAAGGACTGGCTGGTGCTAGTTGCCAGAGCTTTCCTAGAGAATACCTAGTAAGATGTGTTAGAAAAAATAGAGGTTTCAAGATAAAGGGCGGCGATAATGTTAAAAATTTGAACATTATAATCATAAGAATTGACGTTGGAGAGGAGACAGCTCAGGCTATGGTCTGTTATGCTTTTACATGCTGCAAGAACTTTATTGCAGGAAAGGGGGTGAGGCATATTGAGAATAAGTTTTTCTTCGCAAAGATGACATAATGCAGGTGATTCTTCCTTGTTGAATAAATGTTTGTGCGTGATGTATGAGTGGCCAAGTCTAAGCCTGATGTATATCTTTAGTTTTTTTTTAGAGACTACTGGGTGGTTGTAATTCGTCCAAGCGTTTTTCTCTTTTAAATTTCCAGTTTGCGAGGAGGTGGGTTCTTAACGTCTTTTTTGTGGTATTGGTAGAACATTATTAAAGATTCTTTTATCCGTGCCTTGGCTTCCGTTTCAGCTGCCTCATTGCCTCTGATTCCGGCGTGGCTATTGTCTATCCAGACAATTCTTAATGTTTCCCTATTAGATATGAGGAGGTTACAAATCGTTTTGACAATCCCAATGGGGTTCGAGATCTTTTTCAGAGCAGTCTTTTTTTTGTTAGAATATTTTATTGCTTTGAATGCGGCACGTGCAGCATCGGATAAAGAATAGTGCCGCAGTGCGTCCCAGCTTGTAGTAAGAGGCGACTTAATGGGACACCAATCATATACAGGCAAAAATGAGCCTGTGACACTTTAACACCTTAAAACTTTCCCACAAGTTTGTATGCAATCCCGCGTTTGGAGACTACCGGTGGGGTAAAAGAACAGTCAATCAATTTGAAATGAGCATACAAGTGTCAAACCACTCAAACTTAAGATACACTTCATGGAAATGATCGCAATTAATAGCACAACCCCGCTAGGCACCACGCTTGCAACGCCCTCGGGTGATCCCAGAGCAAGCAGAAGTGCTTGTGTCAGAACCCGACGGATTCGATGACCTCAAAAAGTTTAGAACTGAAAGCGATTATGCGTCGCAGAACTCTACAAATCCTGTGCGTAAAGAAAACGAAGTGGTGTAATACAGGAAATAAAGCGCGTTTTCTTGATTTAAAAACTAAGGCATTTAAGATGTTCTACCATGGAACGGTCAATGGACGAAACGGTGTTGGTATCGTTGTTGTAGCGGATCTTCTAAGCAATATCGTTGGTATTTTGAAAATAAGCGACCGGTTAATGAGTGTAAAACTCGTCATACACAATGAAACGTGGGACATTGTCAGCGTGTGCGCTCCACAAAATGGATGCGACCAATCGGAAAAGATAAATTTTGGTCAGATATACCTATCGATGAGATGCTCTTCGTAGGCGGAGATTTAAATGGCCACGTCTGAGAAACAAATGTTGACTACGATAATAAATCTATACAGATGTCTCATGCCTGTAGAAAAAAATAGTTCACTTTTGGTCGGCTGGCCGACACTCGTCTAGCCGACACGAGCTTTCGGAGTAATATAAAGCTTTTTTATTTTCTCTCTTTTTTGCTTTGTTTACTTAAAGACTTTTTTCTCTCACCACAAGTTGTGGGCAGTGGCACAGGGAATATGAAAATCATGTGCAAGGGGCTTGCGGGAAGGGGTATGAAGACTTGACTGTTTGTATTCATTCGACTGCAACAGGAAATTACATAATTTTTCATGAATTGGTATTTTATTTGAGTGTATGGGTATGTATGTAAGAAAGAACAATTAAAAGGCGAGAAAAGTGGAATATCTCGTTACATTTTGTACTTGAAGTTTGACAAGCAAAATATTAGTCGTGTTATTACTCTGCAGTGCATATAAATAATAATAAGTATGTACATAATTGAATAGTAATTGAATTGAATTGCTGTGCAACCGAAAATGAGTTTTCGGATTGGAAATTATTTCGTTTCCCTAAAAAAGGCACTGTTAAATATGATGAATGGTTAGATTTGACGGACGAGTCTCGTGAACACATAAAATGCCTTAAAAAATTCCTTGCCTTACATTTGCAGCAAACATTTTGAAAATGGCTTATTGGGAAAAAAATATTTAAAAACAAATGCTTATCCCTCTCTCTTTTTAAAACGAAGCGAGAGTGTTCCGAACTCTGAAGACGATTCTGTTTGCTTTGATCCATTCAAAGCTAAGATTACGTATGAACATTACAAAGATTTAACTGAGTTCGAATGAAGCTACAATAGGAGAACTAAACTTTGCTTCTAAAAATTTATCAAGGACAAAATTCAATGATCACATTGAATTTGCTTGCGCCAATTGTGAGGCTCATGTAAAAAGGCCATGCTTTTTACATTAGGAGAATTGAAATGCTCAAGAAATTGAACAATGTCTTTAGAATAACTATTAAAAAAATCGAAACCAAATATATTAAAGAAAATTCGTCGTTTAAAAGAGGACAAGAAAAGGCTAGAAAAAATCGATTCATTGTTTGATATTCATCAAAATGCTATGACATTTTCGAAGTTCATCTTATCACAGGGTAAAAATGAATACACCAGAGGAGAAATGGATTTCGCAGTGCATCTTTTTTCGTTCAGCTGCCGGATACAACTTTTTGCGGGATCAACTTGAAATGCACTTGCCGCATCCATCTTCACTGCACAGATGGATTAAAATTAAAAGTCTGTCACCTGGCTTAAATAGAAATGTTATGCAGGAAATTAAGGAAATAACCGCGAAATTACCACCAAAAGAAAAAGAAGTTATGGTTATGTTTGACGAGATGAGCCTTCAGACGGATCTAACCTAGAATAAATTTAAAGATGAAATTGAAGGTTTTGTTGATTACGGAAGAAATCAAAGGTATAATTCATACGCTAAGTCTGCATGCGTCTTTATGATTCGGAGCATATGTAGAAATTTTAAGCAAGTTTTATATCACGTCGTTTGTCCGAGCAATATACCCACCAAAGAACTTGAAATTGAGGTATATAACTGCCTTGATATATGCGCAGATTTGAAATTAAATGTAAGAGCTATTTGCTGCGATCAATTTCAAAAGATGAAGGTGAAGCTGGCTGCACAGGTTCTAAGCAGATCTGTATCCTGTGGAATTGAAGCTTTAACAAATCTAAACAAATTCCCAGGCCATATAGCCCAATTTGCGAAATCGACAGCTGAATTTATTAAAAAAATAGATAGCCTTTTCGATCTTTTAAATGGAAAACTAGCTCTTGTACGGAACGATAAAAATATCCATTTTATAATAGAACTGAAGGAACTGATGATTCATGATTATTTACATTTATGTAAATAAATTTAATCAAGATCCATTAGAAAACTTATTTGGGAAAATAAGAACGCGGAACATAAATAAAAGTAACCCCAGTGTTGCTGAATTTAGCTCATTGATAGCCAAAGTTATATCGATTAAATTTCTATTTAAATCAAAATGATCCAATTGCGAGGAAGACGATTCGGAATACTTACAGGTGGATTGGAATGCCGTTTTGCAGAATGATGCAGAGGAGCAAATTGTGCTTAAAGAGAATATTCTTCAGAATGAAAACTGTTTTGAAAATAACATGAATACTAACAATATAATTAACCCATTAGATGAAAACGCAGTATCAGTTAAGGTACCACAAGTCAACGACGTTGCTATTAGATATTTTGCAGGATACTGCTATTTCAAAACAATAAAAAAGATGAATAAAATCTATGAAAATTATGCGGGAGAAATGTTAAAAGACAAGCACGATTTCAATCTAACAGAAACACTGATAAAATTAAAAGAATATGAGAATTCGAAAGAAAATACAGTTCTCTTGTGGCCGTCCGAAAAAAACTGATAAAAACATGTTTCTTCTGTGATTGATTTGATTGTCGTAAACAACCTGATTGGACCCTCTCAGTGCGGTTTCACGCCAGGGAAGTCCACAATCGATCAGATTTCCACACTCCGGCAGATCCTGGAGAAAACCCAAGAAGTCCAGATCGATACCCACCACCTGCTTATCGATTTTAAGACTGACTATGACAGCATTGATAGAGACGAGCTATATAGAGCAATATTTAGTCTTGACATCCCTGCCAAACTCGTCCGTCTGTTTGCCTAATGTCGGCTATACGATTGTATTCAGTGTACTGTGTAAACGTGTAAAACCTCTTCGGTCCACAAAAATACAAAACCTCAGTATTTTTCCAAACCTCCACCCGATTCCGGCAAATAGATACGCTCTCATAATATGGTTTTTCAATCTCTTTCGCCAGCTGTTTCCAGCAGTGCTGCACTCCAAGTTGGTTTAGATCCCATTCCACTTGTTCGCACTACATACTATATTCGGCCGTCCAAATATTTTGCGTATAGTTTTGAAAACTCCATTTTACATAACTTGAAAGAAAAGGGAAATAAGTTCGATCTTGCTCAATGCTTGGAAATTTATCAAATTTTGTAGTCCTGAGCACAAAATTTGACAAAAATCCTGTAATGTATCATAAAATAAATAATACCCTCATTTAATTTACATTGCATAACAAGTTACAAACAAAATAACAAGCACACGTACATAAACCCAAGCAAACCGGTTATATTGGGCAACGTCAACGTATGATGCCTTTGCAAATCGCAGTCCAGTCAAGTACAGTTGGCGAATGGTTGTTTTTTATTTATTTCTTTCGTTGCGTATTGTTTTTGCATATGAGGTAAACGACTTTGCATGTGTGGGTGACAAGTGGCAAGAGCAAAAAGCGAAAAGAAATAAAAAGATCTTTCTGATCTTTGTGAAAACATGCAAAGCTTTTTTTTTTGGCTTGATTTCATTTTCATAGGACACAACTTCCCATATGAATGAGACATCTGTATAGATTTATTATCTGTGCTATGAGGACTGCCACGGCGGTAAAGGCTTTGGAACCAAAAATTCAGCTGGCGAAAACATCCTTGTAGCGTGTAGGGCTTACGGCTTAACCGTCTTAAATACAATGTTTATTAAACATCAACGACATCTTATCACCTATAGCAGCGGAGACCACGAAACGCAAATAGATTATCACCTCTGCAAAATGTCGATGAGGAACCGTGTTAAGGACTGTAAAGTAATACTTGGAGAATCGCTAGTAAGCCAACACCGTCTGCTCATTACAGAATTTTTCACAGCGGAACCACCGAAAACACGGGCATCGTTTGGAAAGCCTAAAATCCGGTGGTATAATCTACCGAAGGAACGAAGCGCAAGATTTATCGCAGTGGCTAAAGCAGTACTTCAAAATATAAATGGTATAGCAGACTCACTTAGCGCGCAAGAAATGTGGAACAGCATGCACGAGGAATGCATAACACTCGCAAATTCCAATCTGGGGACTATATCGAAATACCATCACGTCGGCAAAGAAACATGGTGGTGGAATGACGGAACCAAACGAGCTACGGCCGACAAAAAGAATGAATTTCAAGCGTGGACAAAATGCGATCGAAGCGACGATATCGAAAAAGCTCGACTGGCTCTTGAATATGAGCGTCTTAAAAAGATCGCAAAGAAAGTCCTGGCTCGAACTCGAAAGGCAGCAGCGGAAAATCTGTACCAGGAGTTGGAACAAATATCCTCACGATCGGCAGATAGAAGACAAGCTATTTCTTGTTCAAACGTCGTACAATACTAAAGTGCCAAATATTTTTGAGTTCGCTGCACAAAGGCGAAAAAATTCAATGGAAATAACCTCGCCGAAATACATAAAAAATTCACACGGTAGCTTATTAACAAATGAAAAGGAAATTTGTGACCGGTGGCTTAAATACTGCAAGAAATTGCTCAACAAACAGTGTCCACGTGATATCGTGCCGACAGCTGGTCTATTCGAGGAGGAAGTTTCGGACTTTTCAATCGAAGAAATAAGTATAGCAATCGGAAAAATGAAGCGGGGGAAAGCGGCGGGACCAGACAGCATTCCATCAGAGTTTTGGTCGAAGTTGGAGGGAATCGGCAGCGAATGGCTATCGAAACCTTTAAATAAATTAAAATGTGGACAATTTATGCCGAATCAATGGAGAAGTAGCTTCTTGGTTCCATTATACAAAGGAAAACGCCACACTCGAGAATGCAACAACTACCGTTCAATCAAGCTTATGTCACACACAATGAAAATCGTCGAAAGTCTTAAACGAACGTCTTCGGCAAATAATAAAGCTTGATAATAGCCAGTGTGGATTTGTGGAAGGAAGATCGACGGTGGACGCTATCCAAAGCCTACGAATAATAATGGAAAAGCACCGAGATTCGTCTAAGGATTTACACATGGTATTTATCGACCTCGAGAAAGCATTCGATCGAGTGCCTAGGGATCTCATATGGGCCGCGCTGAGGTCTCAAAACGTACTGGAAACGCATGTTAAAATAATACAAGACATGTACGGAAACGTGAAAACTGCGGTTAAAAGCTCTGCTGGACTAACGAGAGAATTTCCAGTTAATGTCGTAGTGCATCAAGGAAGCGTACTAAGCCCTTTCCTTTTTAACGTAGTATTCCACTATCTTTTAAAAGATTGCATGCGCGAAATAAATGTAACGCCAATTCTCTTCGCTGATGACGCAGTTATCTTAGCGATAACGCCGAAGATTTACGCCGAAGGCGTTCGCCTTAGATTCATGGAAAAATGCGCTAGAGAGAAACGGGTTTAAAATAAGTCGTTCAAGACGGATTATTTGACGTCCCTATTTGCGCATACATTGCGACCTATTCCGGATATAATGTTAGACGGAATAGTTCTTTCGAAAAGCACTATCTTTAAGTACTTAGGATCAATCGTTAACATGGAAGGGAAATGTGACGACGGCGTAAACCACAGAGTGCGTGTGGGGTGAGTTAAATGGCGGGAAAATTCGCGAATATTTTACCACCGAAAATTTCCACTTAAATTAAAGGGGAAACTCTACACCACGGTTGTTAGGCCAGTTCTTATATACGGTTCACAGTGCTGGACAATGTACGAAGCGTTTAAAAACAAAATGACGGCAGCGGAAATGAAAATGTTAAGGATGTCTAGTGGAGTCACTGAACGCGATTGCATTAGATCTACGCGTATAAGAGGAAGTCTACATATAAAGAATTCGGTAACCGAACAGCTTGAGGCGAATAAAATAAGCTGGTATTGCTACGTTCAAAGAAGATATGCGGAAAATCTAGTTAAAAAGGCACTGTCAACACGGTCACTCCAACTGTAGAAAAACGAGGTCGGAAAAAGAATTCCTGGATTTCTCAGATGGCAAATGTGCAACAACGCCTGGGGCTAACCACTGCAATCCAGGACCGAGCAGTACGTAGACACGAGTGCCTAGGGATCTCTGCAGTCTACGACATAACGAGGAAAGGGTTAATAAAAGGATAAGAAGACGGCAAATGCTTCTGCGGTGAAAATAGATGAGAAATTCGGTTATTGACCTTTGGAGAGAACCAGTCCATTTTCGTCGACAACTGCAAATGATGTGTGGAAATCTGTCTTCGACGCGACAGTAAATAGAAGGTTCCAACCAAAGGTTTTTTTCATTATCTGCGATGTTAAGAAATAAAGCTTTGTAGATGTTATCATTGTTGTGGATTTGGCGTAGTTACGCTTACGCGTAGCTCAGTATTTAACACGTAGTTTGGAAGGTTTCAGGGGGGCTGACTGTGACTTCTGTGATATTGTGTAGACACGGGAGTATTTAAATCTTTTGCGGACGTAAGTGCGATGCATAAAGTTGATTGCATCCTCTGTGTTCTTTTCCGGAGCAGGGCTTCCTTGACATCAATGTTGAAGGGTGTGCGATTTGGTGAATTAATTTTTTTGGATGATGTTAGAAGTAAGATACTCAATTCTATCAGCTAAGTGCGGAAGTGTCCCCCAATACATGTAGGTGTTTGCATTTTGCAAAAAACCATATGATCGTCGGCCTAGAGCGTATGTCCGTCCTACCTTTTTGAAGCAGTCTATTATTGTAATAATTTCATTAAAGTCTGTAGTAAACAAAACCACGGATAGTGGTGATCCTTGGGGGATGCCGTTTTTTAACTTATAAACTTTAGAGTAGGTGTTGTAGTATTTTATTCGAAAGCTCCTGTTGGAGAAGAAAGACTTGAAAAACTTAATATTCTTGGGCCGATTTGCATTTTAAGAAGCTGTTTCAAAACAACATGTGCTCCGACCCTGTCAAAGGCTTTCTTAAAGTCTAAACTGAGAATCGAAGCATGGTTTCGCTCAGACAATGTTTAAGAGATGAAGTGGTCGAGGTGAAGGAGAGCGTCTAAAGTAGATCGTCTTTTTTTAAATGCAACTTGTTGATTATCAACTAAGTTCTGTATTTCGAGGAACCAAAGCAGACGCCTGGCAATAATTTTTTCCAGTGCTTGACCGGACAAGGAAGAAGTGATATAGGTCTGTACCCGGACGTGGAGGTAAGGTCCTTGTCCCGTTTTAGGTAATGGGATGGTGCCCAAAACTTCCCAGGCATGTGGATTTACTCCTGTGTTCAATATGGTGTTGTACAATGATAGTAGCATTTCGTAGGAAATACGGCCAAAGCCTGGTGTTTTGCCTTTTACTGTATGCACACAGGAGATCAGCTCTGCCATATTTATATGTGATTCTATGGAGAGAGCGAGTGGCTGGGAATAAAGGATATGTTTGAATCGTTAAAGATTTTTAACTTTTCATTGACAAAAGTAGAGCTGAATGCCGCGTAATTAGCAAGCTGTACACAGGTCTGATCAAAATTTTCGACAGTTTCTCTTGGATAGGTAATTGTTTTGGTGTGGGTTTTTATTGTTGGGATTGTATTAGGTGTTTATGGGCCTGTTAAAGTTTTCATGTCAGCCCAACGTTTTTGGGACGTCCAGTTTGGGTTGATATTCGCAATGAATTTTTCAAGAGACTTTTTTTTTCAGCCTTTACTGTTTTGCGGAACATAGAGTTCAGTTTAAAGTAGAATGCGAGCTTGGAGTGCCAAGCTTTTTGATTTTGCCTGCGAAGGAGATTAATTTCCTTGTTCAACCAAGGAACTGTTTTTTTAACGTATTTTGTTGCTTGTTTGAGGAATAGCTGTATTTGCTGAAGTGCGTATGGATTTATGAATAAGTGAAGCTTCTTTATTGATGTTAGGTGAGACCTTCCTCGAAAGTAATTCGCTTGAAACGGTGGTTCGGAAGAGATCCCAGTTTGCTCTGTCTGGCAGAAATTTTTTGTGACGTTTTAAATGTTGATTGTAGGGGCCAGATGTGACGGTGATGAAAATGGGAAAATGATCACTGCCAGAGATGTTATCGGAAATGTTCCAGCTAGATTTGGGGAGGAGAGAAGGTGAAATGAGGGACAGGTCGACTTGAGTAAATGTTCTATGGGTGGAAAGTGAGTGGGTCGACTACCATTAAGAATCGCTAGCCCTGAGTTAGCAATGAAATGTTCGACGTTTGTCAAATTACCTTTGGTTGGTTAATAATGGGGTTTTGTTTATTAGATGATATTGCCGGAGTAAGGTTATTTTTTGTGGCTGGGTGTTTTTGGTCTGATGTTTTGTTTTGTGTGTATGTGTCAGAAATGTGTTTTAAAAAATGGCGGAACCATGTGCAACTTCAGAATATGATGTAGAAAACAACGGGATTGGGTCTTGTTCTTTAAATAATTTTTTTGCGACGGCCTTGGTATATTTTACACACCACCTATTCATCGACATACGGCCGCGTATGTCAGCATCTATAGAGACGAGCTATACACAGCAATGTCTAGTTTTGGCAACACTGCCCCGCCTGTGCAGGATGACGCTGATAAATGCACGCTGCTCCATCAAAGTCAGTAAAGATCTCACCGAGATCTTTGATGTTAAACAAGAATTTAGACAAAGCGATACGCTGTCATGCGATTTCTTTTACACCATACTTAAAATAATAATGCAAAATTTACGCGCTAGCACAAGAAGCACAATTTTTCAAAAGTTCGCCCAATTACTCGCATACGCTGAGGATATTGTCAAGCAAAAAGGACACTCAACACTGGCGTCTCGGAAAGAACGTCTCCTTCGACAGATATAACTTTGAGGTAGTAGACTTCGTATACCTAGGCTCCGCTTTAAACTCTTGCCAATCGCTGCTTCTTCGGGGGTAAGAAGGTAATTTACTAGCAAAGCCCTATCTCGGACACCAAAATAACCCTCTGTTAGACCTTAATAATCCCAGTCCTCGTCTATGGCGCAGAGGCATGGGCATAATCAAAAATGGATGAAGATGCTCTTGGAGAGGACAATTATTCGAGTGATTTTTGTTGTGTAGGAGGAGATACAACAACGAACTGTATGGACTGTACAACAACATCGACCTAGCCAGAAGAGCGTATGGACTCCAACGCTCCAGTCCGAAAAGTCTTCGAATCCGCCCCGAGGGACAACGCAGGAGAGGAAGACCGAAACCCAGGTGGCGCACGCAAGTGGAAGGGGACTTCAGCCAACTTAGCGTGCGAAACTGGAGGCAGCTGGCCTTGTCGACTGGGGCCCAGCTTCACCCCAGAATATAACGCTACCATTACATGAAGTACATAAACTATCAACTTATAATATCCTTGCAGTAATATACACATCTGCTGATGTAAATAAGTATCAAATTATGGTGTACTTATATTAATATATATACCTACTGATATATATATATATATATATATATATTTACTGCACTGGTGGCAGGCTCAATATTCTTTGGGAACGATTTCATCCTTCAACATAATAACGCACCCATATACACGTCCTGAAACATCAAAAAGTTTTTAACAGAAGTAGGACGGACAGACAAGAAGCTTCGAAAAAGCCCTGACTTGAATGTCATTGAAAATGTTTGGCATCTTGTGAAATCTGAAATTCCACAAAACATTGGAAGATCTTCAGATGAAACATGGAAAGATTTTATTGAAGCTTGGAGTTCCATTCCGGGAGAACAAATTCAACACTTGATATACTCAATGCCAAGTCGCCTAGCAGAAGTTATTGAGGCAAGAGGAAACACATCTTACTAGGTAATGCTGTGCAAAAAAAAAAAAAACCGTTGCGTTTAATGTAAAAACAATTTCCATTTTCGGCTTTCAGAAGTGTAAGCAGAAGCAAATTGCACTTGTGCAAATAATTTTGGCTGCGTTTAGTGATGTAACAATAATTTTGCCACTTTCTTTTCATGATGTTTACCGTAATTGTTTGATATTAGATTTTTTTTTAACTAACTGCTTCTAAGAAAAACTTAATATTAATAATAAACAAGAACTTTCAAAAGTTGTACATATGGTATAGCAGTGATATGGTGTAAATATTTGGTTGTGCAAATAATTTTGCCAATGACCGTATATAGGAAAAAGAAATAACAGCAATAACAAAAACAGTAACAATTAAAAAGAAAAAATAAAACACCAATAAAATATAAAAACAATTGAAATAGACATCATTTTTAATTTTCTAAACAAAAAGATTAACTATATTTTTTAAAACTTACCAGTGGCTCTGTCCATGAATTCTTGGACCACCGAATCATCTTGTCTTGTTTTCGATTTATTAATCAATTGTGATTTCCTTTTCGGTGGAACTTTACGTTTGAGCATATCTGACATTTTGTTTTGTATTGCCACCGCTGTCGTACTGTTACATACGGATGTTGACGCAGAGGTTAATTTGGAATGAGCTTCAACAGCAGTTGGAGAAACTGGTGATTGCAGCATTTCGAGATGATGAGGTTGGAAATGTGAAGGAATTGAATCTTGTGGTCGATAATTATAGCATGAATCAGGTGTAGAAGAAAATGAGTTTCTGCTTTTGGGTAATGAGTTTGTCATAGACACCTGATGATGACTATATTGATTACATGGACGTTCTAAGCCCCTGCTTGTTTCGGGTAATGACACATTAGTTGCATTTAAGTTCATTGTCGGAAGAGACGATGTATTAGTAAGTGTTTGTTTTTTTTGTAACGCAACTGAGTTTGAAGAAGATGGTAGAGATGTATTTGGTGAAGAAGGCCTAAAAGTGTTGATTTCCTGTGAAGATCCTTTTTGGCAAGATCCATACGACCTCGATGTACTTGGCGTATGGCTATTAATATCGATGCAAAATGGATTCATAGTCAAATCAGGTGATTTTAAAGAGGCATTGCTAGCACAAGGCACTGCAAAAGGTTTTACGGAACAAATTACATAATTTGGGTCAGCCAATTGGTTTATTTGATGAATAACTCCTTCCCGTCTAAAGTGAACACTAAATACATTAGGAAGTTTCTGCATAAGAATTTCAGCCATTTGAAGACCTCCAACTACAATACGCAAATCATTTGATGCTATCATTCCAGCTATTTGACTAGAAACTATTTGTCTTTTTAGTATGTCGCTAAGAAGCTGTGGACTGGCAAAGTAAACCATTCTTAGTATGGCGCGAAGACATTTATACCGAACATTTGGTCCAGCTGCTGAACTATATACTTCATACAAAACATTAAAGAGGTTTCTGATTAAATCTAATGTTAAACCTTCATTTGAGCAGAAAAACTCGTGATCGAAAGATATTGCTTGCCTCTGATTTTGAATAATCGTGTTTTTAATTCCACTCGTACTCGAAGAACTGTTAAGAGTCATAGTATTTGCGGATCCATTAGCCGACAAATCCTGTCCAATGAGAGGAAATGAAAGTGGAGTTAAGGTTGGTACGTAAGAAGGACTGATCTTTCGCTGAACGGGGCGAGTCGTTCCAGTATCCTCATTAATTTGCTGCATTGAATGAAAATCAACAGTGTATGTTCGACCCAAGGTAGTTAAGCTGATTTCATCATCGGAATTTAAATGTGCGGCATCTATCATTCTTGAATCTATTGGCGAATATGAATTCCATGTTCCGCGATCATCACGCCATTGCCATTGAACCTGATCCTGCGTATATAGTGTTGTCCGGTCAACAAGTGCATCCACGGTAAATATATCGTTGGTTGGAAGTCTGGGCATAAGTTCTCCAATAAGACTTGTAATTTCGAAAAGCTCCGATGGGCTACGTGAAACAAGTTCAAAATTGTTGGAAGAAATTGGTTCTACTGATCCTGTAAGCAAATAAAGCAACGTTGATGATATGCCATTTTTAAGTAATACTACTGCCAGTTGCGGACAGTTGCTGCACATTAAACTTAGCATCCGAAGAACACTTGTAAATGTTCCGGTATTGAGTACAGAAGGAGATACAACAAGTATTTGCTGACAATTTTTTAAAAGATCCTTACTGGCAATTTCTAGCAAACAAGTAGAATCATGCTGAAAGCTCTCAGTTAGACGACAAAATGCAGTGCAGACACTCTCAACGCATTTTTTATCCTGCTGAGATAGTAATTTTGCTAAAAGAGGCATACTTTCCGACACAAAATGAAATTCTTCAGTATTTAAGTTGAGACAACAATTAGCAGTAATCGAGAGTGCAGATCTCTGTGCATTGATTGAAAAAAAATCTAAATATGTTAAGCAAGCGGATACCCCACTTGCTTGAAGTATCGCTTTATTATGTCGTCGGGATAAAATTTCTAAAGCAGTTAAACTTTGCTCTGCTACATCCATACATTGAATACTTTGCAACTTTTCCAAAAAAACGGGTACTGCTTCGACTACTGTACCAGATGAACGTGGTAAAGCTTCTAGCATATAAGCCAGAGCCCGGCATGAATTATTCATAATATCGAAATTATGTTCCATACGAAGCAATGTTATTAATGCTGGAACCACTTGCTTTATTGGAAAACCTGCTAAGGTGTCTTCGTTGCCCATAACTAACATTTGACACATTTCTATTGCCGCTTGCAATTGTTGGCTTTCATCCTGCGATTGAAGCCCTTGCAGTAGTTGGTGAGCTCTTGATGAACTACTGTTACCGATTGTTCTATGCAGTATATGTGTCATTCGCGGTCCTAGAGCTCCAAATAAATGAGGTGGTAAGCCCCTTGCTTCTAAAAGTGCTTGCAAACGACCAACTTCGTTGTCATCACTCTCCGAATCAAGATGAGTATTCCCAGTAATGTTTGAAGCTGGAATTGACGTTGATGTGCCAGATGCCGATTCACCTAAAAAATAATAATTATATTTAGTGAATAATCATAAACAAAATAATACTCAAATAAATGGCAAGTTTTAAAAAAAATTGAAAGAATGGTACATGCAAATGCATTATTTTTTAAGCTAAGACTTAATTACATTACTAATACTTTTAAATTTAAACAGCATTTTAAAAAAAATATATGAATAGACGCATTTACAGTACTACATTGTGCAAAACACAGGGTTTTTTTTTGATTTTAGTGAACGCTGTTCTCCAAACAAGATAAACAGGCCTTTTTAAAATAATAAATTTAAAATAATAATATGATCTCTGCCACGGGATAAACAGTCATCAACATAAACTTAGAAAAACTGCATAATATGATAGTATGAAAATTACAAAAAGCTGTAGTATAAAAATAAGGCATGGAAATTACATTTAGAAGATTACCACGTTAATTATAATTATTGTCAATCAAAATTCCTGATCTGATACAAAAAAGTTAATACTTTAAAGCAATTTTCAAGACGTACTAGCAGAATTCTAATCTTACGAAACAGCTGATGGAAGTTAACAATTTTTCAGCAGATTTTCCTTAATATATGTTTTTTCGGTACCTATTAAATAATAAAATTTTGTTAATATAAGCCCCCTCCAACATTTAAAGCTTTATTGAGCAAATATTTCGCAGGTACAAAAATGCATTTGGGCGCAGAAGTATTGCCTCAAAGAATCCTGGCATCAATGATAAATCTACGATACTCAAATTCATAGACTTTTTTCAATTTGAAAACAAGTTTTAATGTAAATTATACTGCCGCAAAAAGAATAAATTTAAGTACAACGGTGGTATGATGGTTCGAATTAAACATATTTAGCTGAATGAAACCAAAACCCAGTTCCGAGACCATTTTGTGGCGATAAATTGAAAAAAAAGCTCATCAAACCAGACTCTCAACTAATTCAGATCCCAGTTTATACGAGTATCAGAAACTAAGTTCAGAATAATTCGCAAATTTAGTAAGTACATACTATACTCATATGCCTCTAAAAATCGGATTAACTTGATGTAAATTAAAAATAGTAAATGTTACATAAAAAAAAAACAAAGTAAAATTTAAACACAGCTAGCTCAAAATTAATGAACACACTGAAAATCAACAGCGCAGTTCCAAGTATGCATTGCAATGCGATTTTGACAACTGCACAATTACGCTGAAAATTGCGAAATGAATAAAGCTTAACTACATATATACATTCTATGTTTAACAGTGATCTTCATGCATTTGTGAACTCTCTGCTAAGCACATCTCGCGCAATGTTGCACTTATGAATGAGCCATTCTTTACAATTTTTTTAAAACATGTTGCCTATCACTGAAAGAAGAAAGAAAAGCTCCAGAAAATAGGCTCAGGCTAAAAATATAAGGAGAGCCATTTCGTTAAGCAGAAGCTTCAATATACGTATACCATCTTATCGACAAGCTGCATAACAATTATGCATTTTTCAATTTTGCTTCACAACCATTTGTTTTTTTTTTCAAATAATATCAATTATGTATGTACTTTTTATATTTTATAATGTTTAATATTAGGCGTTTTTTTTTGTTATCTATGTAATCTTAACCAAGCATGCACCAAAATAAAACAATCGGGGCTAAAACACTTCATCTTCAAAATTCGGCAGCACTTTGTCCGCAAACATTTCTCAGCGGACTCCTTGCTCATTTTTTCCATTTGAGCAAATGCTCAAATATTTGTTTTTGTTGCTTTAAATTCATGTATTCTTAGTTATTCTGGATATTCTATTCTTTGAAATGTGTTTTTATGCATGATGGATGTAGTGTTATTCTAGGCGCTTCGTCCAATAAAATGATTTAGGAGCACTGTTTTTAATGGGGCTAAGAACATAAGTTTCGATAGCTGTCCTAAATAAGTAATTCTATGCAGCCTTCGTTGTTGTTGTACTCTACATGTGGATTTTTTCTAAGCCTATACAGAACACCAACAAAACACGCCTATTACGATTGGAAGTGGACGAACAATCATGTTAGATTTTATTTTAAGATTCTAATTTTTGATAAAATATTATCATTTAATATGTCCATGATTATTTATATAACTACCTTTAAAATAAAGATAAATCTGATTGTTTTCAAAATAAAAATATTTTTTGAGTAAAAAACTTTAAGAAGAGGTACAACAAACTTATTAAAATTAGAGATAACAAATAAATCTTGTCGATCTTCTATACCTTTACTTCGTTTGCTATTTTATTTTGAATATTGATAATACAAAATTGAAGCAAAAAATATGTAATAATGTAAATTAGCTGCAATTTTGTTGTATGTTTTCACGAAAAAATTATATTAAGGTGCAAAATCGATGACATTAAGTTTACAGAATGATATCGCACAAGTGGCCCCCCTCGAATTGATGATTAACATTTGCTTTACGGCATTTTGAATTTTTGCTCGAAAAACATCTGGTTCCAAATTGGTGATTTATTCTTTAATGTTGCCTATTTGTCTACAACATGAATGTCAAATTACAATGACATTTGACGCCATTTGCAAAATATTCGCACATTCAAATTACGACATTACTTTTGCTCCAATTAGTATCTATTTCAATAGTATTCCACTTGATAAGGGTGAACAACAACCAACCACGATAATTCCGCGTTCTTTAGGTGTGTATTGCTCCATTGCTTTTTGCCAACTTATTCAATATGTGTGTACAATATAAATTTGAAAAAATGATGGAAATACACATCATGACATTACTTTTACCTCACCTTGTATCAGTTTGTAAATTAAGCAAAATATATTATTTTGTAAATAAAAATAAAAACAGCTACTTCTTTAGATGGAAGCTCTGCAAGAATCTTATGTGAGTTCGATGAACTAATAAAAAAAATAAACCAATAAATGAAAAATATTCGATAAATTTTAGTACATATTATATGTTATTATTCAATTTCTAATATACCTATATCCAAATCACAAAAAAAATAATGATTTAACATAAACAAATAAATAAAGAAATGATTGATATTATTTGTCCAACTTGTTGTTATGAAATTGATAATATTAATAACTTTATCGTAAGAGACTTAAAGATTTTAATAAATGCAAATATGACTTCTCTAAGAGAAGAAACATTTAGCCTATCGTATATGCTAAATATAATAAAAATAAAAGAAGTAGAAAGTTTACGTGTTCAAAATTAATTTTCACTTTTCTCAGTGTATATCTGATACGCGGTACAAAAAATTAGTAGAAAGTGTTCCTTGCCATTCTGAAAGGCCGTTCATTGACACCATACAAAGTAAACCTTATCACTAACAAAAAACGTAAACAAAATGCTGTGTCTCTGTGCAAAAAAAATTGAAAGGAGTGATGTAAAAATTGAGTGCAATGAGTGCAAAAAACAGTTCCATGCAAAGTGTGTCAATGTATTAGCTGCTGATCTTGAATACATGAAGAAAAACCGTAAAACCCGGAGGTGCCCTCAGTGTTCAACTTCGCGCAGAATCTCTATACATGCCGACAATATACCTCTCCCGCTCCCTCATGAAGATCAAATACACTTGTAAAAAAAAAAAATGTAAAAATAACAATGGAAATTATTTATAATGAACTAAAAGACTTAAAAAACGAAATGAAAGGCTTACAAAATGTAAACGAAGAATACTTGGAAAAAATTAATATTTTACAAAATGAAAACACTCAACTTAAGTCGACAGTGAATGTGTTACAAAACCCAAATTGATGCTTTAGAACAATCAAAACTTATTAATTCAATTGACATTTTCAATGTTCCAAATGTTGACAAATGTTTAATATGATGGTTCGCAAATCTATATAAATGAAAGCCTTACTTCTCATATGCGAGCGATACATAAAGCTGCAAAGCAAATTAAAATAAAAAATAATTCCAAATATATATGGATAAGAAACAATATAATTTGTTTGCGTAGAAATGAAGGTGACGTTCCTTTTAGAGTGAGGTGATGACCTCAATCAATTTCAAGATCTATAAATAATTCTTAAATAATGAATCGAAATTATCCGTCTAACGCAAAAAATTATGTTGATTCTCCCATGTCTACTTTGCTCATAGTAGTAGTGCGCAGTTTAGGAAAAAAAAATTGATTTATTTCTCGTACATTTGAACGCTTCCAATTTTAATGCAATTTTTATTGTTCTTACTGAGATTTGGGTTTATGACTATGAACAATCCAACTATTGTATTCCTGGTTATGAACCTTTTTCTTAATTGTAATAACTCATATAGCTCAGGTGGTGTTGTGGTGTACATTAAAAAAGAACAAGAAAGTGATTGTGAAATTGTAAAAATTAGTTTGTTGAGTGCCGATATTTTAAAAATCAATTGCTGTATATCTAATGAACATTTTTCGATTGTGTGTGTATACCGTCTTTATAAAAATAATTTATGAGATATTTTCCTGAAACAACTGAATGACATATTCAAAAATATAAAAACAAAAAAATTATTGGTAGTAGGCGAAATAAATATAGATATTTTGGAAAATACCAATGACACATTTAACAACTTGACCTTAATGTCCTCTTTTGGTTTGAAATCTCTAATTATGGATCCAACTAGATTCACCGACAATTCACAAACATGCATTGATCATATTTTTGTGAGGTTAGCTTTCCATTTTGGACATAATCTATCTGCTGAAGTACCTGATCACAAAATCTCGGATCATTGCATGCCTATCTCAATATTGAAACAATAAAAACAGGAAATTCAGACAAATATATCCCTTTTAAGACCCAAAATAAAAATAATTACGAACAGCTAATAAAGCACTTAAAGTACGAATTTTGGGACTCTGTCTATGCAGAAAGTAGTCCCAATTAGCTATGATCTATTTTTGTCAACGCTCAAAAATCATATAGAGATCGATCCTTGGCTAGCTGTCTCCAGTTTCGCACGCTAAGTTGGCTGAGGTCCTCTTCCACTTGCGTGCGCCACCTGAGTCTTGGCCTTCCTCTACTGCGCTTTCCCTCGGGGGCGGATTCGAAGACTTTTCGGACCGGAGCATTGGTGTCCATGCGCTCTACATGACCCAGCCATCTCAGTCTTTGGATCTTCACTCTTCTGGCTAGGTCCATGTCGCTGTACAGTCCATACAGTTCGTCGTTGTACCTCCTCCTCCACTCACCGTCAATGCAGACGGGACCGAAGATCGCCCGAATTATCATCCATTTTTGATAATGTCCATGCCTCTGCGCCATAGAGCAGGACCGGGATTATTAAAGTCTTATAAAGGGTGACTTTTGTTGTCCGAGAGAGGGCTTTGCTACTCAATTGCCTTCTTAACCCAAAGAAACAGCGGTTGGCAAGAGTTATTCTTCGCTTGATCTCAGCGCTGGTGTCGTTGTCTGTATTTATAGCGGAGCCTAGGTAGACAAAGTCCTTAACTACCTCAAAGTTATATCTGTCGAGGGTGACGTTCTGTCCGAGACGTCGGTGTTGGTTGTCCTTTTGCTTGACAGCATATACTTGGTTTTGCCCTCATTGACCGCTAAACCCATTTTCGCCGCTTACGTCTCAATACTCGCGAAAGCGCCACTGACATCACGCTGCTTTCTTCCGATTATGTCAATATCGTCGGCGTATGCGAGTAGTTGGACGGACTTTTGAAAAATAGTGCCTCTTGTGTTTGCTCGTGAGTTTTGCACTATTCTTTCAAGTACGATGTTGAAAAAATCGCATGACAGCGCATCGCCTTGTCTAAATCCTTTCTGGACATCAAATGTCTCGGTGAGATCTTTACCGACCTTGATGGAGCAGCGTGCATTCTCCATCGTCATCCTGCACAGACGGACGAGTTTGGCAGGGATGCCAAAACTAGACATTGCTCTATATAGCTCGTCTATATAGATGCTGTCATACGCGGCCTTAAAATCGATGAATAGGTGGTGGAATAGGTAGGATCATGGGTCTTCTCCAAGATCTGCCGTAGTGTGAATATCTGGTCGATGGTGGACTTTCCTGGCCTGAAGCCACACTGATATAGACCTATCAGGTTGTTGACAAACGGCTTCAGGCGTTCACACAATACGGCGGATAAGATCTTATATGCGATGTTAAGGAGACTGATGCATCTGTAGTTGGCGCAGTTCAGAGGGTCTCCTTTCTTGAGAATTGAACAAACAATGCTGAGGTTCCATTCATCGGGCATACTTTCGTCCACCCATATTTTACAGATTAGTTGGTGTATGCTCCTTACCAAGTCATCGCCTGCCGCTTTGAAGAGCTCGGCAGTCATGCCATCCGCTCCAGCAGCTTTGTTGGACTTAAGCTTCGATATGGCTGTCTTCACTTCATCCAGGTCGGGTGGACGGAATTGTTGGTCATCATCGTCCAGGTTGAAAGGTTGATTCTGCCTGACAGCGGTATTTGGTCCGTCATCGCCGTTATACAGTCTGCAGAAATGATCTTTCCAAATCCTCAGCATCGACTGCGATTCTACTACGATGTTCCCTTGTTCATCTCTACAGGCTTCGGTTCGGGGTTTGTTTCCGCGGCATGTTATTTTTACCTTTTGGTAAAACTTCCGAACCTCATTCCTGGAGTAGCATCTCTCAATTTCCTCGATTGCGCGCTTCTCATGCTCTATCTTCTTCCTCCTGAGAAGTCGGTGCTCGTCTCTCCTCTTCCGCTCATAGAGCTCATGAGCAGCTCTGGTCTTTCTAAGCAGCGCCGCGTTATATGCATCTTGCTTAGCTGCATGTGCTTGCCGGCATTCATTATCGAACCAGGGGTTTCGTTGTGGTGGACACAGAAGCGGAATCTCTGATGGCGTTTTGGCAGTGTTTCCAATGGTCTTCGATGCTTGATGCTGGCGGCATTGGACCTCTTAAGAGATTAAAAGACACTCGATCGGAAAAGGACTTGGCGATCTCTTGCGATTGTAGCCGTCTGACGTCGAATTTTCTCACAGCATTAGTTTGTCTTGGCGTAGTTTGGGATATCCGCAACCGTACCTTGGCTACAACAAGGTAATGGTCCGAGTCGATGTTGGCTCCTCGGAACGTACGGACATCCATAATGCTGGAGGAGTGTCTTGCGTCGATCGCAATGTGATCAATCTGGTTGACTGTTGATTGATCAGGAGTTCTCCAAGTCCCCTTGTGTATGTCGAGATGTGGGAACCGCGTGCTAGCCATGACAATGTTTCGCCCAGCCGCAAAGTCGATTTGCCTGAATCCGTTATCGGAGGTGGTGTTGTGCAGGCTATATTTTCCGATTGTTCCACCAAAAATACCCTCTCTTTCTAGCTTTGCATTAAAATCACCGAGGACAATTTTAATGTCATAGCTAGGCCATTGCTCGTAGGTCTTGTTGAGGAGCTCGTAGAAGGCATCCTTGGTGTCGTCATCTTTCTCCTCTGTGGGGGCATGCGCGCATATAAGGCTTATGTTGGCGAATTTAGCCTTGATGCGGACAACAAATCCGCATCCAAATAAACGCTGCTTTTGCCGTCGATAGCAATTGCCGTAGTAGATGTCGCAGTTTTTCATCTTCTTTTTGTCCGGCCATCCCATCGCATTTCTTGGATGGCGGTTATGTCTGCTTTGCAGCAGTCTAGGGCCTCCGCTAGTTGCTCGGCTGCACGTGGTATATTAAGGGATCTAACATTCCACGAGGCTTGTTGATGCTTCGTAACTTCTTGTTTTTTTTAAATGGCCGGGCGGCACAACCCCCAACCTGGAGGACCAGTTCCACTTTGAGTGCCCCTAGGACGAGGGGTCGGTAACACCGAAGCCAGTTACCCGTTCCGGGATGTGAGCGCTGCCGTTGGCCCATATAGGGCTCGTCCGCCACCATCTCTTTTCCAGGACCCTGACTAAGTCCTGGAAATCCTTTCCGGCCTGAGCTCCAAATATGTCGGAGTAGCCCGGATAAGGTCTTGTTTTGTTTTTCCGACACTAATCCTGGTTAATGGCGCAGGAAACTCGCCATTTGCCCCCTTCACTTCGCAACCTCTAGTGAGATTCCCAGATCGCGCCACGGGGAGGCGTGAAATAGGACTTATTAGCAGAGCTGCAAGATGTTCGGCTGCAGAGGCTCATTCTCGTCATTTAAGGAACCAGCACCTGTCGGAAGATGCTACTTCTACGAGGCCTTATACTAATCGTTGCCATCCTTAAGATTACTTATAAAAATACGAGGGCGGGTCAATAAGTCCGTGACTTTTTGAATTTCTGACCTCTTTACTGAAACAGCAACACTGCTCCTGTCAACAGGCATCTGTCAGTTGACTCCTGTCAAAATTTAAACTTGCTGCGTCAGTTAGTTTGTGTTTGACAGCTATTTTTATCAGACTACTCACTAATTTGAGGAGAAAATGGAAAAAAGTGAATTTCGTGTGCTTATTAAGCATTATTTCTTGCGAAAAAAAACCATTACCGAGACCAAGGCTAAGCTTGATAAATACTATGGGGACTCTGCACCATCGATTTCAATGGCAAAAAAGTGGTTTACTGAATTTCGTTGTGGCCGTACAAGCACTGAAGATGCCGAACGTCCTGGACGCCCAGTTGAGGTCTCTACACCCGAAACAATCGAACAAATTCACGATATGGTGTTGGCCGACCGAAGATTGAAAGTGCGAGAGATTGTGGAAGCCGTAGGGATCTCGCATGGCTCAGTGGTTTCAATTTTGAATGATCACTTGGGCATGAGAAAGCTTTCCACAAGATGGATGCCGCGTTTGCTCACAGTCGACCACAAACGCAATCGTGTAACAACTTCACAGGAAGGTTTGGCGTTGTTTAATCGCAATATGGAGGAGTTTTTGCGCCGTTTTGTAATCGTGGACGAAACATGGATCCATCACAACACACCAGAGAACAAACAACAGTCAAAACAGTGGGTTTCTAAGGGTGAATCGGCGCCAAAGAAGGCCAAGGTGGGTTTGTCAGCCAATAAAGTTATGGCGACTGTTTTTTGGGATGCAGGCGGGATAATCCACATTGACTACCTTCAAAAGGGAAGAACAATCAATGCGGAATATTATGCCAACTTATTGGACCGATTCAATGACGATTTGAAAAAAAAAACGACCTCATTTGGCCAAGAAAAAAGTTCTTTTCCACCAAGACAATGCAAGGGTGCACACATGTGCAGTTGCCATGGCAAAAATCCATGAATTGGGCTATGAATTGCTCCCTCATCCACCCTATTCTCCAGATTTGGCTCCGAGCGATTTTTTTATCAAAAAATCTGTGTTTTAATCCAAAAGTCACGGACTTATTGACCCGCCCTCGTAAACAACAAAAATTGCTTTACGTAAGAAGTGTAAGAGACATCCTGGTAACCAAACGTTAAAGGATTGTTACCTAAAATTGAATGAAGAATTGAAGAAGGAAGTCAAATTATGTCGGGATACATACTTCGCAACCAAACTCCAAAATTGAACGAAAAATAACGAAATCCTTATTAAGGCTAATGTCACAAATAACATATCTAGTTGAAGATGATTCATTAAGTTATAGTTCTGTCTTTCAGTCATTTACACCTGCTGAACTCCATAAGTCTATCATGTCACTTGATAATAAGAACTCTTGCACTTTCGATGGTATAACAAACTGTCTCTTAAAACGTATTTCTTTTTATGTAATTGATGTTTTAAGTTATTTGTTCAACTTGAGTGTTCACTGTGGTAATTTTCCCTCATCTTTGAAAAACGCCGAAGTCATTCCTCTATTTAAAAAAGGTAACAGAAATTTGGTAGCCTAATATCGACCAATTTCTTTACTTCCTACATTTTGTAAACTATTTGAAAAGCTGATGAAAAAACGTATTATAACGTTTTTAAATAAAAACATTTTTTTTAGAGATGAACAATTATTGATATTTTTAATAAAAATAATCTCAATCGAGTACTCTACATAGACATGACTAAAGCATTTGGCATGGTCAATCACGATATTCTTCTCAATAAATTGTATAGTGCTGGATTTAGAGGTATAATTCATAAGTGGTTTTTGTCCTGTTTGTCAAACAGAACACGAGTAAAGCTTGATGGAATTTTAAGCAATCAGTTGGAAATAAAAATTGGTGTCCCTCAGGGATCCGTTTGGGGACCATTGTTATTTTTAATTTATATCAATTCTTTGTTCTACCAAAATCTAAGTAGTCATATAACAGCAATTGCTGATGATATGGCCTTAACATACGACGATAAAAGTATTTTTAGCTCTGCAATCAAGCTATATAAGGACTTAAGTATACTACGACAATGGTTCGCTAAGCACGAGTTACTTATAAGTAATAAAACCAGACTTATGAATGATGCCGTCCTTCATTCGAGCTATTGCACAAAATTATTGTTGTCTGTTCATACATATGGTAAAAGCTGCTTTAAAATAGAGGGTGTTAATAGCCATAATTAAGGCGGATTAATAGACAAAAACATGACTTGG
The DNA here is from genome assembly GCA_928272305.1 of Volucella inflata. Taxonomy (NCBI): domain Eukaryota; kingdom Metazoa; phylum Arthropoda; class Insecta; order Diptera; family Syrphidae; genus Volucella; species Volucella inflata. Next base: position 78,619,828 of record OV743716.1, on the reverse strand, counting down.
AAAGTCAAGCACGTTGAAGACTTAAAGAAATATATGTCATCTGTGACTCGTAAAATGTATCTTTTAAGAGATCAGTGGCCAAAAATGTTTTGCTTATGTTTTATTACGGTTTAGTGCACTCTAAGCTACAGTACGGCATATCAAGTTTGGGCGGTACTTATAACAGCACATCTGAAGCTTTATATTTTACTCAAAAACATATAATTAGAATAATTTGTAAGAAAAATCGATAAGCTCACAGTTGGCCACTATTCCTAAGCCTAAGAATACTTCCAATAAAACATCTTTACATGTTCAAGGTTCTTAAAGTTTTTTTTTCATTCGAAGCGGATACAGCGCAAATCTGAGAAGTTCTAACATATACAGTTTAAGAATAAATAACTTGTCAATGTCTAACATTCCAAGATGTAAAAAAAAATCATTGTTCGAAATTTTACACAACAGCAGCACCAACGCAGTTGTTTTTTAAAGAACTAAAAAAATCATCTTTAATATGGATAGTTCAAAAGTCAAAGTTTTTGTTGACTCAAATCTCTAATATATTTTTGTTATTAAATTAATGGTATATATGTATGGCATGCATAACAGTGATAACAAAATAACAAAGTAAAAAACAATTATTAAATCTTAATATTTAGTACTACCGCCCTTTTGCTTTTGTACCTCCTTTTTTCGTCTGAGTATTCTTTCAAAGCATTTCGTGACCATTTTTTTCATAGCGGGTCGTTTTCCCAGATATCTTCAATGTTCTGCTTGAGATCTTGCATGGTATTATTTCTTTGACTATAAACGCGAGATCCCTGCTTTGCATGTGTGGCATGGTGCTCCATTTTCCTCAGGACGTGAATATACTAATTGGAATTCATTGTTCCATTAGCCTAATAAATCCATACCTACGCATGACATGCAACTTCAAATCATCACAGAGGGTGGATGTTTGACCGTCCGAACCACGTAATCCTCTGAATATCTTTTATTTGGCCTTCTTCGTCACGGCTTCTAAGCTACACTCATCGCTAAAGACAACCTTAAAAAATCATGGTGCCCACTACAATTGTCGTTTTCGCATGACGTTGGTCAATTTAGGATTCTTTCCGGGTCTCCTAGAGACCAAGGAGTTTTCCTTAAATCGACGCCGAAGTCCAAATTCAGTAAGCTGTTGCATTACGTTCTTGTGAAGCTTTATGAACGTAATGCGGTCAGTCCTTGGTGTTGTCTTCCTTTGTTTTCTTACAGGTTTTTTTTCCCATAACCAAGGTTGAATCGCTTTGATGTCCACGTGTTTTGCTATGTTGATTACTGAAGACTTCGCAATTCCAACAATCTTGGCTATTAAGGCATAGCTGAACTTCTTCTCAATCAACAAAGCAGCAATTTTTTTTTTTCGACGGAAATGTCGGATTTCTTACCCATATTGACAAAAATCAATTAAAACAAGGTTTCCCACGTTCCTACTTTCTCTAAGTTATAAACATATATTAATTTTCGAACAAATATTTAATGCTACAAACTGCAAATTACGAGAATTTAAATTATATTTCCACTTATTAAAACACTTTTTTTAGAACCGTACTATTGTCAACCGCGAGCTAAAGGAGAATAATAATAAAAGCACATTCAAAGCTATTAATGTGTTTCTTCAAATTTATCGCGTCCACTTGAACAAATTCATTGGTACCGGCTGTTCAAATTAAAGAAAGTGTAGAGAAAACCCTTAACTAACGGCATTCTTAAAAATAAATAAAGAAAAAGCGTATTTCCAGAACACACACTTCAAAAAGCAGCAAAATTCGTTGAAAACTCGATTGATCACAAATTATTGGCAATTATTATTAAATTACTAAACATTATTATTATAATTATTACTCGTATTATATTAGTAAATTTTTCAATGCATTTTCAGTTAAAACACAATAGAAATCTTTATTTTTCACCTTTAACACCGTCTCTTAACATTAATTATTTTGTCTACATCAATACACTTTTCGCTTTGTCAATAATTTAAGCTGAAGAGAAATAGTGTTTTCGGTCACTCTATTTTACCTTGCTCGCTTGTTAATGTCATTTTATGCTCTATGGTTAGAATTTTATGTAGTCAACAAAATGGATTTCAAATTTGTCACCTCAATGCATAATTTTTTTGCAGAAAATCGACGAGTTTGGTAATATGAGTGAGGGATTAAATATCGACGACTATGATTTTAACACCAGAGCGTGCGCCTTAAGTGGATACAGAACCTTTACGACAGAATAGGTCATTTCGGTAGGGATGCAACGATTTATGTGAATAAAGGCAAAAAGTGTAAGTTAAGATGTTCTTCAACAAAAAACTGTGTAAACAGTCAAATTGTTTTTATTTTCATAGACGTTATTGGTATCGAAGGTAAACTACTTATCGGCATGGTTAATAGACCAAATTGGTATATTAACATTTCAACTCTACTGTGATTATTTTAATTTCCATTCACTAAGTTTTTTACTTAATAAAATTTATTTTCTTAGTTTTAGTTTTAAATTAATGAAATAAAAGAAAGCACCGTACGGAACGTCGAAAGACATTTAGACTAAGAATTATGTTTAACCTAGAGTGCCCGCATGGGGCCAGTAAGTTACAATAAGATAGTTTTAAGTTATTTAAGCTAATTTTTAAGCGTTTTTTGTCTAACATGTAAGAATCAATGAATTAATGAAATAAAAATGCATTTAAAATAAAAAAATGTGATTATTTTAATAGTAACCTTTTGGAAGACTAAAGCTGAATTGATAATATGATTATGTTTAATTTGACACCGGTTAATACTACAAACCCTACACATTTCTCCGGGCGATTCAGTGCTACTTGCTTCACTTATTCCTGGTAACTGACAACGGTAGGTACTCCTGTGTATCAACTGTTAGCACCCGCTTTCTCAAAGCATGGTATCATTTATCTGACTAACAATTTTAATTTAACTTTATCTGGAAGTAGTTAAGGTACGAGGGCGGGTCAATAAGTCCGTGACTTTTTGAATTTCTGACCTCTTTACTGAAACAGCAACACTGCTCCTGTCAACAGGCATCTGTCAGTTGACTCCTGTCAAAATTTAAACTTGCTGCGTCAGTTAGTTTGTGTTTGACAGCTATTTTTATCAGACTACTCACTAATTTGAGGAGAAAATGGAAAAAAGTGAATTTCGTGTGCTTATTAAGCATTATTTCTTGCGAAAAAAAAACCATTACCGAGACCAAGGCTAAGCTTGATAAATACTATGGGGACTCTGCACCATCGATTTCAATGGTAAAAAAGTGGTTTACTGAATTTCGTTGTGGCCGTACAAGCACTGAAGATGCCGAACGTCCTGGACGCCCAGTTGAGGTCTCTACACCCGAAACAATCGAACAAATTCACGATATGGTGTTGGCCGACCGAAGATTGAAAGTGCGAGAGATTGTGGAAGCCGTAGGGATCTCGCATGGCTCAGTGGTTTCAATTTTGAATGATCACTTGGGCATGAGAAAGTTTTCCGCAAGATGGGTGCCGCGTTTGCTCACAGTCGACCACAAACGCAATCGTGTAACAACTTCACAGGAAGGTTTGGCGTTGTTTAATCGCAATATGGAGGAGTTTTTGCGCCGTTTTGTTACCGTGGACGAAACATGGATCCATCACAACACACCAGAGAACAAACAACAGTCAAAACAGTGGGTTTCTAAGGGTGAATCGGCGCCAAAGAAGGCCAAGGTGGGTTTGTCAGCCAATAAAGTTATGGCGACTGTTTTTTGGGATGCACGCGGGATAATCCACATTGACTAACTTCAAAAGGGAAGAACAATCAATGGGGAATATTATGCCAACTTATTGGACCGATTCAATGACGATTTGAAAAAAAAACGACCTCATTTGGCCAAGAAAAAAAGTTCTTTTCCACCAAGACAATGCAAGGGTGCACACATGTGCAGTTGCCATGGCAAAAATCCATGAATTGGGCTATGAATTGCTCCCTCATCCACCCTATTCTCCAGATTTGGCTCCGAGCGACTACTTCTTGTTCCCAAACCTGAAGAAATGGCTTGGTGGAAAAAGATTTGACTCCAATGATGAAGTCATCTCGCAAACAAAGGCCTATTTTGAGGACCTCGACAAATCATTTTTTTTGGAAGGGATAAAAAAAATTGGAGAAGCGTTGGACAAAGTGTATAGAGCTCAAGGGAGATTACGTTGAAAAATTAAAGTCACGGACTTATTGACCCGCCCTCGTACTTTAACAAATTTTCGAACCAAATTTATTTTTTTTACAGCAATTTGTTCCCACACACAAGGTTTCTGGAATTCACCTTGCAAAAATAAGGCACAAATCCACAGTAAAAGCACTTTGGATGAACGTGATAATTAAATATATGTGTTTCCTTCTAATATAATTGTTTTTGAAAGAAATTACACCTTTTTCGCAAAAAGACACAAGTGAACGAAAAATCGACGAAACTGAGCGATCCGCAATTATGGGTGCAAGATACAAATCAGCTGTAATCACACATTTACGTACGTAGTGGTACGAATCCTTTCGCCTATTATGGGTCTGCCTTAAGAATTTAAATCCATTCACTTCCTTAAATAAAAATGTACCTTTCACCACGAAATTATTGTAACGCCTTTTCTGCTTCAGTACTTCTTTGATCGAAAATATGAAATCGTATTCTTCTTGTTATTTCCCCAGCTGCACTAAAACCTCTAATTGAAACACATAAATTATAGGGTACCTGCTTTACATGTCCACATTGGTCATCCGCTTACTAGGTCGTTGTTCGACTAAGCATTCGAGATCCTGTATGTACATGATCCATCTTTGTACGGCTTTTGGTAAATCTTCGCTACAACTTTTTTTTACCAAGTAAGTAACATCGAAATTTCTCTAGGCTATTGTAAACTGTATAAATTTCTAAAACATAGCTGTGCATCTCTTTTTCTGTTATAGAAAAAAACTGTATGCAGTTTTTTGTCGTTGGCTTGCTGCAACAGAATAGCGCCAATTCCCTGCTGAGATGCGTCCGTGTAAACCTTGTTTTTATTGCTTAATAAATCGTCTAAAAAATCCACTAACTCCAAGGTATGCCTGCACGTCTTTTACAATTTTTGGTTCGGGGAACATTTTTTGATTTTAGTTTTACCCCTGAGGCACTTATTGTTTCATTTCTACTGTGTTCCAAAAATTCTACCCTACTTTGAAGGAATCTGCATTTTCACCAATTAATATCTAAATTTAACTTCTCTGCTGCCTTCAAAACAATCTTAAGTTTTCGCAAATTGCCTGGGTTATTTGATGCGGCAATAATAAGGTTGTCCATATGTATGTAAGTTTGTAAAATGTTTTTACTCACCAGATCTCGAAAAATAGTATGGATAAATCACACAAATACAGCAGGAGCTGTAAGTCCAAACGCTACTCGATAAAATTCAAAGTGTCCATCAGCGGTGAGAAATGCTGTATATTTTTTAGTCGATTCGGCCATAGGGACACGGATATACCTATTCCTTAAATCCAGGGTGGTGAAAGTTTTTGCGTCTGCCAGGTTATCTAAAATTGTCTCAACGAGAGGGATATGAAAACGACCTTTAATAGTTTTGGAATTAATGCTTCTTTAGTCAATACAAAGTCTCGGGGATCTTTCGTATTTCCTGAAAAATTGAGAGGAAGAGCGGGGAACTATTCCATCTTTAAGCCGTGCTTCGACTTGCGGTCACCGAGATGAAGTGCAAGATGAACTATTATCTTCCAGTGTTAAAGTCCACTCAATCGGGCAGCTTTTTATATGTTTTGGATTGTTATTACTTATAAGTCACTTAACATCTTTTGCAAGTGGATAGATGCAAAGACATCTGCATTCTCATCGACGTGAATTTGCGTTGTAAAATTTTCTGCTTCAACTTTGTAAAAGGTTGCCCCGTGTTTATCAAAAATTACTCTCGCTCCCGAAATTATATCGCTGTCAATAACGACCTCAAAGTTAAGTGCTGATTTTGGCACTACCAAATATGGGTCAACAATTCCACCGGCGATGAAACTTTCAACTTATTAACATTTAGCTGACTTCAAACCCAGAAGAATGGCTTTTCTATTTTGAAATGGAGTCTGTCCTAGCTTACTAAAAGCACATTGTCTCGGGAGGGGAGCTTGGGCGCAGATGTCAATTAAAGCTCAGAATGAGACATTTTTAATAAAAATATTCTTGCAATTTAAAACAGAAATGAACCTGCTTTTTGGAGACATGTGGTTGACATGTGTCCACTGTACCACTGCATTTAAAGCATTTTTGTCTGCCTTACAGTCTTTTCGGTTATAGTCTGCTGACTCAGATTTAAAACTATGCAATGGAGAACGTCTGCTATCGTTTTTCTGGGAAATATACGAGGGCGGGTCAATAAGTCCGTGACTTTTGGATTAAAACACAGATTTTTTGATAAAAAAATAATTTTATTTTTCAACGTAGTCTCCCTTGAGCTCTATACACTTTGTCCAACGCTTCTCCAATTTTTTTATCCCTTCCAAAAAAAATGATATGTCGAGGTCCTCAAATGTCAAATCTTAACCAAAGAGTTTATTCAGTTTCTTAAAACGTTTTCCTCTAGAGCGTCAGAGAATTACAGGGTTCGAGGTCTGCAATGGAAATTCATACCACCAGGTGCTCCGCATATGGGAAGCTGCCGTTAAAAGTTTAAAGATTCATTTTCGTAAGGTTGCCGTTAGTCACAGCCTCAAAAGAATTTTCAACACTTTTAGCGAAAATTGAATCCTGCCTAAATTCGCGGCCAACATCCCCTATATCCGATAGTAATGATGACATACTCCCTTTAACACCAGGACATTTTCTTCAAGTTGTCCCTCTACTTTCTATCCCTGAAAGTGAGATTAATGAGGAGAGATCTCCAAGTAGTATAAGACGTTGGCAAAAGGTTCAACTTTAACATCAACAATTTTGTCAAAGGTGAAAACAGGAGTATCTCTACGAATTCCATAAAGGATACAAATGGAAACACCCGAAGAAAGGTCTCGTCATTGGTGATTTAGTGGTTTTTCGGGATGAAAGGCTTCTTCCGAACGAATGGTGGTTAGGACGCGTATTGAAGGTCCACCCGGGGCCTGACGGTAGAATTCGTGTGGCAGCTATTAAAACTGCTCAGGGCGTTATAATACGTCTCATCGTAAAATTATGCGTATTGTATGATGATCAACTTTAATGCGTATCCAACTCATCTTAATACCTGAAAGTCAATATTAAAATACAACGAACTGATCAAGAACCATTTCAAGAAACTTTTTTTCCCAGATATTTTGAAGTACTTTTGTAGAATCTTAAACTTCATAAATACTTAGACTTGAATTTAAATGTAGTAAAAAATTAATTTCATTGGTTTCTTTTTTGTTAAATATATTGATATCATTGATGTGTATAAATAGAGCTTTATTAATCATTTTACATGTATCTAGGGTTAGGTTTTGCACCGGTTGCTGCAAGGCGGCCGGCAATGTTCAAGCGAAAATCTTAATGTAACATCTCTAATATTTTCTATGTTACCGATTACGTTATTCAAAATATTTTTGTAAGAGATCGCTTTGTCACAGAAGGATTGGATGATTGGATTATCACGCAGAGGGTCCGTGGTTCGATCCCCGGCGTCGCCAACAATTCAGCGCAAGGACCTTTACTCCACCATTTTTATACCCATTACGACTGCAGGTGCGTTAGTGCGGACAGCAACTCGTATATTTGGTCTACACTGCCTTCGCTTGTTGCACTGTTTGGCTGCCGAGCCAAATTTATTGACTTTATATATTAAAACTGATAGTTTGCGGGGTGTCCCGACATTGGATAAAGCACACGCGAGCTGACTTTTCTCTGTCATATCATCTCTACCTAGAGCGCATTCCTCTGATTTGTGGTCCTTTCTACACTTCACACATCGAAGCTGCATTTCGCAGTTCGACGCGGGGTGTCCGAAACTTTGGGAGCGAACGCATTGCAAAATGCCAGCGCTCTTTCTTACTTTTTCCTATTGTATAGACCGAGTCTAAAAATTTAATGCTCCTTTAACCATCTAGTTTACTATTGGGAGTTGGCTGAACCAGGAAGAGATGTAGTTTCCGTTGAAAGTATGGCTTAACTCCTACGAAGTTGAGCTCGTCGGACCCTTCTCTTTCAGAAGTGCAATGAGCTTCTACGGATCAGTCGACGGTTCTAGTCTCCTCGGCAGCATTATTTGCACCTTATCACCCTTAGGGATGAAGAAGAGCCCCGTCGTCGTAACCTTTAAGAAAGCTATTATGTAAGATAATTTTCCACTGTATTACAGTGAATCGCATGCCTGTGTATATTTAAACGTTTAGTGAAAAAATGGTCGCCTATGGCCGACTTACATAATTCAATCGTATCTTTTAACTTCTTTTATTAGGTGTTGATTTGTGAGACTCTTGTTTTGTTTGTATATTACTTTAGCTGGTATTGTTTATGTTGCTGTTGTGATTGTTTTTTCTGCTGCTGATTTTGTTGAAGTACTTGTTGTTCTTGCTTTTTTGCTGTGTTGCATTTCAGGCTATTGCTCTTGTTTCTGAGCCTGCTGTTGTTGCTGAATTTGCTTCAGGTGTTTTTGTTGTTGGAGTAGGGAGCACTGGGGTCTTGGTTCTCCTTTTCTCCCCTCGCACTTTGCTAAGCCTTGATAGCCAGAACTTTTTGGTGTAGCTCAACGATGCATCGTTGATCGCGATGCTGTTCTTAAGAGCTCTCTTTCATCTTCAGACTTAGAGGCTGTGTGATTCGTAAAGCTATTTGTAGCTCCCGTTTAACGTCCGTCTTCACCGTCGTAGACATATGGGTATTCGACGCAATTTACTTCGTTACGATGTGTTCCGACCGCTGCTGCCGATGTAGAGGCTCCTTCCCTTGCTCCACTGAAGGATTCGCCATTCCTAAAGCCATTGATATGGCATGCAACAAAAAAAACTATAATATTCACAAATAGTTCGTCCTCAATTACCGCTATAAAGAACACGTAAACTCTTCTAACTCCATTGAAGGCAAAGAGTATGTAGACGCAGCCGTGGAATCAGCCTTAACAACAAAAAAAAAAAGACCTGAAAAAACACATCACCTCAAATTGGAAATATAGTAGAGAATCAACATCTACACAAGGACCCGTTTGCCGAGAAAGTCTTCTACCCCGAGAATGTATCTATAACAATGTTAAAAACCTTTATAAGGCTTAGAATTTGCCACACCAATATCGTCCAATTATATTCAGCTGTGGCCAACTAATTAGAAACTCAATTGAACTTTTTATTTCAATACGAAGAAAGGTTTCCTTTCCCCCCGGCAGGCATCGTTGAGAAGTTGAAAATGTCATACCTATTCATTGCAACTCAATTAAATTGCTCGGTTAAACAAGTTTACGTTGCTATTAAGCATTTTCAGGCTTTCGAAACCACGAAAAATATACCAAGGCGAAACCGGGCACGCAAAACATCTGTATAAACTATAAAAGTAATTCAGCTATCTATGTATGTATATGTAATTAAACTGTGCGACATAGTCAGGCAATACCGCCTCATCATTTACGGCGGTATGAACGACTATGCGTCAGTAGAGATAGAACATTCAAACAGAGAAGACCAATGTAACACAATAAATAAAATAAAAGAAAGATTAAAAACTCAGTGCATACACCAATTATACATGGTGTCAGGTGTACATATAGATTACAAAAAAAAAAAAAAAAAAAAAAAAAAAAAAAAAAGTTAAGAGTGTAGTGCAAAATGGCCGAACAAGGCATAAAAGGGCCAAGTGAAATGGATTTTGATGAACCAGCAAATAATTGGCCGATGTGGAAGCAAAAATTTGAGATATTTTTGGTTGCAGCAGACAAGAATCGCGCCGAAGAATCAGTCAAGGTGGCCTTGTTTCTGCACCATATTGGAGAGAGGGGCATTGAAATATTCAATGCGCTTGCACTCTCAGAAGCTCAAAGAATCTTAGTGGTAGTTATGACGTGGTTTGAAGAATACTGTATCCAGCGTCGCAACTTGGTAATGGAAACATATAAGTTTGGGTGCATAGCACAGAAAAAGGACCAACCGTTTATCAAATTCGAAACTGAAATACGAACCCAAGCAAAGTTCTGTGAGTTTCAATGCACAGCCAATGGTTGCGGGCAATCGTACGTCGATCGTATGATTAGGGACAAAATAGTTCTTGGGTTGGATAACAAGAAATTACAGTCGAAACTTCTAGAATCAAGCGAGGACACGCTCGATCCAGTGATCTCAAAATGTAAAATCGCTGAATTGTCTGCGCAAAACATCAAGCTGCTGTCTGCGGAAGAACACGAGCCGAAGGTTGAGGTAATCAACACATTGGCAACAAGAAGAGTTAAGCAGTCATACGATAATCGATCTGGGAATATGTCAGCATGTGAACGCTGTGGAATGGCAGCAACGGAACAACATGAAAAGTACTGTCCGGCATTGGTAGGTGGGCGAAAGTGCAGTAGTTTGCAAAAGCAAATTTCGTCGAAAGTCAAGCAACAGAAATCGAGTAAATGTTATTGAATACGAGTCGAAAGATAACAAAGAAACGGAGGGTAGGAAAACTCCTGAATCATCTCAAACAGCAGTGAAGGGCGGAAGTCATTCTATTAATTTTGATATTTTGATGAAGGTAATTTATATCAAGTAAAAAAAAAAGTTCTTTCAAAAAACATTAGTGATTGCAGACATGTAGGACAAGTTGGTTGGTATAAACAAATGAAGTTCAATAATGTCAAGATCGATTTCAAATTGGATACTGATGCAGATGTTAGTTGCATACCTTGGAAATATATAAAAAAAAAAAAAAAAATTATCTGGATTCATTACAAAAATCTAAAAGTTATTTGTTTGCATATAATAATAATAAAATCAGTTCTTTTGGAAAGATAACATTGTGTATTGTGAAGTAGTTGCTAGTAAATTTCAACCCATTTTGGGTCGTGTTGATTGTGAAGTTCTAAACCTTATAAAGCGGATTCACGCTATCAAAGATTGTAGAGTGCCTTATTCTAAAGAGAATTTTTGTAGTCAGTTTAACGATATTTTTGAAGGCCTAGGGCGCATCCCCGGTAAATGCAACATCCAATTAAAAGACAGGTCCAAACCTGTACTCGCGTACAAAAAGAAAATACCATTTAGTTTGCACGATAGGCTTAAGGCCCAGTTGAAGGTTATGGTCGATGACGGTGTTATTAGTCCAGTAGAGAAATCTGATGGGTCGCTACGCCTGTGCTTGGATCCGAAACCATTGAACGAATGCATTCGCAGGGAGCATTTTTCAATTCCGACAACTGAATCCATTACTAGTCGACTTGCAAATAAATCAGTTTTCACCGTGATGGATCTCAAAAATGGATTCTGGCAGTTGGAATTGGATGATGTGAGCTCAGATTTGACGACTTTTATCACTCCTTTTGGTCGATTTAGATGGCATCGGGTGCCATTTGGTATCAGTAGTGCGCCTGAGCTATTCATAAGAAAAATGGTTCAATTATTTGGGGATATACCAGGCATTGAGATCTATTTTGATGATTTATTTATTTCAGGCGTAGATTACTAAGATCACGATCGAGCACTTACAAAGGTCATACAAAGAGCGAGGGCGAACAGTATCAAATTTAATAGGGATAAATTACAGTACAGACAGACACAGGTAAAATTCATGGGCCAGTCAATATCAGTGCGAAGAATAAAACCCGACGACAAATATCTTAGGGCCATAGTTGAATTACCACCCCCCCAAGACAGGACAGGTGTGATGAGATTATTGGGTTTGTGTAAATATTTAGCAAAATATATACCCAACTTGTCGATCATAACAACAAAACGTAGAGACCTTACAAGAATAGGAAAGAAGTGGGAGTGGCAAGTGGAGCATCAAAGAGAGTTTCAAAATATAAAAAATATAATAAGTAAGGCACCGGTTTTACGCTGTTTGACCCCAAGCAGCCGCTAGTACTCGTAATTCAGGCTGATGCTTCCAAGGACGGTGTAGGTTGCGTTCTTCTACAAGCAGGTCAACCAGTAGCGTTCGCTTCAAGAAGCCTATCGTCAAGTGAGCAAAGATGGGCCCAAATTGAAAAGGAGTTACTCGCCATTTTGGTTGCATGTGAGAAATTTCATTTTTACATTTATGGCCGGGAGGTAGAAGTTCATACCGACCAAAAACCACTCGAAGCGTTGATGAAGAGGGAGCTAGACAAGGTAACAGTCAGGCTCCAACGGATGTTTATGTTTCTATTAAAGTACCCAGGTCTCAAATTAAAATATGTGCCCGGGAAGACATTGTTGTTGGCCGACAGTTTATCAAGGGCCTATGTAAGTGCGTCGGATGTAGAGAAACCAGAACTGAATTATGTGGTCCATAGTCTTGTTAACCGACTCTGTATGTCCGAAAAAAACAAACTGTGTTATCAGGAGGCTACTCTCAATGATGAATGTTTAGGGCAGATTTTGAAGTTTCATGCTGATGATTGGCCAAATTACAAGATATTGAGTTCAGAATGCAAGCAATTGTACAAAATTAAAAGTGCGATTAGTGTCAATGATGGGATTTTGTTCTTCGGTGACAAGTTGATTGTGCCCGAAGTATTGAGAACTCAGATCATTGACATGTTGCATGCTCCTCACTTGGGTGTTGAAAAAACTCGATTGCGTACAAGGAAATTATTTTATTGGCCAGGTATGTCCAAAGACATAGAGCAAAAAGTTCAACGATGTCGAGTATGTGAAAAACACCGGTATAACAATGCAAAAGAACCATTAAAACAGCATGAATCACCGGAGTTTGCATGGGGAAAAAAATTGCTGTAGATATTTTGGAGCATGCCGGGGTGTTATATTTGGCAGTAATTAACGCATATTCAAATTGGTTATGTATTGAACGGCTCAAAGACAAATCAATAGGTCACATATTAATGGACCGAGTCTTTACAAAGTTTGGTTTTCCACTGGAGATTCCATCAGACAACAATCCATTTAATTGTCGTAATTTTAAAGAGTTTACGGAAGAATTTAAGGTAAGACTTACGTTTTCTAGTCCGCGCTATCCACGGAGTAACGGTTTGGCCGAGAAGGGTGTGGCGATAGGAAAGCGACTATTAAGAAAATGTTATGATGAGGGTCGTGAAAAAGAATTTAGGTATCGAATTTAAGAGTATAACGCTACACCGTTAGCAAATATGTTGCTGTCACCGGCTCAACTCGTCATGGGACGGGAGGTCAAAATAAAAATACCCACGACCACAAGTAATTTAAAGCCACACGATGTTAGTGCAAAAGAAATCGTGAAAAGAATAGATGACAAAAGAAAATTACAAGCTCACTATTATAATAGAGCATCCAAACCCCTATCCAGTTTGAAATCGAGCGATAATATAATGTTTTGGAAAGCAAAAAAAGATTGGTCGCATGGTACCGTTGTAAAAAAATTTTAATGATAGATCTTACATTGTAAAAGATAACGAGGGAAATCAATTTAGACGAAATAGACAATATTTAAGAAGGCCTCTTAATAGTTCACCAAGAAATGTAGTAAATGATGAAGCCTTCGCAAGCATCGATAATCCGCAAATAATTAATCAGCATTTAAGTATTGAAGAATCATGTAACGCGTCAGAAGATAATAGTGTGCATGAAAATTCAGAGGACGGCATTATCGATGGCTGCGAAATTAACATCAATGATCAGCCAAACATTGTAACTAGATCAGGTAGAGAAGTCACGGCGCCGGAGCGTTACGGCAACCCGGTAAAGCATTAAAATGTTGAAACAAGTAAATATATAACATGAACTCAAGATATTATTATAATTGTTAGTAAGATTTAATAATCTAATATACCTAACTACTTTAAAAAAGAAAAATGAAAAAAAAAGCGTGTAAAAGTAATTCAGCTATCAATGTATGTATATGTAATTAAACTGTGCGACATAGTCAGGCAATACCGCCTCATCATTTACGGCGGCATGAACGACTATGCGTCAGTAGAGATAGAACATTCAAACAGAGAAGACCAATGTAACACAATAAATAAAATAAAAGAAAGATTAAAAACGCAGTGCATACACCAATTATACAATAAACTGATCGAAGAATATACCGGCTTACAAAATTCGATCTCAAAATAAGTCCAAGAGAAATTCAACGCCAGATTTTGGAAGAAATCGTTACTCCGATATCTACGCACGCCTTAAGAAGATGACTGGTAGAATCTGGATTGGATGGACAAGTCGCACGCAAGAAAGGGCTTGGAACACCGAAAACACAAACAAAAAGAAAATTTAATTCGCGAAGTGCCACCTGAACTGGACAATACACCAGTGGAAACACAGTGTGGAGCGACGAAACGAAAGTTAACCAGATGGAGCAAGACGGTTTTCGATGCATACGACGGCCAGAAGGAGCAGCTTTAAATCCTAAGTACATCCTTCCAGTGATCAAACATAGCGGTGGATTAGTCGACCGTTGGGGTTGTTTTCCGTGAAATGGTATCAGTCCAAAACATCGGATATAAGAAAATCTATAAACTGAAAAATACGTCCAGATCTTAGAAAACAAGCTGACACATTGGGCTGACGAAAATATGCCTGTTATTTGGAAATTCCAGCAGGAAAACGACCTCAAAGATACAGCGAAGATCACAAAAAGTTTTTGAAATAACAATACCGTAAGTGTTATTGAGTGGGCGGCATTAAGCGCAAATCTCAATCCGATATAGCATTATTGGATAGATGTCCAAAATGCTATTGCCTTAAAAAATACACATACTTAGACATTCCGCGTGAAATGCTATAACAGAAGAGCCCTGCAGGCCACTCGTCCAATCGCTGCAACGTAGATGCCAAGAAGTGATTAGACGAAAAGATTTTGCTACAAGGTACTAGCCCATAAGAACACCCAGTTTTGGACCCAAAAATTTACCATTTTCAAAAAAAATTCGCCATTCTGTTATTTTTCGACAAAAATTGCCATTCCATGGCAATGATGCTGATCGATGCTGATCAAAACCTCATTTTTTCTTTTTCGCAGATATTCCAGTGAGCCGCAATTCTAGTGTTTATGTCAAAATATATATGTAAAGTTTCAAAATGATATCTTGTTTTTTATTAAAATTAAACGCACTTTAAAACATTAAAACATAAAAACAGCAATTGAGAACATAATTGCCATGAAGTTACTCTGGTTTATTTAATCAGAAAATCTCATTAGCCCAAACCAGACATCTGCATGGATGCATTCACGCAGTGAATGCACAACTTGATTCATGGATACTTCTCATTACTCATTTTATAATGAGACCTGTGAATGAGTCTGAGTGAGTGCGGGTATAAAAGCTGTGTGGTGCGTAGTTGTGCTGTCGACCGTCGAAATTCACACTCACTCACACTCGAGTAACTCGAATAAAGCGAATGCGATTTCCACCCTTATACATCATTCGTACGTACCCAAAATAAAGAATGCTATGGGTAGTGAGTTATGATGAGTGTGAATCATGGGTTGTATGAATCTTGTGAGTTATGAGACCTCGTTGCATCCATACTCACATGCATTCATAATTCTCTTCACTCATAAAGTGAGGAATCACTGTGTGTGAATTGAATGAGTATGGGTAGTTAGTTTCTATAGGTGTCTCATGGGTAACTTTTTTGGCATTTATGCAGACCTCTAGCCCAAACCAAGTAGCAATTCAACCAGGCAAGGGTTGTGCTGATGCATTACTAAATATTGACTTCTACGTTTCTAATGCCTTATCCGCCCGCAATCATGCCACAATTCTTGCATTGGACTTCGAAAAAGCGTTCGACAGAATAGGCACCCACCTAGTCCTAGATGAACTTAGATAATGGGGTATCGGTCCCAAATTTGTTAACTTTGTTTATTCATTCCTTACCAATTCGCCTTCTTTCGCACTTTCGAATGGAATCCCGTAAGGGTCGCCATTGTGAGTGGTATTATTCATCATTGCCTTTGACGATGTAAGCAAAATTTTAGATAAGTATGCAACCCTCGATCAGTGTGTTTACGCGGATGACATATACATTCTGAGTAAACACAGTGATCTTGGTGTAACAAAAAATGAATTATTGAATGCTATTAACGATATATCAAAATGGTCTACCTATTCTGGTGCTAAACTTTCAATGCAAAAGCTTACACATCTGTCATAAGACCTTTTGCAACAATCTTAGTCTTAATTATAATAATATCAATATTGAAAATGTTACCAATTTAAGTAGTTTTGGCATAGTATTTGATAATAAATATAATTGAAAGAATCATTGTCTAGAATTAAAAAAGAGCCTAACTGCGAAGACAAACATTGTCAATTACCTAGGCAGTAAAAAATGTAATGCGCACATTTACACCCTTTGTTCAATTTCGAGAGCTATAGTTTTAAGTAAAATCGACTACGGTTTATTCCTCTATGGCAAAAGCCCAAAAACTATTATCAATACTATAAAGGCAATCTGCTACCAAGCGGCCCGTAGGAGTATTAAAGCTTTTCCTACAAGTCCCGTTCATATTAGTGGAAGCTGGATTACCAACCATAGAAGACCGACCGGATACAAGCAATAAAAACGATACTGTTAATAAAACTCTCTTTCTCAAATGGCTCAATCATTGACAGATACATCATCTCTTGTTTTTTTTTTTTAAAGAACTTAACACTCAAGAGGGTATGAATACTCTTAAAATGCCGGAGCACGTGTCAAGTTTTTCGGAAAATGGGATAGAGAGAGAGAGAGAAAGATCTTTGGGCTCAGTGTTTTTTTCGCTCCATTGGTGGCATCCAACATTTAATGGGGAGACTAATTCTTAGTGTAAATTGACTTGTTGTTGTTGTATTTTAGGCAACCACTCATCTTACATGATTTTGGTTGCCTGAAAAAAAGAGTGTCTTTCGGTCACGGTCGGGATTGAACACCGAACCCTCAGATTGGGATACACTACCACTTGAGCCACGACCCCAAGCGCCTCAAATCTGCTATTCCTCATCTTTAAAAATGGCAAAAAATATGAAGATTCCAATAGGTTGCTTTGGCAAGCACACTCTAACACTCTATCTAAATAAATAAAAATATTTGGACCGGACATGTAGCCGCCGAAAGCCCCATAAGCTAGTGCTATCATTTAATCATTTATCATTTAACTCATTTGACTTCACGTGTATTTCAATTCAATGACTTCAATAATGATTTCAATTTTAAAAAAATTAATCACCATTCATTCTGAAATCATGATTTAGCAATCAGTTTTTGCATTCATAATCTTGAAGTCAAAATGAATGCAAACATTTTGAATGCTCTCCATTCATTGAAGTCACCTTGAAGTCACTAGCATTCATTGCATTCACTTGAAGTCAGTGAAGTCTTTGAAGTGATTCAAGATATTGAATTTGTTTTTTACTGTCGCCTACCAGAAGAATAAATAAATATAATAATGACTAATGAACAACTAGTACATAAATTACGAAAAAATGTGTGCACAACTTTGTCTAAAAGCAATACATAATAAAATTTGAACATAAACACAACAAATTTAATGTAAATCAATACGTATATTTGACTTAGAATTCAATTTAGCAGTATTACTAACCCTGCTAGTCTAGCAGTACTTATTATGAAAATGTTTGTTCTTTTTTATTTTTATTCATTATTATTTTCAATTGATGAATTGAAAGATTTCAAAGACTTCAATGGCTTCAGATGACTTCAAAGACTTCACTGACTTCAAGTGAATGCAATGAATGCTAGTGAATTTAATGTGACTTCAATGTATGGAGAGCATTCAAAATGTTTGCATTCATTCAAAAATGATTGCTAAATCATGACTTCAAAATGAATGGTGATTTTTTTTTTTTAAATTGAAGTCATTGAATTGAAACAAATCCATGTGAATTCTTAAGGCGACTTCAATGAATGCATTCCGCAATGATTGCATTCTTTTACAGCCTTGACAATAGTAATAATTTGCTTTTATATAATTTGTAAATTGTAATACATATTGTATATACAAATAACGTATCCACTCAATTACTTTCTAAGTAACAAGGGAAGAGAGCTTCTCGGGCCAGGGTATTGAATTTACCCGAGTCCAAACTTTTTTTCAAAACTTAAACAACAATGGAATATGCAATGAGCAAAACTAACAGTATAACTACCCCAGGTGGTATACCAGCTAAACTGGTAAATCCACTCTCCTCGGAGCTCGGTTCCATGGATCTTTGAGGGAACCATTTATTGCTTAAAGATAACCCCTTTATAGAGTTGTAAAGTGGTAAGAACACCATCACGACCAACCAACAAAAGACGTTTCAACGTTGGAAGATTCTTACTGAAAGGCCTGTGAAGAAGACAGTTTTTTAGCAACTCAGTAAAAAGCTGACAAACGAAATTGATAAATTAAAGCTCGAGTTGCAAATGTTTAAAGAACAGTTCAATAATAATAATAAAAATGAGCAAATAACAGAAACTGTCATGTATTATACCAATGAAGAAAAAATATACAGAAACACAGAGCTACTATTCAGCATGACAAAAAAGAAAAACGAGCACCACCAATGATGTCAAAATTAATGTTGAAGACAAAGAATAATACAGAAACCCGATAAAATTATAAACCAGAAAAAAGGACAATGGTATTCGTTTGAAAATAAATAAAGAAGATCGATAAAGGTCGTTGCAAAAGCCCATTACGCTTCTCATGGACACCTGAACGCATTATAAATGACTTAGCATTAAAAAGTATAAGTATAAAAGCAAACATCCAAGGACACGCATCCAAATACAGAGGCTGCATTACTATGCAAAAGAGCTGCAGCACGTTAAAGATAACACTCAAAAGAAAATGCAAAAGCCTACCCAAATCCAGAGCCCAAAAAAATAAAAAATGGATTAAGTTTAAGAAAAGCAAGTATGAGAACTTTAATCTCATAACCGGTTGGCCGTGGTGTAGTGGTACTAGCCATCGCTTTTCACTCGGAGGGTCAAGGTTCGAATCCTACTCATGACAAGTTTTTCATTTGAGTAACTGGAACTCAGTCAGCAAAATCTGCGTGTGAAGGCATAACACTGACATGTAGATTTGGCTGTTGAGTTTCAAACACAAAATAACCGTTTAAATTTATAACCTGAATCATTCCGAGTGAAGAAAAACTCTCCGTCCTATTCGGACTCCCACCCCTGGGGAGTCAATATCGAAACCAAATATATCTGAGTTTCAAACCACTACATCACTACATCCTTTCTCCTCCTTCCATCTTTCCCTCCGCGCCCCGGCAACAGTATAAGGGTATCATAAACCCCTCGAGGCGTGCGTAAATTAAAAAAAAAAAAAATATGCAAAGCTTACTTCGAGCAACAACGTCAAACCAGTCGGAACCAACAAGCCTTCCAACAATGCCATGGAAGATATCATGAAAAGAATCCTTATTAGATTGGAAGGCATGGAAAAGAATAATAAGAAAATTCTTGAAGGATTATCTTTCCTTGAAAAACAAAACAGTAACAAAAGATCTGTACCTAAAAGATTCGTATGGCCAAAAAACATTCACTCTTGTTATGGAATGCCAATGGTCACGCATCGAATCGCAAAGACGAATTGCAAGAGACTCTTGATGTGAATAAAATTGCTATAAGTCTAGTCTCCAAGAAAAATTTCAAAATTAGAACAAAAAATAAATTGCTCGAATACAAAACATACCATATCCCACATCCTTACAATACCGCAAGAGGGGGGATGAAGTTAAATTAAGGAAGGTGTTAGCCACGATGAAGATAAAATATACAAGTCATGCGAAATACAAGCCAAATCTATAAACATAAAAATAACCGGCGGCCAGGTAACGGTAGCTGCGGCATATTGTTCTCCTAAATACAAACTGAAACAAAACGATTTTAAAATCTTCTTTGATGTCGCACAAGCTTTTGATAATGTTTAACACAAAGGATCAGTCCTAAGCTACAAAAACAATACTCAGAAATACTAGAGTCATACATATAAAGTGCCACAAGGTAGTGTGTTAGGACCACAGAATGACGAAACTACTGTTGCCAAATTTGCAGACGATACTGCTGTACTTGCTGTCGGTAAAACCGTGCAGGAAGTTACAGAAAAACTTCAAAGGACAACAAATTATATATCTCATATATGTGGACAAAAAATTGCAAATAAAATCAAATGAACTGAAGTCAGTTCACGTTCACTTTACCAATACAAAAGTCGTACACACACAAGTAGTTCTGCATTAGGCATGACTGTAGAAGCGAAGTTTCGGTGGAGAACTAATGTCAAGAAGCAAAACATGATGACCTTAATATAAGATAAAACAGATTGAATTGGCTCATTAAGCATGTGTTCTTAAGCTTGTATGGACATACATATGGTCTCCAGCTTTAGGGGTGCACTAGTAAGACGATTGGGGTGGCCGTGGCTCGTGGAGGGTTCGATGTTCAATCCCTAACGACCCCGCGACATTCTTTTTCTCAGTCACCCAAAAAACATGTAAGATGAAAAGTTGTCTAAAATACAAGTCAGTTTACACTAATAATTAGCCCAAATATCTTTCTCTTTCACTCTATTCCATTTTCCGAAAAATTTAACACGTGATTCGGGATTTTAAGAGTATTTATACCCTCTGAGTCTTACGTTCATAAAAAAAAAATTGGATGCCTTGCAGCAATAATTCCAACACAAAGTTTTACGCAATATTGTTAATGCGACATGGTCCATACGTAACGATAAGCTAAATACGGAACTAAAACTTGAAATGATAGAGGATGAGGTCAGGACGGTCGCGAGAAGACATGAATGCAGGCTTCGCAACAATGCTAATTTAAAACATAAGCAATAGCATAAGCATGTTCGAAACATAAGCCACAAAAATTACCTTAACGGTTAAATGCGTAAATTTTCTTCTGTAGGGGTATTTGGAAAAATTGAATAATGTGCATTAAAAGCACATTAAATCTCCTTCATAATGGTATATTTACAAAAACAAAAACAATTCAATCATAAAAAAAAATTAACAAAACAAAAAAAAGTACTCAAATAGGTTGTGCGAAACAAAATCAACAAAACATAAAAGCAAGAAAAAGTTAACGTACTCTACTTTCGTACACTTTTTGCTTACACAAAGCAAAGTTTATTGTATGACCAATCAATTGAGGTGATAACTAAGCGGTGAGAAGATTGATTTAGTGAAAAACTATGGCGGGAAATAAATACGGCGAAGGGTTTAAAGACCGGGTTATTTCCGACATCTTAAATGGAATGTAACAAAGTTGCGCTGCGAAAAAGTAAAAAATTAACCGGTCTATTGTGTCGGCTTTTAAAAAAATTTAGACAAACGGGACACACTAAAGTGGTTCATTTAGGCAGTCGACCACGAAAAACGACAATTAAAACCGATAAACGGATTAGTAGATTGATAAAGAAGGAACCGTTTATCACTTCAAGACAAATTGTGAAAAACCTAAATTTAAATATTCATCCAAGCACAGTCAGGAAACGCGCTTTGGAAAACAATTTAAAAAGCTACAGGCCAGCAAAAAAACAATGTTAAAAAAATTCACTTTCGTCGAAGGTATTTTTAAAAAACCTAAGTTTCTATCGAATATTTAATTAATTATTAGATTTTTCAATTATTAGGTTGGATTTTGCAAAAAATATGGAAGTTGGTCTATCGAGAAATGGAAAACCGTCCTTTTCAGTGACGAATCAAAATTCAATTTAGTATGCTCAGATGGTATGACTACAGTCAGGCGAACCAAAGGGCAGCGTCTAAATCCTCGTTAGTGCAAACAAACGGTAAAACACGGCGGAGGAGGCGTTATGATTTGGACATGCTTTTCGGCTCACGGCGTTGGTCCTCTTTATGAAATTAAAGGCACTATGGACCGCTTTTTTTACAAATATATTTTAGAAACACATATGATGCCTTACACAGAGTGGAATATACCGCTTCGATGGGTGTTTCAACACGACTACGACCCGAAGCACACATCGAAGCTCATAAAGGACTATTTGAACGACAATGGGGTTCAAGTTCTTGATTGGCCGGCACAATAACCGGACGTAAACCCCATTGAGAACCTTTTCGGAATTCTAAAGCGAAGAGTTGGGCGCAAACAATTCAGGAATAAAAGAGAGTTGTTCCAAACACTAAAACGTGAATTGGAACAAATTCCTGAAGCAACAATAGATAATTTAATATGTTCAATGCCCCGAAGATGTGCGGGAGTAATTGCAAACAGAGGTTCATACACAAAATATTGATTTTGTTGCTTTTGTTTCGTACAACTTATTTGAGTACTTTTTTTTGTTTTGTTAATTTTTTTTTATAAATGAATTGTTTTTGATTTGTAAGTATACCATTATGAAGGAGATTTAATGTTCTTTTGATGCACATTATTAAATTTTTCCAAATACTCCTATAGAAGAAAATTTACGCATTTAACCGTTAAGGTAATTTTTGTTGCTTACGTTTCGAACAACACTGTATATTAAACTATAATAACGAATTAAAAAACAAAAGGCAATAAACCAAAGTTAGTTCCTAATAGCATACATTTACAAGTATTAGAAACAAAGTCCTGATTAGTTTATCGACTAGGCGCGATTATTGGAAGGATGGTAATAAATAATAAAAAACATTAAAGACGAGACTATTTACAATATGGAAATGTCAAAACTCAAGTTGATTCTGGCACCATGTTTCTCAACAAAAAAAAAAAAACTGAGTCACAAAATATGTGGCGCGCCTTGAAATTTTGTGTCGAAGTTTTGTTTATTGACATAAAAATCAATAATATCAATTAAAAGAGGTACCCTTAAGAAATAAAACATAAATTAAGGAAAATGGGCAGACACTTCATAAATTAATATTTTATATTATTATTTTTATTATTATTTTCTTAAGCCAGTCCTCGTTTGTTAATGGGCATTGCCTCCCTTTGAAGCACCAAATATCGATCATCTCTTGTAGAAGTTGCTCTAGGGCGACCTGAGACTCGACGCCGGGTGTAGGAGTTGGTTTCCCTATAACTTTGAATGACTCTTCTAACTGGCATCTCTGGTTTTCCAATCATTTTTTTTTTTTTTTTTACAAGGACGTTGGGACAGCGCACTGTCCATCAAGTGACCCTTATGAAGCAGCCCATTCACCCCGGGACCACTTTTGCATTACTTCAGGGTGATAGCTTTCCTTGTTCTATACTCCGCCGTCTGTCGTACATCCTCCTTCCTCGTTTGAGCTTAGGGATTCCGATACATATTTTTATCCTGTTTGTAGTCCTTAAAGATATATCTTTTGGCGATATGAAAAACGCAGCTTCGATCAGCCTCAACCAAAACTAGTGCACTGGCGACTTATTCTGCCGTTATTTGTATATTTTTTTTCATAAAAATAACTAACTAATAAATAACCACATTTAATTGACTTATCTAAACATTTACGGAATCATGGAAGCCAAAATTGATATACGAGTATTTTAAGTCTAGTATAAAAAACAGATTTTTTTCTCAACATTTTACATGCACGTATAAGAAAAAGGAAAAAGATTATGCAAAGAGGCACACAAATAAAACGTTAAAAAAATCAACCACAAAAAAAAAACTCTGCGAAGACATGGTGCCATATTACCAAAATGATAAAAAGAAATGAAAAAGAAAAAAAAAACTTAGCACATATTCTTCTATCTGAATAAAACAACTTTTATTATTTTATTTTAAAACTGTGTTACCTGCTATAGGTTGCCCGCTGCCTGTAGTTTTAGATGGTCCAGAATATTGTTGCGCCATTAAGTTATGATTTTCTGCATTAAAAGTGCCTGAAATAAATTAAATAATACCCTTTTTTAATAAAAAATAATATGTAGTAATATAATACGGGATGTCCCAAAAATCAACGTCAAGCCGGCAACGGGAGATAGGTAAAGTGGTGTCGGTTATCACAAAATTATACAAAAAATGTAAGTCATGTACTTTTAAAATTATTGGCAATCAAAAAATATCGAGAAATCTGACACCCTGTGACGATCTTTCAAGTACTGTGACCGCAAATCTTTGCTTTTCTTCGATTTTTTTTTTGTCATGTAACCCTGAGTAACTCTTCGGTAAATTACGGTCCAAAATTGAAACAAAGCTATACTAGTTTTAACTAAAATATAACTTCTTTGTCTATCCATGTATCTGAAAATCATTAATCACCCAACTTGAACTGACTGTACTGAAAAAAAAGTACTAAGCCATTTTGGCATGTAACTTTAAAAGATGGCGCATTTAGTCTGGATTCCAAAATGGTATGACGCTTATTTGACTAAAGCTAAGTTCAGACGATTGTCAGGTCTGACAATATTGTCAGATCTGTCAGTAAAAAAATTGTCTGAAATATCTTACAACCGTGTGAGCTTACAATTTTTTCTGACAATATTGTAAGAAACGTCATTGTCAGACGACAGACAACCGTCTGAACACGTCTGAAAACACAATTTTTATTAATTGTCAGAGATTGGAAAGTTGTAAGAAGGTGCTGTTAATGACATCTAACAATTTCTGACAATTTCTCAATTATCAGATAATAATTACATTTTAAATTAGAGCTCGATTTTTGTGCAAAATTTATAGCAAAATGATTTATGTGAAGAACAAAAAGTTGAAGACGATGTAGAAAAATCGCCAAAATCCTTATCTCAAAAAAAAAAAACAAAAAGTAGGAAAAGTTTGTGGCAATTCTTCATCATCACTGTCTTCCAACATATAGGCAGTTAAAATGGCAGCAAGCTGGATATTACGTTCCATTTTATTAAAAATATTTCAGATATTTCACTTTCACTTTTCTCTGCACACGACCAACAAAACTTTCAGTTTAATTTCTCTGACAATGGCTTTCAATGTATCAAACAATTTTTCATAAACAAACCTCTTCCAATCGTGTGAACTGACAATTTTCAAACGTCATTGTCAGAAAATTGTCGGAT
Source organism: Volucella inflata (assembly GCA_928272305.1). Classification (NCBI taxonomy): domain Eukaryota; kingdom Metazoa; phylum Arthropoda; class Insecta; order Diptera; family Syrphidae; genus Volucella; species Volucella inflata. Next base: position 78,594,797 of record OV743716.1, on the reverse strand, counting down.
GGCCAGCTGACAATGAGATTGTCAGACTTTATACCAATGACAATTTTTTTATGTAATGTTTTTTGCAATTGTCAGCTGATTTGCACACATTGTATGACAAATGACATGAAATGATCCTCTGAATTAAAAAACGGAAAAGATTTCTTTAGTACATAAGTTTATTTTGAATTTGACCGAATGATTTAACAAAATATTTATTTTTGAATTTTTGCCAAAGGTGCACTCAAAAAACTCTGATTTTTACTAAAAATTGCTCTTTTTTTCTTAAATTAAGTTGTAATTTAAAAAAAAAATTCTTCGTTCAGAACGGAGTATTTAGTATATAAAAGATGTGTGCAAAGTTAAGGCGAAATCGGTCCAAAGGTTTTCGAGAAAGACTACCGACTTAAAAAAAAGTTTTGCGAACAACGCGATTGAAGCTTGATACATGAATAAAATAGAGAACAACTTTTTTTTTAAAACTTACATAGGGTCGTCGACCCTTTTAAAATCAGTTATATTTTTAAAAACATAACAACAGAAGAATCTATTCATGCCTATAGAACTTAAAAAGAGATAAACAGAAATGTGCAGCTGCTACAAACTAATTGCCGCGCCGAGCGTAATGATGGTCAAGTCAAAGAAGACCAAACGACTTAAAATTTTCCGACAATATTTCTTAAAAGTTGTAGTATCAGACAAATTTTCCGACCAATAAGTCAGAACCTCTTTTTTCTCCTCTTTGTCCACGTCCAAGTCTTCTTTTGAACCCATTCCATGAAATTGTCGTAATTCATTAATTTGACAGTTCTTCTGATTTGACATTTTATGCAATACCTGCCCAAAGAAAGCCTCATGCAGAAATTTGTAAGAATTTCTCAGAACGGTTTTCTTTTACAAACTTTTTCTCGCGGAAACAAGTATTTTTACAAATTAGTATGAATTTGAACTCCTGGAACGGACCTATTGTTGTAAGGGCATAACACCTACAACAATTTGATACAGTAAACTAATGACAAACAAATTTTCATTTGACGGCCTTACTTAGTATCGTCGGTGTTATATCTGTTTGTAATTATGACTAAGGAATTTAGAGATGATGTAGCCAATATACGAGAGCTGTAAGAGCTTTTATGACCCCGAATTATACAATAAATAAGGTCTTGAATTCAACTTTTGTTTATAATTAGAATGTTATTTCACTATCTATGTCGTGTTAAGGCTAAGTGAACACTACTTGCTCTTTTGTAAAAATTTAGAATTTAGAAGTCCTGTTGGCGGTTTCCGCGGAACAATTACATTTGCATGACTACGAATTTATCCATTCAAAAAAAAAAAAATAATAAAAAAATATCAATTCATATTTTTATATATTATAATTATAATACTACCTTGATCAGACAGTTCCCGGAATATTTTTTACAATTTACAACAACGAACTTGTATTAAATTTTGCTTGAAAAACGGATTTAATGGTTCGCGAACGTTGGAAATGTTGGAAAAGCGTTTCAGCAACGATTCTCTAAAGAAAACGGTTGTTTACCAGTGGCACGAGCGGTTCAAAAGTGTTCATGAGTCAATCGAAGATGATGAACGCAGTGGCAGACCATCGACATTGAAAACCGGCGAAAACATTGATGAAGTAAAAGAAATGTTGGTCAATAACCAACAGACAGTAGACAAAGAGTATTATTTGGGCGTAATGAGACATTTGCGTGAAGCAATTCGCCGAAAGAGACCAGAATTGTGGGCAGAAAAAGCCACCAAATTCACTTGATTTGACTCCCTGTGATATCTTTCTGTTCAATCGAGTTAAAAAAAACATTACGGGGAACGCGTTTCAGCAGCCGAGAGGAAGTAATGGAAAAATCGCCGACACACACGGGAACTTTTTGATCCGGGTAGTACGTCACGTATAGAAGAATGCTGTTAAGGGTGAACCAATTCAGTTATCACCATTAGAGAGTGGTTGGGTATTACAAGACAACAAAAATAAATAAGTCAAATGGTTCGATAGAAATGTCGCCCCTGATAGACTGGAAGATATTTTAATTAATGACGTGGATGCATCTGATGATGAAGATAATTATATTAGCAATTGATCGGATAAATCAATTTAGTACCTTAAAATATAAATTAGTCTTCACTTTTGTCCATATTTTTGTACCACATGATAAACATTGAAGTTCTTAATTCATATGTATATGTATAATGGTGTGTTCAGTAACCATACGTGAAGTATTTAAAAGTATATTTGTTTATCATTGCTTTTAACAAATATGTTTCTGTTATCATAATATGGTTAGGAGAACTGTTTAAAAATGGTAATTTCAACATACTTTTACCACGCCTGGCAAAGGTATGGCTGTGTAGTATTCCACTACATACAATGCCCTACACACGTTTTGCATGCACACACACACAATGCACCACAAAACCATTTCCATAAATTGTCTAAAAAATCAAAACACTACGACACACGATCATTTCCCAGATCATAAAATATCTAAAATATGAGTCAATTATATCATAGCCCACAAGTGGACCTATCAGCACAAAATTATCAAATAATCTAAGCAAACGCCACAGCAAGTGTTACCATACACTTCTTTATGGGAATTCGGCTGGATTAATGACTTGTGTGTTACATTGCTGATCATCAATAAAGTGGACCGTTATAGGAAAATTGGGTGGATTGTGTGTAGCATTATGTATGTGCAAATACAAAATTTCAAGTATAAAAAGTGTGGTTGAAAAGGTTTAGAAACAGAGTAAATTGTAGAGTTAGAAAACATTCGATAAGGTTGCAGCCTAGCCCAGACAGCGGATCTTAAAAACTATATCTATTTAAAAATAAAAGAATATTAAATAAAAGCAACGTATTATTATTTACTCTCCGTCCAACACTCTTCCCTCGATACACTGAGAAAGCACGATGTTGAAACATAACATTTGGTAGTAGCGGTGGGATACCTTAAAAACGACTATCTCTACTACCAACAACGAGAGCTATAAAGACTCTCAAGGCGTCACAGGGGGTACACACTCGTCAAAGCAAAGTATACGTTTTAAATGAAAAGGTTGAAATACAAAGTAAAAGTAAGAAAAATAACTAGCAATATTTTGTTTTTATTTTTATTAGTTTTAATACCTTATTATTCTGGTTTTGCCCATTCTATACTGTTATATTTTTTTAGTGGTTCTTACCAATATTTTTTATAAAACATAGTAGTCCGTCTTATTCTACTAACCATTTTTACTAGAAAAAAACATGCGGTAGAACTGTTTCAAGTTCTACCTTTTTCTGTGGAAGATCTTATAACTGAAACCCTTAAAAAAAAAAACCCAAAATGGAGATAAAAATCAGTCTTAACGACGTTAACTATATCGTTCGATGGGAACCCCAAAGATCTTAGCAAACTTATTGCATGTGGCAATACTCTATTCACGCATGTCACAGGTACAGGCCAACATGCACTATTTCTTAATACGAGTATATTCAAAACAAGACTCCAAGGGGGGCTTTTGATTTTATCCAACACAAATCTTTCTCCAAATGGAAAGATGCTTATATGCCAAACCTGTAATAAGGTCGGTCACACATCGACCATCTGTTACAGAAATCATAGTTCAACACAAAATTCCAGACCCATTTGTCAAGCATGTAATAAAATGGGTCATACCTCGGTTACTTGTTAAAAGAATACTAACATACCTAACTTCGTTCCACCAAAAATAAAAGGAGAGGTTCAGTTCATAAGATGTGAGCCTTGCAACAGGCCAAACCACAGCCAAAATGAATGTAGAGCACGGTTGGCTAACGCAGGAATGCAGATGCAACCCAAACAACACAATCCCTTTCCGGTACAACCTCCCAAAAATAACATTAACAGAACACCTTAGAATTATTATTCGCGCCATCTATCCCGAGTGCGACATCCACAGAACCCAGAATTTAACTTGAATATATTCTTATCGTTCTGTCCCGAATATCAAAAACCGGTGATACAAAATTTAATTCATTGGGAAAAAGATCAGTAACATTCTTGATCGATACATGTGTCCACCTTGGCCTAATAAAAACAAAGGAAACAAATAAAACTGACAAAATAAATGGTGAATAGCAGGGAAATCGCTAAGCACCACAAGCGGAATTGTAGGAATACTCGAATTTAAAACAAAAGAACATCTGATTCTTCTAAGTAATACCCGAAACGTCAAATCTAGCGTATGACGTGAGATAATCGGCAACGATTTCCTGACTAAGTTCCAATGTCACATAAATTACGAAACAAAACAAATGGCAATAAATGCACATGGACGCTAGACTCGAGGAATTGAACATACTAAGCAAAGGGAACCTATAATTCATACCGTTCACTTGCCGCCAGGGTCAGATGGTTCAACAAAATAATATCCTCAGCCGCCATAAGACCTAGTCAAACGGCAAACGAAACTCAAAAAGCCTCAGTAGGTAATAAGACTGAGCAATCAACAGAGACCTCAGGAGATAATAAGACTGGGCAATTAACAAAAGCCTCAGCAATTAATAAGACCGAGCAATCAACAAAAACGTTAGCAGATAATAATACTGGGCAAATAATAGAAGCCTCAGCAGATAATAAGACTGAGAAAATAATCGATAAGACAAATAATAAGGAATACACTACATATTACCCTCCGGAGTCAGCAGGTAATAGAACTCACTTTAAAAGATAAATATCAATCTACAATTGGTGATATAATTAACCAAAACAAACAAATTACTCCAGGACTTTATGTGTGTGAAATCTTGACAATGCCCAAATATTCGAAAAAAAAAACAAATACTAATGATGAACAAAAACATTGATCTCGAATGGGACAGCTTAGACGACTTTAACCTGGTGTCCAACCAATCGAATAATAAAATCGAAGGCAGACTAAAAAGGTTTAAATCAGTTGTTGATCTTAGTCATTGTAACACGGAGGAAGAACAGTCAATTCTAGAAATCTGCAGGGAACACGATTTATTTTTCCTTGAAGGTGACCATCCCACGTTCACTGAAACTCCAAAACATGGGATCATTATCGATCTAAATAAACCTCCTTTATTCGTCATACAGGCTCCCTGACACGCAGAAAAACGAACTTCACAGACAATGCTACAAAGTGGTATCATTCAACCTAGTGCAAGTCCATGGAAGTCCCCCCCCTTGCTTCTGGTACCAAAAAAAAAAAAAAACCAGAAAAAGAAGGCAAACTTACAGAACCTCCCATTTTAGAATACCCTGATTTCGAAGAAGGCTCCATAGTAACAACAGATGCCAGTGATATTAGGTTGGGTGCTGTTGAGAGATGTCAACTTGGGGATATTCAATGTTGCAACTATCTTCTACACATCAATTGTGCTTATAATACCTCCACGTGGTAACCGCCGGGCACTGGTCAGTGTCCATCCGGACTTAACCTGCTAAACTTATAAGTGCGAGTGCTGACCAGCAGACAAAAATAGCAGCACTATAAACGGGACAGCGGATGAATTCCCCAAATGAAATCAACGGTGGAAATAATCCCGAAACAAATGAGACCTAATCCGGGCTCTCCGACATATTTGGAACTCAAGCCGAAAGGATTTTCGAGACTAAGTCAGGATCTTGGAAAAGAGATGGTGGCGGAAGAGCCCTTAATGGATCAACGGCAGCACTCACATCCCAGAACGGGTTACTGGCTTTCGGTCCAACCGACCCCTCGTCCTAGGGGTATCAAAAACTGGAACTGGCCATCCAGGTTAGGGGTTGTGCCGCCGGCGTAATTGCCCTGCCATGGAAAAAATTAAAAAAGTTACGAAGCAACAACAAGCCTCAGATACGGACGGATCTACTGTTGACATGCAAACGAACTTAGGACAACGAACTTCGGATATGCACGTGGAATGTTAGGTGCCTTAACAGGCCAAGAGCAGTCGAACAACTAGCGGAGGCCCTCGACTGCTACAAACAGACCTAACCGCCATCCAAGAAATGCGATGGAATGGGCCGCGCAAAAAGAGTATGTATAACTTTCTTCCGTCTGGAGGCGGTGCATTTTGAATAACTATGTGTCTCATAATTCAAAATATAAACTGTTTCGTGCAACCGCTACGTCAAAACTGTTAAATGGAGCTCAAGTTTGGGGATACCGTCCTTTCCCAGCAGTAGATCTGTGGTCAAAATCCATAACCGCCTAAGTCGACTTTAGAAAGATTTGAGTTATGTATGCTATCATATTCTATTAACAAAACTTTATATTTACGTGAAATCCCCATTTATCCAGCAATGTTTTTTAAGGAGATATTAATAAAAACTCATTGACCTAAGTTGTTATGACGCCGCATTACATTTAAAATAAGCGCCTAAATAGACATACGAAAATATTTCCATAAACTGTTTATTTATTTAAATAGTCTATAAAGATTTACGCTGTGTTTGCACGTTTTGTCATAAACAAGAGAGTAGTTTGTTTAAGAGAAGTAAATGTAAGTTATTATTGCAAATTGAGAACGTTGAAACATCATGCTCTATCTCTACATAAAGTATTGTTGTTGGTATGATTTAAAGAATGCTATATCAACATAAGAGACAATTGAAAATGACATATTCTCTCAGGTTTTGTGCAAAATATAGTTACGCTATTATAATTAAAGCAGTCTTTTAACATGATTTCACTTAAGATAATAAGAGTCCAGAAGAAAAAACAAAATTAAAATAGGAATATAAAATGGAAAAAATAAGTAAGAGAAAACAACTCACAACGTATTACTTAGTTAATTTAATGTTTTAATTTTTAAAATAAAAGATTATGATGGATTCAGTCGCAAGTCTTTTATGGAGGATGAAGATGCTTTGCAAGTCAAGGTCAACGATGAAAGTCGCATGTCTTTTTTAGAAAGCAGTGAGGCTGATGACGAAGGAAAGTCAACTTAACAGGAAGTTCTTCATTTTGACAGTGATAACTCAGTTCAAGATCCCAATTTCGAACTTTCACTTTCTGATGAGACTGGGAATAGTAGTTTTGAATGGACAGCAGGGATGGGATTTATTGTACAATTTTGCACTGAACGCCCTTCGCTATAGAAGACGTATAATCGAGGAGGACTTTTAAATTATATTTACATAATGTAGTTTGTTTATTTCTTTTTTTATGGTTTTAGTTTTGTACTAATTTTATACATATACCTAGTCTATTGATATACAAATAATTGTCAATCTGGTGGACGGCTATCAGCCATGCCAAAAGAGACTTTGAAATTATTATTGTTTTTTGCAAACTACCTAAAACGAAATAAAAGTCATTTATAAATAACTAACTAACTTTTCTTACATCGCTAGTCAAAGACATCATAAAATGGTCTGACACATCTGGTGCAAGCCTTTCTCTCGACAAATGTAGAATATTACACATATGTCGGAAAAGGTCCTGCAACAGCGACACATTATCACTTAAATTTAATAACATAGACATTGTTAGAGTAAATACGAGTAGTTTAAGTATCTTAGGTCTAATAGTTAATAATAAGTACAACTGGAAGTCTCACTGTGTCAGATTAAAGAAAAGCCTAACTGCCAGAACAAATGTTATTAACTACTTTGCTAATAAGAAATGTAACACATATATCAATACTCTATGTAATATTTCAAAATCCTTAATCCTGAGCAAAATCGAATACGGCCTATGTATCTACGGTAACGCCCCAAAATCAATCACCAATATAATCAAATCTCCTTACCACCAAGCCGCCCGTCGTAGCATCAACGCTTTCAGAACAAGCCCAGTAAGAAATGTTCTCGTTGAAGCGAGACTCCCTACAGTGGAAGAACGCATAGTAGCTGCTGGGGCAAAACTCTACATAAGGATCCTTAACTTAAACAACGTCATCACCAAAAGGAACTTTGATTCAGCAAAAACTATAAAGCGTCCATATAAGAGTTCAATCGGGTATAACAAGAGCCATAAACATTACCAGAAGTCTGGACCTCCAAAAAAGGTGCACATTGAAAAGACTCCATTTGTACCTCCGTGGACTATTAAGCCAGGATCTCTAATTTTGGACTAAGCGTCCCACAACAAAAACAACACTCCTAAAGAGACTTATATAGCTGACTTCCTCCGCATTGCTTCATCCCTAAAGGACACAGGGTGGACATTCATTTTTACGGACGGCTCTAAGATAAACAACAGCACCAGTTACCAAAGAAAACGGGGAACTAATTAGCGCAGGTATACTACCTACACATGCATCTATTTTCACGGCAGAGGCCGGAGGGTTTTTCTTCACTCGGAATGATTCAGGTTATAATAAATTTTAACGGTTGTTTTTGTGCTTGAAACTCTACAACAGCCAAATCTACATGCCAGTGTTATGCCTTCACACGCAGATTTTTCTGACTGAGCTCCAATTAAACAAATGAAAAACTTGTCATGAGTAGGATTCGAACCTTGACACTCCGAGTGAGAACCGATGGCTAGTACCACAACACCACGGCCACCCCTGGTGGCTTACGCCTTCTGAAGAACAAACTTGACGCTAAACTTTTATCGAACTGGGAAAATTATCAATATCATTACACGTCGCTCAATCCAGATCGCTTCAGCCCAACATACCCTATCTCCACCTCAAAAACTTCAAACACCATCTTCACAAGACTACGCTTGGGACACACAGTCTTTAAACACCAGCACTTACTTAAAAGCACCTCCCCCCAATATGCAACACCTGCACTAGACAGTACGACATCAATCACACGCTGATTGCAATCAAAACACACATCCATCAATTGCTCAAATTCCCTACCTGTAATAATATAATTTCATCAAAAAATTAAATATAGATATTTAAATATGTACAATACCTAGTCAAGTCATAAATACTGGTACATAGAAAAATCAGCGCCAAATGAAAAGAATTAATACGAGGGCGGGTCAATAAGTCCGTGACTTTTGGATTAAAACACAGATTTTTTGATAAAAAAATAATTTTATTTTTCAACGTAGTCTCCCTTGAGCTCTATACACTTTGTCCAACGCTTCTTCAAAAAAAATGATTTGTCGAGGTCCTCAAAATAGGCCTTTGTTTGCGAGATGACTTCATCATTGGAGTCAAATCTTTTTGCACCAAGCCATTTCTTCAGGTTTGGGAACAAGAAGTAGTCACTCGGAGCCAAATCTGGAGAATAGGGTGGATGAGGGAGCAATTCATAGCCCAATTCATGGATTTTTGCCATTTTTGCCACGATTGCGTTTGTGGTCGACTGTGAGCAAACGCGGCACCCATCTTGCGGAAAGCTTTCTCATGCCCAAGTGATCATTCAAAATTGAAACCACTGAGCCATGCGAGATCCCTACGGCTTCCACAATCTCTCGCACTTTCAATCTTCGGTCGGCCAACACCATATCGTGAATTTTTTCGATTGTTTCGGGTGTAGAGACCTCAACTGGGCGTCCAGGACGTTCGGCATCTTCAGTGCTTGTACGGCCACAACGAAATTCAGTAAACCACTTTTTTACCATTGAAATCGATGGTGCAGAGTCCCCATAGTATTTATCAAGCTTAGCCTTGGTCTCGGTAATGGTTTTTTTTCGCAAGAAATAATGCTTAATAAGCACACGAAATTCACTTTTTTCCATTTTCTCCTCAAATTAGTGAGTAGTCTGATAAAAATAGCTGTCAAACACAAACTAACTGACGCAGCAAGTTTAAATTTTGACAAGAGTCAACTGACAGATGCCTGTTGACAGGAGCAGTGTTGCTGTTTCAGTAAAGAGGTCAGAAATTCAAAAAGTCACGGACTTGTTGACCCGCCCTCGTATTTAAAAAAAATATATTTTTGTTTTTATTGGGTTATTCAATGGCTACAAATCTTAGAACAACTTATTCGAAATGACTTCCATTTACCTTCCAGCACGACTTAAGACGATGTGGCCACTCATCAATTGCGAGACGCACTTCATGCATGGGGAAATTGTCCACTGCACGGACAAGGGCTCGCTTCAACGACTCAATATTTGAGTGTCGAGTAGAGCAAGCCATGCCCTATAATACGGACCAAAACTTGTTATCCAACGGGTTGAGGTCTGGACTACCAGCTGGCCAATCTTTCGTTGATATGAAGTCCGGAACGTTGTTTTCGAGCCACAGTTGAGTCGTTTGTGCTTTGAGTCTTGCTGGAAAGTTCATGGCTGGTTGTTGAATATTGATTGGTTGAGAGACTTCACAATGGGTTCCAAGACGGTCGATTGATATACTTTGGCCGATGTTTTCACTCCTTTCTCGCAAAAATGGAGCTTGGTAACGCCATCATAGCACACTCCTCACCATACCATTACAAACGCGGGATGGTGGCCTCCTTGAACCCTCGGGATAAATTGGAATGCTTCTCTGGATAGCCGAGCATGCACACGATCGTTCCGCTTATTGAACGATTCTTCTACGGTGAAGATTTTCTCGTCAGTAAACAGAATTTGTCTGTGAGCGTTCTTCGCGTACCGGCTGAGTAACACTTTCGATCTTCGCCTGCGTTTTTCTTTCAATGCGGCCGTGAGCAGGTGTCCAGTGTGTCTTCTTTGATAATCCAAGATATGGATTGTTGCGAAATTTGTAATTCCCGCGACAAGATTTTCTGTTTTCGCAGCGGTTTTCGGTCGATTCGTTTCTTCACGGCTTTGATCGCTTTCGGAGTTCTCACAGTGCGCGGACGGCCGGATCTTTGCAGGTCTCGTACTCCACCAGTATCCTCAAACAACTTCACAGCACGATACACAAAATCGCGAGTGATTCCAAGCGGTCGCAACGTCCTAAGGATATCGCTTTTTTCCATGTTGCATTTAAGTAGGCCAACTACAATAATACGATTTTCGATGTCGCCCCATTCCATGACTGTAAGCAATTAATGTCAAAAACTTTTTACGTCACAATGAAGCATAAATATCAACTTTCAAATCGCAATCAATACAAAATAGATGCGCCCACTGTTGCTTTCGTAATGAGTGAGTTCAGTTGTGTACCAGTATTTATGACTTGACTAGGTAGAGCCGAAAGCCCTGGCAGCTAGCTTTAAAACTAAATTAGTATGTAATTTAATTATATGCTAATTAATTACGGTTGGCAATTGTGCTAATACTGTTCTTAATTTGTTGAAACCGTTCTACAATCAAGCAGCTAGGAGGAGCGTAAATGCTTTCCGTACGACGAGAAAATAAAACACAATGGTCAACACCGGTCTCTCAACTATAGAGGAACTTTGTTTTGAAAGGTTTATCAAACTTCTCACAAAACTTTCATATTCTACCAACTCAATCATCGACACAGATACCGCCTCTGCAATTCGCTACAAATCCCATAAGCGACTTCATTCCAAAGCTGGAAGATATCTATCCGAAGTACCACTCCATTTTGTTTCTTTTTTAATCAATCTGGATATAATAGAAAAAAAATGAGAGCAAAAAATTTTACTTGGGCAGGAACAAAAATTTAATGATCTCTTATGAAAAGTTACGATCGGAGTAAATCCCTAGGCTCAATATTTTTTTTCATCTTTGTTTATTGATCATATTCAGAGCAAAAAAAATTGGATTTTGAAAATATTTTTCCGATTAAAATGAAGTGAGTATTTATTCTATACTCGTAAATAGAAATGAAATAAAGCGAACCTCTGAACTCTCAATATATCTGTTTCGATAATATTGATATTTTACTATTTTATAATTTGTCCACAAAGCTAGTAAAATTTTAAAAAAAAATTTAATAACCTTAGAATTCAGATTCATTTTTGCCTGTGTAAAAGCCTCTCAGCCGTTTGAATTGAATTCGGCAAAAGACCCTGCACAAGAGTGAAGAAAATAATAACGCGAGCAACACAAATGGGTGCGTGAAGCTAGTCCCCGGCTGGCACCGGGCTGAAGCATCACTAAAGTTTTTTTTGTCATACTGTATTGAATGACATGTACTCTGTGTTCATTCATGACTCCTACTAATTGTTGCTTAGAAAGAATTTAAAGTTTTTTTATAATTTCTGATAAGTTGAATAAGAAAGTTATACTATTTTAGATCAAACTTGGTGGCCTTTGTTTTCATTAATAGCTCATTTTCGTACAAAAAATTGAAAGGAGCGAAAAATTTCGCGAGAAATATTTTTTGTTCCGAGGCGAAGCAGTTTCTTACTCGGAGTAAATCAATTGCTTCGTTCGGATAAATATAAAGAACGATAGAAATTATTGGGAGCAAAATTATTTTCCTCTCCGTATAATAGTTTTATGCAAACAATTAATATAAATATCCACAAAAACCAATCCGTTCGGAACTTTTTATTTCGATATATATCTATTTCAAGCCCTGCTTCATTATTCAATAGCCCACACAATTTATATTGTTTCACAATTGGAATTGCCAATTAAGGGCGTCAAAAAAAATTTCCCACCATGGTTTATAAAAACAACATCATTTGTTCTGGCTTTGGCGCAGTATACTCAACACAGGCAGCAGTATTTTCCGATCTACTTATTTGGAGACTATCTCGGCTTTAAAATCCGAAGGATGGAGACCATTTTTCACACATGAATCCAAATCAGCAAATAATACCACCTTTGTTGTTACATTTGGAGAAGATACCTTGTTAAGAGCTGGAATATTACCGGAATATGCCTCAGCATTTACCGCTGAAGACTTCGTCAGACACTCCAACAAGTCTGTCTTCTTCTTATCCTTTTATTAACCCTTTCCTCGTTATACGAACTTATGCGTAACGAGTTTCCCATTTTTACTGCATCGCTGCTGCTCCGCTTATGGGGTTGGCTTATGTCGCAGACCGCAGAACGCGTCCACATAAAGCTCGGTCCTGGATCGCTTCAGTGGTTAAACCCAGACGTTGTTGCGCATTTGCCATCTGAGAAATCCAGGAATTTTTTTTCCGACCTCGTTTTCTTACAGTTGGAGTGACCGTAGTTGATAGTGCCTTTTTAACCGGATTTTCCGCAGATCTTCTTTGAACGTGGCAATACCAACTTATTCTATTCGCCTCAAGCTGTTCGGTTACCGAATTCTTTATATGTAGACTTCCTCTTATACGCGTAGATCTAATGCAATCGCGTTTAGTGACTCCACTAGACATCCTTAACATTTTCATTTCCGCTGCCGTCATTTTGTTTTTAAACGCTTCGTACATTGTCCAGCACTGTGAACCGTATATAAGAGCTGGTCTAACAACCGTGGTGTAGAGTTTCCCCTTTAATTTAAGTGGAAATTTTCGGTCGCAAAAGATTCCCGAATTTTCCCGCCATTTCATCCATCCCACACTCACTCTGTGGTTTACGTCGTCGTCACATTTCGCTTCCATGTTAACGATTGATCCTAAGTACTTAAAGATAGTGCTTTTCGGAAGAACTATTCCGTCTAACATTATATCCGGAACAGGTCACAACGGATGCGCAAATGGGCACGTCAAATGCTCCGTCTTTGAACGACTTATTTTAAACCCGTTTCTCTCTAGCGCATTTCTCCATGAATCTAAGGCGTTCTGTAAATCTTCGACGTTATCGCTAAGTATAACTGCGTCGTCAGCGAAGAGAATTGGCGTTACATTTGCTTCGCGCATGCAGTCTTTTAAAAGATAGTCGAATACTACGTTAAAGAGGAAAGAGCTAAGTACGCTTCCTTGATGCACTCCGACATTAACTGGAAATTCTCTCGTTAGTCCAGCAGAGCTTTTAACCGCAGTTTTCACGTTTCCGTACATGTCTTGTATTATTATAACATACGTTTCCGGTACGTTTTGAGACCTCAGCGCGGCCCATATGAGATCCCTAGGCACTCGATCGAATGCTTTCTCGAGGTCGATAAATACCATGTGTAAATCCTTAGACGAATCTCGGTGCTTTTCCATTATTATTCGTAGGCTTTGGATAGCGTCCACCGTCGATCTTCCTTTAACAAATCCACACTGGCTATTATCGAGCTTTATTATTTGCCGAAGACGTTCGTTTAAGACTCTTTCGACGATTTTCATTGTGTGTGACATAAGCTTGATTGAACGGTAGTTGTTGCATTCCAACAAGTCTGTATTATGTACTGACAGTTTTTCAGCTATTCTTAATTTAAAAATAATCCAAATCGAAGTTACTATCAATAAAACCAGGGATTTTGTTATAAGATACCTAAATAAAATAAAGCTAATATGGGTACCTAGTCAGAGGGGAAAACAAGGAAACGAATTTGCTGATTCTGGTGCAAAACTTTGCAAAAGAGCTCCAGTTTATTTATTTGATATTTTCTCAAAAGCTGATTTGAGGAATCTTATTACACACACCATTATAACTAACCGGCTTCAGGATTTGAGAAGCTATCATAATCATTACACTAAAATCATTCCAGTTTATCCAGCATCTACCTCTAAAGGCCCATCTAGTGGCCGATGGTTGTGTCGCATCCACACGTTGACGACGTTCAGTTTTGACTTTGTTGCAGCTATCGCCGCTGCGGCAATGGATTTATTCAGCACATACTACTATGTTCGTCACGCATACGAAAAAAAAGTAATTAAAAAGAAATGTCGCAAAAAAAGGGGGTGGGTGATAACCATGCATCGAAACAGATCAATCTTCAATGAACTTCATAATCTCGTCGCTTGGGCCATTTCAGTATTTTTTTTTATATGTAAATATCAGCAAAAACTAATGCAAAATCAAACGTCCATTTCGTTGACGACTAAAACATACAAGGAGTAGGCGGCCACGTATAGACGCGTTCCGCCGTCATTGGATGAAAAGCCCATTTGAACGCCAACCCAGGCCATAAGCCAACCATACGCCATCAGTAATTAAACGTAGTGGCCATCGTTGGCCCATCGTGTAGAGGGGCCTTAAGAGGACGAACACTTACTTCGTCAGACTGCGCCTTGGACATACCAATATTATTCACCAAACATGTTTTAAGAAGACAATCCACCTCCCTGCCCTACCTACAACAATTATATAGATATTCTCGATATACTCGGCTAATCTACATGCCCGATCTCCAGAAAGTTTTGCACACTCCTCCATAATAATCAATCCGCACACGATTTTCTTAACATGAATATTGTAAAACTATACAACTTTGTGCAGACTTGCAATTTAACTATATGAAATCCAGCTAATCTTAAGTATATTAACATAACTTTATAAAATTGTATCCTTTAAGGTCTAGTAGCAGCTAGTGCTCTTCAGTTTTTTGAGTGTAAGCATACAAATTTGTAATTTCTACATAATACTCGTATGTTGATTATAATAATAATAATATCCACTACTGCTTTATTTGCAGAAGCCCCAAACTGGATAGCAATTCGACCTTTAGCGGGTTTGATGCGCTGTCTGACTCCATACAAAGTATTGTATCCCTGTATCCTCACACTGAAATTGTTATTACGGGCGATTTCAATATTCACAATTCTGGGTGGCTTCGACAATTTGGACAAACAACACCAAAACGGACGGTGTGCAGAGATCTGCGCTGCAGAATACAACTTGATCCAGTTTGTAAATGAGTCTACGCAAATACCACACGTTAATATAGGTAGTCATAGCGCCAATACCCTGGACTTGTTCTTAACTAATCACCCTGGAAGTACACCGTTGATGTGCTCCCCAATATAGGCTCGTCGAACATTGTGTCATATCAGCTTAATTCTCGTACATTGACCACACGGTTAGAAAAAAAAAGAACCGTATAGCAATACGAGAAATCCAATTGGAGCGGACTAATCACCTTCTTTAAGAATTTTAACTCATTGTTATGTTTCCTCGATAACGACGTGGGTGATGCTGCTGATATGATCACATACACTATTCTCTTTGGAATGAGATCCCTTATCCCTCACAAGATTAAGAATATCAGACTCGGAAGAATATTTATCGGTCCTATAAGACCCAAAAGTGGAAAACCCAAAAAAATTCAAACAAGCCAGGAATGCCTCATCCTCCTTTTCCCTTCCATACCTGTTAATAGTAAAAATATAATGGCTCTCAAACTTCTACAGTGCAATGTAAAAGGGGGTTTATAAACAACTATGATGATCTAAATATACTTTTAAAAGAACACAATCCTGACATCCTTTTACTGCAGGAAACGCATTGCCCATACGGATTCTCTCTTCATCCCCCGAAGGAGTACATAGGGCGCTTCTCAAATTTCTCACGCAACACAACTGCAAAGCAAGGCATTGCAGATTTACTCAAAAGCAATATCCCATTTGATGTCGTGCGCCCAACTCCAAATTTACTAGCCTTTTGCAGTTGAGCTTAAACTATCGGTTTAGTCTACCTACATCTTACTTAAACAACACTTTTTCAACCTGCAGTAGCAGGTCAAACCCCCATTACACTAGCAGGTGACGTTAATGCATGGAGTGTACTATGAGGATCCCCGTCCACGAACAGTCGTGAATCTGTCCTGAAAAACTTCATAGCTAGCTCCAATTTATTTATCCTTAACGACGGTTCCCCAACCCATTTCTCTACACACAACGCAACACCTTAACCTGCATAGACATAACATGTTCAAGATGCGGTTAATTCACCGATCCTTTTTAACATTTACACAAGCGATCTTGTGAGTTCACTTCACCATGCCATAGCGTACGCAGACGACTTGATAGCGTACAGATCAGGTCCAAAAATCGAGGTCATTAATATGCTCTTGCAAAGTGACTTCGATAAGATTAAACGATATTGCGATGACTGGAAGTTGAACATCAACTTTCAGAAGTCGGAAACCATTCTTTTTAGGACACCTTTGTCTGGGGCCTCTGCGGATACCAGAAAGAACTGGCGAAAGTTTTCGATCGTGGGACAACGCGGGCAACCACTTGCTTGTCGAAATGTATTCAGATACCTTGGGATTTGGATAGATCAATATCTATATTTTAACAAACATATAGATGTTGCTCTGGCCAGAGCCAAAGGTGCATTTGCCCTTACAAAGAGACTATTTTATAGCAGGCAACTCGATGCGAGGGTAAAAGTAATCTGCTACATGGCCCTTATCCGGCCTATGCTTGTATTTGGATGTCCCGTGTGGTTTAACGTGAGAGCAAGCTTAATGGAAAAGATTCGGGTGTTTGAGAGGGCTTGTCTTAGGACTTGTCTTCGCTTGTACAGAACACCAGAATCGGAGTACATAAAATATTATCCTAACGAGGTCCTGTACAACAGGTCGAACCAAATTAGAGTGGACAATTTCGTCATTAAGCTGACTCGAAGGCACATTGCTAGAGCAATGGCTTCGACGAACAATCTGATCTCCGGGGCTTATTACCCTAACTATCTATATCACGAGAGTGTGCGCTTTAGCGGCTTTATTCCCCCAGAAGCGTTCCTCTATTTTGATAAAAAAGGGCTAATCCAGGACAAATTAGCGGTGCCGCTAATCTTCCACGTTGCTCGAACAGCTGCAGACAGGCGACTCAACTACGACAGAGACGTCGCACACGGCAGTGCGGAGGTCTCCGGTTCAGTAGGGCGGTAGGGAGTCGCGATTTTAGAGACGTTGCTCGGCAGCACCAAGAATTTTGGTGGCTTATTGAAAGAGAGGAGCTCTTTCGTCATTTCCTTCTACTTCGAGGTAGCGTCGATAAGACGCAAAGTCGGTTTACTTAAATTTTAAGTCATGGCCGGCTTACATAGTTTAGTAGGTTAATGTAGTGATAAAATAATTTTTAAAAAGAAAAAAAAATAATAATAAAATAATAAAAAAAAAAAGAAAAAAGAGATGGGTAGCATAAAAAACCAAAAAAAAGTATTTAATTACGTATCGTAGTTTAAGAAAATCTAAGTAGTCTAAGAATTATTTTGTAAGTAGTTTTAAGTTTTATGTAAACGAAATGTCCTTTCACTAAGTTTTTGTTAAAACAATTTATATTTTCTTAGTTCTAAGTATAATGTACATGAAATAAATATATGTATATAAAAAAACAGTTAGGTTACGTCGAAAGACATAGTTAAGTTTTATGTTTAGCTTAGAGCGCTCTTATAGGGCCAGTAAGTAAAAATAAGAAGAATTGAAGTAAATTAAGCTAATTAAGCTAGTTTTTAAGCGTTGTTTTTGTTTAGCACTTAAGTATTAACAAATGAATTTAAATAAAAATGCATGAAAAAAAAGACATAACATGTTGTTCCCCTGAACTTTTACCCAAAATCACCTAGCAAGCGCTTTCCGATCCTTCCTAAGGAAGGAAAAATGAAAAATGTTCTAAGTCCGAAATGTGAAAAAAAAAATTTTTTTATATTGAAAATTGTTTTATGTTTAATATTAACAGACTCAGCTAACTGGGAAAAATTCCAAACACTCGTTAACTACCATCTTAATAACCGTACGCCTACTTCTCCTGTAAACAAGGAAGCTACTAACATACTTAAGTTTATTCGTAGTGCTGCTAACCAATTCACCCCGCATTCTTCACAAAAGAAACGTAAACACATTGTTCCATGGTGGAATTTGGAGTTATCCATCCTGAGAGACAACAAAGTCACTGCGTGGAAAGCCTTTAAGAACAACCCTAACCAAATCAACCTTATCACTTATAAAAAGTCAAACGCCGCTTTCCGAATGTTACTCAAATCGAGCAAGCTTAAATCCTTTAATGAGTTCACCTCTGCCATTAATCCAAATTCTCCCATCAAACAAATTTGGCACAACATACACTGTTTGACCGGTAACAAAGTTCAAGCAACCAATAAAATTTATTAATACACCAGTAGGCTTAATCTTTGTTCCTCAGGAAATCAGTAACTGCTTCGCACCAAGTTGGTCTGATGCATCGGAGGATAAACATTTTCCAACCACCTTCAACTTAAGGAAGCGGGAAGTTTTAAGGGCGATCTCTCACACAACTACCAATTCAAGGGCCTTACGTTAAAAGAGACTTTATCACTCTCAGAATCCGATTACTGCTTGTAATGTGTCTGCTTGTAACATCGTACCCGATGTTAAAAAAATTAAATCCCAAACCTGGAAAACAGCCTCGATGGGGGATAGAGCATCTATTTTACTTGTTTTATTTAATTCATTAATTCGAAAATGCTGATACAACTTTGGTGCCATAATAAGAAATGATTAGGCGGACTACTTCTTTCAGAATAACATACCTTTTTTTTTGGCCGGAACTTTCACTTTTGGACCAAAAATGTATGAAACCCGGATGATATCCTTTGTTACATTCATCCTTTTCTAAGGTTCAGTGCATGAACCTGATAATGCGAAAGAAACGGAATTGAAAGTGACTCGCTTCATTTCCAAATGTGTGATTGCAATGCAGTCAGGGAGCTGCACCGTCCCGTGAGTGATTTTTTCTCAATGGATAACGACGGTATTTGCATTCCCAAGAACGGATCATTTCGACGGAGCTTCGCAGCATTCTTGACCAGCAGATAGAAAACTTGATAATAAAAGGCAATGACACAAAGTTGTATCCAGACGAGACGAATGTCGTGCAAAAGCGGATTTGGTATCTGCCAATATTTATTGTACGAAGTCCCAATAAACCATCACGGGTTAGGCTTGTTTAGGATGCAGCAGCAAAATACAATGGGAGTTAGCCAAACTATTTTCTTCTTAAGGAGCCTGATAAACTAGTGCAATTAGTCCTATATGGCTTTCGGTGCGGGAAGATTGGTGTTAGTGGAGACATTGCTGAAAGGTTCCACCATGTTCGAGAGGACCGACACGTGCAACGATTATTGTGGAACGACACTCACAATGTGCAGAGCCCCAGCGTCCATCAGATGAACGTCATAACCTTCGGCACCAAGTGTTCACCATGTGCATACATGGTACTCATTCACCAAAACGCCGGATTTCACATTTGCAACTGGGTCTCAAATTCGCCAAACTTAATAGAGGCCCTAAAAGAAGGCAACAGGGGATCAACTAAAGCACTTAGTGCGAACGAAACTCCGGCAGTAAAGAAGATTATTGGTGTACTTCATCACATAGGTCCTTAAATTCAACTGTTTGAAACGAGATGTGCTTAGACTGTACCCACCAAACATGAGGTACTTGAAATCCTGATGTCAGTGTTTAACCACCACTGCAGCTGCCTGCAAGCATGTTTGAAAAGTGGCTCCGGTGGACGACTTTGTCGCAGAACGTGACCGATATAAAGGTTCCTAACTAAACCTGATTGGAAGATTCAGCTACATACCTTTGTAGATGCAAGCGGAAACGCATATACGGTTGTATCCTACTTCCGTATGACCTTTCAAGATAATATCGATATTACGATTGTGTGAGCTAAAGCGAAAGTAGCCCCACAGCGCCCAATTTCTGTTCCACGGCTAGAGCTTCAGGCTGCAGTTCTCGATGTAAGGCTTACGAGTTTCATTTGCAGGTCACACAATTTTCCTATTAGTCAAAGGATCTGAGTTCCAACGAAACTCAACGTAGCCGACAAGGCCCCCAAATGGAATTTGGACCGGCAACCACGCGATGAGTGAATGGTTTAGCGGTCCTTCCTTTCTGCGGATGTTGGATGCGAATTGGCCTTAGACACCGGAAATCGATAAAAGCAATGAAGAACTTCGCCTCTACCTTTTGCACAGTGTAAAGATATTGCCTCGTGGATGAAAACCGCTTCAGAAGTTGGATACATATGTATGTATCGTACGCTCGCATATGTTATTCTCTTTATAGATATGAGGCAAAAGGACGTTCGTGCATCAACATCGCTGTTCCAACCTCTGTAGCAATCAGGCGGTTGCAAGCGGAAGAAACCAAATTTTTTGTCGAAAAGCAGTCCACTAGCCAAACTCTCACCATTTCTGGACGATGATGGATGAGCGGTAACATTTTGTTAGCGAAGCATGTAGGCCAGGACTGTAAAACAAGCTCCACCTAATAACGTTGAGACGACCTGGAACTTCAACCCAGCACCTGCACATCACATGGGAGCACCTTGAGAACACGATCAACTCGAGACCCCTCACCTTTTTATGGCTGGAAGCAGCTGATGACGTGCAATCTGTAGGCTATTGACCTGAGAAAAAACTTGAAGTGTTCGCAGATGATGGCCGATCTTTTTTTGGAAGGAATGGGTGAAAGCATACTTGCCAAATATTAACCGACGGATGAAGTGGTTCGCAAAGGTAAAGCCTGTTGAAAAAGGGGATCTGGTAATGATAGTGGACGAACATCTGCTAAGAAACTGCTGGCCAAAAGGAATTGTGATCCACACTGTGGTAGCCGCGGACGGTCAGGTGAGAAGAGCGACAATACAAACCACGGGAGGGGTATTGGAGCGCCCTACTGCTAAACTCGCTGTTCTAGATATAAGATCGAGTGGCGACCAAGAAAGCAATGCGAAGATCAAGATGCCTTCAGCCCCACTTACTGAAGGGAGTATGTTTGCGCCACCATGTAGACTTATTGAAAGCAGCGATACCAAGTAGCGAAGTTTTCACCTTATGAGCATACGCCATATGCAAATAAAATCCACCACCATCTTGGTGGTTTTAAATTAACACAGTCACGTAAGATACTTTCGAGTACATCGGAAATTAACATATTTTTTTAAAGCACCGCGCTGTTAAAATTAGTTTTGTGTTGTTTTTTCGTTGGTTAAAAAGGTTACAGATGTAAAAACTTGTGTAAACCCTTTCTTGACATCAGGTCTCGGTGAGATTTTTACCGACCTTGATGGAAAAGCGTGCACCACCGATTGTCATCCTGCACAGACGGACGAATTCGGAAAAATGCAAAAACTAGACATTGCTCTGTCAAGTCTGCTGTCATACCTGCCTTAAAACCGATGATTACGTGGTGTGTTTCGTTCTGAAGCTCATGGATTCTCTCCAAGATCTGTCGTAGTGTGAATATTTGGTCGATGATGGACTTTCCTGGCCTGAAGCCATGGTATGGACCAATCAGGTTGCTGACGAACGGCGGTACAGAGGGTCACCACCGTTATACAGTCTACAGATATGCTCTTTCCAAGCCCGAATAAGATCACATTTGTTTCGGGATTTACTTCACCGTTGATTCCATCTGGGGAATTCATCCGCTATCCCGTTTACACTCACAGTGCTGGTATTTTTGTCTGCTGGTCTGCACTCGCGCTTATAAGATTAGCAAGTCAAGAGCCAATGGACACCGACCAGTACCCGACGGTTACCACATGGAAGTATTATAAGCACAATTGATGTGTACAAAACGGTTGTAACACAGGATATCGCCAGGTTGACAACTCTCAGCACTTACCCTATTTCTACAGCATTCAACTGGCATACAGATTGAAATTTTGACTTTAAAATATTTTATGGATATATATTTCTAAGAACTTGTTTCTTTCAGCATTCATAGCCGTAAAGCTATTTTTAAATATTAATTTTTTCTAATATCATCATTTATCATTTATCATAAATCCGTCGTAAAAAGGAGAATTTGGAAAGAAAGTTTTTCGATTGTTTATTAACATAGATCTAGGTGATTCCAAAAGTAAATATTACCCATTGAGTAAACAATGTCCTACATCCTTCCCCATAAATTATGACTATTAGGATCAAGTGCAGACACCTTGGCGGACACAGTTTGGCCCCAATTTTCATACACGCGAACTAAACATCGTTTAACGTAAGGCGGTAGTATGCGGGGGTGTCATACTGATGGTACATAATGACTTTTCTCTGTTGCAGTATTATATCATTATAAAATTAATAGTTCTTGTAATTTATTTCGCACAAATTAAATGCAGAGATTCAAATTAAGTCTTGGAGGTAGCCGATAAGGTCCGATCAGGTTGTTACCCTTTCCAGGTGTGTAAATTGTTTAAATTAGTTTTACCATCTCCAGTGTTTATATTAATTGTATACATCTTATGTGAAATTCTTCTTCTTATCCTTTTATTAACCCTTTCCTCGTTATACGAACTTATGCGTAACGAGTTTCCCATTTTTACTGCATCGCTGCTGCTCCGCTTATGGGGTTGGCTAATGTCGCAGACCGCAGAACGCGTCTACATAATGCTCGGTCCTGGATCGCTTCAGTGGTAAGCCCCAGGCGTTGTTGATAGTGCCTTTTTAACCGGATTTTCCGCAGATCTTCTTTGAACGTGGCAATACCAACTTATTCTATTCGCCTCAAGCTGTTCGGTTACCGAATTCTTTATATGTAGACTTCCTCTTATACGCGTAGATCTAATGCAATCGCGTTTAGTGACTCCACTAGACATCCTTAACATTTTCATTTCCGCTGCCGTCATTTTGTTTTTAAACGCTTCGTACATTGTCCAGCACTGTAAACCGTATATAAGAGCTGGTCTAACAACCGTGGTGTAGAGTTTCCCCTTTAATTTAAGTGGAAATTTTCGGTCGCAAAAGATTCCCGAATTTTCCCGCCATTTCATCCATCCCACACTCACTCTGTGGTTTACGTCGTCGTCACATTTCGCTTCCATGTTAACGATTGATCCTAAGTACTTAAAGATAGTGCTTTTCGGAAGAACTATCCCGTCTAACATTATATCCGGAACAGGTGAACATAGAATACAATTTAACAAACTAAATTAAAAGAAAATGAATTTGTTCTCATGTGTTCATTGTACGTCCGAAAGTGGGCTTGATGGTGTTTTGATGAGTTCATAGCAAGACGGGTGGGTGTTACGGTTGGAGGTTTGAAGAGGCGGAATGCTATTTTCTGAGGAGCACTGGTGGTGATAACCCCAGCCCTCACCTATGAGTTTCATCGCACGGTTTTGAATCTAATCTAGCAGGTGCAAAGAAATCTTAGGAGCACCTGACCAGACGTGAGCATTCTACTCCAATTTTGGGCGGATTAAAGCCTATATATTGAAGCCAGATCAGAGGGGGTGAAATATTTCTTACATCGCTTGAGGAACCCTAGTAATTTCGCAGCATTTTTGGCGACTTTGAATATGTGGCCATTCCACATTGTTGTCATTGACCCACACACCGAGAGTGAAAAGTTTTCTGTTTCAACGATGCAAGTGGATAATGACTTGATATTTCAATTTCGCTTTAGCAACAGCAGACAGCATTGTGTTTTGGAAGCATTAAATTCCACACTCTGTTGGCAGTTTCTCAATTGGTTATGATGTATACATCGGAATTTAATGAGCTTAACATACGCTGCCGTTCCCGTTCTTCAGCTGATGAGCAGGGACGTGAATTCGGGAACGAATATGAAAAGCAGAGAATACTGTTGTCAGCAAAGGAATAAATTGAATTAAAACTAGCAGGCAAGAGATCAGTGATGTAAATTAAAAAGGTGTCGGAGACGAAACGGAGCCCTGGGGCACACAGCATTTATTTTGTGAATAACAGACTTGAAATCATCTAAGACAACTTGAATTGAAAGTTCAGAACGTTCCATTGAAGAAGAATGAAAAAGGAAAAAAAGACCTGTTTCTACAAAAACTATACTGCCGGTTAAAAGGAATTATTCGAGTTCCGAGATATTTTATGAGCCGACGATTTATCAGCGTTTCCATGACCTTGGAAAGAAGGGACGTAAGTGCAATGGGTCTGTAAGAGGAAAGAGAAGATTCGCCTTTTTTAGGGACGGGCTGGTTTTCCATCAGCTCGGAAAGAGTCCTAAAGAGTAAGGTTGATATGAACATTATCAAAAATGGATGAGGGTCCCGTCTGCATTGACGGTGAGTGGAGAAGGAGATACAAAGATGAATTGTATGGACTGTACAGCGACATGGACCAGAAGAGTGAAGATTCCAGGTCACCCCGCACAACAATTTCGACGTTGGTACTATTCATTTTTTTTCGTTTTTCAACGCGGGGGTTTCTCTTTTACTCTCACGTCCGCTGTAGATCGTTTCATTCGTGTACCATACAGAACCCTGCATATGGGTAAAAATCAGCTTTGCTAAAAAGACTACCCTCAAAATGTCGTACGCTCTCGGACTACTAGAAATGATTTAAATTTTGTAGTGAGGTCACTATATTGAAAAGTAAAAAAAAGGTTTGTCTGTTTTGCTTTTTCTTTTCCTTTTTTTTTTCTAAAAAAAAATCAGTCCCGGAACTTTTTGAATAAACTGTGTAAACATATGTACAAAGCAAATGAATGACTAGTTGGTTGAAAGTCTAAAATCAAATAGGTACTTTGTACTACTACCAACTGCGGTCGGTTTGAGTGAGAAATTATAGTTTTAAGCTTGTGTATGCAATAACGTTCAAAAATTCAAATTTCTTAAAATTCAGCAAAAAAAAAAAGGGAATTGAAAAAAACTTACCTTCCTGATTTCGCGTTGCTTCCTTATTTTCAATAACAGGATCCAAAGAGCGCTTAAGTTTGTCGCTTTGGATTTTATTAGATTTCTGAAGCACCACTGGTTTATATCGTTTACCTCTATTGCGATGCACAAAATTCGACTTCTTCTTAGGTTCGGGAGTTCCTTTACAGCTTATTTTGCAAATTGAGTTCTTACCTAAGATGACAAGGTATTAAATAGTGTTATTTAATATATATCCTCCTATATATCCACTTACTTTTACTTTGATTTAAAGCTGGCAGTGTCTCTTCAAATGTGTCTGTAGAATCAACAGATTTTGGTAAGATATTATTACGAGTTATTCTTCGCGTTGAACGATAATAGTTCAACAAATTTTTCTTATTACGATTGGAAGTAGATGGATCGCTTTCTTCAATGCAATTAATTTTTTTGATAATATTCCCAAGTTTCTTTCTTTTTAACGTTATTTTGGAGGATTGCTGGGGTGAAAGGGTTTTCGAACGTGTTCTTTGTGCGACACAATCACCAACCGGTGGGAAATTCGTAATAAGATTTGATTCTGGGGATTTTCTTAAATCAAGATTAAGGCTTGTTGCACGTCGTTTTTTAGAAGGAGAATTTAACTCACTTTTTACTAAAAATAAAAACAACATTATGTCTAATGAACCAAGGGCCAGAGATGTTTATTGCAGGCAAGCGAGATAATTCTTTTGGACCTCTTAACCACAAAATATATTGTTTGCTGCGTGCCGATCTTCAAAATTGTGGAATACATTTTTTTTTTTGAATAAATAATTGTTTGTAAGGGATGACTGAAAGAAATGGATTTAGAGGAGATACAATTACTGACACACGACGAACTGAGGACAAGGCTTAGAGAATTAGGTTTATCAACGACAGGAAACAAGTTACAGCTGCTTGTTGGGGCACTGCGAATTGGCCGAGTATGATGAGGGTGATTCAACAAATTCGAAGGCATTTCAGTGGTACTGGGTTGGAATGGTTTGCAAAAATATATTTATGGTCGGAGGCTCATCGTGGGGGCAGCAAGACTATTCATCCAAAGCGAAAAGAACATTTCAAATTGGGAGTCTCTGAAGGCAGCTTTGAAGAAGGAATTCGCTATCGAAATAAGCTCAGCTGAAGTACACCGTCGGTTGAAATGTCGACGTAAGCTACAAGGTGAAACATTGCGCGAGTACCTCTACAAAATTATTTAAATT
Organism: Volucella inflata; assembly: GCA_928272305.1. Lineage (NCBI taxonomy): Eukaryota > Metazoa > Arthropoda > Insecta > Diptera > Syrphidae > Volucella > Volucella inflata. The sequence goes on along the minus strand of OV743716.1, from coordinate 78,568,354 downwards.
GCGAAACCAATCTAAATGGATGAAGCATCTCTAATCGAATACTTTATAGCAGGCCTCAAAGACGATACAGCTAATAATAACATGCTGAACGAAGCAACAACTGTTGAAGAACTTAAGTGCAAATCGAAAGTCTACGAGCGGGTGAAGCAGCAAACAGTGGCTGGTTATCCGCAAAAGGGGCAATCGTTGGCATCAACCACGAGACCTGGAACATCTCCATTGTAAAAACGGAAGATCAGAAGAAGTGTTTCAAGTGTGGTAGTTCAAACCATTTAGCGAGGGCATGCACCCAGAGGTACAAGTGCTTTAAGTGCGGCAAATTAGGTCATTGTTCATTCGAACGCAAAAGTCAAGAAGCACCAGAGGGGTAAACCCGAGGTAACAAATTGGTTTCAAAATGAACCACTTATGAAAGATGGCATAAGCGTGAAGGCACTGATATATACGGGGTGCGAATTGTCGTTGTTAAGGTATGATATGCTAGTTTTATTCCCTCAGTTGTATTTGATATCGGAGCCGACAGTTTTAGCAGGGCTTGGAAACAAAGAGGTTCAGACTTTGGGGTATGTGAGTGCAACTCTTAAAATAAATGGTCTTTCATTTCCTATAAAGCTCCAGGTTGTGTCTGAACGGGATATGGTATTCCTAGTAGTAGTTGGTATGAAGACCTTTTAGAAGAGCTTCAAAAAGAGTTCAGAGCTGTGTGTTGTTTGGCCGTTGATGAAGACGATTCAGCAGTTGCAGTCGATTTGCACCAACTGCCAAAGAAAAGTCAAGAAAGGATCATGACGCTGATAAAGAAAAACTACACCCCAAAATTCGATAAAAAACAGTGACAACGAAAATCATTTTGAAGGACGAAACACCGCTCTATGAGAAAGCTAGAAGAGCATCACCCCAAGATAAAGAAAAAATTGAAAACCAGATAGCCGATTGGTTAGAGAAGGGCATAATACAGGAAAGCAATTCGAAATTTGCATCTCCAATGGTCCTGGTCACAAAAAAAAACATGGATGATGTTACTATACCAGCGAACAGTCATGAAGAGGTAGTAAAGCGACTCGAAAGCGTACTGGAGGTCGAAAGCACACACGGATTCAGCATCAATTGGTCTAAGTGTCAATTCGTTCGTTACGTGATAGAAGATGGCAGAATCCAACCGTCAACTGAGAAGACGGGAGCAGTAAGGAACTTTCCTCAACCAAGACGCAAAAAATCACTTCAACGTTTATTGGGACTAACTTCTCATTTCCGTCGTTTTGTGGAGGGTTATGCACTCAAAGCCAAACCATTGAGTGACATTTTAGGGAAGAATTCAGAGTTTACAATGGGAATAGAGCAGCGAGGCGCTTTTGAGATCTTGAAGAATGCATTAGTTAGTAAAACCAGTCCACACGAGAAGAAGTATGCGTCATATGGGTTGGAAGTTTTAGCCATTGTGGAAGCGCTAAAGAAATGGACAGTCTATGTTTTGGGAAGACATGTGGAGATTATTACGGACTGCAACGCTTTTGCGATGACCATGAACATGAAAGATGTGCCATTAAGATGGACAAGACTATGACTATGAGATTGAACACGGAAGCGGAACAAAGATGCGCCATGTAGAAGTTCTGAGTAGGATAGGCATTATGATAGGTAGCACAATAACTCATAAGATTAAGGAAGCACAAAAACAGGACGAATTTTTGAGAGCGGTGCCCGAAATTCGTAAGAACTATCAGTACGGAGGCTATTCTCTTCGACGTGAATAAATCGTTATACCAACTTCCATGGAAAATGATGTGATTCGCATGGTGCATCGGGAAGGCCACTTCGCAGTACAGAAAACCATGGACTTATTAAAGATGCTAAAGCAAAAGTTACTAGATGCATCAAGAACTACGTGGAATGCATTATGTCTGAAAGAAAGCAAGAAAGACAAGAGGTGTTTTTATCTCCAATAAATAAATCAGACCGTCCCCTACACACGTACCATATTGACTACATAGGCCCTATGGAGAACACCAGGAAAATGTATAATCATATTCTTGTAGTAACGGATGCATTTACCAAATTTGTGTGGTTGTACCCCACCAAGAGCACCACCACTCAGGGGGTAATAGTGAAACTGGAAACACAAGCTGCAATTTTTGGAAACATGAGAAGAGTGATTTCAGACCGAGGTACCGCGTTTATTTCACATATGTTCTCAGATTAGTGCAAGGAAAGTGAAATTTTACATCTTTTAATTACTACCGGTGTGCCTCGAGGAAATGAGCAAGCAGAACGGGTAAACCGGATCCTTATCCCATTATTGACGAAAATGTCGATAGAAGATCCAAAATCCTGGTACACTGGTATAAGAATGTTGGCAAAGGGCAACAGTTGTTGAATAGTACACCCAATCGATCAACAAAGTCAACTCCGCTGAAGCTTTTAACCGGTGTTGAAAATAACTTGAGTCCTCTGCCTCCTGACCTGACTCAAATCCTCAATCAAGAGATGGTCGAAGAATTCGAGGAAGATCGCCGTCATCTAAGAAGCGAAGCAAAGAAAAATATACAACCTATCCAGCAGGATGACCGACGGACATTTAATAAAGAAGGCGAGAGGCGGCAACGTATCGCACTAACGATCTTGTCGCCATCTGACGCACGGTCCCGGGCTAAAGCTCAAACCCAAATATCTTGGACTTTAGAAGGTGGTGACACCGAGAAGGTCGGTGATCATGAGGCAACGCAATACCGCTGCCGCCGGTTGGATGAAGGCTTGGACAACCAACTTTATTCGGGCCGAATAAGTCTGTAGGATGGCCGAATGTAATACTAACAATCAAAGAGTAACAAACGACAAAGTAGACGAACGAACAAAGAACCAACGATTGAAAAAGGGCATCTAATGAAAACGAACAAGTTGTTTTGTTTTCCACCCGTAGAGCGATAGCAGTTGAATCATCCTCCAGCGGAAGTTTCTTTTTTTATTCATAATAAATAGTAATCGAAATCAAAAGTGCCGTAGTGTTTCTTTTTATTGTCTGGAAATCCCACACATATATGTATATGTTTATATTTATAGGTGCATTATATGTAATTATATAATGTTTGTGAATATAAAACAAAAAATTTGAAATAACCGAACAGAACATTTTTTTTTTTTTATTAAATTAATATTTTGGTTTTAATTGATGATTTATAGTTTATAAGTCGATTTTCTATACGCAGTGAACCTAAAAATGAGTTTTGTGGCGATCCAAAAGAACTTCTTTAAAAAAAAAAACGCATACGTACAGCCGATAGAACCAAGTTTAAAGAAAGTAAAGTATTTTTCTCTATAAATACCTTTGCAAATAGGAGCGGAAGTACCTTGCGTTTTTCCCTTTCTGTTTCTTTTATGGCTTGTATTTAAGAAAGAAGTTTCTAAGTTAGAGTTGTCAAACGGTGATGTTGATGTAAGTTTCTTTACAACGTCTTTGCCCTTATGATTTGGAATAAAAAATTCTTGCCCCTCCGTCAACGCAGAGAGCGATTGGCTGTTATTGGACTCGGCCATAGACGATATTTAATCGTCCTTCGACCACTTTAAGCATGCCAATACCACACGTTTTGTCGTTCTTTTTGTTTTATATCGTCCTTTACTAAATAGAAATAGAAAAATGTGAGGTTTTTATTATAAATTATCCAAAAAGGTTTATTTTAAAATAGCTTAAAAAGAAAACATTAAACAGAATCAATAATAATTAATTAGATAAAATAACACACGGTTAAAAAAGGGAATCAAAAAGTTTTTGTTTAATTTTTATATTTCCTTTTTGAATTCGACAAATTGCGTTAAGCAATTTCGTGTTGTACGACGCGGTTCAATTCGCTACAAGCGATCAAATACGTAGCTAACCTAGCGATAAATTGCGATTCGAATACAATTAAAATATTGTTGGGGCACAAACAGGCAAATAGAAGAAAATTGTATTGTAAATAAACAAATTAAAAATTTCATTCCTACAAGTACTCCATATTTCATACATATTTTCTAAGTCACATTATCTATCGCATTGGCAACATTGTTAAATAAAAATTTTCCAATAGACGATGGAGGCCTTACTTTAGTTAAAGAATATGGTCATTTACTGATATATCGATTTTGAGACACTACCATAGTGCTGAAAACACAGGTGATCTTTTAACTAAAGACATTAGGCCAACATCACCCGTAAATTCTTCTATTTGGCTAAGCGGATATGTATGGCTTAAGAAAGGGCAAATAGATTTGCCGTCCTGAACACTAATCGATGCTACTTCGCTGTGTGTTATGGCTATGCCATACCAAGACGGTGGTATGGCAGATAAGAGAGTGAAAATTAAAAATGTGCGTCTCCTTTATCGACAGCAAAAGCTTAAGTAACTTTAGTATTAAGAGTTATTGGCGATTTTATGAAGAACATGCCAAGCATTTGTCAGCGGAAGAGATAAGTCATTGACCATGCAAATGTGTCATTTTTTAAAGAAATGAAAAAGAATATTCAATCTAACTCAAAACTGATTTCTCTATAATGGGTCATATGCAGTTTACTTTTATTTGTGGACTAAATAATGGATAATCGAAGACTAACTCTTGCCAACCGCTATTTCTTTGGGGGTAAAAAGGCAACTGAGTAGCAAAGCCCTCTCTCGGACAACAAAAGTCACCCTTTATAAAACCTTAATTATCCCGGTCCTGCTCTATGGCGCAGAGGCATGGACATTATCAAAAATGGATGAGGGTGTTCTTGGTTGCTTCGAGAGAAAAATTCTTCGGGCGATCTTCGGTCCCGTCTGCATTGACGGTGAGTGGAGGAGGAGATACAACAACGAACTTTATGGACTGTACAGCGACATGGACCTAGCCAGAAGAGTGAAGATCCAAAGACTGCGATGGCTGGGTCATGTAGAGCGCATGGACACCAATGCTCCGGCCCGAAAAGTCTTCGAATCCGCCCCCGAGGTACAGCGCAGTAGAGGAAGGCCAAGACTCAGGTGGCGCACGCAAGTGGAAGAGGACCTCAGCCAACTTAGCGTGCGAACCTGGAGGCAGCTAGCCAGGCATCGAGCTGGCTGGAGAATATTGTTGACTGAGGCCCAGGTCCACCCCGGACTGTAGCTACACCTAAAGTAAGTAAAGTAAATAATGGATAATAAAGGGCTGACAGCTTATAAAAACTATCATCAATAATTGCTCTGTCTGTAAAGTTTTTCGATCACTGTTAGCTAGACAAAATTTTGCGACCCTTCCTAGCAATCGAATTCTTTCATCTAAATAGTTTAAAGTAATAGAAGAAGATTTTGCCGAGCCTCTATATATAAAGCGATGAAAGAAATTGAAGAAGCGATATAATTTCTTTTTACGTGTGCCGCAGTCTGTGCGGTACTTTAGGTAATATAATATAATATATTAAGGTTTCATCGGGAGGATGTCTTTCACACTTTTTCTTATTCTTTAATTAATAAATCTACATATATACTTCTATACTATTTTTAGTCAGTCGTTCATTCGCATTTGATAAAAATCTATCTTCTAAAGTATTTAAATAATTAAATGATGTGAATGTAATAAAAGTCAAAGTTTCGACAAGTTCTCCCACTGCTACAACAGCTCGTCCCCTTTAATATATTCACATCTCATTTCGTCAAAAACAAATTTTAATCTTCTGGTGTATATTTTACAACACTTTTCCACACTGAGTGCAAAAGCAAAATCGGTAATTATTTAGAAAAAATGTCACCGCCTCCGATTTTGATGAAATTTTAATATATGAGAGCAGACATTTTTCTGATAACTATGAATCTTATGCCGGACTCTCATAGTTTCGGAGATATATGCCTTGAAAGTTACCATACAAAACGAAGATGAAGCTTGTTTCACTTTCACCTGGGAGTATGCGACGATGTTTTCAATGAAAGAATTCTTCACATTAAATTTCTTCAACTCCTTACAATATGCAATGAGAAGAGCTCCCAGATCGTTTGTTTTTTTTTTCTTGATTCGGCAATTGCAATTGAACGAGGGAATTAAATATTGATTTTAAAAAACATTAAATACACACAACCTCGCACTTACCCCAAATCCAACAGTGTGCCAAGCAGGGGGGCAACATGCCCCCCCATATACATTGCACTGTTTATAGAATCTCCTCTGATAATTTCGTAGATAACAAAACCAGAAGTAAAATTTGAAAAGAATTAATATTCCCCCCTGCTTGGGCACACTGTTGGATTTGGGGTAGGTGCGATGTTGGGTATATGTAAAGTTTCATAAAATGGGTATATGTAAAGTTTCATAAAATGGGTATCTGTAAAGTTTTATAAAATGGGTATATATAAAGTTTCATAAAATCGGTCCAAAACCTCATCCATAATTTACGGTTATTTGTTAACAATTTCTCATGTCATACCAAATGACGAACATTGTGTGTACTATTCTTATTGCATATTGCTAGGGGTTGGGGAAATTAAATTTGAAGAATACTTTAAACTAAAACATGGTTGCATACTCCCAGGCGAAACGTTGCATTTTGTATGCGGGCTTTCAAAAACTTATATCTCTGAAACTATAAGCAGATTATAAATCTATACAGATGTCTCATGCCTGTAGAAAAAAATGGTTCACTTTTGATCGGGCAGCCGACACTCGTCTAGCCGACACGAGCTTTCGGAGTAATATAAAGCTTTTTTATTTTCTCTCATTTTTACTTTGTTTACTGAAAGATTTTTTTTTCTCTCACCACAAGTTGTGGGCAGTGGCACAGGGAATATGAAAAACATGTGCAAGGGGCTTGCGGGAAGGGGTATGAAGACTTGGCTGCTTGTTTTCATTCGACTGCAACAGGAAATTACTTAATTTTTCATGAATTGGTATTTTGTTTGAGTGGATGGGTATGTATGTAAGAAAGAACAATTAAAAGGCGGAAAAAGTGGAATATTTCGTTACATTTTGTAATTGAAGTTTGACAAGCAAAATATTATTCGTGTTATTACTCTGCATATAAATAATAATATTGAATAGTAATTGAATTGAATTGGAGTGAAAATTAAAGTGCACAGGTTAAACTATTAATTTACGTTTCTTTGATATTTACATACATATTTTTATTTTAATATATTTTATCCACATACATATGTGTTATTTGGCATATGTATGTATGTACATATATTTACTAAATTTTTATATAAAGTAACTAGCGTTTAGGTGCTGAAAAGGTAAACAAATTTATATTTGAACAACAATCTACAAAGAAAAATGTCCTGGAGGAGAACAAAGTGCGCAATAGCACATTGCTGTGCAACCGAAAATTAGTTTTCGGATAGGAAATTATTTCGTTTCCCTAAAAAAGGCACTGTTAAATATGATGAATGGTAAGATTTGACGGATGAGTCTCGTGAACATATAAAATGCCCTACCTTACATTTGCAGCAAACATTTTGAAAATGGCTTATTGGGAAAAAAATATTTAAAAACAAATGCTTATCCCTCTCTCTTTTTAAAACGAAGCGCGAGTGTTCCGAACTCTGAAGACGATTCTGTTTGCTTTGATCCATTCAAAGCTAAGATTACGTATGAACATTACAAAGATTTAACTGAGTTCGAATGAAGCTACAATAGGAGAACCAAACTTTGCTTCTAAAAATTTATCAAGGACAAAATTCAGTGATCACATTGAATTTGCTTGCGCCAATTGTGAGGCTCATGTAAAAAGGCCATGCTTTTTACATTAGGAGAATTGAAATGCTCAAGAAATTGAACAATGTCTTTAGAATAACTATTAAAAAAATCGAAACCAAATATATTAAAGAAAATTCGTCGTTTAAAAGGCTAGAAAAAATCGATTCATTGTTTGATATTCATCAAAATGCTATGACATTTTCGAAGCTCATCTTATCACAGGGTAAAAATGAATACACCAAAAAGGAGAAATGGATTTCGCAGTGCATCTTTTTTCGTTCAGCTGCCGGATACAACTTTTTGCGGGATCAACTTGAGATGCACTTGCCGCATCCATCTTCACTGCAGATGGATTAAAATTAAAAGTCTGTCACCTGGCTTAAATAGAAATGTTATGCAGGAATAAGGAAATAACCGCGAAATTACCACCAAAAGAAAAAGAAGTTGTGGTTATCTTTGACGAGATGAGCCTTCAGACGGATCTAACCTATAATAAATTTAAAGATGAAATTGAAGGTTTTGTTGATTACGGAAGAAATTAAAGATATAATTTATACGCTAAGTCTGCATGTGTCTTTATGATTCGGAGCATATGTGGAAATTTTAAGCAAGTTTTATATCACGTCGTTTGTCCGAGCAATATACCCACCAAAAACTTGAAGTTGAGGTATACAACTGCCTTGATATATGCGCAGATCTGAAATTAAATGTAAGAGCTATTTGCTGCGATCAAGGACCCACTAATCGTAGTTTATATAGTAAGCTTAGTATAAATGAGAAAACCTTAAGCTTTATTTACAAAAACAAATCCATATATGGAATGTATGATATCCCGCATCTTTTGAAAAGTATTCGAAACAACTTAATAAAATACAATTTGACCACTTTTGATGGAATTGTTAGTTGGAAGGTAATTGAATACCTTTATAACAGAAAAAAATAATACTACCAAAATATGCCCAAAACTGACAGCGGCACATATTGACCCTACTGAAGTTCAAAAGATGAACGTGAAGCTGGCTGCACAGGTTCTAAGCAGATCTGTATCCTGTGGAATTTAAGCTTTTATAAAACTGAACAAATTCCCAGGCCATATAGCCCAATTTGCGAAATCGACAGCTGAATTTATTAAAAAAATAGATAGCCTTTTCGATCTTTTAAATGGAAAACCAGCTCTTGTACGGAACGATAAAAATATCCATTTTATAATAGAACTGAAGGATTATATACTAAATATTAAACCCATTAACACAACAAATAGATCATTCTGTCTTAAAGGTTTGGTTCTAACTAAAGGGAGCATTTTAAGAATAAGGGAAACGTTATTCATGAATCATGATGATTCATGATTATTTACATTTATGTAAATAAATTTAATCAAGATCCATTAGAAAACTTATTTGGGAAAATAAGAACGCGGAACATAAATAAAAGTAACCCCAGTGTTGCTGAATTTAGCTCATTGATAGCCAAAGTTATATCGATAAAATTTCTATTTAAATCGAAATGTTCCAATTGCGAGGAAAACGATTCGGAATACTTGCAGGTGGATTGGAATGCCGTTTTGCAGAATGATGCAGAGGAGCAAATTGTGCTTAAAGAGAATATTCTTCAGAATGAAAACTGTTTTGAAAATAACATGAATACTAACAATATAATTAACCCATTAGATGAAAACTCAGTATCAGTTAAGATACCGCAAGTCAACGACCTTGATATTAGATATTTTGCAGGATACTGCTATTTCAAAACAACAAAAAAGATGAATAAAATCTGTGAAAATTGTGCGGGAGAAATTTTAAAAGACAAGCACGATTTCAATCTAACAGAAATACTGATAAAATTAAAAGAATATGAGAATTCGAAAGAAAATACAGTTCTCTTGTGGCCGTCCGAAAAATATTCTCAGGTATGCCGTCTTCATACACAAACATTCTCCGCATACTTTGAAAAACTGCCTTTTGCATCTAATTTAAGAGAAAACATAATCAAAGAATGTATAAAGGCAATAAATATGAATTTTCCGAAATGGTTTGATACCTCTAGTGTATGTTACGAGCACAAGATTAATTTAATAAATTTCCTAATAATTGTATTGCTCTGGAAAAATTGTAAATGGGTCCTTGATAAGAACAGAAATAAAAACACGATTCCCAGAAATAAAATAAAAAAATTGCAAAATGTAATGAACGCTTAAAAATGTAAGTAAGCCGACATGATAAATTGACGATTATTGGAGGGTTGGGAGGGTAGGGGTCGATGTCCTGCCACGTTCTCGTCGTGTCCCCTGGAAACTATTTAAGTAAGGGTGCTTTAACTATAATTTGTCAAAACATGTGATTTCTTAGAATTAGTTTTTAAATTTTGTACTTAAGCCGCCTTTACTTAAGTAGGCCAAGAGCAGTGATCAATAATTATGCAGGTGTATATATATAGATAATACTATGTACATATATTAGAATATATACGTGGTATATCCCAAAATTTTCTACCGTGCCGAACCCTTACTCTTAAGGTACGTTTTGAGTTTGGGCAATAAAAAAAGTCGCACGGGGCCAAGCCCGGACTCATTTGACAAAACCACTGATAAAAACATGTTTCTTCTGGGATTGATTTGATTGAATCCGTCGTAAACAACCTGATTAGACCATCTCAGTGCGGTTTCACGCCAGGAAAGTCCACAATCGATCAGATTTCCACACTCCGGCAGATCCTGGAGAAACCCCAAGAAGTCCAGATCGATACCCACCACCTGCTTATCGATTTTAAGACTGCCTATGACAGCATTAATAGAGACGAGCTATATAGAGCGTCCGCCTGTTTGCCTAATGTCGGCTATATGATTCTATTCAGTGTACTGTGTGAACGTGTAAGACTTCTTCGGTCCACAAAAATACAAAACCTCAGTATTTTTCCAAACCTCCACCCGATTACGGCAAATAGATACGCTCTCATAATATGGTTTTTCAATCTCTTTCGCCAGCTGTTTCCAGCAGTGCTGCACTCCAAGTTGGTTTAGATCCCATTGCACTTGTTAGCACTCCATACTATATTCGGCCGTCCAAATCTTTTGCGTAGTTGTGAAAACTCCATTTTACATAACTTGAAAGAAAAGGGAGCAAATACGTACTCGTAAATATACATTTTCCGAATAAGTTCGATCTTGCTCAATGCTTTGTTGGATTTAGATTGAGTCCATTACATAATGACTAGTTATATATCTGAGACAAGTCTTCGTTAATTCTGACGATTAGATCCTCAACAAGTCCAGGAGGTCTCGAGAGATATACCTGGTCATCATCAGCATAGAGATGGATTGAAACATTTAAGCACACTTTAGGCAGGTCATTAATAAAAAGGCAGAATAAAATTGGGCCAAGTATTGACCCTTGAGGTACACCTGCGGTTAAGGATCGGAAGACAGACGATTCGTTTTTATGAACAACTCTTTGTTGGCAATTGTGTAAGTAATTAAAAACCATTCGAACGGACCTTTCACCGAAACCAAAATATAGTTTAAGTTTCTGGCAGAGTAACATGTGGTTAACGCTGTCAAAGGCTTTGGAGAAGTCTAACAAACACAGCACCGTAAAGAAGTCCTTATCATATTCTTCTCGTATGTCATCGAGGACTTTAACCATTGCTGTTGAGCAACTATGATTCGCTCGGAAGCCTGACTGAACAGGGGATAATAAACTGTGTTGACTTATGTAACTTGAGATTTGGCTTGCTAGAATCTTCTCAAGTACTTTGGACAGACATGGTAAGATACTTATCGGGCGGAAGTCAGTTGGCAAAAGGGGCTGAGGTTTTTTTGGCACTGGAATGACATTAGCCAATTTCCAAAGATCAGGAAAAGTAGAAGTGGTGATGCAGAAATTAAAGATATCGTCAAGCTGCTTAAAATATGGGGAAGAATCATCTTTACAAATCGGATGGGTACACCGTCCGCTCCAATAGCATTCGATTTTAAATTACGTATTATATTAATCTATTTCAGAGACAACGTTAAAGTCAAAAACAAAATCATACGAGTATGCTAAATTTAAATTAGGGGTGAAACGCGGTGTGTTATTAGCAATAGAAATAAATTTCGCATTAACATTTTGAATGCTTTTAATAGCGGAGTTTTTGCCAACACCAATCGAACGCAAATTGTTCCATAGCCTTTTCGAGGTTTGTCCAGGACCCAACTTGGATAAATAATATCTTTTTTTTGCTCTTCTTGTAATAAAAGTGGAGCGGTTACGAGCACGACAAAAAGTTTCCCAGTTAAAATTAGTTGGCAATGATTTCCATTGAGCATATAACTTGATACGGATTTTGATCGCATGGTGTACTTCACTAGTGAGGAAAGGGTTAATAAAAGGATAAGAAGAAGAGGTGTACTTCACTAGTGAACCATGGAAATTTTTTTGTTACGTATTGCAACCGTCTTTATAGGGATATGCCTGTTGAATAAATCCAAAATTAGGGTTTGCAGTTGATAGACTTAATCATTCACATTTCTTTTGTTCTTTTGATGCACATTATTAAATTTTTCCAAATACACCTACAGAAGAAAATTTACGCATTTAACCGTTAAGGTAATTTTTGTTGCTTATGTTTCGAACAGCACTGTATATAGTTATCGTAAAAGGTAATCATATGTTAAAAGTGGAGTGGCTAAAAACATTTAAAGCTCTTGAACTATTCTGGGGATCATGAGACAGTGCGCGTTATTTCGGTAGTCAAAGGTGCTAATAAACGGTCTGAAGCAGCGCAACTAGCTGCCCATTACCAGCTATCCAACAGAACCAAGGAATTAGAGTAAATAAGTATACGTATATCTACGAGGGCGGGTCAATAAGTCCGTGACTTTTTGAATTTCTGACCTCTTTACTGAAACAGGAACACTGCTCCTGTCAACAGGCATCTGTCAGTTGACTCCTGTCAAAATTTAAACTTGCTGCGTCAGTTAGTTTGTGTTTGACAGCTATTTTTATCAGACTACTCACTAATTTGAGGAGAAAATGGAAAAAAGTGAATTTCGTGTGCTTATTAAGCATTATTTATTGCGAAAAAAAACCATTACCGAGACCAAGGCTAAGCTTGATAAATACTATGGGGACTCTGCACCATCGATTTCAATGGTAAAAAAGTGGTTTACTGAATTTCGTTGTGGCCGTACAAGCACTGAAGATGCCGAACGTCCTGGACGCCCAGTTGAGGTCTCTACACCCGAAACAATCGAAAAAATTCACGATATGGTGTTGGCCGACCGAAGATTGAAAGTGCGAGAGATTGTGGAAGCCGTAGGGATCTCGCATGTCTCAGTGGTTTCAATTTTGAATGATCACTTGGGCATGAGAAAGCTTTCCGCAAGATGGGTGCCGCGTTTGCTCACAGTCGACCACAAACGCCATGTTTGTTGCCATGGCAAAAATCCATGAATTGGGCTATGAATTGCTCCCTCATCCACCCTATTCTCCAGATTTGGCTCCAAACGACTACTTCTTGTTCCCAAACCTGAAGAAATGGCTTGGTGGAAAAAGATTTGACTCCAATGATGAAGTCATCTCGCGAACAAAGGCCTATTTTGAGGACCTCGACAAATCATTTTTTTTGGAAGGGATAAAAAAATTGGAGAAGCGTTGGACAAAGTGTATAGAGCTCAAGGGAGACTACGTTGAAAAATAAAATTATTTTTTTATCAAAAAATCTGTGTTTTAATCCAAAAGTCACGGACTTATTGACCCGCCCTCGTACCTCAAGGTACGTGCAAAACCATCATCACGACTGTGCGTTGCAAATACATTGCATAGTTTGTGTATGCCAAAACAATATAATATAAATACGTCTTAGATCATCAGCCTAAATAGCACCTTCGTCAATTTCACCATACATGTATCATAAGATTTAAATTTTATTTCGCATACCTCAATTGAAAATATTTGTACATACATATATGTACATATATATACAGGGTGTCCCAGTTTAGCAAGCACCTAGACTAGCCATAAATTCTGTTATAAGATTTCAAGCACCCCTTAATAAGTAAAGAATAGAAGCTAGTTTGGTTTAAGCTTTCGATCAGTTAATATCGTCTCGCGGTAATCGCTTTTCACAAGTGTGGAAACAATTCGAACCAAATTTTCAAACTTCTTAAACCATGTGGTATATCGAAAATGTTTGTTTATCGGGCTATAAAACGTTTTAATGAACTTTCAGAAGAAGAGGACAGACCAAGAAGTGGTCGTCCATGAGTGCGAAAATTATATCTGTGCGTGAACGAATTCGCAGAAATCCTCTTCGAAAACAAAGATAATGTCCAGAGAATTGGATATATCCGCTAGATTCATGTCAAGGCTTATTCGACATGATCTCCATATGAAAGACTATCGTCGAGCTCCCAATCTGAAAATACAAGACACGAAAGAAGCAAAAAATTGTTACAGTGGCACGAGTTAATGGACATGAAAATATTTTATTTACTGATGAAAGAATTTTTACCATAAAAAAAGTTTATAACAAACAGAATGACAAAGTTTATGCAACGTCATCTAAAGAAACAAAAAAAGTTGTTCCGAGGGTTCAGCGCGGACACCATCCCGCTTCTGTAATGGTTTGGTGGGGGTATCGCATCAAGGTGTCACAAAACTGCATTTTTGCGAAAAAGGTGTGAAAACATGGACAAAAGTGTACCAGGAGAACGTTCTCGAAGGTGTGGTCAAGGGCTTAACAAATATCCTTTTCAACGGGGGGAGATGGGTCTTTCAACAAAGCTCTGCTCCGGCACCAAAAGCCAAAACGACGCAAGGCTTAGACGCAATATTTCGGATTTTATCGCTGCTGCAGATTGGCCATCAGGAAGTTCAGATTTAAATCCGATGGACTACAGTTTGTAGTCAGAGCTGGAGAGCATGGCCTGTAAGACTCCCCATCGAAATTTGGACAGCCTTAAGGCAGCTTTAATAACAGCAGCGTCGTCGATTCCCATCGAGACAGTAAAAATGTTAAGAAAAATGCATTTTAAGTAAAAACTATAGATCCACAAATTTTCATAATTTTGAGTTTAGCGAGCAATAACTTTTTTGTTGCTGCACAGATGTACCCAAAGCATTTAAGACTTGTATGCACAACCAAATTATCTTTTTGAAATGTCAAACTATTTTCGTCCCTGCACTAGTTTAGAAGTTATAGCGTTTAAAATGGTTACACCTCGAAATTAGAGGTCACCCACTTTGATGGGCTGTAACTTGAAATGGAGTAAGAATAGAAGTAGAAGAATACTCGTACATTGTTGCCTTTGGAATATTGTTGACCTTCACTGCCTTTGTTAGATTTTTCGCTGATTTGCCTTGTGGTTGCCTTGAGGTTATTGCTGCTGAGATAATCAAGATCATTTGCTGGTATTTCTGGCTACCATCGTGGGAAACATTTTGTTGTTGCTGTTGCTAGTTTGCATAGAAAACCTTACCGCTTTTGTAAATTATTGCTAACGTAAGTCTTCTAAGGGCTGAGGACATTGGTGAAGTCATAGGGTAAAGGACTACTCAATTAGAATTTATTTGGTTAGGGTGAAGAGTACTCATTAAATATTTTATGATGATGAAATCATTAGAGGAGCTTACGTAACAACGTGCGTCCACTAAGGGAATTATAACTCGTATCAACACGTTAGTCGAAAAATCTACGAATCTCTTTCTTCCATTAAGATTGCGAGTCAGGTCATCTTAGCCATCGCATTAGTTCTTGTTCAAGAAGGAACAGGAAGAGCTCTGTTAGATTCTGGGTCCCAATTATTTTAATAACAGATAACTTCGCTCAAATCCTCAGTTCACAAAAACAAAGGGGACAAACCGAAATCGTAGGAATCGATTCGGTACAAACAAGTTCGCACTATCAAACACAGACTAAAATAACATCCCGATTAAATAACTTTGAAACTTCCCCAGAATTTCTAATAACCAAGACCATTACTGGATACCAATCCAATTAAGTACTGCAACAGGTGATTGGAAACTTCCTCAAAATATCGAATTAGCCGATGAAGGTTTTCATGAGTCATCGAAAAACGACATTCTCCTAGGAGCTGAGACATTTTTGCACAAATAAAATTGGGACCAAACATGCCTACAGCGCAGAAAAAAAAAAAAAAAAGGATGGATCATATCTGCAAAATGTGAAAATAGTTCAAAGGGATTATGCTGTCAGAGAGCGCAAGATGAATCCCTGCATAGTTATGTCAAGAAATTCTGGAAGTTAGAAGAACTGAGTCACAAAAAACTAAAATAGACAGAAGAGCAAATAAAGTGCGAATAACATTTTTTTAAAACAATTAAACTTTTCCAGATGGTAGGCTTTCGGTCCAATTACTATTTAAAAACAATCCAGGTTGCTCAGGAGCTTCCTATAATATATCATTTAAACGATTTCTTTCTATGGAACGTAAACTTTAAAAAAGAAGATTTACGTCATATGTTGTTAGTTGATCACCCGGATCTAAGTGAACCACATTATTTTCTTTCCCTCCATTGTGTACTTAAGCCTAATAGCACATCAACTAAATTAGGGTCGTTTTCGATTCCTCCTGTAGAGCTTCATCACAGATATCGTTAAACGAACTTCTCATGCTATTACTGCCGATATTATCAAAATGTAGCGGCAAATTTGGGTACACCCAACGTCAGTTTTTATATATCGTTTGGCGAGCGAGCGAACAGATTCCTATTAAAATGTTTCAGCCCAATACCGTAACATATGGAACTTCAGCGGCACCTTTCTTAGATCCAAAATATGGATTGAAGGACTTAACTGAGATGAATCTATTCCACAAGATTTAAGCAAAGAATGGAAACATTTTCTATTTTTATTATTACTATAATTTATTACCATATAAATAAATTTACATGCTGGTTCGAGGGAGCACTAGCTGCGAGGGCTTTTGACTCTATTGATTTGTTTTAAGATTAAATTAAGTATTAAAATTAGACATTTTCATGAAGCTGTACATTTCAACAATATTATCGTGATTAGGATTTATTAAGATCTCGTAAATAGAAGGTTGCGAACGGGTTAACAGTTGATCCGTTTGTTTACATAAAGGAGATATTCCTGTACTTAAGATATGATTTATATCGATTTGAGAGTTACAGGAATGACACGTAGGGTGATTTTCCTTCTTGAGGAGGTGTTGGTGGGTAGACTCAATGTGACTTAAACGTAGTCTAACAAACGTCGTGTTCATCGAGAGAGATAAACAAGAAGAGCTGGGATAAATTAGATGTGATCTGTCAGTGTTAATGGTTGAATAGTGATTAATTTAGCTGCTGATGTCAGCAAGCTCATTTGCCATTATGCCTACATGGCTAGGCATCTACATCAACTTCAACTTGTGAGGCATTCTTATGAGACCGTGTCTGATTTTGTTGATGATTAAGACGTTGTTTTTAGGATTTTCAACAGCATGTATTACAGATAAGCTATGTGTTCCTATTACAAATTTACCACGTACTATGGTTTTTAGGATTGCTAGTGCCACGGCGGTAAAAATGAATGCGTTGGTTGATAGAAGCCCAATGGTGATTATATACCATTATATTTATTACCAGTTTTTTTCTTCATTAATTGGAGGCACTTGAAATCGTTTCTTTATTTTTTTTTATCAGTTTTAAAACAAACATGGGTGGTATAGAAATAGTGTAGGCACTGAGAGATGTCAACTTGGGAATATCGAGTGTTCCAACTATTTTCTACACATCAGTTGTGCTTATAATACCTCCACGTGGTAACCGTAGTGTACTTGTCAATGTCCATCCGCACTGAACTTGCTTAATTTATAGGCGTGAGTACCGACCAGCAGGCAAAAATAGCAGCACTATAAACGGAAGAATTCCCTAGATGGAATCAACGGTGAAGAGAAAAAAAAAATAAAAATAAAAAATAAATCCCGGAATTTGGAGCTCAGGAAAAGATATGGTATCGAGAGAGCCCGTAGCGGACCAACGGCAGTACTCGCATCCCAGAACGGGTTACTGGTTTACATTCTTACCTGCCCCTCGTCCAAGGGGCATCAAAAATGGAACTGGTCCTCCAGGATGTGGGTGGTTCCGCCGGGGTAACTGCCCGGCCATGGGAAAAAAACATAAGTCCTTAACATGAACAAGTCTCGGATACAGATAGATCTACTGTTGATAACCCATCCAAACGATATAAGGACAGCTAACTTTGGATATGCAGCCGAATAACCAGCGGAGACCCTAGACTGCTGCAAAGCAGACATACCGCTATCCAAGAAATGCGATGGGATGAGCCGGACAAAAAGAGAATGAAAAACTACAATATCTACTATGGCGGATGTTACCCTGTTTGAGAATAGTGCAGCAGTGTTTCCCTGCTTGTCGTACGAGGAGACTAAATGCTGAGGACAGAGAAGGAGGGCGTGACTTAAAAGGTTTGGAGAACCAAATGAATTATTTGTGACAAGACAAGTAAGCACCGCCTATATAATCATATGAAATGGAAGGGCCATCATCAACTGGAGGATGCCTACGAGTTTGGGCGTTAAGACCAAGCCCGGTAAGGACTTAACTCAATCCCAAGGCAAGGTGTAAAACGACCCGAGCCGTGGCCTGAATGGTGCTGGGGATGTTAAAACAATACCGCATCGCTAACGGAGCCCTCCAGATACATGGTGACCTCTGATTGCAATAAATGCCTTACCACGTTATCTGGGGCTATATACTTTCCCCCACACTCGCGGGATCCAAATTAAAAAAACATGGGACAAAACAAGACATTACCAAATAAAGTAATAAAAAAATATAAAAAAATAAAAAAAAGAGAAAAAAATTAAAGCTCATTGACGAATCAGGAGGTGATAGAAGAACCGTTCAGACGGAGATCTGAGTTAATGCCCTCACCGCCACTGAAAACCGACAAGGCAGTAGAACAGGCGAAAGATGGGAGTACTACAACACCAGCGGCGCAAGGGAAGACCCAGGACGAGACACTGGTAGGAGCGATAAGAAGCGCATTTAGGCTGATGCTAAAGCAATCTGCCAATAATTGCTCTGAATGCAGGAGTATAGAAAATTCACCGCAACCCGAGCCCAAAATCATTCCGGGAAAACACAAACGTGAAATTTTTAGAGGCACTGTGGAGCAAGACGTGCAGAAATGCAAAGATATCCTAATGAAGATGCGAAACGCGACGGAGTGCCAAAAAAATACCAGTACCAGGCTCTCCGAGCTAGAGGAATCCTTGGATATTATCAGGTTTGCTATTTAAACATGAAAACTCTTGCAAAAGGGATCAATCAATGGAGGGGACGTTGACTACCCTAGAAACTAACATATAAAGAGACTACCATCAAGTCCTCCCGAAAAATACACAGAGAGGAAGAAAAGGCAAGCTACAGTCAAAGAAAGCCTACCCAGTCGAAAAAGCCCGACGAAGGAAGCCAGGAAACGCACAAAAAAAACAAGAAACCCAGCTGATAACGGCACCTCTAGCTCGAAAAAGAAGGAAACAACGAACAACCTAGACCAGAAGCGATTCTGATAAAGCCTCAAGGACCAGACTTACGCGGGGATACAACGAGAAATACGCAGCAAGACCAATCCAGACGACACAGAAACACGAATTAAAGCAGTGCGCCAAACAAAATCAGGCGACCTACTGCTAGAATTAGACCCCAAATCTAAGGACAGAGATGGATTCAGCTTATCCGTAAAAGCAATCTTGGGGGAAAATGCCAACATCAAACATCTGGAACCTAAGATTGCACTGGAGATAGGGAATATGATGAGATTACAAAAAAAAAGGAAATAGAGGAGGCCACAAGTTAATGGCCCTTCACTAAAGAAGGGCCATGCTGAAAGTAAACAGTAGAGTAGATGGCAAAAGATTGCTTTAATTCATTTAAACGCGACAGCAGCAAACGGGCTACTTAAAACTCCCCATGTTAAAATCGGCTGGGTATACTGCAGGATCCGCCGCAGTGGAAGTAATACGCTGCTTCAGATGCTTTGGGTATGGCCATCAGCAAACAAAGTGTAAAGGGTCGAATAGAAAGGAACAAGGACTCTGTTTTAACTGCGGAGAAAGGGGTCAACAGAAAACAGAATGTAAAGCAAGCGCCAAGTGTTGTCTATGTGCGGAGCTTAATGTTAATGTAGGTTAACTAACTTTCGTACCGGGAACGGGCTCTTTTTTGGTTTTCAGGAGGGCCCTAAAAGAAGCAAAGAATAAAATACAAAAATTATGCAAATACTTCAAGACAACCTACACAGAAGCCGCACAGCAGCTCACATCCTCAGTCAGCTCAGGTTCGACCTGAACGCCGATATGATCATTATCAGCGAACAATATACAAATAGAGATGAACCAGGATATATGGAGACGGGGCAGAAAGAGGTTTTGTTTGG
Organism: Volucella inflata; assembly: GCA_928272305.1. Taxonomy (NCBI): domain Eukaryota; kingdom Metazoa; phylum Arthropoda; class Insecta; order Diptera; family Syrphidae; genus Volucella; species Volucella inflata. The sequence continues at coordinate 78,548,269 of OV743716.1, read as the reverse complement.
ATTAAACATGAGTCTACCACAATAGTTAGCTGTTACTTCACGCCAAGTGAATCTACTAGCGACTTTCTCGAAAAACTAAACCGCTCTTGAGGACACCGTGCGAGAGGTCGAGGGTACAGTAATTGTACGGGCGATTTCAATGCCAAGGCAATAAAACTAGAGGACTTGAGGAGTCGACAAATCCTCGATAGCTTAGGGCTCAATGTAATAAACAACGGCAACACATCTTCATTTAGACGCCCCGGATATGGCGAGACAATTCCTGACATAACTCCCGCATCAGAACACATATACGCAAACATACTAAACTGGAGGGTTATCGAGGATTACACGGGCAGTGACCACCAATATATCGTATACGACTTACAGATCGTACCGACCAAATGTGAACGAGTGTCTCGACGGAAATTAGATTAGCTTAACGTTGATCTTCTCACCCGTACAATTGAAAATGGGAACGAGGAACAAATGACGAGCACTGCATACTCTACGGCGGAAGCCACAATGCGGCTTACCTACCGGGCGTGCAACAACTCTATGGCGCGACTAAGTCATAGGAAACCCAGAGCAGGAAATCAGTATACTGGTGGACCACCGAGATTGCCGCACTACGAAGAAACTGCTTACATTTTAGACGCAAGGTCACCAGAGGAAAAAGGAGACATGCTGAAACAACGGAAGAGTTCTTTGCAGAGTTCAGAACCGCAAAGTCAGAGCTCAAGAGGGCTATTTATTCGAGCAAACGACAACAGTGGGAGGAACTCCGCCAAAATGTAAGCAGCGACCCCTGGGGACTGCGGGACAGACGATAGTGGACACCCTCTTATCAACCCACCCCACTAGGCGACAAGACATCTCTCCTGTACAACAAGAGATCCCGATTTTCACGGAAGAGGAGCTGATGCTAGCAGCAAATACACTGCAAAATAAGAGAGCTCCAGGACCTGATGGCATTCCAGCGGAAGTGCTAAAAGCCATCGCTCGAACCTGCCCGCAGCTTGTACAACAACTCTCTGAAAGACGGGATTTATTTTAAGGACTGGAAAGTTCAACCACCACTGCAATCCAAGTAGCAGGAGACCTATCCGAAAGACAACACGAATTAAGAAAAGGATACTCAACAATTGGAGAAATCAAGGAAGTGGTCAAAACAGTGAATGCCGCTCATCGGGGAATCCATCGCTCGAAAAAGATTGCCGTTCTGACTACCCTAGACGTAAGAAACGCCTTTAACACAGCCAGATGGATAGACATACTGATATCGCTCGAGGAGACAGGATATCGTAGTACCTACTCCGTATAATCCTCTCCTCTGGAACATATTCTATGATGGAAGCCTAACGACACCCACTTGATAGGGTACACAGATGACGTTGGCGCGGTGCAAGGGATACAGAGGAATATGAGACGTGTATACGTTTGGAAACCCTTGGTCTCGGCCTTGCATCGGAAAGACCGAGATTGTCCTACTAACCAGGAAACATATCCTGCCGCAAGTTGAATTCCGTATAGGCCCAGAAGTAATCACCAGCAAAAACGCGGTTAAGTACCTTAGAATAACTATATATTCGAAACTCTCTTTCAGGTATCATATTAAATCCGCTTCCAAGTGAGCTGCCAAAGTAGCTACATCACTTAGCAGGGTCATGGAAAACGTTTGAGGACCAAGAGAAAGAAAAAGAAGGCTGTTTATGACAATCACACACGCCATCCTTCTATATGGATGCGAAATATGGACAGATGCAATCAAGCAGAAGAAGCACATGATCAAAAGCAGAAGAAGCACAGAAATCAGATGGCAGCGGTACAGAGACGCAGATCTAGCCGTTCTTGTCGTTGCGGGATTGACACCCATTGACCTCTTAGCCGCAGAGAGAAGGCTGGTGTATGGGAAGAGAACGGAAATAGGAGTGGAAGCGGCAACCACTGAAGCAAAAGAGCTCACCAAACATCTATAGCAACTAAGATGGAACTCTGAAACAAGAGGTAGATAGACCGCCACGGCATACGCAAATGAACAAAGCAACAAATAAGAAAACGATCTACGGAAAATTAGCGGCGGTTCAAAGAACGGCTTCCACTGCCATTACAGGTGCACTCCGTACCACCGCTACGGCAGCATTAGATACCTTTCTGCACTTAACACCGTTTGATTGACAGATAAAAAAAAAACTTCCTGGCAACAGTGCGATTCGACTCACTAATCTACTGCCAGGCAATCCTATTTCAACGGATGAAATCCCTTCCTTAATCGACTTCGACATTCCGTATTATATAATACATATCGCTCATTTACTTGAAGACTGTCATAACTCAAAAAACCCGAATTTTGAGCTAATGATGCAGTTCTATCATACTTTATATTGTGTAAAAATCTTGCATACTCTCCTCGTTAGAAGAGAATATGCGTCATTTCATTTCATATGTACCAGTAGTCAATTGAAAACTTTAAACTCGTTTTCTGCAAAATCGCATTTTTTGAGTTATGACAGTTTTCAAGTAAATGAGCGATGTATCCGGAGAGGAAGGACTGGCAAGAAAATGCAGTAATCAAGCCAAATGAAATTGCAGTTTTCACAGATGGCTCGAAGACAGAGGAAGGAATAGGTTCCGGTATCTTCTCGGAATACCGAGAACTATGAGTGTCCATAAGGCTACCAATCAGAGGTTCTGGCTTTCCTCCGGGCAGCTGAGCTGATGCGGATGAGATTGGTATCCGGTAGAGATATAGCAATCTACATCGACAGCCAGACCGCTCTTAAGGCAATGGAGTCAACCAACATCAACTCGGATACAGCCAGAGGCTGTCGCACAATGCTTAAAGCATTATACATTCAGAACCGGGTGAGAATATGCTGGGTGCCAGGTATAGAAGGAAATGAACAAGCGGACGAGCTTTGAAGAAGAGGAAAGCTAATCGACAGTAGTGAGGTTGCTGATATCAAGCCACCCCTCTGTACAGTAAGGGGCACTAAAGGCTGCCAATATAAGGTGGTCGAATCTGGAAAGACATAGGGTATCCAAAGCTCTATGGCCTAGGAAGCTTATTAGGCTAAACAGGGATAAGCTTAGCATATATTCCTCCTATATTTCTGTTTTTCGCCACTCCAGAGATTCTAAATGGTTAATAATATTAAATACAATAACAAATTCCTACATTTCAAAAAATAACCAACAATTAAGCTTCCCAAAGAAAATAACCACAACACCGAAAATTATACAACCTCTGTCATATCTGATAGTGAAAATATTTCATTCAGTAACTCTCAAATTTTAGACTAAAAATCCATAAACGAGACGGTAGTCATGGGTTTACATGATGCAAACAACAATTGATATTGTTCAAGGGCACCACACAAACGATAATTGAAAATTCCTTGATAAGAGCCCTGATATTATACACCATTATTTGCTATCACATTCTGCTACCTTTCGGGTAATTTCGTAATGCACATTTTATAGAAGTGTTAATTTTTCTAGGCGAAGAAATGCTCGAAGTGAACTTAACAAGCTTCCATCGAGATATATTTTATATTAAATGAGTTCTGCAGGGACCGGAATAAACAGCAATCGGTAGTGATTAGGTGATTACAGCGAGTCAGGTAAAATTTTTAGATATGCGGTCTAGCGCTGTCTTCGCTTCGCTTTTCGCTGGTTGCATCAGTCAGTCTATCAAATTGAGAGTATTACCTATCGGTGTCACTGGTTCAGTTATGCGCGAAAAGCTTAAAATGGCACAGATATTTTCCAATCCCATCAATCATAACAGAGAATAATCGCCTTTTTGAACGGCTCACCACTTTTGCTTTATGATATTTTCCCATCTACGCGTTGTTCCAAAGAACCCACTTTTCATCGCCCTTAATATCCGTTTTAAATTTTTTTTTACTTTGTTGCGTTTTTGCAGGAAATCGCTAATGATTGTACGAAAACCAATTTTTGTACAAATGAAAGCATTATCGTTTCCACAAGCGATTTTCTACTCCCAATTTCGCTACGTCCAATATTTTTGCTATGTTTTTTACAGTATGCTGTTTGTGTAGCATGTATTTTTAGGGTTCCGTAAGTCGGAATGAAAAACGGAACCCGTGAGCATGGGAGTCATTTGTAGGAGGGAAAATTAGCAAACTAACAATTTTTTTTTACAGACTGTGACGATGGCGCGATAGTTAGCTCATTAGACTATCACGCAGACAGTCTGGGTTCGATTCCTGGCTGTCACCAACAATTTTTCAAAATCGCCATCACCCTTTCGGCGGGCAATGGCAAACTCCCGAAAGTAAAATTGCCTACGAAAAAGCGTCTAAGGAGTGCCGTTCGGACTCGGCGATAAACCGTAGGCCCCGCTCAGATGTGATTAAAATGACAACATGAGCAACACAAATGAGTGTCAAGAATCTAGGCCATGGCCCATACCGGGCTGGCAGCACCACAGTGTTTTTTTTGTTTTTTTTGTACTGTGTGGCATATCAAATAAAAGGGCTTGTTGTAAGGGTCTCAAACATATTTTTTTGTTTTATAATATTAAAATATGTAAAAAGTTTTAAAGTTATTTAAGAAAATAGATCAAATGCTGGCTAATCCGTGCGGCATCGGATAAAGAATAGTGCCGCAGTGCGTCCCAGCTTGTCGTAAGAGGCGACTAAATGGGACACCAATCATATACAGGCAACTATGACACCAAAAATGAGCCTGTGACACTTTAACACCTTAAAACTTTCCCACAAGTTTGTATGCAATCAGTTGGTTCCCACGACTGGAGACTACCGGTGGGGTAAAAGAACAGTCAATCAATTCGAAATGAGCATACAAGTGTCAAACCACTCAAACTTTAAACTTCATGGAAATGATCGCAATTAATAGCGCTACCCCGCTGGGCACCACGATTGCAACGCACTCGGGTGATCCCAGAGCAAGCAGAAGTGCTTGTGTCAGAGCCCGACGGATTCCGGGGGCGGGCAAAATGAAGTTTCCAAAATATTTTCCTAAGCTTCGGTTTGAAAGTTGGAACGTCTGATCAATGACCTCAAAAAGTTTAGAACTGGAAGCGATTATGCGTCGCAGAACTCTACAAATCCTGTGCGTACAGGAAACGAAGTGGTGTAATACAGGAAATAAAGCGCGTTTTCTAGATTTAAAAACTAAGACATTTAAGATGTTCTACCATGGAACGGTCAATGGACGAAACGGTGTTGAAATCGTTATTGCAGCGGATCTTCTAAGCAACATCGTTGGTATCTTGAAAATAAGCGACCGCTTGATGAGTGTTAAACTCTTCATACACAATGAAACGTGGAACATTGTTAGCGCCTACGCTCCACAAAATGGATGCGACCAATCGGAAAAAGATACATTTTGGTCAGAGTTCGGTAATTTGCTTAGAAATATACCTATCGATGAGATGCTCTTCGTAGGCGGAGATTTAAATGGCCACGTCGGAGAAACAAATGTTGATTATGAGGACTGCCACAGCGGTAAAGGCTTTGGAACCAGAAATTCAGATGGCGAAGACATCCTTGTAGCGTGTAGGGCTTACGGCTTAACCGTCTTAAATACAATGTTTATTAAACATCAATGACATCTTATCACCTATAGCAGCGGAGGCCACGACACGCAAATAGATTATCACCTCTGCAAAATGTCGATGAGAAACCGTGTTAAGGACTGTAAAGTAATACTTGGAGAATCGCTAGTAAGCCAACACCGTCTGCTCATTACGGAATTTTCCACAGCGGAACCACCGAAAACACGGGCATCTTTTGGAAAGCCAAAAATCCGGTGGTATAATCTATCGAAGGAACGAAGCGCAAGATTTATCGCACTGGCTAAAGAAGTACTTCAAAATATAAATGGTATAGCAGACTCACTTAGCCCGCAAGAAATGTGGAACAGCATGCACGAGGAATGCATAACACTCGCAAAGTCCCATCTGGGGACTATATCGAAATACCATCACGTCGGCAAAGAAACATGGTGGTGGAATGACGAAACCAAACGAGCTATGGCCGACAAGAAGAGTGCATTCCAAGCGTGGACAAAATGCGATCGGAGCGACGATATCGAAAAAGCTCGACTGGCTCTTGAATACGAGCGAGTTAAAAAGATCGCAAAGAAAGTCCTGGCTCGAACTCGAGCGGCAGAAGCGGAAAACCTGTACCAGGAGTTGGAATAAATAACCTCACGATCGGCGGATAGAAGACAAGCTATCCGAGAAGTTCAAACGTCGTACAGTACTAAAATGCCAAATATTTTTAAGCTCGCTGCACAGAGGAGAAAAAATTCAATGGAAATAACCTCACCGAAATACATCAAAAACGCAGAAGGTCGTTTACTAACAAATGAAAAGGAAATCTATGACCGGTGGCTTGAATACTGCAAGGAGTTGCTTAACAAACAGTTTCCACGTGATATCGTGCCGACAGCTGGTCTATTCGAGGAGGAAGTTTCGAACTTTTCAATCGAAGAAATAAGTATAGCAATTGGAAAAATGAAGCCGGGGAAAGCGGTGGGACCAAACAGCATCCCATCAGAGGTCGAAGATGGAGGGGATCGGCAGCGTTTGGCTATCGAAACTTTTAAATAAATTAAAATGTGGACAACCTATGCCGAATCAATGGAGAAGTAGCTTCTTGGTTCCATTATACAAAGGAAAAGGCGACACTCGAGAATGCAACAACTACCGTTCAATCAGGCTTATGTCACACACAATGAAAATCGTCGAAAGAGTCTTAAACGAACGTCTTCGGCAAATAATAAAGCTCGATAATAGCCAGTGTGGATTTGTTGAAGGAAGATCGACGGTGGACGCTATCCAAAGCCTACGAATAATAATGGAAAAGCACCGAGATTCATCTAAGGATTTACACATGGTATTTATCGACCTCGAGAAAGCATTCGATCGAGTGCCTAGGGATCTCATATGGGCCGCGCTGAGGTCTCAAAACGTACCGGAAACGTATGTTAGAATAATACAAGACATGTACGGAAACGTTAAAACTGCGGTTTAAAGCTCTGCTGGACTAACGAGAGAATTTCCAGTTAATGTCGGAGTGCATCAAGGAAGCGTACTTAGCCCTTTCCTCTTTAACGCAGTATTCGACTATCTTTTAAAAGACTGCATGCGCGAAGTAAATGTAACGCCAATTCTCTTCGCTGACGACGCAGTTATACTTAGCGATAACGTCGAAGATTTACAGAACGCCTTAGATTCATGGAGAAATGCGCTAGAGAGAAACGGGTTTAAAATAAGTCATTCAAAGACGGAGCATTTGACGTGCCCATTTGCGCATCCATTGCGACCTGTTCCGGATATAATGTTAGACGGAATAGTTCTTCCGAAAAGCACTATCTTTAAGTACTTAGGATCAATCGTTAACATGGAAGCGAAATGTGACGACGACGTAAACCACAGAGTAAGTGTGGGATGGATGAAATGGCGGGAAAATTCGGGAATCTTTTGCGACCGAAAATTTCCACTTTAATTAAAGGGGAAACTCTACACCACGGTTGTTAGACCGGCTCTTATATACGGTTCACAGTGCTGGACAATGTACGAAGCGTTTAAAAACAAAATGACGGCAGCGGAAATGAAAATGTTAAGGATGTCTAGTGGAGTCACTAAACGCGATTGTATTAGATCTACGCGTATAAGAGGAAGTCTACATACAAAGAAGTCGGTAACCGAACAGCTTGAGGCGAATAGAATAAGTTAGTATTGCCACGTTCAAAGAAGATCTGCGGAAAATCCGGTTAAAAAAGGCACTATCAACTCCAACTGTAAGAAAACGAGGTCGGAAAAAAAATTCCTGGATTTCTCAGATGGCAAATGCGCAACAACGCCTGGGGCTTACCACTGAAGCGATCCAGGACCGAGCATTATGTAGACGCGTTCTGCGGTCTGCGACATTAGCCAACCCCATAAGCGGAGCAGTAGCGATGCAGTAAAAATGGGAAACTCGTTACGCATAAGCTCGTATAACGAGGAATGGGATAATAAGAGGATAAGAAGAAGAAGAAGATAAAAAGCTGGCTCTAGCGTTTGTTAAAACATTTTAAAAAAAATAAAAAATAGAATGTAAAAAGAGTACAGAAGAGACGAGCATAATTATCATATGATTAACACTTCTTTACAACCATCGATGTTAAATATAATAACATCAATGGAACATAATAAAATGAAATCTAAAATATGACGTTTAAACTAGGTAGTACATTCCACCTGCATCATATTTTTAATTAATTTTTCATTAATTCTTTTACATTATATTAACAGATATTTTATGTACGTATATGTAGCACATATCTATAAAACATGCACACATTGAAGTTATTGTTTATGTACATTTGAATACAATAGTTTCTTGCTTTACATGTGTATATAGTACATTGTAATACAAATAATAGTTAGGTTTCTATGAACTTTTCAAATGGTTTGATTCCAATTTAAGCCGCTTGAAATGTGAAAAAATTCAACTATATAAGAATGCGGTTTTCGGAAACACGAGTGAAAACTGGGAGAGATATAGGCTAATCCGTAACTTGTAAATCGGAAATTAGAAAAACAAAAGACAAACACATTCGTTCACAAATCGCAATAAGAAGGTGTAATCAAACACAAATTTGGCGAACACTTAAGAAGCTAGTTATAAAAAACTATAAAGGCAAAGATACATCAAACGTACGATTCGGGAACGAGATTCTTAGTGATAAAGGGGAAGTTGCAAATAAATTAAATGTATATTTTGTTGAGAGTTACTGTGAAATTAATGCGTCAATTCCATATGTTCACTTTATTTTACCAGATATACATGTGGCTACTAAATTTAGATTTCAATTCTGTGATATAAGAATAATCTGTGATATAATTAGAAAGTGCAATAATAAGAGGAATGCTGCTGGTATCAATAGACATTATTTATCAATCTATTGAAATTATAGGTCCAGCATTATTGAAAATAATAAACCAATCCTTAAGTTCTGGTATATTCCCAAATGTGTGGAAAGAAACGATAGTAGTGCCAGTAGAAAAAGTAAATAATACAATAAAATGTGAGGAGTTTCGTCCATTAAATACTCTTCCTACTTGCGAAAAGCTGATTGAAAAGTTTGTAGCTGACCAGTTGACGAACTATTTAGAGAAAAATAAAATACTTATTAAAGAACAGTCTGGATTTAGAAACGGACACTCATGTGAAACTGTACTAAATTATATAGTGTGGGAATGGAAAAAACAGATGGACGATGCAAACTCGGTTATAGCTGTTTTCCTGGATTACAACGCGCTTTTGAGACAATAGACCGATCAATACTTCTAGGAAAGCTTAAGATATGTGGTGTGACGGGGTAAGAAAATAAATGGTTCAAGTCTTATTTAACAGGGCGAACACAACGGACGAAAGTTAATGACCACCTCTCTTACGCAGTGAAATCAGATTTAGGAGTACCTCAATCATCAGTATTGGGAGTTATACTTTTTTTTGTTATATATAAATGATATAAAAATGTGCTTAATGTATTGTAAAGTTATTTCGTTCGCGGGATGATACGTTAGTATATATTTGTGGTAAAAATGTTGAACTTATGTGTGGGCAATTAGACAAAGATTTAAAATCTATCAATAACTGGCTAAAGATGAACAAGCTAAGGCTAAATGTAAACAAGACTAAGTGTATGAAGTTTCGCGTAAATAGTCCAATTAATGTAAATATTAACGACAAAAGAATTGAGTGTGTAAAAAGCATAAAATATCTTGGTGTTATAATTGACGAAAAACTTTATTTCAAAGATCATGCTAATTACGTATGTAGTAATATTTCAAAGAAAATAAGTTTCCTTAAACGAATTAGAAACTCATTGTCTATTGAAACAGCGATACTAACCTATAATGCAATCGTATTGCCCCTCTTCAATTACTGCTCAACAATTTTGTACATGTGCAACCAGGAAACTCAAAATCGACTCCAGAAACTACAAAACAAGGCGATGTGGACAATTCTAAAACTTGGCATTTATAATTCAAGTATGCATATGGTTGAATGTCAGACAAAGATTGAAATACAATGCAATGGCTTTCATATTTAGAATGAAGAACGGATTGTTACCCGAATATATGACTAATAGGATAGTACAAGTTTCTGATGCCCAGCCGTATAACATGAGAAGTAACGAAAACATAAGAACATCAAGATGCAGATTGACAAGAACACAGCAATCAATTTTTTATCGAGGGATTATATTTTTCAACAAATTGCCTATTAATATAAAAAACTAAACAAGATTACTAGGGTTTAAAAGGAAAATTTGTAAATTTATAAAAGACACGATTTAAGAAACATAATTTTTTTAACTTTTTTGCTTTTAATTAATGTCAGTTAAAAAAAAATCAAAATTGTTAATTGTTCGGTTACTTAGTTATTTCTAACTAATAAACTATCTATCTATCAAATGGAATGATATGTATATGTTATGCACGGACAATAATTGCAAAACAAACCCACATTACTTCTTTAGTTCCAATCATACAGTATAGCGAAAAATATATTTATTTGGCTGTACTCACATTGCATTAAAATAAAATTATTGTTGTTACTTTTTGAACATTTTCACAATACATATTAGAAAAAGCCTCATTGGATGCCTTTCTTAAGGATCTTTAAAGGGTTATTTCATTACATTTATTATCATATTGTTTCTTTAAGATTGTTAAATTAAAAATATATATATATCAATTACAAAGCGATCAATTTTGCATCCTAGAATGAGGTTTTTAAATAAATATTAAAGCAACTTTAGGATTTAAACGCTGTCTTTTTTTTTATTACACCCGAATTTTACTTTAAAAATTTTTTTTTTAAAGATTTAGGATTGAGACGCATGCTCTTTTTGTTTTATTTTTTTCCATGTTTACTACAAAACAAAAGGGAAAAAAAACAAATTAAACTTATTAATTTAGTTGTTTCAGCAATATGAATCTAACTTGGAGTGATAAGCTTTGAAAAAAGGAAAGACTAATCACATTAATAAAACTTTGTTCTATATTGAATATTTCGAAAAAGAGTACCCTGGACTGAATTAAATGTTAAGATAGAATCACAGCATTTTTGTATAAAAGTAATCAATTTATTTGGGTAAAAATCAATGTTCACTTTACAGAACAACTTTATTACAAGAGAAAAGCAGATGTAGAATTGAAACTATATTATTGAAAAACATGATCGACATTTTGTTTTCGCTTCCTTACTAAATGCAATATGGAGTGTACCTTAATTAACAATTCACCTTTTTACTTACGTGCAAAATTTAAGATTTCATCTGGATAACGAATATTATAAATAATAATATGATTTCTTATCAGTATCAGAATATAATAAAGAAAAAGTTTAAAATTATCACGAACAGTTCAAATACTACTTACACCTGCACTTAAAAGATCTAGAAACAAATAATTTTATTTCTATAAGTTTTCTTACAATATTCACCATCTAATACGAATACATGAACGAGTTGATCCTAGCTTCAAGCTAGGTTGATATTCAAATAGACGCAATGTGGGCAATTGTTAACAAATCTGTCACTATTCAAAGTTTCTTTTTTGTAAGTCCGACGTTACACAGTGACTTTTGAGTCACGACTGACACAAATGCAAAAGAGAAGGAAGATAAGATAGAAAATCACCAACTTTGTGAGTCGCCGGACAAAATTTCAATGTCTCTTTTTGACTTTTCTTCTTTACTTGTTCGTTATTTTCTATATCGCTTTATTACTATCCGTTCTTCATGAAGGGCGGTCCGCAAAAAAACGAAGAACTTTTTTGGTCAACGGAATCAGGGAAATATTCAGAACTTATGTCAAGAGAGCGAATCGTTTGTGTTTAAAGCGAAAGTAGAAATATAAGAGAGCTGTCAAATAGAGTCTAGTACTTAAAAGTCACCGTGTAATACCGATCTAAAGCGAACAACACAATGTGAATCTGCGTCTGCGTCTGCTGCCGCTGTCATCGATTTTGAAGCGACTCATGCGGTTCAAGCAAACACAATAAAATTGATTGTCAAAAATCAGCTGGGGAATAAATTTGTGAATTTACTTCACAACCATACCTACATTTACTTCAGAAACATGGTTACTGAAAAAGTTGTAGTTCTGCTTAATGTTGTTGTTGTTGTAAAGTTCTGCTTTCAAGCAACAAAATTGCTCAACAAAAAACAGACACGTGTGGTGGACACGATTCTTATATCAACAAAGATATCAAAGTGGTTATTTCGAAACCACTTCTTTCTCATATTTTTGTAATGCGGATTTGTCAAACTACACAATATTTCCCTTTCTCTCACTGCCTCAATTAATTTTTCCGTAGAATTCATTGTGTACTTTCTTTGGGCTCCACAGGACAAATGTGATAAGACATTCAAAAAAGTATGTCTACTTCATAACCACACAACCACTTTTTTTTTTAATTTTGCAAAAAATATGGCACATTCACGTTATGAAAGTATCTTTTCCCCATCTTGCGTACATTTGCAAACAAACATTCAATTTATCGTCATTTAACAAAGAAATTTGAGCACATGAAAAACAATAAAAAAAATAAACTTTCAAATTTTCAGTATGCTAAATTACTCGTATAAAGTTCCGCAAAAACTTAAAAAAAACAATAAACGTCAAATTTGAATCACTTCAAAAAGTTGAATTCAATTCAACTTTAGCAGCAGACACAGTCTCAGATACACATTGTGGGCACTCTTATGGGTTCCCATATAAGTTAACAGTACGACAGTTCTCGGATTCAGCAGCAGACGCAGTCACAGATACACATTGTGTTTTCGCTTAATAGTACGTTTACATCGGTCAGAAATCTATCATTTCGAAATGAAATTTCGGAATTTCATTTCACCGTTTACAGGAAATGCAAAACATTTATATGACAGCTGCTGTCTTCCCACTTCCTCCTTCTTTTTACTTTTTTGGTTGAGGCACAAAGTCGTTATTGGAACAGCTGACTTCTTTCAAAGTTGTTTTTATAGCCGCCATGACGTGCGGAATAATTAAAAAGGTTTTTTTGACTTGACAACCTTCTAAATGCAGAAACGAAATGCAACATTTCGCTGAAATTCAACATTTCGAAATGCTGGAAATTGTATGGAGCATTTCGGCTGAAATGTTGAATTTGTCCGAAATGCTGAATTTCGGGGAGGTGTAAGCGCTCTATTAAATCTGAATAATCATTCAATTCAACGTCAACCGATGATTTGCCTAGGCTTGCATTGTAGGCTATTACACGGCGCATGAGTTTAATTCTTTTGTTATTATTATTTTCTTTTGAACTGTCATTCGGTGCTTCGCGCATTATTATAAGAAGCCTTTTTCTCATTCTTTAGTGTTGCATGTTATTTGACGTCTATATTCTATTTCTACTTTCGTAAGGATTTCGTAATTCAAAATAAGCCCACTGTTGAGCTCTTTCGTCCGTTTCATTTCCTTCGCCATACTGAAAACGCTGCGCTCACAACACCAGACGAAGAGGTATTGAAGCAAATTCGAAAAACAGAGAAGAAGGAGAAAAAAAACGTCAAAAAGGTGCAAGGAAAATCTTCCGCATGCAGTGGGTAAATGTTTTTTTGTTTCATTTTACTTCATTACTCTTTTGCATTTATTTGAATCTCTCGAAACATGGAACTGAAAATGCAGCTCACTTTCTCCAACAGTCCATGTCCAGAATAAAAGGCTAAATAGAATGTGAATCTGAAGCTTGAATCCGTATCTGTTGGGTGCTATTCAACTTCGAGATACAGATTCAAGATACAGATTATACATGTATTGAACTTTTGAAAGATCGATATCAGATACAAACTCAAGCTTCGGATTCACATTCTGTTCAGCCCTTAAGGCAAAAGTAATGTCATAATGTGAAACGTCCTTATTTCGCGAAAAGCTAATTTGAAAGTGTAAGATTTATGACATTATGTTGACAAAATTATATCGGGAATATTTTTTTTATAATTTGCGCGCACAAAGTATTTTGTACCCTTAAAATGTTTGCACATAGCGTGGGCGAAGAAGACAATTTTGGAGAGAGAAAAGAGAGGTAGTGATGTTCATTAGTTTTAAGTGTTTGGAGATTGTAATGGCTAGGAAATAAAGAGCTCGCTCGGCAAGGCATTCCATGAGCGAGTTGTTCGACTTAGGAAAGAATCACAATATTTTGCACCCGAAAGAGGACTTGAGGCTGTACTGATGAGCATTCATAGCGAGACAGGTATTTCGGTTTGACCATTGAAGGGGCGGAATGCTGCTGGCAATTTCTGTGGAGCACTGGTGGTGAAATTAGCGATAAGACAAGGTTATCATTATTATTATTTGGAATAACTTCAACATATGTAACTATTAGCCATAAGTCACAAATGGACTTGTCATTGTATCTAATTACATCATACTTCACTCCAACAAAGACATTACATGGTGTCAGAAGTGGCGCGCTAACAAAAAAAAAAAAAGAAAGGCGCCATTAAAAATAAAAAAAAATTGGAAAAGAATTTAAAGTAAAAACAAAAAAAAATGCCAAAAGACGATCCCCAAAACGCCAGCAACTTATTTAAAAAAATGCACCAAAATGAAAGCGAGCCATTCGACGAATTCTTTGCAAAAATAAAATCACAAATTAAAAAGGGCTCATTCGAAAGCCTGCAAGAAAGTTTGCTTAAAGCTGAAATTATAATAGGAATCTATAGCGAATTTCTTAGAGAAAAACTACTCTCAGAAGAAGATTTGAGCTTGGAAAAAACAATTAACATTTGCAGAGCAAGCGAGATCACCTCCAAATAGTTAAAAGAGATGCATAGAGAGGAAAATATAGATGCAGTGTACAAATCGAAAGCTAATAGCAAGTCACTCAGCAAGTGTAAAAAAAAACACCCTCCGAAGACAAATTCGACTGCAAGAGTTATAGGACTCATCATGGTAGCATTTGGCAGTAGGTGTACAAAATGTCAAGGTAGAAACCATTTTCCATCAATGTGCAGAAGCAGCAACATAGTATTTGCAATAGAAAACGATGGATGGATGGTAGTCGTTAAGCAAAAGGGAAAGATACGCATTATGTATCGACCCAACAGATTTGAATAAAAACATATTAAGGCGATACTACCCATTAAACACGCTAGAAGAAATATCAACACGTATAAAGAACTCAAATCTTGACTGCAAACTAGGTTTCTGACAAATCAAGGTAACAGAGCGAACAACACAATTCCTTACATTCGCCACACCGTGGGGTAGATACAGCTTTCTCGTCTTGCTGTTTGGTTTGGCACCAGCACCAACAATTTTCCAACAGATAAAGACGAATACCCTTTAACACATCAAAAATGTCGAAGTCTTAATGGATGACACACTAATTCACGCTGAAACATTAAACAAATTGCAAGAAAGGCAGAAGCAAGTTATCAAAGCCTTAAGCGACAAGGGACTCCAACTAAAAACGGAAAAGTGCGTATTTGAAAAGAAGAAAATTAAGTTCCTGGGTCACTACATAAGTGCCAAAGGAATAGACATTGATCCAGAAAAAGTCCGAGCAATAGAACAACTAAAAGCACAAGAAAATAAGAAACAGCTACAGCGACTGCTTGGAATAGTAACATACTTGTCAAAATTAATCCGCAATGCTTCAGAACTAACACAGCCGCTACGTAATTTATTAAAAAAAAAAGATCACAAAGAAAATTCTGGCTCGAACTCGAGTGGCAGTAGCGGAAAACCTGTACCAGGAGTTGGAACAAATATCCTCACGATCGTCGTACAATACTAAAGTGCCAAATATTTTTAAGCACGCTGCACAGAGGCGATGGTAATAATCTCGCCGAAATACATAAAAAAAATGCACACGGTGGCTTACTAACAAATTAAAAGGAAATTTGCGACTGGTGTTTTGAATACTGCAAGGAGTTGCTTAACAAACAGTTTCCACGTGATATCGTGCTGACAGCGGGTCTATTCGAGGAGGAAGTTTCGGACTTTTCAATCGAAGAAATAAGTATAACAATCGGAAAAATGAAGCGGTGGGACCAGACAGCATTCCATCAGAGTTTTGGTCGAAGACGGAGGGAATCGACAGCGAATGGCTATCGAAACTTTTAAATAAATTAAAATGTGGACAACCTATGCCGAATCAATGGAGAAGTAGCTTCTTGGTTCCATTTTAAAAAGGAAAAGGCGACACTTGAGAATGCAACAACTACCGTTTAATCAAGCTTATGTCACACACAATGAAAATCGTCGAAAGAGTCTTAAACGAACGTCTTCGGCAAATAATAAAGCTCGATAATAGCCAGTGTGGATTTGTTGAAGGAAGATCGACGGTGGACGCTATCCAAAGTCTACGAATAATAATGGAAAAGCACCGAGATTCGTCTAAGGATTTACACATGGTATTTATCGACCTCGAGAAAGCATTCGATCGAGCGCTGAGGGATCTCATATGGGCCGCGCCGAACGTATGTTAGAATAGTATAAGACATGTATGGAAACGTGAAAACTTCAGTTAAAATCTCTGCTGGACTAACGAGAGAATTTCCAGTAAATGACGGAGTACATCAAGGAAGCGTATTTAGCCCTTTCCCCTTTAACGTAGTATTCGACTATCTTTTAAAAGACTGCATACTCGAAGCAAATGTAAAGCCAATTCTCTTCGCTGACGACGCAGTTATACTTAGCGAAAACGTCGAAGATTTACAGAACGCCTCAGATTCATGGAAAAATGCGCTGGAGAGAAACGGGTTTAAAATAAGTCATTCAAAGACGGAGCATTTGACGTGCCCATTTGCGTATCCGTTGCGACCAGTTCCGGATATAATGTTAGATGGAATAGTTCTTCCGAAAAGCACTATCTTTAAGTACTAAGGATCAATCGTTAACACGGAAGCGAAATGTGACGACGACGTAAACCACAGAGTGAGTGTGGGGTGGATGAAATGGCGGGAAAATTCGGGAATCTTTTGCGATCGAAAGTTTCCGTTTAAATTAAAGGGGAAACTCTACACCACGGTTGTTAGACCAGCTCTTATATACGGTTCACAGTGCTGGACAATGTACGAAGCGTTTAAAAACAAAATGATGGTAGCGGAAATGAAAATGTTAAGGATGTCTAGTGGAGTCACTAAACGCGATTGTATTAGATCTACGCGTATAAGAGGAAGTCTACATATAAGGAATTCGGTAACCGAACAGCTTCAGGTGAATAAAATAAGCTGGTATTGCCACGTTCAAAGAAGATCTGCGAAAAACCACTGAAGCGACCCAGGATCGAGCATTATGTAGACGCGTTCTGCGGTCTGCGACATTAGCCAACCCCATAAGCGGAGCAGCAGCGATGCAGTGAAAATGGGAAACTCGTTACGCATAAGTTCGTATAACGAAGAAAGGGTTAATAAAAGGATAAGAAGAAAGCTGCCCCGGTATTTAAGCCATATAATGTAAATAGTGATGTTAAGATCCTAACAGACGCAAGTTCATATGCAATTGGAGTAACATTACTCCAAGATGACCAACTAGTGGGGTATACCATAGTAGTAGATCGTTAACAAAAACTGAAATGTACTACCCTCAAATAGAAATGGAGGCTTTAGCCATTCGATTCCCCTGCAGAAAGTTTCATACGGAAAAAACTATTAATAGAGACCGACCACAAGCCTTTAGAATCTATATACAAAAAGGCAGTGTATTTAGCCCCAGCACGTATAAAACGAATTTTAATGGAAACACACCAATATGCTCGCACCATTGTCTACAAAAAGGGGACTAATATGAACCTGGCTGATACCCATAGTCGAGACTGCATTAACGATAAACCAGCAGAAGGTGAGAGCGAAGAGTTTGGAGCTCTGCAAATGTACTCAATATCGCAAAAACCACTAACAGACCTTCAAATTGATACAAAATCAGACGAACATCTTGCAAGGTTGATGAATGTCGCACACAAATGCTGGCACCCGACACACGATGACAGCATCATGTACAAGGGCAGTAAAATCATAATCCCCAAAAAGAACAAAAACAACGAATCCTTGAGCATCTGCACAAAGGGCACATAGGAATTCAGCGCACATTAGCTAGGGCAAGAGAAAAGTATTCTGGATAGCGATGACAAGTGACATCACTTATTATGTCGAACGATGTCACATATGCCAAAGTACTCAACGAAACCACAGAAGCAGCCACCACTACAAAAGCCAGTCCCTCAATTTTCATATGAGATTGTAGGTACCGCTATATTTATGTCAAATAACAAGTTGATAGTTTCAGTGGATTTTTCGATGTCATAGAGTTAGATCAAGCAACATCAAAAGAAGTCATTACACACTTGAAAAGAAATTGTTCGGTTCACGGCATCCCTTACATTCTGGAAAGCGATAACGGGCCACAATTTTCGTCGAAGGATTTTTGCGATTCGCGACGGACTGGAACCTACACCACATACGCCCGATCAAACAAATTAAGTGAAAGATACGTCCAAACTGCAAAGAACATGCTTCATAAGTGTATACGTGACGGCACAGACTATTACTTGGCGCTATTAAACTACCGTAACACGCCTAGAAGTAACCTCATGGGGTCTCCGAACCAGTGCCTGATGAGTCGGCGAACGAGGTCAGTTATTCCAACTTCAAAACAACTCCTACGTCCAAAACCGCAGCCGGACATTTCACGTGAAATAAAAAAATCTAGGGACAGCCAAAAGTTGTATTACGACCGCACTGCAAAGAAGCAAAACATCATTCTCAAAGGAAAATACATTCGATTGCAAGAAAAACATCGGAAGTGGATAAGAGCTAGAATATTACGCGGAATAGAGTATCCAAGGTCAATGATAGTAGCAACGGACGATGGAAAAACATACAGGCGAAACACCACTCAAATCCAAGCCACGAAAGCAGAAACACCACACAACATCATAGCATATCCAGAAACCGAAATATCACCCGAAATTGCCAAATCACATGAACATCACAAAAACAACACCGCCGCGTCAAAATATCAATTGACACATCAAACAGATCAGACAGCGGCTAACCCACCAGGGACGTTGACTACTCGAAGTGGCGGAGTAGTAAGACCGGTGATTAGATTAAACTGCAAAAATTTACATTGTAATCCTCTATTGTACTCTTAAATCTTTAAATTTATGAATTTGAATTTATATATATTATAAAAAAAAGGAAGTTTATCATTACATAATTACGTTTGTTATCATCATTATTATTTGGCATAACTTCAACATATGTAACTATTAGCCAAAGTCACAAATAGACGTGTCATTGTATCGTATTACATCATACTTCACTCCAACAAAGACATTACAATTGCATCGGTGGTCGCGGGTGTCAATCGACTGTGTAATATTGAAATCGCCTATAAGTTTTATCCCACGGCTCTGGATCCTATCTAGTAGGTGCAGCAAAGAATTATTAGGAGCACCTGACCAGATGTGAGCATTGTATACCAATTTCGGGCTGATTAAAGCCTTATATATTGAAGCCAGATCAGAGGGGGTGAAATATTTCTTACCTCGCTTAAGGAAACTTAGATATTTCGCAGCGTTTTTGGCGACCTCGAATCATTCGATGGATAATGGCTGGGTATTTGAATTTCGCTTAAGTGACAGTAGCACTGTGTTCTGAACGTATTTAATTCCACTCTCTTGATGATTCTCCAATTGGTTATGCTGTTAATATCCGAATTTAATGAGCTTAACATACGCTGCCGTTCCCGTTCTACAGCCGAAGAGCAGGCCCGTGAGTTCGGGAATGAGCAGAGAGAAATATATATTGGAATATATATAAGGATCTAATAAGTAGTAGACAAGAGATCGTTGATGAATATTAAAAAGAGTGTCGGAGACAGAGCGGGACCTTGGAGCACACCAGCATTTGTTTTGTGAATATCAGACTTGAAGCCATCCAAAACAACGTTTCGAAAGGTGATTTCTAATCTATTTAAGAAGAGAGTCGTCGATCCCAAAAGCAAGCGTTTTCGACACAAAAGTCTGATGCCAAACTCTCACTTCTCGATGAGACAAACCATCAAATCACCAGTGGACCTGTTGCTACGAAAACCGCACTGCCGGTCATTAAGAAGTTTTCGTGTTTCGAGATATTTCATGAGCTGACGGTTTATCAGCATTTCTATGACCATGGAAAGAAGGGACGTAAGTGGAATGGGTCTGTAAGAGGAGAGAGAAGATTCCCCTTTTTTAGAGACAGGTTGGACAAAGCTGTTTTCCATTTGCTCGGAAAGAGTCCTAAAGAGTAGGATTGTTGAAAAAGCTTACGCAGTGGTCCTGCCAGCGTAGAGGAACACCTCTTCAGAAGGAGGAGAGGTATACCATCTGGACCAGCAGATTTGTGAATGTGTAAGATCTTTGAGTACTCTTGCTACTACACGAGTGTGAAAGTGGATTTGTCCCATTGAAAATTCGACGCACTCAAGTGTAGGCGGAGACATATTAAAGTCTGGGAGTGTTGAGTTGGGCGCAAAGTGTGCAGCAAGTAGATTGTCTTTGTCCAAAGAGCTGTCATTATAAATTCGCCCCATTCTGTATGTTTTTGAACTTATACCTATCTCATTTCATTCAACTTTCTTACAATAGTTTTGACATCGGTATCAGCGCGTAATTGAAGTACCCAGATGAAATGGCTATCGGCGTTAACTTACGAGTATAACATACCGATAATTTGGCAGTTCAAACATTTAATTTGCCCAAAAAGTGACACATGAGATAACATTTTCATACAAGTTATCGCTATCATGAAAAAATAGATCTGGCCGAATTGTTGCTATCCGCGTTAACGCCGATAAATATCTTGCATTAAGTGAGCGATTAAGTTGTTAGTGTAATAAACATGTAGAGTGGAAATAAACGCCGATATCGATGCCAAAAAAACACACCTAATACTAAGTTATAGGCAACGAGCAACAGTTAAAAAACTTATCCGGTTATGGATGTATTTCGCAGTTTTCTTTGTTTGGGAAAGTATGTGAACAGACTTATTCACCATTATTCTTACATTCGATTGGAATCAAGAAATATTCGAGATCCAGTAGATACTTTTAAAAACAGACTGTATTCCGATTTTAAAATGAAATGAAACAAATCTCACTTTATATTCAAGAAAAAATTGTTGGAAATAAGAAAAACAAGACACAACAGCAATAATTCATTAACTTTTTATCGATTATTTCTGCGATCAGTTTGTCTTAAACGTATTTGAACACATCTTTGCAAAGACGAAAATAAAATACAAAACTTTAAATAATGATAAATTTGTATTCAAAAATGTTTGCTGCATAACTTACATAAATACCTATTATCTTCGAAGGTGAATAGGTTAGATCTTTTCCGAGTTTCTCTCGAGTCTTTTTTTTTTGTTCAGATAAGTTGTTTAAATTACTTCCCATATTGCCTAATATAGGGCGGTGACGTGCAGCCTTTTTTTTTTTAATGAAACTTTGATTCCAACGCATCACTGATTCGGACGAAACTTAGAAGATGAGTAATTATCTTTCTAATTAAAGATTTCTCTTCAAAGCGTTTCTTTGGGACGTTTCTCATCACTTCCAGAAGAAAATTGCGATTTTAAGCATTCTTTTAGAAAAACTTTTTTCTTATTTAAGTGACGCTACAGTCCAAGGTAGACCTGAGCTTCAATAAACAAGCGTCTTCAGCCAGCTCAACCTTTTAATATCCGCCTCTAGTTTTGCTTACTTAAGTTGGCTGCGATCCCCTTTCACTGGCTTGCACCACTTGATTCTCAGTCTTCCTCTACTGCGCTGTTGATCAGAGGAAGATTTGAAGACGTTTCGGACGGGATTTAATTTGAATTGAGTTGATTTGAATTATTATTTATACATAAAGTACAAGTAAGGCATAGCCTTTTGAGAGTACTAAAAATAATAATTCATACATACATTTAAGGGAGCATCGGTGTCCATCAACTTTACATGACCCACCTCCTCCTCCACTCACCCTCAATACAGATGGGACCGAAAATCACTCAATGAAATTTTCTGTCAGCCAAGAGCTCTCAATGCTTTTGTTTCATAGAGCAGGCCTGGTATTATTGGGATGTCAGATAGGGTCACTTGTGTTGTTCTAAAGAGGGCTTGGCTAATCTATTGTCTTCTTAGCCGAAAAAAGCAGCGATTGGTAAGAATTTTGGTTAATTTTATAAAAAATAGCCACTTTGCAAATTGTATTTTTAAAAGTTTTATTTAATTGTGCATTTAGTTTAAAATTTAAATGGAGATTCACTTATAATTTTTTTTGATTATTTGACTAACCAACTACCACGATCAACTTTCGCGAAAACAAAAATCTGAAGGAAACCAATGAATGGCAGAATGCTAAGGGTACCACGATAGCACCCACCGCTAAGTGGGTAAGCCTGGTTAAGTCGCGATACCGACTTGGTTTTCATATAATTCCTCCATGTCTAGTGTTGGTACTGATGGTTTTATTATCTTAGGGACTGCAATCGAGGCTTTTGCTTTCGTATGTTCTTAAGTGTTTAGGTGATGTGTAAGATTGTTCCTCGGGAATCTGTTGTTCCGCTTGCTGATTTTCAGTAAAAGGCGGTTTCAGCCTGTTGGTCCTTTCTGGCTTTCCTTTGATGAGATAACCGTGACAATCTTGCCTTCTCTCTTCTTTACTTTGTATGGGCCTGCGAATAGTTGTTGCAGTGACTAATGCACGGTGTCCTTCCTTACGAATGGTAAATTATATCTAGGTCCTTAAATACGAACGCCTTCAAGGCAAAATGGTTTGATGGTGCTACATTACGTATTCTTTTAAAATGCTGTCTTAACTGATTAACAAAATCGGTTTGAAGCACCGCTTTGCTTTGTTTTAGTAGGTTGCTGGGAATACGTATATTTTGCCCAAAAACTAGTTCCTTTATGGCCGTACGAAGTCCCAAAAGAACCAACGGTTATGTCTGTGTTCATTGCTTATCCTGGTGGCACATGATTGCGGGTTTTAGTGTTCGGTCCCAACGTTCAAACATTCCGTTGCTTTGCGGATGATATGGGAAGGCACGCTTTCTACCTAAACACACCATTCTTCCCAATTCTATGAGCAGATGGAACTCAAACTGTCTACCTTAATCCGTTATGTTTGTTGCTGGTACTCCAAAACACGGTATCCATTCCCGGCATAAGACTCCAGCCACCGTCTCCTGACGTTTCTAACTGGATATGGTTCAGGCTAACGGGTGTATCGGTCGATAACGGCCATGCAATACTGGTAGTTCTCTGATGTGGTTAGTGGTCCAATAATGTCAATATGAATGCTTTCGAAACGTTCGCCAATGCTGTGAAATTTTCCAACGGGACTTTTTACGTGTCTTGTGATCTTAGATCTTTGACATGGAATGCAGCTTCTCGCCTAGTTTCTTATACCTTTATCGATAGAGGTCCATTTAAATCTTCTTTTAACTTCCTTAATACTAGCACGGATTCCTCGGTGCGAGAGGTTGTGGATAAGTTCAAAATCGATTTTTCGAAAACGTTCGGGTAAATATGGGTCTAGCTTTTCAATTGATGCCTCGCATCGAATAACTTAAAATCGTTCGACCCTCCCCTCTCCACAACTTTTTCAGCTCTTCGTCATGCTCTTTATCCATTGCTATTTTCTCGTAACCTAAAGCTCCTGTGACGTTAGTTTTATCTACCCTTGAGAGTGCATCCGCTACCACGTTGTCTTGCCCTGGAAGACGTTTAATGGTGGAGGTATATTGCGTTATTTGATCTAGGTGCCTCAGCTGTCTAGGTGGTGCCTTATCTCGTTTTTGCTTCAAGGCATAGGTAAGCGGTTTATGGTCAGTTTTTAGTTTAAACGGTTAACCTTCGACAATGTGACGAAAACGCCGGATAGCGATAAACGCCGCTAAACAGCTCACGGTCATATGCGTTGTATTTTTATTGGCTCTCAGTTAGCTTCGTAAAGAAAAACGCGAGTGGCTGCCAACTTTGCGATACTTTCTGCTGTAATACTACTCCGATAGCTTTATTAGAAGTATCTGCGA
Organism: Volucella inflata; assembly: GCA_928272305.1. NCBI lineage: Eukaryota > Metazoa > Arthropoda > Insecta > Diptera > Syrphidae > Volucella > Volucella inflata. The sequence goes on along the minus strand of OV743716.1, from coordinate 78,524,201 downwards.
CAAGAGACAATCCCACATTTGGAATTGGAAATTGGAGAACTACAGTTTCACTTAAAATAAGCTTGAAATTATCAAATGCTTCTAAAGCTCCTAGCGCCCACTCAATTTTTCTTTTATAATTTTTTTTTTGCGACCTTTCAAGAAATTATTTATATACTGAGCCGCATTTGGATGTTCGGTTAAAATTAAACACTACCAAAAACCGTCGCATTGGATCGCCTCAACTTTACTGCTCTGCGGTTGGATTCCTAATGCATCTACTCTATGTCCAAGAAAGTCTACCCCGGGTTGTGCGAATATGCTTTTAGAAATGTTGACAGATAACCCAAAAAAAAAAACCTAAATAGGAATACTAATAAAAAGTGTATTATGTAGTGTGTGTTTTTATGCTTAATATACTCGTATAAGTTATGTAAATAAATTTTATTTTAAAAACTAGAAAGTAATATGTATGTATGTAAATATATGTAAAATAAGAAATAATAATATCCAGTAAAGATGGACAAGCAACAGTCCAAGTTAGAAAGGCCGAGTGCCAATGTAATTATTTGAACAAGTTGTAAATTATGAAGTATACCTTATTATAATAACTGTCATTTTGACAGCCCATTTGGCATTAAAGATGTATTCATGCCAAAAAAAGGCACAATTATTATTTATTACAATATATTATTATTAATTTAGATATCTATATATAAAAAAGGGACCACTTACTACGTATATTTGCGACGACTAATTTCAGGTAAAAAGTTAGTCTAGACAATAGGATAGAAGGAATATTTAAAGAACAATTTTTTCACTGAAAACTTTCAAAGACATTTACAGTGCTTGGTGAGATAGGCATACTTACAAACAATTATTTTTCTTCAGTATCAGATCCAATTAGGTGGAATGGTTAAAGATCATAGACAAAGTACAAACGAATAAAGAAGTACTTGATAGATCGTATAAATGTCTCAATACAAATAGACCAATAGGTCAAGAAACTTTAAACAAACACTTCGAGGTATTAATACAAAAGAAAACACTGTGGCGCTAGCAGCCCGGTATGGGCCATGGCCTAGCTTCTTGACACTCATTTATGTAGCTCATGTTGCCATTTTTGTCATATCTAAGCGGGGCCTACGGTTTATCGCTGAATCCAAATGGCACTCCTTAGAAGCTTTTTCATATGTAATCTTACATTCGGGAGTTTGCTATTGCAAACCAACATAATGACAGGGCCCACGAAATATTCATTGACTGTAGAGACAAAGTCCTTAGAGCGGTGTCTCGACTTAGACGGAGTAACACCTCAATTAGCTGAGACATACTCCACCAAAACAGCTATAAAAGTCATGATCAAGAATTTCAACAATGATAAGGTAAAACTGAGGAGTCTGGTAATTTCAATAACATGAATGAGTCAGTAGCCAAATTTGTAAATAGCTGTACTGAAGCTTTTGGCCAGCCAAATGCAATACTTCATATTACAGGTAATAGCGGTAATAATAATAACATTCGTGGACGTGAATACGGACGTGGCCAGGGTTGTGGACATAGACGCGGAAACTATAATTATAATATTAATCGCAATAATAGAAATTATTTTAGTCAACGCAGAAATAATAACAATATAAATAATAGCAATAGAACGGTCAGAGACGGAGCAAGGTACCGAGAATGAATGTACCTCAAGTGCTCAATAGATAATATAAAAACAAACGGTAAGATCTATAATATAAATTTGAATTTAACATCATTCATAGCACAAAAGATGTCAATTAGTGTTACATATAATAACATTTATAGTCGACACAGGCGCAGATATTTTCTTTATGAAGAAAAGAAAAATTCAAAATTTAGATACATTAAACAAGTACGAAATAACAAGCCTACACAGCATAGGTCAAGGAATTACGAATACATTTGGAAAAATCTACTCTAACTTAATATATGAAATATATGAAGGCCAATAGCTCATGAATTTCATGTTGCTAAGCGGCATATACATTGGTCAAGTTCTTATCAAGTGAGAGTGAATTAGTGAAAATGAGGCACGTATACGTTATGCTTCTGCTTGAAGAAAAATCAAAATTTCAGGTGACATGCTCGATATAGTGTATATGCAGGCAGCAGTTCGAAGATGGAGGATAAAAATTGTATTCTGGAATTTCTAGAAGTTTATCGTTCTCTACCTGCATTTTGGAACGTTCAACTAAAGCAGTATAGCGACAGTAGCTTAATTTTTTTTGTAATTTTAGTTGTTATCATTTGAAAAAGTTCATCATATGCCTGCCTCGTCCATGCGGAAGAAATTTATAAAATCAATGGGTGATCTTAATTTTAGCTCATTCAAGAGATTTTCGTCTGAAAAATCGTTTTGTTTGTTCAGCCATTCAAAACCGTTTCTTCCGAATCTTTTTACTTTTCTTCTCATTGGTCCCAAAGTGATGTACCAATCGTCCGTGTCACTGATATTTTCTTTAAAAAAAAAACCGATTTAAGTTAAAATCGCACAAGAAACTGCACGTGCTTTCACCTCAAAATTGAAGTAAAAATGAATGATTGAGGACTCTTGCACGATATGTGTATAAGCAACGTCAAACAGAGTTTACTAATACACTCTCACGTGCTTCATGAGCATTTGACCAATGTATATGCCGCTTAAGTGATGATTTTCTAATTCCATCGGTCTTGATTTAGTCAAGAAATACCATTGTTTACTGAACTTTGGCAAGGATCAAGACTGACTGGAACTAAGGCCAGATGATTTTGACGACATTGCAATACCGATGTCATGCTCACCAAAGGGTGATGCAATAGCAATACCGGTAAGATCTGAAATTATTAGACAAGTCAATACCCAATGCAAGGAAAAAGACAACAACAACTCCAAGACGGAATATATGTGGCAGATACAATTACAACAAGCACCAGGGGATTTGTCCGTCCTATAAACACAGCAAATGAAAATGTACGGATACACAATTTCATATTAAAAACAGAAAGTCTAAACGACTACGACGGAGTATCAACACAAGATTACCAATCACCTGAAAGTAGAAAAACTGTCCAACAACTTTCCAGACTTCATAAAGTCTTATTTACATACACTTTGCTTGAAGTAAACAGATGTATCCGCACTCGAAACAGATAAGATAACTATAATAATTTTTACAAACAAAAACTTAGTTTTACAACGGATGAGCCAACGTTCAATAAAAACTATAGAATACCGCGAGTGACTATACGAGACGATATAGTCAAGGCCTCCGCATCAGAGTAAAATAGCCCAAAACTTTTGGTACCGAAAAAATCTTTACCAGGAAATAGCCGAAAGCGATGGAGAATAGTAGTAGATTATAGGAATATGAACAAAAAACTAATTGCAGATAAGTTTCCGTTGCCAAGAATCGACGATATTCTTAGATAAAACTAAGTATTTTTCTTGACTGGACTTAACGTCAGGTTTTCATCAAATTGAATTAGATGAAAGCTCTAGGGACATCACATCGTTTTCAACTGATCTTTTCGTTATTTTCTGTTGAACTGTCATTTGGTGATGCACGCATTATTACACGAAGCCTTTTTCTAATTCCTTATGCCCAAAACACATGTGCAGAAAATCTGCTGGCAGTACTGCTGGAAGCTCTGCCCGTGAAACAGATGTGCAGATATTTTTTGAAGTCATTCGCATCGGTTGCTGTCATTTTACAGCTACTGTCACCCATGTGTGACACTGTCGATTGCAGCGAATTTAGAAATAGAGATGTGTTGCAATATGTGGGCAAATTGACGTCTATAATTTATTTCATCTTTCGTATGGATTTCGTAATTCAAAATCAGCCCACTGGTGAGCTCTTTCGTCCGTTCCATTTCCTTCACCATACTGAAAACACTGCGCTCACAACGCCAGACGAAGAGTTAACTAAGCAAATTACACGTACATTAAAAGAGATACGACAGCGATATCATTAGAAAAATATGAAGAGAGATGTTATAAAATACGTTAAAAATTGTGACAAATGTCAAAGAAATAAATCTCTGAAAAACATAAAAGAACCAATGACAATAACGGATAATCCAAATGCATTTGATGTATTGCTAATAGATACCATTGGACCATTACCAAAATGAGAAAATGGCAAAACGTATGCTGGCACAATAATTTGTGATTTAAATAAATGTTTGATATCAGTACCAGTCACTAATAAAGGTGCAAAAATAATTGCGCAGGCAATTTTCGACTATTTTATCCTAGTTTACGGTTCCATGAAGAAAATAATAACTGACATGGGCACGGAGTATAAAAACCAAATAAAATGTGTTATTTTTTAGCTGCATGAGAAGTTTCGATGGTTGTTGTCAATGTTAACATTTCCGTTCAGTAAGGTTTGGCAATTCATCTTGAATCACTTAACGCCAGGACAACGCTTCCAAATTGTTGAAATTTACTTTGAAAAAAATAAATCTGTTCGTGAAGTTCATAGAGCACTTCGTTAATTTTACGCCCAGTAAAATTTCCAAAAATTAATCAGCTAAACACTACCGACATTCGGTTCCAAAAAGATGGCGCATCTTGCCATACAGCGCGCTTAAACTTCAATTTATTGAAAAATCAATTTGGCGTCAACTTTATTTCCAGAAGTGGTCCTGTTAATTGGCCCCCTCGTTCGTGCGACTAAAATCCTCTCGATTACTTTTTATAGGGCTATGTTAAGTCATTGCCTTATGCCGATAAGCCAGCGACTCTTGAAGCATCGGAAGCCAGTATTCAAGCTACCATTGACGCCATACAGCCAGATTTATTGGAAAAAGTAGTGACAAATTAGACTGATAAAATGGACCATGTAACTCGTAGCCGCGGCGGGTATATGCCAGAAATCATATTTAAAAAATAAATGCCATGAAATTATCAACTAGATTATAATAATAAAAAATTCATTCCAATAACATTTCTGTCGTATTATTATTTAAAGTTTTCAAGCTCTTACAAAACCACCCTCTGTTTGTCAAAATTTGTAAACTGCTAAACGTGAAGAATGTTACCTCAACGGCATACCATCACCAAACATTGGGAACTTACCTTTCAGTAGATACGAGTAATACAGACTGGGATGAGGAGCTAAGATACCTACTTAACGTATTGCTAAAATACTACGCCATCAATGGTACATGGCTATTGTCCATTCGAATTAGTGTTTGGTAAATCACCAAATAATTACGGCTTTCTTTCGAATGCACAAATAGATCCCACTTACAATGTTGATGCATACGAGAAAGAAGTAAAATTTAGCTTACAAATGGCCAACAAAAGAGCGGTAGAAATAATAAGAAAAAAAATAAGGCAAAAGCCTTATACCATATGCGTAGTAATAGCCTAGACATAGCAATAGGAGATTTAGTCTTAGTAAAACAAGAAGGACATAAATTAGATAATATCTATAAAGGACAATTTAAGGTAGTAAACATAGAAGGTAGGAACAACGTACTTTAAAAAGCCGACAACGTCAGTACCACAATTGTGCACAAATACCAACTAAGGCGTTAAAATACAAAATAAATATTATATTGTTTAACAAAAAAAAAATTAAAGAACATAATAATTGAGTGTTATATATAAAATTTTTAAATAGATTTAAGAATAAATTGTATCAGAAATAAATTCATTCTTCCAAAAAAAGAGGGTTTACACCTGTAAACAACAACAGCAAATAAGCTGCTTGTCATCGGAAAATATAATCGTAGAGCTTGGTAAGCCTTCTGCTGAATCAGCATATTCCCATCGTCTGGTTACCTGAAACCACACTCATGGTGATAAATAAGTTAGCGACACGGTCGCATAAGGTATCGATACTGTTGCTTAAGAATAAAGAAATCAATAATAAAGTGATCGTCAACCTGCACAGACGGAAAAGTAACAAATGAATCTTTCAATATAAATTAATTGTATATATTTAATCTTCGAGGCCTTGCCCTTTGGTTTAAATGTGCGGTCCTATTTGAGGCTCACCTTGTTTGGTTGTCCTATTTGTATAATGAGTGTTACAAAAGGTTTTTATTAAGGCTTAACCTATTAAACATTTTCTTTTTAAATCAATGAATAAGCCATATACTCTTAAAAAATCGGCAAAATGTTTAGAAATGAAATGATATTTATAGATACAATACACCATATTATCAAATTCTTATAATTTAGTCGTAATCTCATTTCATTAAATTTCAATCGCTCTTATCATTGCAATGTAACTTGAATTCTGTGTTTTGCATTTCCTTTTGCACTCTCCTTTGTCTAATGCTTTGTAATACACTCGATCGAATGTAAAATTATTTCCCTCGTCCATTTTGGATCTGGACCACAAAAGAGGACGGTAATAAAATTGTAAGAACTTTGGGATTTTCTTTCGAATTATTATATTTGCCCATCGTGGACGTCGTCGGTTTTGTAGTACTTGTCATTGCTGGATTTCGTCGGACAGGTGTCGTTGTCTGAATTGATGAGATTAGATTAGATTGGTAAGGGAGGTGGTAAAATATATCCCAGATCACTGTGATCGCAAATGGCCAGAGTTTGTTAGAAAAACGGCTAAGTTGTTAGGTGAGCTGGCGGCGATGTTCACCGCTTCGAGGTAGATTTACCTAGGTAACGTTGACGTGTTTTAACTAAACCATTACAGTCACATATTATAGGTATGTGTTCTGCTGTTTAAACCAATATGCATATGTTGTTTTGTGCTATGCCCATGGTCATTAGGTATTTTCTCACACGCCAATGCCCTGCGAGGAAGTCTGACTTGTAGTAGTTGTTTCGTTTTTTTGTGGCAGTTGTTTAGCATAAAGTTTTTGACTTGCCTGTTTCTTTCGGCTTTCCTCCAGAAGTGTAGCTTTTTTTCTTCTACCCAAGCTTTAATGTAACCTTTTATGATTGTTGTTGGTAGCCCCAGAATGGTCTTGGCATCATGAATGAGATGTGGAGCCTTCTTTGACTTTTTCGTCTGCTTTTTCGTTGCCTTCATATCCACTATGTCCTGCCCCCCAAATCAGATGGACTTTGTTTGTCGTGGCCAGTAGTAGTATGAACTGTATGCATTCCCAGACCAGTTTAAATTTTTAATTGCAAGTAGGGCAGCTTTGCTATCAGAAAGAATGTAAATGTTTTTGTTTTCAAATTTCTATTTAGATTCTCCCCGATGCAGAGTTCTATTGCGTGAATTTCTGCCTGAAATACGGTGCTGCTTATATCCATACTGGCACATATGGATGTTTTTGTGCGAGGACCGTATACAAGGCTCCAACTCCTTCATTTGTTTTGGATCCATCTGTATACCATATGTACATATAAGTCCTCAGCAAATGTTGGTTTTTCCTATTTTGAGAATACAACCCTGAAGTTGTGCCGATGTTGTAGTGCGGTACAACTAGTTTGTAAGGCTTAGTTCCGTTAAAATTACATTTTAAATGATATTTCCAAACACTGAGTTTATTGCTGCCTAATGAGGTTCTTATTATTTTATCCTCTAGCATGCATTTTATCCATTTACATGTTGTATTGTCAACACCCATGTTCTGGATACCTCTATATATCCAGGAGAATTCGGTGTTATTAAATGCTCCTTCCATATCGAGGAAACAACCGACCGCTACCTCTTTATCTCTAAGAGATTTTTCAATTCTTCTAGTGAGATGTAGTAGACCGTATGTGGTAGATTTTCAAGGCTGGTAGGCATATTGATATTTGTGGAGGGGGTTCATTTGAAGTGCTTCGTCTCTGATATGCCTATCAATTATTTCTTCCATTGTTTAAGGGAAAAGGAAGTGAGGGTGATAGATCTATACGATTTAGGTAGCTCAGACGGTCGACGTCCTACCTTAGGTATGTAATTTATCGTCACCTGGTCCCATTTCTGTGGTAGGCAACCCCACGCATAGTTGGCCCTGAATAGGTTTATTAGTATAGGTAGAAGTTGTGGGATGCCTTTTTGTAGTTAAGCTTGAAATATTCCATCTTCAGGGTGGAAGGGAGTTGATTGCAAAATGTTATTTTACCTTCTTGAAAAATTTCCTTTGCTCTGTTCCAGACCTCCCTGAGTGGCCTGTTTATCTTTCTCTGGGAAGTGTTTTCTTGGGCTTCTGGAATGATAATGGATTCCGGGAAGTGGGTTTTGGCTAAGAGCTGGAGCGTCTGTAGCCCGTTTTAGGCATATGTGCCATTTGGTTTCTTCATTGAACCAATAGGATTAGTCTGCTGTTTAGAGAGAATTTTGTGAGTGCGGGCACAACTCCTAGTGTCATCAATTGTATGACAGAAGTTTTTCCACGATTCTCTCTTGGCTCTTCTAATTTCTTGAACATGGTGGGTGTGTCCCTGTATACCTCAACATTAAGTTTAGCCCGGTTGAAGAGCTTTCTTGTCGATTCCAGCATGGTGAAAGGCAGTTGTAATTGCCATATTGAGATTTTCATTTGTTAGGTCAAAATTATCTACATCTCTGATGTTTGTGTTACATCTACCCAAGTTATCCAGGAGTTGTTGACAGTATACGTCCCAGTGTGTGGATTTGGGTTGTCTGTATCTTTCAGAGATGGTAGTACCTAAAAATAGGATACGGCGATGGTCCGACATCGTGGATTAATGTTCCTAATAATGTTTTTTATAAAGATTCTGGAATTGGAAAGAGTATTGTATTATTACTAGTAAGGATACATGCTCTGTGTTTTCCAGGGTAAGTGGGATCATATAACAACTAAATTGAGAGTCCCTTTATATTGTCTTTAAGCACATATGGTTAACGGCGACATGTAGGTGATCCTTGTTAAGTCTTTGGCTGAGGATTGCCGAGGCAGCCTTAGCATTCTGTAGATTAATTTGGATACAACTTCGCCCCATGTTGGTTACTACTTGATTGTACTGGCAGAGTTGCCAGTATTTGAAGGCAGCTCAGGAGTAGGGATAGCGTCTGATGGCCTGGATATAGAGATTGTGTATTCTGATGTTCCAGCATAAGAGATTTTGTCTATATCCATAGAGCTGTCTGTGCCGGTCTTTGTTGCAGGCTGGCATTCTGCTTGGGCATTTTGCGCTCCAGATGGTTTCCTAATTTTTGCATCAAGCAGTTTATGTTGCATGCTCATTCGAGATACAAGTGTTATGTTCTTCGAAGTGATTGTGTGCTTATCTGCTTGTAACACCCATTGATACCGATCTGTATCTGCAAGAAGTAAAGAAATGGCTTGCATTTATGTTCGATCAAGTATTTCTTACACTTTTCATCGATGGGGAGGGAGGTAACGCAGGTATCTATACAATTTGGGGATTTCATTTCCCTGAATTGTGCGGAGTTTTGCTTCTGGCCATGGCTTTATATTCTTAAGCGACTGTCGAAGAACGGCCTTAAAAAATACAACACGAACAGTGTTTGTAACAAACGCCACCTAGAAATTGGATAACCTAAAACTGTATGGCTGTCCCTTGCTCGCCGTAGCTTGCACTCTTCACAGTTTTTCGCGGTATGACAAACGGTTTTTTTTCGAAGTCCAACCTTTGAAGTGAGCGATTGTGGAAGTACAAACTGCGGTGAGTAACGGAAATATTTCAAATCTTTAAATAATGTATGTATTCTTCTTAAGAAATAAAATATTCACATAATAGGAGCAAGTGTGTTTTATTAAACTCCAACGCCACAATCGGCTTCCAAAGGACACCGTCGACATGAGTCAGTCTTTTGTCTCTGTGTCGTGGCAAGTGATGGATAGCCAGCCGTCCCTTCGGCTGATGAACAGAACATGCCACAAATTTGAGTGGACAGTTGTTATTGGCTTTGTCCACCTCAGTCAGTAAGCATTTATTAACTTGCTGAATTTGTTGCGTAGACGGGGATTCCTTCGGATGCATATCGTGCATTATTGCGACCTTTCATTGTGTTAAAGCGCCCTTATAGGACAATCTTGATGTTGAAGGTCCTGCACTTTTGAAGCTTGTCAAGGGTTTGTTTGGATTCCTGCTCTTACTAACATCTTCACTAGGTCCTTTATTGGTGCCTGGGCGAGCCTTAGTTTGAGATTCGTCTTTCCCACCTTTCCTCGGTGTAGTTTGTTTTATTGGGTCCCCTTTTGTCTTGGCCCCATCTGTGTTTTTTCGTTGCTCTGAACGGGGTCTATGCTTTTTGGACTGTCGATTCCTTGGGGAGTTGTCAGCAGATCGTCATCTTTTGGAGGTGCAGGGTTTTTCGCTAGCTGTAGCCTCGCTCTGTGCTTTTATAAGCATGATCTCTTCCTGCGTTGATTTACTTACTTTCTCCGGTGTCATGTCATTCTTGATCAAATTTCAATTCGTCTTTGTTGAGATCCGGTAAAATAGAAGCGCTTCTCCTTGGTGCTTTCTAGCTTCTTGTGCCTTTCCAATTTTGCATGCATTGAGCTATTCTTCCAACAATATGGGTCTGTTGTTTGGTGGCTTGACTGGAGAAGAGATAGTATCTTCAGTCTCCGTCCCTGTATGTTCTACAGGTGAACGGAATAAAGATTCTTTATCTGAATCCATTACTACTCGTATGTTTTTTTTTTTTTTTTTTACTTGGCTCATGCTTATCCCACGAGTAAAGTGAGCAAGATAAGTCCGCGCCCGCAGAGCTCCTATACGGGTGTAAGGCTATTTAGTACCAGAGGGCGCCCGGTATCTGGACTCACCCTTAGTTGCGGTGCTATTTATGGGTCCTCAGTCAGGTTGATAATTGCACAATACTGATAACACTGTAATCCAGCCCATGATTGAATTTTAGTTTTCGAGTGGCATTTAGCTCTACAACGGCAGTTTTGGCCACTCCCTTGGTCTAACCTCCTGTTTCTCTGCTCAAGCCACCCCACCGCGGCAAGGTGTTCAATCTTCGGGGGGTGTCTGAATTGAAAGTGGAGTCTAAGTAGATATAGTCTTTAACTACCTTAAAGTTTTATCTGTCGAGGGTGACTTTTCGACCGAGACGTCGGTGTTGGGTGTCCTTCTTACTTTATAGTATATACTTGATCTTGCCCTTGTTGACCGTTAAACTCATTGTTGCCGCTTCCATCCCAATAGTCTCCAAACCACCACTGATATTAAGCCGCTTTCTTCCGATTATGTTAACATCATCAGCGTATGAGAGTAATTGGCCTCCGTCTATTTAAAATCTTTTAAAAGATTGTGTCCATTATGTTTACGTATAATTCTTTCAAAATGATGTTTAATAAATTGTATGACAGCGCATTGCCTCGAATAAAAATGGCAGATAAGATCCAGTATGCGGTGGTAAGAAAACTGATGCCTCTTTAGTTGACGAAATTCAAAGGGTCTTTTTTTTCTGAGAATCGAAAAACAATGCCGAGGTTCCATTCATCGGGCAAACTTTCGTCTGATAATATTTTAGAGATGACTTGGAGTTGGCAAATACAAGGTGACAAGGCGTCACCTTTCTCCAGCAACTTTTTTGAACTTACGCTTAAATATGGCAGAGAGAAAGCAAACGAACGAAAGGAAAAGGCGAAAGAACTTAAAAAAAAAGAAAAATAACAATTTATTATGATAGATATCTTTGTGATTTGCTGTTACGCTTTTGAAAGACAAAATCCAAGTGCACGAGAGTATCACTCAGCAACAAACATCTACCAACAACCCACGCACATTTACAAATGTTTTGGTTGCTCTCAACAACAGAGAGTGAAAGGGATTATGACGAGATCCTTCTACCGATTGCATGAGTGGGCTGATGAGCGCCGCTGTGTGATCTCTAACTAAACTCAACTGCAATTCGAATTTGATGTATGAACAATGGATCACAATATATTCTTAGGTATATTTTAAATAAGATTATTTTCAACATAACGTGATAAAAAACATATTCTCAAACAATGGCTATCTTCACTTCAAACTGGGCGGGTGGACGGAATTGTTGGTCCACATCGTCCAGGTTAAAAGGTTAAGGGGCTTGTGTCCATGGCATGTTTTTGTTGGGTCAAACTTCTATATCTCATTCATGGAGTAGTATCAATTTTCTAAACCGCGCGCTTCGCATGCTCCTTCTTTTTCAGTGAAAAAGTTGCATTTGTATTGGACATCGTTTATTAGTACCTCGTGCTTTAAAAAAAAACCTAAAAAAGTAATTAATCAACTTAATTTCATCTTATTTTTTCTTACCGACTTTATAAGAGTGCTAAGAATACAACTTAAACTATATCTTTCGGCGTATGCACTTGGTGAAAGCACATTCTCTATTTTTTGCTCTTATTTTTATTTATATTTATCTGAACCTATATATATTAATCAATTAAACTTTGTTTGCCGGCCATGGTTTAATATTAAAGCATACCGCCTTTGCGTCTTCATGACACTACTTTGAATTGGATGAAAACGACGAAAGAGCTTCCTCTCTTTTATCAAGCACCCAAATTCTTCATGCTGCCAAACAACAGCTCTTAAATAGCTCCTTGCTACCGCCATACGGAACCGGAGACTCTCCGCACTGCCGTCTGCAACGTTTCTGTCAGAATTGAATTGCCTGTCTGCTGCAGTTCAAGCAACGTGGAAGATTAGAGGCACCGCTAATTTGTTCTCTCGTGATATTGATAATTAGGGAAATAGTCCCCGGAAATCAGGGTGTTTCTTCGAGGCCATTTCTCTAGCAATGTGCCTTCGAGTCATCAAAATGACGAAATTATCCATTCTTATTAAGTTCGCCGTGATGTGCAAGACCTCGTTAAGGTAATAACTTACGTACCACGACTTGACGTTATGTACAAGCGAAGACATATCTCAAGACAAGCCCTATCAAACACCCGAATCTTTTTCATTAAGCTTGCTCTCACATTGCACCACACGGGACTTCCAAATACAAACTTATCCTGGGTTAGAGCCATGCAACAAATTACTCGCCTTCGCATCGAGTTGCCTGCTAACAGTCTCTTTGTAGGAGCTCTAGCCAGAGCAACATCTATGAGTTTATCAAAATACAGATATTGATATAGTCAGATCCCAAAGAATCTAACTATATTATTTTTCTTTTCTCAAAAAACTTAAAACTCAAGGAGTATGAATACATTTATAATGTCTCAGCATCTGTTAAGTTTTTTTTTTTTAAAAAAATTCGAAAGATAGAGAAGAAAGATATTTGAACTCAGTGGTTATTTGTTCTATGGGTGGAATGCAACATTTAATGGGAACACTAAATTGTTGGGGGGAGCTGGCTTGTTGCTGTATTAAAGTCAATTACATATCTTACTGGACTTTAGTGATTGAAAAAATGTAAGTCTCTCGAGCACGGCTGGGATCGGAGCACCAAACCTTCCGATTTGGAAGCCACTTGAGCCCCGGCCACTGACTATTTCGACTAGCAAATGTCTACCCGTGTTTTACCACGATCGAAAACTTTGCATTAAAATCGCCTAGGACAATTTTAATGTCATAGCTAGAGCATTGTCCGCACGTCTTATTCAAGAGCTCGTTGAAGCTATCTTTGGTGTCTTAATTTTTCTCCTCTGTGGGAGCGTGCGCTCATATAAGGCTAGTGTTGGCCAAATTAGGCCTATTTGCTATGCATTGCTATGAGGCACTTGTTCACATGCCGGAATCTCAGCACTTCTTGTCTAAGTCTGTCTCCAACAACAGATCCGCATCCAAATATTTGCTGCTATTGCCATCAATAACAACCGCCACAATACTCGTATTGTAGTTCGCTAATCCTCTCTAATACTTCTTACTTCATACTTAACCATACAAAAATCCACCTCAGCGGTCGATTCGTTGGACCCAATTTTCAACGACTCGGCCACAAATTTCGGCCGAAACGGTCGCTATTTCGCGTTCAATGTTGGCTCTGAAATCTTCCAACGTCGTCGGCTTGTTGGCATAAACCAATGACTTAACATAGCCCCACAACAAATTGTCAAGCGGCGTTAAATCGCACGAACGAGGCCGGCCAATTTCTTGAGATAACGCGCTCACCATACTAACTCTTCAATAAATCGATTGTAACGTGTGCTGTATGGCTTGTGGCACCATCCTGTTGAAACCACATGTCGTCCAAATCCATATTTTCCATTCGGGCCAAAAATAATCGGTGATCATGGCGTGATTACGCTGACCAAGCACAGTCGTCGATGAAAAAATATGGCCCAATATCGCCGCCGGCATGCAAACCGCATCCTACTCATGACAAGTTTTTCATTTGTGTAATTGGAACTCAGTCAGAAGAATCTGCGTGTGAAGGCATAACACTGGCATGTAGATTTGGCTGTTGTAGAGTTTCAAGCACAAAACAACCGTTAAAATTTACAACCGAATCATTCCGAGTGAAGGAAAAACTCTCCGTCCTATTCGGACTCCCACCCCTGAGAGTCAATATCGAAACCAAACACACCTGAGTTTCATATCTTTCCGCCCGCGCACAGAAAGACACTGTTGAAGAGTTCAAGAATTCTCTAGAACCGAAATTCGAAATAATCGATTAAAAATTAAACATGAATGGGACAAAACTCATGAAACTGAGAATCTTGCTAAAGAACTAGAGAGAGTGAAAAAAAAGAAGGCACGAGAAAATTTTACAGAATACAATAAAAGGAAAGAGATGCAACAGCCTGCTGTTGATGGCCAAACATCGTGGTCAATTTACTGAAGATAATTTGAAGCAGGTTCCATGACCAACAACTGGGATGACGAGGAAAAGTCGTTTTCGCTAACGCTGGCACTGAGAGGTACAACTGCGAAATTGCTGCAAACCATCTCAGAAGATAAGCAACGCAACTATGGCGCTTTGGTTAAGGCGGTAGAAATGCGCTCCGGTGATGACCATATGCAGCAAGTATACAGAGTCCAACTGCGCAGCAGAGTCCAGAAGAGGGGAGAAACACTTCAGCAGTTGCAGGTCGATATCGAACGTTTACTGGACCTGTAACAAAATAGAACATCCAGGGCTTCACTTAAACAGCGTAGTTGTCCATAATGTGCTGATAAGAAGTGTAACGAAGACGCATCTGGCAGTGATATTATTATCAAGTAAACAGGCAGGAAAACGTGTCAAGACCAACTTCCAGGGGCAGAAGTTGGTTTTTGGAATTGACGCCCCAGGATCAAAATCCAAGTCGCCCAAGCAAAACGAAGTAACAAGATTCCACATTGGTCAGAATACTGTACTTAAGTACAGGAATGTTGGCATTCCGATGGTGTACGGGAATGAGACCGCCGCATGCTTTAGGACAGTAGTCTCCAAGGACGAGATCTTACCACCTTCTGCAGAGACGCTTATTTGGGCGGAGCTGGGTGTGATCTTGGGAGTCATCGCTTTTATTTGATTGAGTCGGACTCTAAAAATTATTATCAGAATTACGTCGTGGGATAGATGCTCGTTGAGCCGAAAGGCAAAATTGTTCCAGTAAGAATCTTGAATGTGGGAAATAAAGCCAAGACAATCGATCGGAGCGTGCGTACCGATAACTGCTGTCACCAAGTTGTCGAAGGAAAATGCTGCTATATCTTTGCCATCAAGTAGCACAGCCGAGTTGAAAAAAACTTTACTCAGGCAAACCGAGCTGAATCAGGAGCAACGAGCATATCAGATAAACTAATCAACGATTTCGCAGATGTACTTGCCTCGCAGGACGGAGAATATGGCAGCACACATTTGGCACAACACCGAATAAACACTGGAGACGCAAGACCAATACGTCAGCCTCCTAGGCGTTTACCATTAGCTAAGCAGACAGAGGTTGCAGAAATGGTTTCCAGTATGGAAAAGGAAGGCTGACCGAAAGCTCTAAGAGTCCGTTGGCATCACCGGCTGTACTGGTCAAGAAAACTGACGGCACCAATAGATTCTGCGTCGATCACCGCCAGCTAAATAATGTCACCAGGAAGGATAGCTACCCCTTGCCAAGGATTGACGACACACTGGACACACTGTCAGGAGCGCAATGGTTCTCCACACTTGATCTGAAGAGTGGCTACTGGCAAGTTCAGATCCATCCGGAGGACCGTGAGAAGACAGCCATTGTGGATGCAGATGCCAGTAACGTTGGAATCGGAGCTGTCCTTTCGCAGATGCATGACGGGCAAGAGAACGTAGTTTCCTACTTTAGTAAGGTGCTCTCTGAGCCGGAAAGGAACTACTGCGTGACCAGGTGGCAACTTCTTGCTTTGGTCTTGGCAACAAAGCATTTCCATAAGTACCTGTACGGACGAAAATTCATTCTTCGCATAGACCATGCATCTCTGAAGTGATTGCTGCAATTTAAAAATCGTGAAGGACAAGTCGCAAGGTGGATTGAACGACTCCAGATGTACGACTACGATATACAGCATCGAAAGGGAAGCTTTCACTCTAATGCGGACGCTCTGTCCCGGCGACCTTCAAATCTGATAGCAAACATTGCGCACGACAACGGCTACGAGCTGAGCCCACTGAGGGTTGGAATGAAAGTGAAATGAGAAACGCCCAAAGACAGGATCCGGATTTCTAGAAAATACTCGCGGAAAAAATATGAAGAAAAACCAGATTGGCAGGAAATATCCAATAAAAGTCCCGAACTAAAGGCATACTGGGCACAGTGGGACTCGCTTCAAGTTCAAGATGGTGTTTTGAGTCGAAGGTGGGAAAGCTTGGATGGAAAAACGTTTTTGAAGCAGCTCGTTGTGCCAAGGTCGAGTGTCAGTGACGTGATAAGGGAATTGCACGATGGGCCACTTGGGAGTGAATGAGACGTTAGAAAATTTGCGAGAACGTTTTTATTGGGTGCACGTCAAGGACGATGTGGAAAATTGGTGCAGAAATTGTGTCACCTGCGCCGCCAGTAAAGGCCCGAGGGTTAAAACTCACGGCAGAATGCGCCAATACAGCGTCGGAGCACCATTCGGGAGAATCGCAGTTGACATCGCAGGACCGTTTTCTGAAACCAATAATGCAAATCACTACATTCTTGTTGTTATGGACTACTTCAGTAAGTGGCCTAAGGCTTTTGCTATCCCTAACCAGGAAGCCAAAACCGTGATTGAGCAGATCGTTTACAAATGGGAGAGCAGATTCGATGATATTGCACTCGAATCAAGGGCGTAACTTCGAGTCCAAGATTTTCCAAGTGGTTGTGCGACCTACTAGGAATTACAAAGATGAGAACAACACCGCTCCACCCACAATCGAACGGGATAGTAGAACGTTTCAACAGCACCTTGAATGAACACTGATCAAAGGTCGTTGGCGACATGCAATGCGATTGGGATAGGCAGATTCCAATGTTTCTATTAGCCTATCGGAGTGAAGTACACAACGCCACAGGTAACACTCCATCGGAAATCCTTTTCGGTCGAACAGTCCGGTTACCTAGTGAATTGATGTTTGGATCAGAACAGACCGACGCAGACTTCAGACAGATTATTAGGGACGTGTACCAAAGAACCAGGGATAAGATCAAGATAGGCAGTGACCGCATGAAAATGAAATATGATGTCAATGCGACCACAATGGGATTCTAGGAAGGAGGTCTATGGTGGCTATATAACCCTCATAGACGAAAAGGGGTATCACCCAAATTACAGCAAACTGGGAAGGACCCTATAAAGTGCTTAAACGCATCAATGATGTTGTCTATCGCAGTGTTGGAGAGTTTATTATTTCCTCTGTTTCAAACCAGAAGTTACGAGAAAGAACTAGAACCCGACAAATGTGGGGGTGAGATGAGAAAGCGCGTACGACAAGTTGATATTTGGAAAGCGATAGAGAAGTATCTAATACTTAGTAGTGAAAGGATAAGAGATTTGAATTGTGAAATAGTAGTGTAATCGGTTGTCAATTAATTGAAAGTTGTTTTTTTTAAATAATAATAAATAGTGTGTTTTGAAAGAGAACAACGTTTTATCATTTCGAACCTTAGCCGAAATATTTAATTGGTGTCAGAAATGGGATAAAACTTATTCTAAGTGCTGTGAAAAAAAAATATGTTCCGTACATTGCTACAGATTAGTATACCACAGCTGAAAATTGAGCTAGGGAAGCGGAATCTTTCCACAGATGTAGGAAAAAGTGATTTGATTCTGCGGCTAAAAAAAGCGGTCGAAGAAGAAGGTAAAGACCAGAAATCCATTTCGTTCGACGTAGAAGAAGAACATGTGGGCACAGGAGTTGACATGTCTGCTATGATGGAATTGCTCCTTGGATTGAATTCTTAGTTTGAAGAACAGAAGACTTCTTTAGAAGAACAAAGGAGAAGTATGGATTATAAGTTTGAAGAAGAGAAGAAATCATTAAAAGAACAAAGGAGAAGTATGGATTCTAAGTTTGAAGAGTAGAAGAATTCTTTAGAAGAACAGAAGAATTCTCTAGAAGAACAGAAGATCTATTGTTGCCGCGTAGAAAGACACTGTTGAAGAGTCCAAGAATTATCTAGAAGCGAAATTCGAAATAATCGATCAGAAATTTATTGTGCACGAGGTAAAACTCGCAAAGGTTGGAACCGAATTCCAGGGACAGCTCGTGAAAGTCGAGGAACAGTTCGAGAAGGTTGAAAAAATATTGAGAATCTTGCTAAAGAGCTCGAGAGAGTGAAGAAACAGAAGGCCCGAGAAATTTCTACAGACTGCGCTAGAAGGAAAGAGATGCAACCGCCTGTTTTCGATGGCCAAACATCGTGGCCAATATATAGAAGACAATTTGAAGCAGCTGCCATGACCAACAATTGGGACGACAATGAAAAGTCGATTGCGCTAAAGCTGGCATTGAGAGGTACAGCTGCGGAATTGCTGCAAACCATCTCAGAAGATGAACAACTCAACTACGACGCTTTGGTTAAAGCCATAGAAATGCGCTTCGGAGATGACCATATGCAGTAAGTATACAGAGTCCCACTGCGCAGCAGAGTCCAGAAGAGGGGAGAAACACTTCAGCAGTTGCATGCCGAT
This sequence comes from Volucella inflata, assembly GCA_928272305.1. Lineage (NCBI taxonomy): Eukaryota > Metazoa > Arthropoda > Insecta > Diptera > Syrphidae > Volucella > Volucella inflata. Next base: position 78,505,309 of record OV743716.1, on the reverse strand, counting down.
ATCGAACGGTTGGCGCATTTATCTTATCCTAATACCGAAGAAGACCTTATCAACGAAATAGCTGTAGAGACGTTCACCCAAGCTGTAAAACGAGCCCTCCCTGAGGCTCGTGCATTCGTCCTGACGAGGAAAGCTGCCGACGAAGCATCTCAAGGAATCCACCGCTTAAGAGAAGTGACAGCCGTGGAATGCTCATGCCAAAAAACAGACGTCGTGGAACGGAACAGTGCGCGTGCAGGACAAGTCCGTTGCTGGAACTGCGATGAAAAGGAAGTCTGCAGCGTGAGTGCCGGGCTCCACTTAAAGATTAATTGGTATGGTTAATTCCCGGCAAACTTTCCACCGTTGCCAAGAATCAAAAATAACCTTGGAATTTTCACTACCGATTCCAGGTGAGGGTTCCCGAAAACTCTAGTGAGCGCTTTAATGTTTCCACCGTTCTGAACGCACAAAGAAAAATAATTAACGGGTCGCGGGTCTCGTCTTTTCTCGAGATATTGCGCACGCGGGGCCAACCGAAGTCTCAAATTTGACAATAACAAAAAAGAAAGAAAGAAAATTTGCTTTTCGCAATTCAAACAAAAAAACTCACCCGAATTAAAAACTCTCTCTGACCCTCAACTATTGCCGGTCGTCACAAAAGTGAGTTCCAGGTCTTTTTTCCTTCCACAAACTCCCGCCAGGCTCTCACACGCGTTCTCACACTCACTCGCAGACACATTCATTTAGCTCTAGTGAACTTAACAACGGGGTTTCCAGGTACACGACTAGCAAACTTTGCGAGTATGTGCTCCCGTGTCCAACTAGGCCTCTCCCACATTCCAATTGTTTTCAATTGTACCCATTCTAAACTCCTCAGACACTGAGTTCTCTCCCGCTTCCAGTGATAACTGGGAACTCCACTGAGCGAGTTTATGAGAGCTTGTGGATCCTAGCTATTCCTAGCTATTGCCCTAGACATTGGAAGTCAATAGAAAATTGCGAGAAGCAATGTTTCTCTTATTGCTGATGCCCGGGTAATTTTTCCCCCATCGCATTAAACAAAATTGCAAATCAAAACAAACGCGAAGGAGAAAGAAAGTATGATCGAAGGTCGATGGAGTGTTGGGACGAAGGAGGGTATAATCCTAACCTGATTATATCCCGGTCTAGCCCTTCTCTAAACCGCCGCCCCGAACAAAGCTAAGTGTATGTGCCTCTGTGCTAATTTACCCCGTATCCCTACTTACTCCGATGGATCGGCGTTCAGATTTGGGGGGAATGGGGGACTGATCAATGGTGGGTCTTTCCTTATATAATTACTAATTTGTTTCTTTGTTCGTTTAGTATGTTTAGGTTGTGGGCTTCTGCCCTCCTGGTATTTTGTTGTGATTTTTGTTTTGTTATTATTGTATGGTTCATGTTTATGTTATTGTTGCGGTTTGTTGCTGTTATTGTTTTTAGTTGTTGTTATTATTTATAGTTGATATCATCTATGTTCATGTTTGTATATTCCCTCGTTGGAGGCTATCTCATTACTTGGCCGTCTGCCTACAGCCTCTGCTGTTCCCTTGGTGCTCCATCGGTGGGGTCCTGGCTTTATCGTCCCTTCACCCATCGAACCTGACTATGAGAGTTGATACGACGTTGGGATGTGTCTTACTATCTTGGCCGCGACTTCGCGATATGATGCCGGTAATCCTAAAGCCTTTGTTTTCATGGCTTTCGTTGGGGTGTAAGTTTCGAGGATCGCCTTCAACCACCCGTCATCATCGTGGTGGGGTGTCTGGCTAGAAAGGACAGTCCGTCCCCGCCCGTCGGTGACTTTCAGACGTCCTGTCTGATTCTGCCCGTTTCGAGTCTCCCGTCTAGCTTACGGGCTCCGGCAACGGTGATCTTGGGGGACCTCCTGTCCCAAACAAAACGAAGTAACAAGAGTCTTACAGTGGACAGTGGTGTATGGAGAGGTTATTCTTACGATCAGTCTGACAGGACGAACATTCACCGACGCATTCTAAGTGGCCGATATATATGACGAGTGCATCATTGAAGTTGACTTTATGAAGACGTATAATGTTGTGCTCGACATAGAAACGCAAGTACCTAACTACAGGAACGTTGAGATTACGATGATGTTTCGATACAGCATCGAAAGGGAACCATTTACTCTCCCGAACTAAAGGCATACTGGGCCCAATGGGACTCGCTTTAAGTTCAAGATGATGTCTTGAGGTGAAGGTGGGAAAGCTCGGATTGAAAGTCGCTTGTGATGCAGTTCGAGGTGCGAGAACGTTTTTATGGGGTGCATTTCAAGGTGCCCGTATACAACCATACAATGCTGAAGCACCCTTGGAGTGAATAGCAGGACCGTTTCCTGAAACTGAAAATGGAAATCGCTACATTCCTGTTATCATGGACTATTTCAATAAGTGGCCTGAAGTTTTTGCTATCCCTAACCAGGAAACTAAAACTGTGATTCGAGTCCAAAATATTCTAAGGAGTGTGTAAACTTGGGATTAAAGAGACGAGAACAACGCCGCTTCATCCACAATCGGACGTAATGGTAGAACGCTTCAACAGAACTTTGAATGAATACTTTTTAAAGATCGTTGGCGACAAGCAATGCAATTGGGATAGGCAGATTTCCACGTTCCTTTTAGCCTATCGGAGTACAGTATACAGCACCACATTTCACACTCCATAGAAAATCCTTTTCGGTCGAACAGTCCGGTTACCTAGTGATTATTGGGGACGTGCGCTAAAGAACAAGGGATAAGATCAAGATAGCCAGTGACCGAATGAAGACGAGTTATGATGTCAAGACTACCACAACTTGATTCCAACAAGGAGGAGGCGAGAAAGAACTAGGATCCAACAAAAGTGGTATAAATACAGGATGAGAAACAGCGGACGAGGAGTTCATTTTCGGAAAGCGGAAGAAATCTAATTACGACATATAGTAAATCATAAGACATTTGAAATCTGACATAGTACTTAAATCTATTTTGAATTAAAGGAAGTTTTTTAAATAATAATAAATGAAGTTTTTTGGAACGGAAAAAAGTTTTATCATTTCGAACCCCAGCCGAAATATTACTATACGATACACTTAAAATGTATTGGGATACATTTTGTGCTGGTATTTTCATTTATAAAATGATTAGAACTAGGAATTGGACAGCTGTTCAATCGGCAACGAATCCAGACTTAATATGCATTTCATTAGTAGAAAATCTAAAACTATAGGTAATTTATGCGGGTAATGAAATAAATTCAAGGGTAATGATTGCTGAACGTCATCAAAGGAAGAATGCTGTGTGGATGAAAATAGAATCCGCAGAAAAATGTAAGAAAAGAGATGCATTCTTCCGGATATGGAAAAGGAATAGAAATAACTCAACATTTAACTCCGAATACAAGAAGATACGTAATCAATAATAATTCAATAAAATTCTGCCAAAACCCAATAAAACAAAATTTAAGCTATCAAAAAATGATATTTAAAAAACATGGACTTAAATAAACGAGGTATAAGGATGTAGAGGCCTTCTTTATATAACATAATTGTCTTCTTGAAATGTTTAAAACTAGTTTTGTACCTGTACTAGTTTAGAAGTTATAGCGTTTAAAGTGGTTACACCTCCAAATTGGATGTCACCCACTTTGATGGGCTGTAATTCGAAATGGAGTGACAACAGACCCCTCCTGCCATACAATTATTTGTTCGGCAGAACTTCAGGAACATGCCCTTAAAGGATAATACTGCTAAACTGGAACACCCTGTACATTGATGTTATTGTTTTTCATGTTGTTCTTGTTTTATGTCTATGTATGTTATTTTTGTTGTTTGTCGTTGTTGTTTGTTTATATGTTCCCCCGTTGGAACACTAAGTATAACACGTTTTTATACTTGACCCAATTAGTCTTCCTAGGATTTCTTTGAAAACTACATACCCTGTTCTGAAAGTTCAACTTGAAGTTTATACATCGGTGATCTGACATCTAACATCTCCTGCTTACGAGTATTTTTCACTACAAATATGGATGAATTCTCTCTAATACAAATATTGAGGTTGGGCTAGAAATGTAAGAAACAAAGAAATCAGTAACAAATTGACGACCACTGGAGGAAGCCGTAAAGAACATGGGACTACATGAAAAAAAAGTCTACTGATGACGTTGTAAGAATTTTGGACAAAATATTACTCCATGAATTTGTTCGAAAACAGCCTCATGCGTCTGCTTACGGTTGAGGTGACCTCGAATCAAAAACTCTCCACCTAACCTAAACAGTTTTCTTAAATCGGACTTTAATCCTTATCTTTTATTACTTTGGAATGTTTCATAAAAGGATTACGTAGAAACAATTTTTACTGCATTTCCATTTCTTGCCTTAACTACTACACCTAGATTCCCAAAATATTGTGTTTGTACAGGATTCAGGAGATGGGGTTGAATTGATCCTTTGTTTAAGGATGCTACACCACCAATGTTTAAAAAGATGTGTACACTTCGTACTTGGTATAAGAACTGGCCACTTTATTTAATTTCTTATCTCTATGTATACTTAGAACTATTAAAGTAAGCAATCAGCAAGCTGCTTTTTTCTAACAAAATATGAATTGTTAGCAAATTTTCAGATCAATAAATTATTCCAGTTAGCAAACCAATATTGAAATTGTTTATTGGGAAAAATGTCGTGAATTATCGTAAACAAAGTGCGAATTGTTCGCAACTTTTCAGTTCAATAAATTATCCAGTAAGCAATTATTAAATACAATAGAAGTTGCTTATTCACATCCGGCGGAAAAAGTGCATATGTTTGATTATCGAAGGAATTATATATCTAAACTGCGTCTGCGTTTATGTGGGGTACAGTATCGAGATGATAACTGACAGTAGGAATCTCTGACCCTCGCCTTGGGCGGAGTTTACAGACGTAGATGATTGAAAATTGAGCAAGGATGGTGCAAATAGCTTCTAAGTACCAGTACTGATGTTCTTAGGAGGCCGAGTGTTCCAGTGTAGCTGAGAATCTTGCCCTGAGTATGCCAAGGCGATAATCCTCTGTGGGCTATTCGCTTATGTCGATTTTGGAAGGGGACTTATAGTCTTCTTTTGAGAAATTGTTGGTATCAGCTTGCTGTTCAAGCAGGGTGTGAAAGTTCACGTACACAGCCTTAGATTCTAGGTCATTGATGTCTGCAATGAGGCGGGATGCTGCTAATACCTTTTTTATTTTATTCTCTAATCTTAAGGTTTGATGCTATAGCTGCCAATTTTCTACTGCTACTGCCGGTAGTCATAAGTATTTGGGGACCATTTTCGACAGTAACTCTTAGAACTATAGGCCCAATAGAACGTTTGGTCCGTTCATTGAGGTAGCTTGCAGTGATTCCTCCGTAACTGTCATGGGCTCGCGTCTAATAGTTTTTTTTAGGGAACGGCAGTGTTTGAGTGGCTGCTGTTCTAATGTTGTTGGCAGTAATCCTAGAATTCCTTAACATGATTGTCAGTGGTATTCAGATCGGCAATAAACGTCAGAGACGTTTCGATCGAGAACTTCAAGTCGGAGTATTTGATGAAAGCGTCTCCTGATCGGTGAATATGTATACCTGGAGTGAGTGTTTGGAATTTAAAGGCTTTTGTTGTTTGGATAGTGAGGGCCAGCCAACATAAAAGTACGCGAGTTCATAGTGACGTGGTGGGAGCATGCTGCCGACTGCTTGGGCGTTCGGCAGGTTCTTCCTGGTTATCTTCTGTGAAAAGAGGGATCAAACGATTAACTGTGCGTTGCACGACCTCCCGTTTGGTTGTCTTTAAATCGGCTCTCCGAACCTCTCCCTTATTTTCAAGACAGTATTCAATAATAAGACTCATTTTCCAATCGGCAGGAGTAATACTTAGTTTTTGTAGTAGTACCAGATGCCCATGCCGAATGTTCGAGCTGAGAATCTCCATTTTCTTCTCTTCTGCAGTTGGTGGAGGTACTCCTGGTGGAAACATACCCAGAATTGTTATTAAACTTGTTGCTCTTGTATCCACCGATTGGTGATAGGGATATAGATTAGATAAGTTAGTTAGTCAGATTAGACATTTTCTTCTTTAGATATTTTATAGACATAACGGCGGCATGCTATAGCCCACCGCAGTTATTCCTCAAGGGTGGATTACACTTCCATACAATCTCTTGGATCGCTAGTCTGTTCTTGTAGTTAATGCTGACCTTACTCCATTCTTGGTTAAACTTCTTTTTTGCTCCAATGAAATTGGTAATATTATCAGAGATTTGAGCAAATTTCTAAGTGAGCAGCTTTTGTACCTAATTATTGTGCTGGCTTAAATGCAGAAAGGACCGTACAAATTGACACCGATTTTGCTAAATGCCGGTGCTGGGGTGATTCGTTCCGTGGGCAGATCTGCCATAATCGGCTGATCAGTTTAGGCCTTTCAACGAATACATATGGGAAAACTCCGGATACATATCTTGACTCGTGATATTACAGCAGGAGTCAAGAATTCTTTCCTTATTAAGTGCTTCGGATGCTTACGACTTCCAGCAGGCTGGCAAGAGAAACCCGCTCTCCACACGAAGGATGTTGTCATACGGATCAAACATTGGAGTTAAAGATGTCAACCAGCTTCTCTTCGAAAATGTGTTGGATTTGTTGAAGTGGGCTATTTCGGGATTAAATGATAGATACTGCTGTAAGATTTTTGCCTATGCATTGGATATTTCTTCAGCGGAGAATGGGTGGAGCTCCTGTCCCACTGAAGACAATGAGCTGTTACTCATAGTAGAAGTTTAAAGCAGGAGAACCTCTAAATAAAGTCTTCTTCATCAACCATATTTCGATAACCGTCATGGTAATTTCCACATCTTTAAAAAGAGTGAGCTGAAACTGGTCATTAATTAACAAAGTTGAACCCTTAAACCAAAACTGACAGCTAGTCAGTTTTTTGGGAGTGAGTCGACGTCAAGCTGTGTCAGCAGGATTACTATAGATTTGCCGTAATGTATGTCCGCCGGACTGATGACTTTCCGAATTTTGGTAACTCTTCAGGTCACAAATTCGTTGTTGATCTCGTTGTTACCACTCACCCTACTTAGAAAGAACGCCTTAAAAATTGGCGTTAAATCAACCAGCAAAGTTAGGAACTTGAAATTTCGCATCATTACTCTTAGTGCTAAAGTTTATTTGTTGCCAAAGTTATTTTTTGCGACGCCCACTAAACGCCTACTTTTTTGAAAATAACGTTTTTTATCGCATGTAACATATGATTAAGCTTAATTAAGTGAAACACATTTTGCTAAATAAAGAACAAATAAGGTAATATTGTTATTTGTTATAAGCACAATTTTAATCGCAAATAATACACATATGCATATAATCATTTACAATTCTTCGCCACTTTCAATGATGTCATAACGACTTTATTTTGGGAAGGGTTAAATGGTGATCTGAGCAAATCTACGGCTTCTTTCGGGAAATGTTGCATTTTCTTTTTCGGAATCCTTTGTATACCGGTTAACACCGGTGACAACAGCAAATCTAGAATCAGATTTTAGCCTAGTTTCGGTGACAAGCACAATACCTATATTATTAGTATGTACGAGTAGTTAAACAACTAATACTTTGAACATTTTATTTGACATTGGTGTATAAAAAATACATTCAGAAACGTTAAGAAACGCTCAAACCATTCCACGGGGAAGTGCTTTCAGAGAATGTCAATAAGCTAGACGTGAAGACGAACCTTCCAGTGGCTACGCTTAGGGAATTTAGACAAGTTATAGATACGCTTAAGCCCAATAAAATCTACGGATATGACTTAATTACGGGAGAAATACTTAAGGCGCTACCGAAAAAAGGTTTGCTAGAGCTGCTCTATCTTATAAATGCCACCATAAGACTAAACAATGTACCGCATCAGTGGTAAGTTTCCGAAACCAAGTTCCAAAACCCGGTAAACTGCTAACTGAAGTCAAGTCATACAGACCAGTATCGCTCCTCCCGGTTATATCGAAGGTCTTCGAGCAAATCTAACTTAATCGTCTTAAATCGATTATTGACACAAATCACCTCTTTCCCGATTATCAATTTGGCTTCAAAAGCCAAAACTCTACTGGCGACTAAGTACTTCCAATAACCGATGTAATTGAACGAACAATCGAGCTGGTCTGTTCAAGCGCATTCCTTGACGTTTCGCAAGCCTTTGATAAGGTATGGTACGAGGGCCTGAAATATAAACTTCGACAAGTCCTTACCGAGTAATTGTTCCATATTTTAAGTTCACACCTAGATGACCGACTCTTCCCTGTTCAACACTGAAACGAATATTCAAATTATAAAACAATAAAGGCGGGGATGCCGCAAGAAAGTGTGCTTGGCCCTCTGCTATATTTGCTTTTTATCCGCGACATACCGCGAACGGACGACACCGTGCTAACCACATTTATTGATGGCACTGCCATTTTGGCAACAGCCAAAACCGTCGAAGAAGCAACTGCTGAGTTACAATTTGCTTGATCTCAGCCCTGGTGTCGTTGTCTGTATTTATAGCGGAGCCTAGGTAGACAAAGTGTGAAAAAGTTCAAGAATTGAAAATTTAATAGAAGAGTTTGCCATCCATTGTATGTTAGTTCCTTTATAACAACACAGTTGGCACAATTTGTCATGGTGTGGCAGTTTTTCTCACCGTGTCAAGAAATTTGGCAATTTCGGCTCTGAATCAAATAATTTATTTTTTTGTGGTAAGAACTCCAAGGGAAGATTATGAAAAATGGACCGATTGTTATTTCTGCAGTCACTAATTTTAAAACTTCTACATTCGAATAAAATATTGTTAAGAGTTATCCGATTTCTACTTCGAAGTTTGAAAAACTTCTCAACAGTGATGAAATCTCACTTGATCCAGTTTTGAGCTAATAAGGGGGTCATCGAACCAAAAAGGATATATACTCGTATATAATAGGTGGCATTTGTTCTTAAGCCTACTAGTAATACCAATGAAGCATCTTCATATCGCTCTTCTTATCCTTTTATTAACCCTTTCCTCGTTATACGAACTTATGCGTAACGAGTTTCACATTTTTACTGCATCGCTGCTGCTCCGCTTATGGGGTTGGGTAATGTCGCAGACCGGCGAACGCGTCTACATAATGCTCGGTCCTGGATCGCTTCAGTGGTAAGCCCCAGGCATTGTTGCGCATTTGCCATCTGAGAAATCGAGGAATTCTTTTTCCCACCTCGTTTTCTTACAGTTGGAGTGACCGTAGTTAATAGTGCCTTTTTAACCGGATTTTCCGCAGATCTTCTTTGAACGTGGCAATACCAGCTTATTCTATTCGCCTCAAGTTGTTCGGTTACCGTATTCTTTATATGTAGACTTCCTCTTATACGCATAGATCAAATGCAATCGCGTTGAGTGACTCCACTAGACATCCTTAACATTTTCATTTCCGCTGCCGTCATTTTATTTTTAAATGCTTCGTACATTGTCCAGTACTGTGAACCGTATATAAGAGCTGGTCTAACAACCGTGGTGTAGAGTTTCCCCTTTAATTTAAGTGGAAATTTTCGGTCGCAAAAGATTCCCGAATTTTCCCGCCATTTCATCCACCCCACACGTAAACCACAGACGTCGTCGTCACATTTCGCTTCCATGTTAACGATTGATCCTAAGTACTTAAAGATAGTGCTTTTTGGAAGAACTATTCCGTCTAACATTATATCCGGAACAGGTCGCAACGGATGCGCAAATGGGCACGTCAAATGCTCCGTCTTTGAACGACTTATTTTAAACCCGTTTCTCTCTAGCGCATTTCTCCATGAATCTAAGGCGTTCTGTAAATCTTCGACGTTAAGACTCTTTCGACGATTTTCATTGTGTGCGACATAAGCTTGATTGAACGGTAGTTGTTGCATTCTCGAGTATCGCCTTTTCCTTTGTATAATGGAACCAAGAAGCTACTTCTCCATTGATTCGGCATAGGTTGTCCACATTTTAATTTATTTAAAAGTTTCGATAGCCAAACGCTGCCGATCCCCTCCATCTTCGACCAAAACTCTGATGGAATGCTGTCTGGTCCCGCCGCTTTCCCGCGCTTCATTTTTCCAATTGCTATACTTATTTCTTCGATTGAAAAGTCCGAAACTTCCTCCTCGAATAGACCAGCTGTCGGCACGATATCACGTGGAAACTGTTTGTTAAGCAACTCCTTGCAGTATTCACGCCACCGGTCACAAATTTCCTTTTCATTTGTTAATAAGCGACCGTCTGCATTTTTTATGTATTCCGGTGAGGTTATTTCCATCGAATTTTTTCGCCTCTGTGCAGTGAGCTTAAAAATATTTGGCACTTTAGTATTGTACGACATTTGAACTTCTTGTATAGCTTGTCTTCTATCTGCCGATATTGAGGATATTTGTTCCAACTCCTGGTACAGGTTTTCCGCTTCTGCCGCTCGAGTTCGAGCCAGGACTTTCTTTGCGATCTTTTTAACTCGCTCGTATTCAAGAGCCAGTCGAGCTTTTTTAGTATTTTTTACATTCATTGGTAAAAAAAAGCATTGTTTCACATAGTTCCCCTTTCAAATTAAGCTCATTGCATAACCCGATGTCTTAACTATTTGAAATCATCAAAAAGTGTAGCGGGTTTTTGCTCGACTTTTTAATTAAGCCATTTTTCGCCATGGCTAACGAGACAAAAAATGCTTTGATAAAACTAAAATAATAAAAAATGTATGGTGATTGTTTGCTTTTGCAATATGAAAGTATATGTAAATAAGTATAAATAAACGTATATAGATCTATATATATATACATTTAATTAAATTTGTATAAGAAAATTCATATAGAAAACAAAATTTTTACAGATATGCATTTAAGCGGTCAATGATTTGCCGAATAGTTATGCGTTCTCTTTTAACATTAAATATGTGTTCTTGATTTTGTTATTAAATGTTTATTGTTAAAAGTATTTGTCTTCGTCTTCTATGCCATGTGGTATGTTTATATTTCATACATTCCAGTCTTAAGAACATATACACTTCCTTGAAATTTCATTTTCAAAATGTCTTTCCATGTAACTAAAAAGAAAACGTTTAAAGTCTGGATTTCAAAAACCAAAATGCGCATTGATGCGCTCCTATCGTTTGTTTTGAGTTTTTTTTAGCCATGTATAATTTTCAGAAGATGCAATACAATCACTCAAACAAAGTATAAAAAATCTTTGTCTATAGTTTAATCAACTGTGGTCTTAAGTTGTGGACATCTTGATTGCTTTAAATATGAAAGCGCTTCCTGGCTAGATGAACATTATTCTCTGCCACAGCAAACTTTATATGAAATTCCATCTTCGTCAAATTCAAAAAGTGTAGAAAAACATTTGATGATTGCTGCTACAACATTTAAAAGAAGAAGGTGCAGCATGAATATAGCCATGATCAACAGCATATGCAATTAATCTTAGAAAGAGTGGGAAAAGGGATACTGCTGCTGTGGTAAAAAAAAACTGTTGGAGAGTTCTCCACAGAGGGGTTAGTTTTTAAAAATAATATCTATTTGTAAAACTTTTATTGATTTACCTTTCATTCATTTTAAGGCTCAATTTTGAAAAAAATCTTTAGAAAAAGGCCCATCTTCTGAATCGAGCTTATCTGTTAATAAAGCCTTGGCACTTATTGTGGATGCTTTCAACTCACCAGTATGAAATTATACGAAAAAAAAAGAATCGAAGAAAAAATGTTATCCGGAAAAATGTGCTATAACAGAATCCAGTGCGGAATGCGATCTTCAAGCTTTAGTTGACCATAGTGTTAGGCGTTTATTTTTTTCGCAGAAAAGTGTGTTCATCTCGAAACACCTTAAAACTGGCTTGAAGAAATTGACATTGCTTTTAAATGGGGATGCGATGGAGCACAGTAAAGGTCTAATACACAAAAACCCAGTGACGGGGAATTCTATGAAGAGAACCTTTTTTAGCATATCGATGGTTCCTATTCAAATGTATTACAAATAGAAGATCAGAAGCAAATCGTTTGGAAAAATCACGCTCCTTCATCAACAAGATACTGTCGACCTATTAAGCTTTTATTTGCAAAGAAAACAATAGATTTGATAAAACACGAAGTTGATCAAGTTCTTCAACAAGTAAACTCTTTATCAACTGTTAAAATTTACGAATACGATTTTGAAGTTGCCGTTTAATCTGTATTTTTACTCTCAGTGGTAGATGGTAAGGTTTTTTTTAAACGTAACATCATCTTCTCAAACTTATTATATATGCGGAGCAAGGCCATCAGAGATGAATAATCCAAAAAGTATATCCCAAAAGTTTGAGAATCAATTTGAAAAGTCCTTTGGTTTATCTCCACTGCATTCTTGGATTAGATTTATAGAATATGTCGTTCACATAGCCTATAGGCTTGAAGTAAAAGTTTGGCAAGTGAAAAACCAAGAGCATAAGGACAACGTGAAAACCAGGAAGAAAATGATTCAAGAGAAATTTAGAAAAGAAACTGGGTTACTTGTCGACATACCTGCCCAACAAGCTGGTAACACAAACGATGCAAATACAACTAGATGGTTCTTTAGAGATTAAACTAAAACAACTGAAACTACAGACATCGACATAGAGCTTATAAGAGGGTTCCACATCGTTTTAGAAGCACTCTCTTCTGGGTTTCCTATCAAGCTTGATGCATTCGATGATTTTGTAACCAGATTAAGAACTCTGTACATTGAAAAATATTCCTGGAACTTTTCACGAGGAAAACGTCAAGAGAAGACACAATGGCAGATCTAATTCATAGACTGTTAATAACTTCGGACCCTTTTTTAGCTGGTTAAGAATGCATTCAAAAAAAAAAAAATAATAAGTTGCTTAGAACCTGAGGTCGTGGAACTGTTGAAGTTAATAATTTAAGAGTTAATAATAAACGAGGGGAGATAGACCCCCTCCTCATTTTGCTCGTTTAAAAGCAATCTATCGATGTAAGACATTTAAACGGTGATTTCAGGACTAATTTTCCAAGAACCTTGACCAAATAAAAAAAAAAAAATTATAACATTTCATATCATGGGTATTTAAAACTAAACTAAGGAAAAAAAAATACAGCGAAAATTCAAAGCACAACAGTTAATAATTTAATTCCGCTAGTGGTGCGATTTCCCCCACTGTGTGGCGTATGTACAAGTTAATTATATATTTTCTTGATGTCGCATTTTAAAAGAAAGAAAAAACAATAAAAATTCTTGATACAAAGCCGCACTGTGGTAATCCCACTTCTGATGATAATAAAAAAGATTTCCTACTAAAAAGATTTACTTTATATTAAGACAGCAGCTCTGTGGCGCATCACACCTTGTCGGCTCTCGAAGTTCAAAAGCAACTGCCCCTTAAGCAAACACAAATTGGGGTTTAGCACTACCTCTCCTTCCTTTGATTCTCTTTAATAAGTCACAGTCGTTCCGCTTATATATATATACTCGTATATACCTATATATACTCATATATATATTATACTCGTATATTATCACTAGCTAAAACAAATTCAAATATATTAATTAATAAGGCATGGGGGAAGAAAATTATGGAGAGAAAAAAAAGAAGACAGCAAAAGAAATAAGGGAATAATGACCATACAGTTAGAAAAGTGTGAATGTAGCACAAGAAAATACATAGACTACGAGAGTTCAAAACGAGCGAAAAGTTCATTTTTAAATTGCTTAGTTTCTGCAATTCTTTTTTTTTTTTGCCGGCAGTAGTCAATGAGTTCCAGGTGGCAACGATTAGTATAAGGCCTCGTAGAAGTAGCATCTTCCGACAGGTGCTGGTTCTTTAAGTAACGAGAATGAAACTCTGCAGCCGAACATTTTGCAGCACTGCTAATAAGCCCTACTTCACGCCATAAAACAGGATTAGTGTCGGAAAAACAAAACAAGACCTTATTCTCCGACATATTTGGAGCTCAGGCCGTCAAGGATTTCCAGGATTTAGTCAGAGTCTTGGAAAAGAGATGGTGGCTGACGAGCCACGGCAGCGCTCACATCCTGGAGCGGGTTACTGGCTTCGGTAGGACCCCTCGTCCTAGGGGCATTAAAAATGGAAATGGTCCTCCAGGTTGGGGGTCGTGCCGCCGGGGTAACTGCCCGGCCATTTAAAAAAAAACAAGAAGTTACGAAGCATCAACAAGCCTCAGATATGGACGGATCTACTGTTGACAACCCACGCAAACGATATAAGGACAATGAGCTTCGGATATGCACGTGGAATGTTAGATCCCTTAATAGACCACGTGCAGCCGAGTAACTGGCGGAGGCCCTAGACTGCAGCAAAGCAGACATAACCACAATTCAAGAAATGCGATGGGATAGGCCGGACAAAAAGAAGATGAAAAACTGCGACATCTACTACGGCAATTGCTATCGACGGCAAAAGCAGCGCTTATTTGGATGCGGGTTTGTTGTCGGAGGCAGCCTAAGACAAGAAGACCTGAGCTTCCGGCATGTGAGCGAGCGCCTCGTAGCAATCCGCATCAAGGCTAAATTCGCCAACATTAGCCTTATATGCGCGCATGCCCCCACAGAGGAGAAAGATGACGACACCGAGGATGCCTTCTATGAGCTCCTTAACAAGACCTACGAGCAATGCCCTAGCTATGACATGAAAATTGTCCTTGGTGATTTTAATGCAAAGCTAGGAAGGGAGGGTATCTTTGGTGGAACGATCGGAAAATATAGCCTGCACAACACCACATCCGATAACGGATTCAGGCTAATCGACCTTGCGGCGGAGAGAAACATTGTCGTAGCTAGCACACGGTTCTCACATCTCGACATACACAAGGGGACTTGGAAAACTCCTGATCAATCAACAATCAACCAGATTGATCACACTGCGATCGACGCAAGACACTCCTCCAGTGTTATGGATATCCGTACGTTATAAAGAGCCGACATCGACTCGGACCATTACCCTGATGTAGCCAAGGTACGGTTGCGGATATCCCAAACTACACCAAGACAAGCTAATGCTGTTAGGAAATTCGACGTCAGACGGCTACAATTGCAAGAGATCGCCAAGTCCTTTTCCGATCGAGTGTCTCTTAATCTCTTAAGAGGTGCAATGCCGCCAGCAACAAGCATCGAAGACCATTGGAGACACTGCCAAAACGCCATCAGAGATGCCGCTTCTGACGTGCTGGGTTTCACTCGTCCACCACAACGAAACCCCAGGTTCGATGACGAATGGCGGCAAGCACATGCAGCTAAGCAAAATGCACATAACGCGGCGCTGCTTAGAAAGACCAGAGCTGCCCATGAGCTCTATGAGCGGAAGAGGAGAGACGAACACCGGCTTCTCAGGAGAAAGAAGAAAGAGCATGAGAAGCGCACGGTCGAGGAAATTGAGAGATGCTACTCCAGGAATGAGGTTCGGAAGTTTTACCAAAAGGTAAAAATAACATGCCACGTAAACAAACCCCGAACTAAAGCCTGTAGAGATGAACAAGGGAACATCGTAGTAGAATCGCATTCGATGCTGAGGATTTGGAAAGATCATTTCTACCGACTGTATAACGGTCGACGAACCAGATACCGCTGTCAGGCAGAATCAACCTTTCAACCTGGACGATGATGACCAACAATTCCGTCCACCCGACCTAGATGAAGTGAAAATAGCTATATCGAAGCTTAAGTCCAACAAAGCTGCGGGAGCGGACGACCTGACTGCCGAGCTCTTCAAAGCGGCAGGCAATGACTTGATAAGGAGCATACACCAACTCATCTGTAAAATATGGTTGGACGAAAGTATGCCCGATGAATGGAACCTCAGTTTTGTTTGTCTGATTCTCAAGAAAGGAAACCCTCTGAACTAAGCCAACTACAGAGGCATCAGTCTCCTTAACGTCGCATATAAGATCTTATCTGCCGTATTGTGTGTCAACAACCTGATATGTCCACATCAGTGTGGCTTCAGGCCAGGAAAGTCCACCGTCGACCAAATATTCACACTACGGCAGCTCTTGGAGAAGACCCATGAGCTTCACCCTTGACAGATATAACTTTGAGGTAGTTAAGGACTTTATCTAACTAGACGCTGCTATAAATACAGACAACGCCACCAGCGCTGAGATCAAGCGAAGGATAACTCTTGCCAACCGCTGTTTCTTTGGGTTAAGAAGTCTGAAACTGGAGGCAGCCAGCCAGGGATCGAGCTGGCTGGAGAAGCTTGTTGACTGAGGCCCAGGTCCATCCCGGAATGTGGCGCCACTTACAGAAGAAGTCAATGAGTTCCAAAGCCTAGTGACATGAATAAAGAAGAGGTGTGACGAGTTCACATATTTGAAAGAAGGAGTCATGAGATATTAGGCTTGTGGCGAATAAACGAATTAAAGTTTTCATATAGATAGAAGGGTGGATGGTTTAGTATGATATTTTGAAGAAACATACAGCATATAAATTCCAAAACTGCTGAAAGAGCACCCTAAGACAAATTTATGAATTGAGATATGCGCTTTGATTTTCCAGGTACGTTTTGATCTCATCTTCGGAATTGAATCGGTTTTCGTCCTAATTGTTTTGGAGAGAGCGGAACAGATGTTAGTCAGAAGGTGCAATGTCTGAAGAGTACGGTAGGTGCTGCATAACTTCCTAACCAAATGAATTCAGTTTTGTTTTGTCAGCAAAGCTGTGTGTGGTCTGGCGTTGTCATGATGGGAAACTTCCTGTTCGCAAACTCTGGCCGTTTTTCTTCCACCTTCTCTGCGAAACTGTTGTATGGGTGATGTTAGCCGCTGAACGATCTCCCGAGAGATCAACGCTAACTCCAATCAAGATTTGATCGTCGTCTGTGGTGGGTAGACGTCCAGAGTGAACAACATCGGCTAGGTCTTTATTTCATGAATGAAAACATGTAAACCAAAGCTGACAAGTTTCAGCACTAAAGCTGAATCTCCATACATGCTGCAAATCTCCCGTTGCCCCTCTGTCGCTTCAACACCTTTTTTAATAACAAAAAAAGTGCCCAAGGCATCCGATAAAAACAGAGTACAAACTTAATTTAACCCAGGAAAGAGCAACGAAAAGTTCGTAACGGTATACATGATTTTCGGAAACGATAGATACTACTTCCAATTATGCAAAACCACTGAATACCCAGGAATTCCGTTCATTTTATTGCTGTCATTTTCATCTTCGAATTGCTTAAACCACATTTCTCCAACACAAACAATATCAACATCTAAATCAAGAAATATATGCCAAATATAATCAAGTTTCAATAAATTAAGGCTTCTACCGTTAAATTGGGATACCTTTAAATCTACTTTGCCATTGGCTAAATTGTTAATTAGCGTTTGCATCTCAACTTTATTTGACAGAGTTAGTACATCACTGACCATATATTTCTAAAATACCACAGTGAGTAATTCTATGCAGAAGAATCATGACCAAAGTAGGGCTTTTCGAATTTATTTTCCATTTAAAATATTAATGGCTATCGTGCATAAAATTCCCCCGAAATGAATCCCATTTTCGAAAAATAGGTTTCGGCAATGAATTTCGAACGAGGGAAAAAATTTCGCCGGGAAAAAATTGCTATCGTGAACAAAATTTTCATCGGAATTCCAACGCGATTTCCCCCGTAATTTTTCCTTCGTTTATTTGTTGGAGAAATTCAAAACAAAGGCAGCAATGTATAGATAAGAGATACATAAGTTTATAAAAGTTTTGTTGAGTTCCAATAGAGGTGATACGAGATTGATGTGCCCTTAAGTGCTATTTTAAAAGTAAAAACTTAAAATACAATCGAGAGTTGAACATGTATGTGCAATTTGCTTAAAGTTATTTTTTAAAAATACTACAATAAACATTGATTTATTTGAATAAAGGTCTAACTCAACCAATCAAAAGCAGTTGGAGATCATGATCAAGTTATTTGACGAAAATCGGGACATGGTTTCAGTACTACCAGGAGCAAAGAGGACTCAAGAAAGTTTTGGAAACTTCTAGAGAAGGAGCTGCTTTGGGCCTAAAATCAAATCACCAAAAGTGTATATCAAAAAAAATATATCGATCCATTGATCGGCAAAATTTGGTCTTATAGGAGACTAAACGCCACAACGTAGAAATGGAAAGGCTACGAAAATGGGAAATTGAGGCTACAATGGAATTTCAGGAGCGGCGTATACAGAAAGAAGTGGAAAAACTTCAAATAGTGAACGAGTTTTTATACGAGTAAGTATATGTTTATGTTTTAAAAAGAATTGATTTAATTTATGTTATTGAACAAATATTTTCAAAACTCTGTATTGACAACTGAAGAAAACCACGACTGAAAACTGCCAAAACATTCGAACATAAACTTCGAAAATAATTTGCAGATTCCGGGGGAAATAAGTTTCGATGGAAATTCACGATAGGAGGAATAATTTCCAGGGAACAAAAATATTCGGGTGGAATTTTTTTTCCCTCGGAATTGCCGATAGCCCTGATTGTAAATAAAAACATTTGAACTACAGATTTTTGGAACGTAGGCATGAAAATAAATGAATAACAAAAAACAACAAACAATTGATTCATTAATTCCCGTTAAATGTAATTAGTTTCTCTCGAGTTGATTGATACAAACTCGACAATATAATACAAATTTTGTATCACAAGATCTCCTGTTATTCTGTAACTATCGCCACTATTTCTTTATCGAACCATACCAATTGCTTATTATGTACATGACTACATCGCCTAGTTCGACAAATGTGATTTGGCTTTAAAAGTGCACAGGTCGATAATTCCGTCGAGATTCAGTCCACCATCGTCGTCGAAATGCGGATCTTCTAAATCATCAAAACATTCATTCTTAATCCTCAAGAGCATTCCCCGTCAGACTCCATAAGCTTTAACTGCAGGTGCTGGAAGAGAAGCGGACATTAAAAAAAAAAACATAACCGGATAATGATGACGACAATGATGTCGGCGCGCGAAGAAATGGCTTGAAAGCTGTCGAATTACTCAAGCATGTGCTGAGTCAAAAATAAAGTTTAGAGATGTCTTAAGGCAGTAGACATTACCATCGCTGCCAATTCATCCCAACATTTGAGATCAATGCCTTAAACTAATTCCTCTTTCTCCAGAATCACCACATCACAGTTTTGGTCCTAGTAATGCGACTAACCATTCCCCGCTGACTAGAAACTCATTCTCTTTCAGAAAAATTGCATAATTTAGTTGAAATGTGGATGAGTGACTGCTTTCGTTTCGAAATTCACCCTATTAACGGAGATTTGTTGATTCACTGAAGAAGAAGACATTGTTCGTATGCAGAAGGCAGCATACTTATGCGTTCTCAAAGTGATTTCTAAACTGAAAATGCTTTTTGGTAGACCAGAATCGAGAGTCCACCTCATCATTGGGCTATCGACATATCTGAGTAATCCTACATTAATTCAGGCTTAAATTTGGCTGCCTGCAACCAAACCTTTAGTGCTTATACGCTCCCCCAATTCAGCAATTGGCTTTATCAGGTAGCAGAATCTGCTAGCTGTGTAATTACCCCCAATACCTCTTTGGAAAGGAATAAACAGAAAAGGCGTCGTGCAAAAAGGAGAGAAAACGTCCAAAGCGAAGACCTCAAAGGAATGTTGGATGTGTGAAAAATTCCATCAACTGAACCATTTTTAAATGTGAGAAGAAGTTAGAAAGCTCAAACTTTGTAGGAAGAACATGAAAAACATGCACAATAGTGTAAGATAGATAAAACCTGTAGTAAAAATAACTACGTGCACATACATCATCGACAATAACATAATGATCAAAGAGATATTGATAAGGCTCAAAACAAGTTAGCATCTGTTTTTCTGACTACCGAATAGTTCCTGTTATGCTTTCTAGGAACAATACCGGCCTGAAAGCATTCGCATTTATACATCATGAGCCGATTTTCACATTTATCGAAGACTTTTATAGTTTTAATTATGTGTGGGGAAATGGGTTGAAAAATGCGATTTAAATCAAACACGTCTTTTCGGCTTCAAGGGTTACAGCAAAGAGAGCGTTCTTATCCTTTTCCGGAAATTACTTCCATATTTAACCTTACAAACTGTCATACATTTGTACTAAATAACATATTTACAATTCGCTACGTTACGTTTCCTTGTTACATTAGATTAAGTTTCAATTAATTTAGCTTAGTTTTAATATATATTACAATAATTATATAAATTAAAATATATATGTATTATTTATTTTATATTTATATTGACATAAAAGTTGTGTGTTGAGACAAAATCGTGTAAATTAATAATTTGAAACATTATATGTAGGTAACGAGGACGACGACAACGACGACAAACGAGCAACAAAGGGAGATAAAATGTGCGTAATTCGCCTAGTGCAATAGTTTGTTTTGATCTTTAAAGTGTTTTTATTTATTTATCTTGTCTGCTCCCCTTCCTTCGTGCAATTCGATTTTGTTTTGAATTGTGTACATCGGCGCGAGTACACAATCGTATCTACGTGCGTGTGTATATATTTATATGCATCGATTGTCTGTAATTGTTTCGCGAAAGTGATATTCGAGTGCAGTGTGTAGTGCAAAAAAAAAAAAAAAAAAAAAAAAGGAAAATGAGAGGAAAAAGGATAAAGTTCATTGTAATTATTTTCCCAAGTCGGTACAATTTTTGGTGTTGTTTTGTACGACAACTGTTCGTCGCGTACGCGTACGCAATTTTTTTGGCTGTGCAGTGCAATGCTGTGCGACGAAATTTTCGCGAACGGTTAGTGTTTTGATGATGGCCGAAGTAGCCTTCTTAGTGTGTGTGGTGTTTACATTTTCAAGTTAAGCCATGAATCCGCCTTCCTATCGAATTGTTGTTGCAATTCATCTTCAGTAACTTTTTTTTGACATATTCATTTTCTTATATTTTTTATTTACATATTTATTATTATTATTGACTTTATTTATGTAATTTATGTTAAGATTAGTTTAAGATAGATATTATTATTATTGAGTGTTTATAAATTTAAAAATGTTTTGTTTTTCTTTTTATAAAGTGTTGTGTTGTGTTTTAAGTGGACAACGTTGAGTGTTCAGTGAAAACTTCAAGTCCCGTCGGGGTTTTGGAGAATCAAAATTTGATTCCCCAATTCCTGTCGGCATTCTGGAATTTTGGAACTCTGCAACGTTGTTTGGTATGAATGCCTTGTCTTTGACATAGAGTGCAATGTCTGTATGTGTGCTGTGTTGCGTAAGGAATCTAGGATAAGTAATTATTATTAATTTGTATCATTATATTTTATTAATTTAATAAACTGTTTTTCAAAAAAAAGAAATGTCTTTAATTTTTCATGTGAGTTTATTTAAAGTGTTTGTTCTATAAATGTTGTGTTGTGTCGTTTAAATGTTGTGTTGTGTTGTTTAAAATTTTGTGTTGTGGAAAGAAATTTCATTATATTTTGTGTACATTTATTTAGAAAGAAATTTTCAATGGTTGATGGGGAGAAAACAGGGTGAAAATTATTTGTGTTGTGTTTTGTAGAAACACAGGAAGAATAAAAGAAAAATATGTCTTCTTCTTCTTATACTTTTATTAACCCTTTCCTCGCTATACGAACTTATGCGTAACGAGTTTCACATTTTTACTGCATCGCTGCTGCTTCGCTTATGGGGTTGGCTAATGTCGCAGACCGCAGAACGCGTCTACATAATGCTCGGTCCTGGATCGCTTCAGTGGATAGCCCCAGGCGTTGTTGCGCGTTTGCAATCTGAGAAATCTAGGAATTCTTTTTCCGACCTCGTTTTCTTACAGTAAGAAAAATATGTATATCGTTATTTTAGTGTTTGAAGGATGTTTTGTGTTCTTTGAGTATTTCTCATTTCCTTAGTGTTGCTTGGTAAACAGGAGATTTTCCCAATTGATCGTGTAAGTTCTCCGGTACTTGTTTTCAAAGTGACCACACGAATTATTTCGTCGTTTCCGGGATGTGTAGCGATGATTCGTCCGAGTCGCTATTGCAACGGTGGTAGTCTCTCGTCTTTTATGAGAACTAAGTCGCCGCATTTTGGTCCTGGCTCCCGTGTCATCCACTTTGGGCGCTGTTGCATTCTGGATAGGTATTCCGTACTCCACTTGCGCCAGAAATAGTTAGTCATTGATATGATCCGCTTCCATCGCTCAAGGTAACTTACCCTCTCAAAGGCAGTGTCTCCTTGAGGAATTGCGACGAGACTTTCGCCGATTAAAAAATGTGCTGGTGTCAGCGTTTCCAAGTCTTCAATATCATCCGACATTGGGCACAAAGGTCTGGAATTGAGGCAGGCTTCAACTTGAGTAAACAATGTTGACAGTTCTTCCTATGTCAGAGCTTCTGCCCCGATCGCTATTCTGAGGTGATGCCTTACCGATTTCACCTCTGCCTCCCAAAGCCCTCCGAAATTGGGTGATGCAGGGGGAATAAAAGTCCACTTTGTGTGGACTGAGTCAGTTGTTCATTAACCGACCCCCAGTCAACCTTCGCCTTTTGCAGCATCCTTCCTAACTCCGTATCCGCTCCTACAAAATCAGTGCCACGATCACTGTACAGTTCGGCGTACATTCCTCGGCGAATGTTGGGCGTGTTCTCCTTTCGTTGCTCCAAGTCAGGGTTAATCCTTTTGGGTTGAATGGGAATCTCGAAGTTCCAATTCTCTCGTAGGAAACTTGGGCCCTTCCACCACAACTCGTTTCATCGAAGTCAGCTGGGTTGTGTTGGGTCGGAATGTGTTTCCAAGAGCTGCAGTTCGTCAGGCGTTGTATTTCTGCTACACGGTTGGCAACGAAGGTTTTGCATCGGCTTGGTGGTGATGTGACCCAGGAGAGGGCAATAGTAGAATCTATCCACGCGTGTATCTCCAAATTCGTCAGATCCAGTGCCTTCTTGGTATAGTCGAGCAAAGTGGCTAACATAACCGCTCCACAGAGCTCAAGCCTTGGTAGACAAACTGTCTTGAGTGGTGCCACTTTCGTCTTGGCAAACATCAAAGTAGACGCCCGCCCCATATGCTTTCTCTGAAGCATCACAAAACCCATGTAGTTGAGGCTTTGTTGTGCCTCGTTTGCTCACTACATGTACCCACTGTGGAATCCTGAAGTCCTGTATCTGGGCAAGATCCTGCTGTAACGTCAGCGATCGCTCTTCTAGCTCTTGTGGTATTGGTTCACACCACATCACTCCTTGATACCATAATTCCTGCAGCATGATTTTTACCTTG
The DNA here is from genome assembly GCA_928272305.1 of Volucella inflata. Lineage (NCBI taxonomy): Eukaryota > Metazoa > Arthropoda > Insecta > Diptera > Syrphidae > Volucella > Volucella inflata. The sequence goes on along the minus strand of OV743716.1, from coordinate 78,482,077 downwards.
ATCATACATGGAGCAAAACCAATGGGTCAAAAAGTTTTGCGATTGAAGATAGCATCCTTCTTTTTGTCACGACTTCATCTTCTGAAAAGAAAGTTTTCACAGAAAACGAATCTTCTTTTGGAAACCAGAGAATTCGTAGAGCCTTTATTCCATCAACCGTTTCGATTGGTAACGTAAATCCCACTTCCCGTTGATCCGCAGGAATATCACGAAGAATATCTTCCGAATTGGTTGTCCATTTCCTAAGATGGAACCCAGCTGACTTTAGAACGCTTCTAGCTTCATTTCTCTTCAATAAGGCATCTTCGACTGAGTCGGCTCCTGAATGAGGTCATCAATATACATCTCTTCACGTACGACTTTGGCACCTAGAGGAAAATGCTGAGCCTCATCCGCCGCCGCCTGATGCAACGTTCGAATAGCCAAGTATGGAGCACTGGCCGTGCCAAACGTTACGGTCTCAAGTCTAAAAATCCTTAATTTCTCCGTAGGATGATTACGCCAAAATATATGTTGGTAATTTGAGTTGTCAATTGGAACTCGAATTTGGCGATACATTTTTTCGACGTCCATTGTAAATATAATTTTGTGTAATCGCCACCTTAAAATTAATTTGAAAATATCTGTTTGAATTTTAGGTCCAGTCATTAAGTGTGAATTCAACGACGATCCGTCCGAACATTTTGCTGCAGCGTCAAAAACAACGCGAAGCCTTGTAGTTGTGCTCGACTCTGTGAATCCCGCATGGTGAGGAATGAAGAAATGGTGTGGTGTATCCAGTATGGTATTCGTTTCGTCAACCTCTGTCATCTGTTGAAGCTCCTTATATTCATTTAAGCACTTAGAGTACTCCTTGTGCAGTGTGGGGTTTTCCTTTAATCTTCTTTCCAGTTGATGAAACCTACGTAAGGCACCTAACTTCGAGGCACCAAACCCTCATATCGCCCATCAGCCAGTCTTGTAGTTGTCTTGAGATAATGCTCTTCACATGCTTTGTCTTCAGCAGTCTCTTTAGTGTCGAATGGCAACTCCTCCAGTTCCCAGAACCTTCGCATCTATGTCGAAAACCTGTAAAAAGCTGTGGACAGGTTCTATACCTCGCAAAATTGTCTTCCCAAGGAGAAGCCGACCTAACTCTGATTCTTGTGCAATTGGGGATTATTACATCATTACCGCGTACAATGGATGCTAAAATAAATTCAGGATAAACATCGCTTCCGAGGAGAATGTCAACAGTTGCAGGCTTATCGAATTGTGGATCAGCTAACCTTAAGCCCTCGATGTGTTCCCAGTTTTGTTGAGCTGGACGGCAACAGACCAGTCAGCGACTTGAACACGTAAGCCCGGGTTTTCGTTTCGAATGGTGTCACCAGCGACCCAGATTTATGTAAGATGTAAGATTTACATACCGCTGACATGAACCACTACTGATTTTTCCCAATCCAGATACCTCAATGAATGTTCGCCGTTGATGAAACCCTAATAACTGGACAGCGGATTCAGTAATGAACGTTGCTTCAGATCCAGGATCGACTAGCGCCCTAAAATGATAATAGTTGCCCTTGAAAGACCTCACTTTCACAACGGCTGTGGCAAGAAGCACACTTGGTTCATCTACCCCAAGAGAGACAGGTTGGTTAATCCTTGATTTTATGTGGAAAGTGTGTGTAACTATTGTAGTGTTAGTTGCAATATTCGACCCTCCACAGTTGACATGCAGCAGAGAGTGGTGTTTCTGCTTGCAGTAACAGCAGACTGTATGCAAGACAGTTCCGGCAAACCCCGATTCTGTCCATTGCCTTAGATCGTTCACAGATCTCCATGGCAATAAACTTCTGACAGGTTCGAAGGGAGTGCTGACCTCTACCACATACCTGGCATGCAAACTGCTTCTTCCCGACGTGCAACACCGTTTTCTTCTCGACCGCAACAGCCTTGTGTGCAGAAGAACCGCCGACCTTTATGCCACTCGTTCCAGCTACTGCTTCCAAGGTTCGAAAACATGTCTCCAGGAACTCTGTAAATTGTCTCAGTGTTGGCAACTCCTTCGAACTACCCAACTTCTCCTCCCACAAACGCTGAGTAAAAGCAGGTAATTTTTGGACCAGAATATAAATTAGTATGTCATCCCAAGAACTAACCGGCAATCCTAAATTGTCTAGAGCATGGAAACATTCCTGGGACGTGTCCAGTAGAGACTTGATGTTGTTCGCAGGCTCCTTTGTCAAATGCTGCTGTTCAAAAAAAAAAAGTTGAAAATGAGCGTTTACCAACACTCGCTTGTGGTCGTATCTGGCGACAAGCAGTTCCCATGCCTTGTCATAATTGCCAGAATACAAACCTTAATGCTGCAACAAACGAGCAGCTTCACCTGTAAGAGACGACTTCAAATAGTGAAGCTTTTGGATTTCACCCAGCTTCTTATTGGTGTGGACTAAGGACAAAAAAACATCGTGGTAAGCCCGCCACTTCGTATACGAGCCCTCAAAGTATGGTATTTGAATTTGGGGTAATGAAAGCTCATTACAAGAAGCAACTGTGGATTCACCTTCCACAATCTTCTCCTTGGATGCTAACTTGGCATTGTCGATAGCGTCGACCAATTCACCTCGGTAAGTGAAATATGTTTCTTGAAGCAAATCAAAAATTTCATCAAAATTTTCTTCTTCCAGACCTTCAATTTCTCGTCGAATCTTCGCTTAAAGACCAACCGCATTCTTGAAGTTCCCTTCTAGAATAAGAAGACGACCTAACAGATAGCTGGCTGTACGACGTGATGCTCCAGTCTTTTTGAAGTTGGTATGGTCACGAAGAATCTGCTCCAGAACACCTTTCTGATCTGCACCCGTGGACAATTTCGACATTAACAAATGGTTTTTATTTGAAAATTAAGTAATTATAAACCAATATGTGTGTATCAAGTATTTATTAAATTTTATTAAATACAGTTGTTTCTTGATATGATATGATATGAAATGATATTAAAGTAAATAATATTTTATTTATTTTATTTCAGTAACTTACGACCTTTGATTAGCTCTGCCCAGCTGGTGACAGTTGAGGTTAAAGTTGATAATATTTAATTTTAACACGGCGCGGGAAATGCGATTAGAGTATGCACAACCACCGAAAGAGTCTGTATGTCTTTAAAAGGAGCAAGACAAGGGGCAAGACACCGACCGCGAGGGAATATATGTATGTACTTTATGTTTTATATATATCTATATATATATTTCTTATTTTTGTACACTTGCAGTTTGCACTTGCACTTTGTTCTTGCACTTGCACTTTTTGATTCATTTTTCTTTGAAATGTTTGATGTTTTGTGTAGTCTATTAAGTATCTTTTTTATATATATATATATATATATATGTATGTTTGTTCATTTGAACTTTGCACTTGCACTTTTTTTTATTAATTTTAAAATTTTTAATGTTTGAATTTGTTTAATGTTTTGTGGAGTCGGCTCGAAAAGGACCAAATGTTGGGGTGTGTAGAGTTCAAAACTTTAATGCTTTTAATTACGTGTGGGGAAATGGGTTGAAAAATACGGTTTAAATCAAACACGTCTTTTCGGCTTCAATTATATAAACTAAAATATATGTATATTATTTATACATTTCGTTCACGAACAATCGGGATAAAAGTTTAAACGTAGAAGGCACGCCAAAATCCTTTATTCTAAAATAGACAACGGGTGTGATTAAAGATGAAGAGGAATCTAAGGCGATAAGCCCACGATTTTCAAGTATAAACATAAGTGACAAAAAATATCAACTTTCAAATGCCCACACATTTAGAGTCTCCAATTAGAAATGCAATCTCTTATGCAAACATTCAGGCATTTAAAGTACTTGCCAATTCAGTCCTGTTGATTCAAACGTTTCCCCTAATTTACTTTTTGATCTTAGCAATTAGAGGTTTGGACTTACATACCGGAAAGGAATGGAAGATAAACTAGTAGCAAGGCAAACCCGATTTTGGTGGATTGTATATGGTTGTTGTTCACAACTATCACATAGGTGCATCTGGGCCGGATAAAAATTGTAAACTCTAAAAACTAGTAAAGCTGTTTATCTCCAATGAAAACGCTAGTGCTTCGTATCCAAGCAAAGATTTTGGTCTCACAAGAAGACGAGAAATTTTCGCGCTTCTTAAAAGGTTTCCTCTGGAAATATGTTTGCACCCACTTGCCTGATAATCTACAGATAGCAAATAAGTGTTTGGCTGGCTGACAAAAGAAAATGAAATCCGATAATGAATGATAATGATTGCGGAAATTGAGAATAGGGTGGGACGTTGCAACCAAAGTGGATGAGATTTCATTAAACTCTATGCTCCTGAAGAGCCAAGATCAGTTAATTTCGCTGAAATCAACCCTTTACATAACGGCAATGTTTTATTAGTTTTTAATGCACGAAGAAGATTAGTATTAGCTTTGTTCAAGGATTTTTTCACATTCGAAATTCGATATCGAACTAACGAGAAGTCGTCAATACTTTGCAAGTCATCCCTACCAAGGATATCATCTTTAATAATAAGACAAAGCCCAGAACCTAGAATGTGCTGGACATGTGGTGGTATAGCACTTTGGATAAATAGACGTTTTCATCGTCTAAGGCCAAAAATAACGAAATTCACTTCATTAAATGACGCCCAACTAAACTAGCGGTCATAAGAATATTTATTATTGTCTTTGATCCTCTTGCTCTTTTTGCGATTTTTTTTAAAAATGTTGTGTCAGGAAATTCGACAACAACACGAACAATCGACAAAAAACTAATTGATCCAAGAACGGCCAATTACGCACTGCCTCCTTTGTAACTTTAACGAGTGGCCCGTGAAAAATTTACCTGTTTGGCACACCAGGGATAATGAAGAGTCTGAATAGGAACATACAGGGGGGAAATGTTGACATCTGAAATGTTAAAGCTCACAAGACGTAAGCTGATATACTACGAGTATATACCTATAATTATCTGTTTTTTTTTTATAGATCGTTTATAATATTCAAAGTTTCTTTTCATACAATATATACGAAAAACTTTGCATAAGCCCAACCTCAAGGGGCAGCATACCCCGTATGCATACTCCACTGTTTATTTGCGCGAATTATTCTAAAATCCTTATAAATAATTCCATTTCGTTTTTGTTTTTCAGTGAGAATCGAAAAATTCTCAAATTACGAGTATTATTATGTGAAATTATTTTCCACTCGATGTGAGTTGGTACTATATTTCAGATATACAACGCAGATTTCATAAATTGCTTACAGGGCAAGTCCTATATTTACGACAAACGAGACGTTCATTGTTAATATTAGGACAGATTTTGGACAGATATAAGTCTGGACCTCAATATTTCCAGTAAAGAAATACAAACATTTGAATTAAAACAGTTTTAATTTCTGCTTTTATTGCAGCCATTGATAGTAAATTTCGTTGGAGAACATGGAGAAACCGATATCAGAGACAGAAACATTGCAAAATGCAGCCACCGGAAAGCGCGGGTAATAAACCTGTGGCATATACGGAAACATTAAATTTTCTCGATGACTCTCTTGATTTATCCTGGTAAGTCAAAAAAACGTTATTACCGTTCCTATTTGTTACCTTTTAATAAATATTTTCATTTTTACCACAACTACACCACCACAGCAATATAAAAAAGAAACGATTATATGCTTACCGAACTAATATCGGTGATCAAGCAAAGGTAAGAGAAGGAGGCAGTCGACAACAAAAATGACTCCCCTACAACCTCGCGGCCAAAGATTGAACTACCTCGCCGACGAAATGTGCGGAGGTTGACATTTTAAGTTTGCCAAATACCAAAGTTGATTTTAAAAACAAGAAATAAATAAATACAAATAAATTGATTTGAGATACAATGCTTAAATATGATTTCAGGCATGTTGTTTCCGCAGCTGGTTTGTTCATTTTTTTTTGCTTTACAAAAAAGAACTTAATGCTCATGTGGGTATCAATGAACTTATAATACCTCAGCATGTGTTAAGATTTTTGGAAAATTGGACAGGCAGGGAAGAACGATTTTTGGGCTCAGTGGTTATTTTGCCATGGGTGGCATCCAACATTCAATGGGGAGACTAAATTGTTAGTGGGAGAAGGCTTGTTGTTGTATTCTTATTAACTACACATATTGTTTGATTTTTGTTGACTGAAAATGCAACACCACAAAGCATAATCTGGAAATTCCACACACTCTTTGCAGTGAATGAGTATGTATTTCGGCAACAACGCTTCAAATGTTGGTTTTTGAATGCTAAATTGCTTCTGGTACGCAACTTAACATATCAGCAGAGAAAATATTCTAATCGCGTCAAATCGCACGACAAGATGTCCTGTTAACAGGTCCGTTAGTGAAATTAATAGTTCATTAAATGTTTCTTTCAGTAAATTAATTGTATCACGGTGGGTGACATGTGGCGCCATCCTACTGAGACCACATGTCTGCCACAATTTCTCCCCCCCCGAACGGTGCCTTTTTCTGAATGTAATGGTGTTTCGACAATGGTTTGTAGATTATCATCGCTCAATTTCAATTCAATTCAATTTTATTCAGTTCGGACTCGTGCAAATAAGACCTACAAAATGTTTTTTATAGCACATATTTATAGGTTACGTTATTACAAAAGCAAAATATTAAAAACAAAAAATAAAAAAAAGTAAATAGGAAAGTAATAATATATGGTAACAATTTATATTGAGAAAAAAAGAAAGGAAGATAGAAGAGAAGGGAGAAAGGGAGAAAATAGAGGAAATTTAATATTAAAAGAAATAAGAGAATTAGTTGTTGTGTTTACATGAGATGTCTCAAGGCAGAATTTTTAAAAGCTGGAGCTCCCATTATTTGTTTTGTTGTTATAGGTAGGGAGTTCCAAAGTGTGGTGACGTGAATGAAAGAAAGCCGCGAAGAATTTAAATAATTAAAGGAGGGAATAGTGATGTTATGTATTCTGTGCGACTGGGCGAACCGAGGACCGAACTATGATGATGGGATACATAATCGTATCGACGAAGCCCGTACACATACCTTATCATATCATTAAATGCGACAAGCAATTTGTGTTGTGATAGAGAGTCAAGCGTACAATAAACTACGACAGAATAATCAATTATAGGCATAAATAAAGTTTTTATTAGCTTGAGTTTTGTACCAATTGGGGTGAAGCTAGATGAAAGCCAAAGTTTGCGCAGTCCAACATAGATTCGTTTGACAACCAAGTTAATATGATCTACGGCGGAGATTGAGGAATTTAATTTGAACCCAAGATTAGTTACAACCTTCACAAAAAGTAGTTGCTTGTCGTTCAGGTATACAGGGGGTATTTCATCTGTGCTGATAATATTTTTAGCTATAAGTATAAGCTGCGATTTTGTGGGATTTAGATTGAGTCCATTACATAATGACCAGTTATATATCTGAGACAAGTCTTCATTAATTCTGACGATTAGAACCTCAACAAGTCCAGGAGGAGGAATAAAATTGGGCCAAGTATTGACCCTTGAGGTACACCTGCGCTTAAGGATCGTAAGACAGAAGATTCGTTTTTATGAACAACTCTTTGTTGGCGATTGTGTAAATAACTAAAAACCATTCGAGCGGAACTTTCACCGAAACAAAAATATAATTTAAGTGGCAGAGTAACATGTGGTCAACGCTGTCAAAGGCTTTGGAGAAGCTTTCAATAGTGGATTCAAATGTTCAGGACCCAACTTAGATAAATAGTATCTTTTTTTTTTGCTCTTCTTGTAATAAAATTGGAGCGGTTACAATACGACAGAAAGTTTCCCAATTAAAATTAGTTGGCAATGATAGACAGAATAACCTCTACAACGGGCGGAGGAGTGGCAATTTATTGTAAGTTGTCTTTAAAATGTGATGTGTTAGTAAAATCTGTCGGCACTGATGTTTATTACATTATTGCTAAGGTTCATAATGGAAGTGTTAAATGTTTGGTTTCTTGTTGTTATAACCCTAACCGGAGATTTTCATGTGAACGATTTTTTTTCTGCTCTGTCAGAGTTTTCACCCAGATATGTTAATATTATTGTATTAGGAGATTTTAACGCCAACTTATTAAACAACGATTCTCAGTCGCGCCAATTGGTGGATCATTGGTACAGATGCACCACCGAGTCTTTTTGTTGGTCTTGTTTCAGATCAATCAGCAGTTTTTCTATTTGACCAAATTTGCCTGGGTGGTATTTCTGACCATGACATGTTGCTTTGCACGTACGATTTTAATTTTTCTCATAACAATAAGTCTACAACCTTTGAATTTAAAGATCTTAAATCTATTAACATCAATGCTCTGCAAGTTGCAGCACAAACAACGACTCCCTGGTTTCTTTGTAGACAGAGTCCAGATCCAAATGAACAAATTAATCGTTTTCAGGTATGTGTTGCCAAACTCTATGAAGATTTCGTGCCTGTTAAGACTGTTTTTGCTCGTAATAAGACTTTCCCTTGGTTTACTGCCGAAGTTTTAAATGGAATTAGCTTTACAGCAAAGGGAAGCGAAATCGTTCTACTTTTAATTGGGTCGCTTATAAAAACGCTCGTAATACAGCCACTAGCATTGTGCGTGATTCGAAATAAAATTTCTATTCCTCTAAACTTAGTATGTCTTTGTCCCCAAAGGAACTGTGGAGGAACCTTCGGCAAATTGGTGTTAGCAAAGGAGGGAATGATAACTGTTCGTTAAATCCAAATGAGCTAAATGCACAGTTTGTTGACAATGCAGTGGCTGATGGTATGTTTGATTTTCATCGGAACACCTTTACATCAGTGCAAAGGCAAGTTGATTTTGAGGTAACAACTGAGACTGATGTAATTTCAATCATTGCCTCCAATAAGTCAAATGCAATTGGTGAAGATGGTATACCAGTCAAATTTCTAAAAATAATTTTACCCAGTATTGTAGGCTATATAACCGACATAATTAACTCATGTATCATGACATCTACCTTTCCCTAGGCTTGGAAATATGCACGGGTTATTCCGATTGCCAAAAAATCGAACCCAAGTTCTGTTAACGATTTTAGGCCAATAAGCATTCTCCCATGCCTATCAAAAGTATTTGAGAGAGTCTTATCCCGCCAGATCAAATGCCACTTATCCTGCAACTCTCTATTGACTTCTTCTCAGTCAGGCTTTCGAGAAGGTCATAGTTGTCAGTCGGCAATGGTGAAAATTTTGGATGATGTAAGGCAAGGCCTGTGACAAAGGGCTCGTGACTTTACTTTGCTTTCCCGATTTTTCGAAAGCTTTTGACAAAGTGAATCACAAAATTCTTTTATGGAATCTTAAACACGTTTTCGGGTTTGGCGAAAGAGCTGTTAAACTTTTGCAAAGCTACTTGTCGAACCGATTTCAAAGGGTCGTTGTTGGTGGAAGGATTTCCTCTGTTTTGCCCTTATTACAAGGTGTTCCTCAAGGTTCCATCCTTGGACCGATTTTATTTTCCATGTTTGTCAACGATTTGCCATTGGTATGTGTTAACACTCGTATGCATATGTACGCGGATGACGTTCAATTGTACATGTCTATGCCTATGAATCGGCTTGACGAATTAGTTTTTTATTTAAACAGGGATTTGTCAGCGATTAATGACTGGGCAGACAAACACGGGCTGCTGCTAAATCCTTCTAAGTGTCAGGTTCAACCTATATCAAAAAGCAATTTCGAACTGAGTCTGGTGCCAAATATATGCATATCGGAATCGGAATTGGCGATAGTGGAGTCCTGCAACAACCTCATAAACTACGTCATTGGTCGCATTTATAGTTGTTTGCGTATACAGTGGTTGGCTGCAAACTTCACACCCTTTGAAACTCGACGGAAGCTAGTCCAAGCCCTTATACTTCCCATAATAACATATGGCGATGTTGTTTTTAGTAGCATGGATTCGTTGTCACGTAATAAGTTACAGGTAGCCTTCAATGATGCAGTTAGACACATTCATGGACTACGCAGATACGATCGGATATCGGTCTATGTGAAAAGTTTATTGGATTGCACTTTAGTACAGTAAATGTATGCAAGAAATTGTATATTCTTACACAAACTTATACTAACAAAAACGCCAAATTATTTGTTTTGTAAGCTTGAGTTTTCTTCTCGCAGAACACAAAATATAAACTTAACAAAATTTAAATATCTCAACTCATCAAGATTGTTTTTCATTCACGCCGTGAGGTTATGGAACTCTCTGCCCTTGAAAATCAAGGGTATTAGCAATGCCGCAAGCTTTAAAACTTCAATATTCAGGCATTTTTCTATTCAGCAACGATACAGATTAATGTATATTTAACTCTTCTTTCTCCTACTTCCTACTTTTCATTTTCGTTGACTTTCCTTTCTTTTCTATTCTTTTTTTTTCTTATAAATTATATTTTTAGAAATGTTAACCTCGCTTATTTCAGTAATCTTATGAATTGGTTTTACTTTTAAAATATTACATATCTTGTTAATTTAAACATCTAATTAAGTTCTTGCCTTAACTATCTAGTCTAAGTACTATAAGAGACCTATGTCTTAATGTACATACCATGTAACTAATAATAATAATAATAATAATACTTAATAATTTCCATTTAGCATATAACTTGTCACGGATTTTGATCGCATGGTGTACTTCACTAGTTAACCATGGACATTTTTTGTTACGTATTGCAACCGTCTTTATAGGGATATGCCTGTTGAATAAATCCAAAATTAGAGTTTGCAATTGATAGACTTTATCATTCACATTTGAGGCAAAATAATAATTACGCCACGGGAGATGGCACCCGTCGAGTTGTAATGCATCATTGTCTACAGCGGAAAAATCTCTAAAGCTGAAAGGTATCGGTATTCGGATACGATGTAAGTCAACGTTGTACGTACAAAAGAGGAGATCGTGACATACCACCCAGAGGTAGCTGGTCTTGGAGTAAGACATTAGACCGATTAGAAGCCATGATAATATCAAGCAGTCTTGGGGGGTTGTTAGGAGAAAAGCGGGTAGCGAAGGAATTAACAATCGATAGCCTCGCACCAGCCGCAAAATCTAAAAGTTGGCGAGATTTATTGTCGGTTTTTAGCAAGTCAGCATTAAGGTCACCACAAATAATAATGTGCTCGTAGAGTGCAGTATATTCGTGGATTGCAGAGAATAATGGCTCTGGGGAATTGCATCGGTTGGGATTATATGAAACTCCAACAAGGCACTTAGTGATGCCATCGCTTACTTCAATCAAGAGATACTCAACTACACTTTCTTTGGATTTTCTCAGTTCTTTGTATTTTAGTGACGTACTACAGTATACCGAAACTCCACTACCACAAGTATTCGTGACCTTATTATTTCTAATAAGTCTATACCCCGATATTTCGAACAGTTTCTTCTTAGCTATATCTTTATTCATGTCCGATTCAAACCAGGTGTCCGTAATGCAGATTAAGTCAACCTCCAAACCTTCGAAGATATATTTAAGGTAGTCAAGTCTGCTTTAACTTAGACTATGGGCATTAAGGTAGCATACTTTTATGCCTTTGTGGGCTTCAGAGAGAATTAAAAAAGGAAACAAAATAAACATATTTAGTAGACAGCTAATGACGTATTAACAACAACTAGAAAGAATGAGTAAAATATGATATAAAAAGAAAGGGAAGAAATAAGATGTGAGGGGGTAGAAGGAGTACGAAATATAATACGAATACATGAGTATATAATATATTTACAATATAATTGCATATAAGTATATTATTATAACTAGGAAAAGAGTTTCTTGAATTCACACTTTGAGCAGGACTGGATTCAGGACACGGATTGAAAGTTGACGATTTTCTTGACATCTAAATTGATCCATGTTTGTTCTTGTGTTCATAAGCGGCGACAACTTCACTAAGCTTATCAAGGTTGTCAATATTTACTGGGTCTGAAGATTCTGTAACTTTGATAACAATTGTTCCACGTAACGAAAAGGCGGAGAACATTTGTTTTGTCTTCTTATATTTAATGGCGTTTCGCATTATAGCTCTGTTTTTTGTCGTAAGGCTTTCGTGCAAGTAAATATGCTGATCGATATCAAATCCAGCATCCCGGGTCGATAATTGCCGCGAATAAGTTTTCTTGAATAGTGGAAATTGCTCTCAAAAAAGACAACTTATCATTTGTCGGGCAGAATTTGATAATGATAACGGAATTCGTCTGCGGTTTTGCTCGAAAAATTCGACCTTTATGGTGGACAATTGAGAGAAGAGCAGATGGTGTTGAATGTGGTTTCGAGACATTCTCCATGAAGAAAGGGAACTAAAATAACATCAGTGGCGATATTTCTAGCGTGCAGTGTCTCGATTTGTTTTCTTAACAGTGCAAGCTCTGTATTTATTTTATTTTATTTTCAGTTGCACTTGCTCTTTTTGTTGTATATTGATGTTAAGAACTTCCATTTGTAAGTGGCTGTTGTTACTCTGAATATCGTCAACTTCCTTCTCCATAAGTTAGGATTTTTTCTTTTAAGGGTTTTTCAAAAGACACGATTCGGGAGGTTAACCTTCCTTCCAAGTCTTTCAAGGAGGATTCAAAAGATTTGAGTAACGCACCTTGTTCTTGGATTTTCTTGTATAGACTGAAAAAACATTCCGACGTCATGGTTTTCAGTGACGGAGACAATAAACTTGATGGTGATGGACATGGTGATGCCGTCAGTTGTTTTTGTTTATATTATTGTGTATTACATCGCGTATTCTACACATTACTGTTTTTTGACATAGCGATTGTAAGTATAAGTATTTTTTGAAACCGTAAATAAATATTGAGTGATTTTTATTTCAGAAACAAGGAAATTTATTTTGAATTTCACGCACAATTTTGAATTAAAATTGGAAATATTAAATTTCGCTTTTATGTGTGTTCTTATTAATGAGGTTAACAGCAGTAAAAATTTTATGGTATTTAAAGCTTTGTTGTTTTAGCCGCTTTGACCGACATGTCTACTCCATTACTCAATTAACTATAATATGTAATTAATGCGGAATTTCTGTTTATCCACATAGCCACATTGCCAAAACTGTGCTTCATCACTGCACAACGTTTTCAAATGAAATTGTGGATGTGCTATATAGCAATGTTTCCTTCGACCCATTCAGCAAATATGCGGGGCGAAAGGTGATCATATGGCTTGAAAGCGAAAGCGATCAATAGTTTCTCGAATTAATCGCTTTGATGGACGATTATGAGCACCATAAAAGGCACACAATGCCCAATGAGTTTCTCGAATGGATTTATATTTTTTTATTAATTTGAACAGTTTGCAAACGTTGCTCCGGAGTGAGTCTTTTCATGATGAATTGCCAAACCAAAGTCGACTCTTACACTGAAATATATTACTCGGCCCGATCCTCGAATCGAATGTAATTGAAAGGGGACAAAGAAGAGGAGGGGGTAGCTCGACTCGACTCGGCTGATTCTGGAATGTAATGGAAAGGGAGCGGAGAGATGGATGGGTAGAAAAATCGGACCTATTTCTCAAAAAATAGAAACAGAAGCAGATATATGAAAAATCGTGACGTGCAAAAGTACAACACGAGCCAAAAAGAATATAATGAGAATCTTGCCGAGTGTAGCAGAATTAGACCGATTCTTGCGTGTTCTTTTTTATCTCCTTTCGTAATTGTATTTATTTGTTTTATGCTTGTGTTTTCAACGGTAGTCGTGTTTTTTTGCGAATCCACTATCCGCTCAAAAAGCAATTTACATGTTAATTACAACAATAACACAGCGATCAACGCTAAGTCAATTTATCCCCATTATCTATTAAGCGGATATAAAACAGTGCTTTCAAAGCATATTTCCTTCCTTTCGGATGAATTTTCCGATGAATTAGCAAAAAATAGCTAACATGCGTGCAAAAAAACACACCTGTTAAGTTCGTGTCGTCCGGAAGAATTTTTTTAAGATTATGGTATTATTGTTTTTTAATTATGAAAAGTTTTGAGTGGGCTCATGGAGCAGAGTTGGAAAAGTACATGTAAGGTATATTCGACGAAGATTTTAAACATTAAGTTTTTCCTCATTATGTTGTTCTCATATTTCATGAATAAAACAAAATGTACAGTTTACTTACTCCTAAACATTTTGCTTTTAGTTTGTTATATATGACTCTACACACTTCATATATATATATATATATATACTTCAAGTACTGCCTTACTCAGAAAAGATGTGGATAGCCTTGTCTGTTTATTAGTGCTGATGAACGAATAACCAGCTGCCAGAAACCTTAATGTATCTGAGATTTTTCCGCAGAAGTGAATCCCTCATTAAAATATTTTCTTGTCGCAAATCATCTTTAACCAAGTTCAGTAGATTTTTAACTTTGTTTCGGTTAATATTAAATTGTTATTATTAAAGGTACCTTGCTCATTAATTTTTTGTTTTCTACATATAAAAGAATATGCGCCTTTTCTGTTGCTTTTTTCGCTCCAAGTCTTTTTCCAAATAAACCTAGGAGTATTTGTTGATCATTGGTTTCATCTAGATCCATAATGCCAATGAGACCATAATCGCACTCCATCGAATTATTTAAAATTTCAATATTTCTTATATCCATTATAAGAACGAACTATTTATTTTTTTTAATTCTTATACGCTAACAATTTCTGAATATTCCAAAATTGGAAAAACTAACCTCAAAACAACCGAGAACTAGCAAATCGGCTGTCACAAAAAAAAAAAACAGCCTCTATATGCATATAACACGTTTCGATTTTCCAAAGCATTTCGAGATGATGCATCTGACGTATGTAGTTCCTCTCTATTTGGGAGGTGTTTCTTCTGGTTGAATTAAAAGAATGTTATGTAAATTCTTTAAATAAAGTCGCAAAAAGTTGTGGAGAAAAACAGAAGATAAAATATTTTAAATTTAAAACAAAATTGTATAAAATATTTTAGGCTAAGAGGATAGGAAAAATAGCGTGTGCCGTAAGACACAAACAATAGGCACCAAAACCGGCCCATCGCAATCCCCTGTGGCTTCAGTTAAAACCAACTCCAATTTGCAGAAAACTTAAACTGTTTCCCTATTAAAGCACCTAATTTCCCTACAAAAGCCTAAGGCATTTGAAATCCGTACCGTCTATTTCCTCTAAGTTTTCAAATAAGTATTTTCCTACGAATTTCCTTAGGCTACGCGATATTGCCTCACATTCACACAGTATGTGTGCTATGTCCTCAACCGCTTGTAGATCCCCGCAGAATCTACAAGTGTCTGTATTTGTCAGTTTTAGTCTCTTTGCGTGTTTCAGCAGTAGACAGTGTCCTGGTTGTATTCCTATTAGTGTCCTAAGCATATCCCCATTCAGCTTAATAAGCTTCCAAGATCTGTTACCGTCGAAAAGTGGCCATAGACCCTTTGACACCCGATGTCCTTCCAGGTTCAATCACCTTATGCTGGCGGCCTTTATGATTTTTTCTTCAATAGTGCCCCTTACTGTGCAGAGGGGTGGTTAGATATCAGCAACCTCACTATTGTCGAGTAGCCCTCCTCTTCTTGCAAGCTTGGCTGCTTGTTCATTTCCTTCTATACCGCAGTGTCCAGGCGCCCAGCACAGTCTCACCCTGTTCTGAACGCATAATACTTTGAGCATTGTGCGACAGCCCCTGACTGTGTCAGCGTTAATGTTGATTGACTCCATTGCCCTAAGAGCGGCCTGGTTGTCGATGTAGATAGCGATATCTCTGCCGGATACCGATCTCATCTGCATCAGCTCAGCCGCCCTGAGGACAGCTGAACCCTTATTGGAAGACACTACTAGTGTCCGGTAGCCTTATGGACACTCTCAGTTCCGGGTTCTCCGAGAAGATACTGGAACCTGTTCCTTCCTCTGTCTTCGAACCATCTTTGAAAACTGCAATTTCGTTTGATCTTATCACTGCATTTTCTTGCCAATTCTTCCTCTTCGGATATAATATATCATACGGAATGTCGAAATGTCGAAATCGGTTAAGGAAGGAATTTCATCCGTTTTAATAGTATTGCCTGGAAGTAGCTCTTCCAGGATCGTGCCGTGTCCGAAGCTACTGCTTTTGAAAAGACCCAGATTAGTGAGTCGAATCGCACTGTTGCCAGCAAGTTCTTTTTAATCTATAAATCAAGCATTGTTAGGTGTAAGAAGGCATCCAATGCTGCCGTAGGGGTGGTACGGAGCGCTTCTGTAATGGCTACGAAAGCCGTTCTCTGAACCGCCGATAATTTTCCGTAGGTTGTTTTCTTAGTTGTTGCTTTCCACCATGCTAGTGCGCCATATGTCAGTATGGGTCTCACCACTACCGTATATAGCCAGTACACCATAGCAGGTTTAAGGCCCCAAATTTTTCCCACAGTTCTTTTACATATGAAAAGAGCATTATATGCCTTTTTAATTCTTTCCGCTTCGTTGAGATTCCAATTTAGTTTCTTATCCAGAATCACGCCAAGATACTTCGCGTATCTGTCCGAAAGGGACAGATCCATTCCGCCGAGTTTTGGCAGTGTGAATTGTGGTATCGTGTACTTTCTGTTAAAAAGAACCAGTTCCGTTTTGGAGGGATTGACATTGAGACCACAGCTGCATGCCCAAGTGCTGATCGTCTTCAAGGCAAGCTCCATGATCTCACTTAAAATGTATTTTCCGCGTATGCCGTGGCGCTAAGACGCATTGAATTAAGCTTTTTGAGAATGTCATTTATGACCAGTTCCCAAAGGAGTGGAGATATAACTCCCCCTTGAGGGGTTCCCCTGGTCACTGGCATTCTAGCCGAGTTTTGTCCAATGGAACAGTTTATTACCCTACCTGCAAGCATGTTGCAGATCCAATTTGTTATCCCTTGTTCTATATTTGCGTCTACTAAAGCACCTTTGATGGCGCTCAGCTTTACGTTATTAAAGGCCCCTTCTACATCTAGGAAGGCGGCCATCGCAAACTCACCGAAGTGTGGACTTCTTTCGATTTTCCTCACCACCTCATGTAGGGCGGTTTACACGGATATGCCCTTCATGTAGGCATGCTGTGACCCGGTCAAAAAACCGTTGCTGCATCTGTTCCTGATGTGAATTTCCAGTAAACGCTCCAGGGTTTTAACCATAAAAGATGACAGACTTATTGGTCTGAAGTCTTTTGCTGTTATGTGCCCTTACCGGCCTTAGGTATAAAAACTACCGTAACTTCTCTCCATGCTTTCGGAATATAACTTGTTTTTAAACTGTGTCTGAGAATTTCCATAATATTTTGGATAACTACCTCCGGCGTTTTCTGCAGCATAATAGGTAGAATGCCATCAGGCCGCGTATTGCCAAATTGTATACCAACACAGACACCCATAGTCTGTGCTGAACTATTTTGTACTCAACAATTTTACCATCATTGTAGAGCAAACTGTATGCTACCACAGAGCAGTTCCTTGTAATTTGAAGAAAAAACTGGAGCAAACTGTATGCTCCTACAGATCATTGCGTGGGAAATACAACTATTCGTTGTTTATCAGGTTTTTTTAGGTCATAGAGTTCTTCTATAGAATTGAAATTAAACCGCATTTAGTAATGAAAAATGCAATTATTTCAATTTATTTTTTTAAATTCATATTAATTTCCGTTTTTGATATGTAACATAAGCAACATTAAATTAATAAGGAATGGACATGAAATAAATAACCGATTGAAAATGAACGAATGAGAAGATGGATACGTTTAATGTTTCTTGGCGTTCGGTTTATTCGCGTTGACATTTTTACTTAGATTATGTCTTTTTCTTCCAGTGCTTGAAGCTTCTCTTTTGTATACGGCGTTTTCCTCCACTTACACCACGTTCTTTCTTCCTCCTTGCTAATGCTGTTGGTTGCACACATATTTTTTTCAATGAGCAAAACTTTACTCTGTTAGCCGCAAAACTTCGTGCTTGTTCTATATTTTGTACGTTGTTACAAGTTTTGTTCAATCGTTTAACAAGCATTATATTGGAAATTGTTTGTTTCCAACCTATCAGCTAAGCGATCAAAGTATTTTCGCAGCTCATTAACTTCCAGGTTTATTTTTTCTTGATTTTCAGATGAATTTTCGGAAGGAATAATGTGCACATTGGACAAAACTGTAGGTGATTGTTTGTTTAAATAATTCATTTGCACTTATCTCATCATCGTTTACCTCTATATTTGAAAAAAAAATTGTCAGACGATACATCACCTATTGCAAGAAAAGCAAATTCCCTTCTATCCTTTGAATTGATGCGAGGAGATGTTTTGAAAAGGATGTTTAGTTTGCTCTCTAAAAAACACAAATGCTTGCAGTATTTCCCACATTTTCCTTCCGGACATTCACAACATGCAATATCGGTTAAAATGGTGTATTCTTTATTATTGTCACATTCAGATTGAACTTTGTATTCGTTGTCATTTACTTTAAAAAATTCGGAAATCTCTGCTGCTTTCTTTAGATATTTCATATATACGATGTCTTTGCTGCTGTTAAAAGCTTTCAACCTTTGTAATACTACATCCTTAAATATACGAATTGAACTTTCGATGTAATTATTGGTATTATTGCCTCTTTTTAGCAAATTATTTCTATATTAGAGGCATCATTCAGATCTTCTAGACAATAAATTACTCATGTATTCAGTCAGCTTTAGGTTTTTTGTTTCACAACAAACCGAACTCAGGTTAATGTAGTTATGTATGGTTTTTTCTTCATTTTCTGAATAGAGAACGGCTTGAAAAGCTTTCATTACATATTTTCTAACTTCTTTTTCCTCATTGTGTTCAGAAAGCCAGAGCCAGCGCCATACAGCTTGGCCAACATGAAAGTGGCAAGGCAACAAACATGATCGTGGAAACACGCATTTGAGAGCATTCCGTTCGGTATAACTGTCATCGGTCATTATAATAGATGGTTGAAATCGTTTGTGTGTATCTTTTTCCAATGCGTTTCTTATAGCAGTGAAGGCAAGAGTATAGTTAGCCTCAGTCTCCGCTGTGTGCAATACACAAGCTTTCGGGGATGCGCCAATTTTTATTGCACAAAATACGAATGTTACACGTGTACACGTCTGATCACAAGATCCACTGGAGTCTATATATACCATTTTTTCAGAATAGCCATTCTGAAATAATCTTTTCATCATCGGCGTTAGTACAACAATTGTCGTGGGATCTTCTTCAATTACAAGAAGAACACCTTTTTCAGACTACCTATATATTCTTTCTTTTAAAACACCCAAAATATCAAGATCGGATCGTCCCCCTAAATTATTTTTACGCCATGTGTCGTAAAAGTGCCTCACTGATCGATAATTAGGATTTTTTTGTCCGTTTGCAATATTTTGCGAACACTTATCTAACTGTAACAAATTTACCTCATGATAGTGTTTAGCTACTGTTGGCGTCATTCCTGCCTCGAAGTATTCATTATATGTTTCTCTTATGTTATTATCACAACGCAAGTACTTATAAGCAGATGCCACGTCTACTTTGTGAGGGTGTGACAAATTAATTTCTATTACAACATTCAAACCCTGTTTTAACAAATTATCATTTTTAATTGTGTTTCTATTAATTTTTTTGTATTTGAAATCAATTGAGGCATTACAGTCCAAATTCTTGATTTTTCTTTGAGTGCAATAACTTTTTTATTAAATGACGAATGACATACATACTGCTTTCGGAATTTTAAACGCTTTACTGATGGACATCTCTTTACAAACCAGTTGGTGTGTGAAAACGTAGAAAACTGTTGCATAAACCTTTTGCATTGTTCTTGTGGAGAATCACTCATAGGGAGTTTGCACTGGATTTTGGTCACGAAATTGTTGGTTTCTTTAGTTGTATACACTTTTGATAAAAATAATTTAAAACTCGTTTCACACATTTTCGAACAGCTATTATCGTTGAACGGTTGAATCAAGAAGGGAAGATTTTATTCAAAACGATTGAAAATTACACTAAATAAATTACAGTAATATCAAAAAAGATTTGTTCGTTGCTACTATGATTTCAATAATTATTTAACGTATTGTCCCAGTTCACAAAACAATGTATAAAACGGGTGTGTAGATACGTGAAAATCTCTCAAATTTCACTGAAGTGTCTGTAATAACATGTACTTTGCTCTTGTAAATGTAGAGCAAAATGTATACCGTGTCAGAGCAAATGTAGTTTTGTCTGAGTTGGTATACATTTTGCTCTACATTTGCATGAGCACATTGTTGTATGTTGCAAAGCGCCCGATGTCTGTGCTGGTATACAGTTTGGCAATATGCATCCAGGCCGGGGGATTTATACGGTTTAAAAGACTAAATTGCCCACCGTATTTTTTCCTTGTTAATAAGAACACAAATCTCCCCTTCAGAGAGGGAAAGATTGATGTCATCAGTGTGCCGTGGCAAGCTGGAGTCAGCTGGACAAGCTTTCTCGAAGCCATTTTTAGTACCCTATTTAGATTTCCTACCGCCCTGTCTAAGTTATCAATGTTATCGCAGGTGGTTGATTAGGTCGCCAGATGTGTGCTTACCACTTCTATATACTTGACCCAATCAGTTTTCCTGGGATTCCTTTGAAAACCACATGCCCTATTTTGGAAGTTCACTTTGAAGCGTATCCATCTGTGATCAGACATTGACGCTTCGTCGACTACTCTCCAATCAATGATACCCAACCCTTCTGTGTCTGAGGCCAGAGTAATATCTTGCACCTCCTGCCTGTTTTTCACGACAAAAGTGGGTGAATTCCCCATATTACAAATAGTGAGGTTGGATAATAAAATAAAATCAAACAAACACTCACCTCTTGCGTTTGTGTCTCTGCTTCCCCATTGTGTGTGTTGGGCTTTCGCATCACAGCCCACCACCAGCATCCGGTCTTTCTGCCTCGCCAAGTCCCTTAACTTCTCTGAGATGACTGCCTCAGAGTCGTAAGGTAGATAGGCCTAGGTCAGACAAAGTGGTTTGCCACACCCCCGCTCACAAATTACCGTCGTCAGATCACCTGAGCTGAAATTATTCAATAGAAATGCCTTTATTTGCTTTTTGATAAGGATACAAGTCCTAATCTTACCTTCTGCCCTGAAGAACAAGTCATAATTCGTTAGCCTGAGCGCCTAGATCGCATTGTTCTCGTTGATCCACGGCTCTTGTATGAGTATGGCGCTGCCTGTCTTAAGGACTCTCCATGTATCGGCTCTTAGCTCCCGATTTTGCACATGGAGCAATCCTAGGAGCTTCTCGAGGTACGTGTAGGGACACGGAACTCATACCCAAGCCATCGGCAGAGTGTACTTAGCCAACTCTGCCACCGTCGTACATTTTAACTTAATGCCTTCCCAGGCATCGCATACTCCCTTGATATATCGCCTTATTAAATATTTTAATAACATGTTTTTACCTTCCTACCATTTTCAGAAGAAATCTATTCTCAATATCCTCTCCCTGGCCGAAAGTATTCCTAGAAATAATTATCAATTATTTATTAAAAATGAGCCCATTTTTCTGTGACCAGTTATATATAACAGATAAATCTTTATTAAAATTATTATGAAAAATGTAAATTAGATCTTCAATCAAGCCAATCGGTCTGGACAAATACACTTGTCCGTCATCGGCGTAAAGTGAGCAGAAGCATTTGAGCATACTGTAGTAAGGTCATTAATGAAAAGACAAAACAAGATAGGGCCTAGTATCAAGCCCTGAGGTACACCAGATGTTAGAGACATTGAATAAGAAATTTTATTAACAACAACAACCCTTTGGCTACGACCACGTAGGTATGCACTTAAGAGATGCACCGATCTTACACTACAACCAAAATACATTTTTAGTTTCATACAAATAATGCCGTTGTTCATACTAACAGTCGCTTTCGAAAACTCGAGCAAACAGAGTACAGTTATATGGCCTAGATCATAGTTCGCCCTTATGCCATCCATTATTTTAACTAGAGCTATAGAGCAACTATGATTGGCTCAAAACCCCGACTGCATTGGAGAAAGCAATTCATGTTCAGCAAAGTTATTAGATATCTGCCCCTCAATAATCTTTCCGAAAACCTTTGATAGTTCTGTGGTTGACTTGGGATTAAATTTCTTTTTTAAGGGAATGATCTAAGCCAATTTTTGATCGTCCGGAAGAGTCGAGGTAGTAATTAGTTGATTACATGTGTCAGACAACTCAGGAAATGCGGAGAAATCATTTTTATAAATCGAAGTGGTACTCCGTCAACACCAACTGCATCAGATTTGTATTAATAACTTTTGTCTATGATAGAACATACAATTCAAATTCGTATGGAGGATCGATAAGCAGTTGGTCATTTGGAACAAAAACTGGACGCTGTATATCTCTAACGACAAAGCACTATTGAGGTCAAACACATTTGGTATGCTAAGACGAATTATTCCGAGCGCGACAAAAATTTTCCCAATTCCAAGTTGTGGGACTTTTTTCCTATTTAGACTGCTAATATCTCCGAACGCTAATTGCATTTTTAAACTCAGACGTGAACCAGGAGCAATTATTATTACAAACTACTGCGGTTTTCAGCAGAACATGCCGATTCTAGAGGTCCAAAATTACCGATTGTAAAAAATTAGTTTTGTCATTCACGTCTGAAAAATAATAACTACCGCGCCATGGAAGGAGACTCGCATCTAGTTGGTGGGCATTGTTGTCAATTGAAGCGAAGGCCCTATACTGGAATGATGAGCAAATAGAAGGACCTAATAGATGGATATATCTTGAATGCAGAGGTAATTTCTTTGTAAAATATTAATTATGGTCTAATTTTATCCAACAGTAAAGAAGCCATTGGGATATCAGAAGAAAAATTATTCGAAAATTTCAAAATAACTATAGGAGACGGAACATTTTACGTTGGGATGGAAATAACTCGTGACCGCAAAGCAACAACCATACACATCACACAAGCCGAATATTAATAGCGTAATTGAAAAATTTGGGATGAAGGAATCAAACGGAATTTCTATACCATTTGACGCCGGCACATTTTTGTCGAAATCTTGTGCAAAATGTGACATTTATTTTCCTTATCGTCAAGCGTGGGGGTCATTAATATATGCCGCGACAGTTTCAAGACCCGACATTTCAATTGCAGTGGAAGAGGTCTGTCGTTTTATGCAAATTCCAAATCAAGTACATGTAAATGCAGTAAAGAGAATTTCGCGATATTTGAATAAAACAAAGTCAATTAGAATTATACTCAGTGGTTAATAAGAATTTTTTCTGATTAGATTCACAGATGCAGAGTTTGCTCATATAACCTTCAGAAGATCGACAACAGGATATGTTTTTATGGTTGGACTGGAATTATCAGATGGCGAAGTCAAAGGCAAAAGATTGTTGCTTTATCTATAACATAAGCCGAGTGTATGGCAATGACGGATAGTGCCAAAAAAGCAGTATGAATGGGCCAATTATAAAATATAAAGCTTTATATTGACAAACGTAGATTACGTAGAGGACGCGATAATTCAAATGGAGTACGTGCGAAGTGAAAATCAATTAGCTTACATACTCACAAAGCTATCTGCATTTCAGTTAAAGAGACCAAAAATTGGTATGAAAAAATATTGATATATATAAGCAAATATTAATTAAAAGTTGTTTATAAATAATTCAAATCAATATTAGATGAATTTTGAACTATTATGTTAAAATGTTTTTTTTTTTTAATAAGTTGGAGTGCATTACGTTAGAACTAACATTTTAGTGAACTCATTTACTTAGCACCAGCTGTGTTTTTCGCCAACTATAAATATTGTAACTCTCTCAACTCTTTCACTTCTAGAATCCATCCTTACAGACTTAAAAAACAGATCGCGGCCTTTATATTTCAGTGCTTTGAATCACCTTCTGTTAATCGTACGTCTCAGAGACGAAACCCGTGAACGTTTTAAAAAATGTTAATGTAGTTCATATTTAAGGAAATAAAGCAATGATAATAAGTATTAATTAAACAATAAAAACAAAAAACTAAGACTCCATTACAAATTAACAAAAAAAAAACTTGTTTTTAAGGGAACATTAAAATTGACTTTAAGTCTTAATAGTTGCCTAATTATCATTTTTTGGTTAAAAATAAGTGTACTAATAAGTTTTAGTAATTTTGAATCGCATACGATTAAACTAAATACAAGAATGACACACGTCACTTTTATGTTCGACGCAACCCGCCTTTTTGCATACCACACATGATATTTTTGACATTCTGCGAATTTTTGATGGACAATACGAACAACATCTCTTCTTTTTTGTAGTAGGCTCTTCTTCATCTGAACACTATTTTCACTAGCATTAGGTAGCAAGAGTCCTCTTCAAAGTTGGAGCACTTATCCTTTTTTCCATATGAGGTGAAGTGAGTTCTGTACTAAGTTTTTTCATGAACTTTTTGCGGCTGAGAGATTTGGATTCCTTATATTGTGACAGTAAATGACATATGCTATTAACGGAAGCTATGTTAAAAATGCCATAAAGTACTGCCATCGGCCACCTATTGGTTTTCTGGAGCATGACATATACGAGCACATTTAGTCGAATATGTGGACACCGCCCTTCGTCTGATTGTAGTTCATGACAATTTCTGGTTTTCCATTTGTTTGGTTAATTGTACCTTCTTCATTACAAGATGAAATATACCATCTTAGATGGCTTTGGTTTATATGAAACAAGTGTCAAAGGACCGTCGTAACAGAACATTGAACTGCCTACAGGACGTGAATGCGTATTTTTCATTTGTTCTGGAATCTCTCGTTTGTTGGAGAGTATGGTGCCCACCAGTGTAAGCTTATAAGGTTGCTGAAGTAAGGATTTCGCCAAGGGTACAGAAGTAAACCAATTATCGCAGGTGATATTACGATTGGTGCAATGCACCGGCTTTGACAGTTCTTTTTTTATATAGTACTCACATTGAGGAATGCCATTTGTATTGGTTGCCCGCCCGATGTAAGGATTGGCATTTATCATGTACTTTGTGCTGCTGTCACACATCATCGGAATCTTTATGCCATACCTGTTGGGTTTGTTCGGAATGTACATCATAGAAGGCCATCTGCGCCGGAATCCCAATAGCTGCTCGTTAATGGTTAGATTTGATCCCGGTGTGTAATTGATCAAACACTAATTTATGAATATGTCCAAAACTTTTCTTATAGGTATAAATGGATCCGTATTTCTAAGTGATGGGCGTAGTGATTTATCATCCATGCGCATACATCTGACAAAAAATTCCAAATTTCACTATAAGTCAGTACTCCTCGGTTCGCCAAAACTTAGAAAACGAATCTGTTAACAATAAGAAACAATTTTTTCAAATATCTCACAAAAGTAACATAAAAGATAATCTTGGCATAGCTATAACTTGTCACCACAGGTACTTACCGTCACACCACGACCGTCACGGGAAAGCTCCGACCACTGAATGAGCATATTTAGGCAGCCAACCCGATGCGGTTTTCAAAGGTATTAATTTTTTTTGCGCGCCATACGTCTGGCAGACATAGATTATCTTTCTAGGGTTAATAGGTCTTTCAGCAAGTTCAATGATTTGTGTCTGTTGTAATAGAATGTAATTTCTGTGCCACTTAGTGCCAACCTTGTAAACTATGGCATCTTATATGTACATATATCAGTCTAATGAAATTTAAATTACATCTTCTTCGTTGTTCACAAAAGCGTGCTGTGTTTTAAATACGTCTTTTTTTCTTTTGATTGTGAAGGAAAATCTAAGTTTAAGGTGAAACCAGAACGTTTGCCTGGGCCTAAAGATTATATTCTTCGAATTGTAAAATGGCATCCAATTCACCGGCAATTGACAGGCCGTTGGGTCGTGCAAACTACGACACTTGGAAATTCTTTGTGAAGACATTGTTAGTGCATGGGTGACTGTGGGAACGAATCCTCCGACCGACGAATCAAATATGACCGAAGACACGAGTGAAAGGACGAAAATTATTTCACTCGTGGACCCAGTGAACTATAATCACAAAGAGGCAACCACTACAGCGAAATAAGTTTGAGGTACCCACAAAAGCGGTTTGATGATTCCGGATTAACTCGGAAAGTAGGTCTGCTGCGAAGCCTTATTACGACGCGATTTAATGATTGCAGTACAGTAGAGATATTTGTCACCAAAATAGTTCCGACTGCCCATAAACTGAGGGGGCTTGGTATGGGTGTATCTGACGAATGGTTAAGAACCTTACTGTTAGCTTGTTTACCGGATCGATATAAATGATCTTGGATTCAGGTATCTCAATCACAGCTGTAATCATTAAAACAAAAATATTTCAAGACGTCAAACAAGAAATATTCGAGGACAAACAGTGTCAATCTTTTAACGAAATGAGCAGACAAAAGGCAGGAGTAAGCCCCATAACAGCGGTAGCAGCAAAGGTAGAGCACGATGTTACGAGTGCAACAAAGTTGGACATTTTTCGAGGAATTGTCTGTCAAGGCAAAGGACTAGTTAGGAAGCGGATGGTAAAACGAAAGTGTGTTTTGTACATCATTTCCAGTCAATTCATCGCAACCAAGTTCATTGTACATTTAATCTGATGCTTCAGCACGTATGTATAGAGCAGGCAAATGTTGTCAGATGTCCGCTAACCACCAAGTAGGCAAGTGGCCAGAAATGCCGGGATTAATGTGGAAGGTATTCGCAACTTAAATCTACCAATTACAGGCTCCAAAAAAAGTGGAGATGAAAGTGAACAACGTGTTGTGTATACCGGATTTGTGCACGAACCTGCTTTCAATGATACTTTGCTCATTCAGAAAGAGAGTACAGTGGTATTCAATTTGCGAGGCTGTAAAGTGTATAATCGCAATTATGATGTCATATCAATCGCTACTCAAAAAGACGACCTTTTCAGTCCTATTGCTGAAAAAGCGTAGTTCAATACTTGGAAGCAAGGTACCAAAGTGTGTGATGTGTTGGAGCTGATTCATTTCGATTTGTGTGGTCTCTTCCAAGTGTGTTAGTGGTGGAAAAGTATCTGCATATTTCTTCGGTCAAGGGACAGAACCGACAATTGATATGAATAAGATGTTCCAAACATTACACCAGAACACATTGGCGCATGAATAGGACGATTATGGACCGGGCGAGATGTATGGTATGGACTCAAACTTACCTTTAGCATTTTGGGCGGAAGAAGTAGCAGTAGCACTACACATCATCAACAGAAAGACGCATGGATACTGGCTATATCATACTGTGAAGAAAAAAGTCATCGTTAGTCGGGACGTTGTATTTTTGAGAATAAACGCTTATGGCCATATTATGACTTTACTAATTTTTATGAATTTTTCTCTGATCTCGGTGGTACTGAGGGTGATGGCGGCAGTGGTTTTGTTTCTGATGGGATAAACATATAAGGTTCAAACAACAGTAATGCGAGTGCAACCGATTTAAGCGTTGAAAATTCAAACATCGAATGAATTGATACTTTTGACGAAGTATCCAACATATTTCCTCAAGATAGTAATGACAAAGCACATAGCTCCACATTCGGTGTACGAAATGCAGCAAAGTCAGGTGATCTCCGTGATCCAATTTCATTAATAAGGTTAATAAGGAACAGAGCTGACTATAACCTCTGGTGGAAGCTATGTTAGAGAGGCTCGATTCTTTAAGAGAATACTCGTGC
This sequence comes from Volucella inflata, assembly GCA_928272305.1. Taxonomy (NCBI): domain Eukaryota; kingdom Metazoa; phylum Arthropoda; class Insecta; order Diptera; family Syrphidae; genus Volucella; species Volucella inflata. The sequence continues at coordinate 78,454,382 of OV743716.1, read as the reverse complement.
AATACCTGAAGGCTCGTTGGTATTGGCCATTAATAAGTATTTGAAATTAAACGGGATAGTGATGAAAATATCTGCCGATACAAGGGACGCTCGCAGCGGAAAGAAATTGACTATGAAAAAGCTTTTTCTCCTGTTGTGCAATACAATACGATCTGTCTTTACTTTCGATTGCTGCACAGTATTATCTGTGTAGAAATCAAATATTTGCAATCCCAGCTTTTCTTTAAGGAGACTTGAATGAAGACATGTATGTGCTACAGCCTAAAGATTTCACCGATGATACTAGCAAAGTTTGTTTTCTGAAAAAGTGTTTGTATGGAATGAAGCAAGCTAGCCGTTTATGTAATCAACAACTTGTTGCAGCTTTTAAAACATACGGTTAATTGTTAATCGATCCTTGTGTTTATTATTCAGATAAAGAAAATGGTTTACTAGCAGTAAAGGTGGATGATTAATTAAAACTAAATAAAAGATAAACAGTTAAAAGAGGTGGTCTAACGCCATTTGGTGAACTTTAGCAATGTTATCGTCAGTGGTTACAGTTTTTGGACGGACTGAACTTTCATCATCTCCCAAGCTCTTACGGCCACGTTTAAAATCAGCTGCCCAAAATTTCACTGTGGTAAATGATGGTGCAGAGTCCCCACATACAGAGTCCAAATCATTTTTGATTTGCGTAGGCGTATTGCCTTTCAAAAACAAGAATTTAATAACAGCTCGATACTCAATTTTTTTCCATTTTCACAAAAAACACTCACATGGACTCACTCAAACGAATGTCAACTAAAAACTGCGCTTCCAAAATGACTCAAACTTCGGTAAGTAACTGAAAAAAGACGCACAACTAGCATTCACTAGCTTTTATTGACGAGTGCCGCTATCTTTACGTTGCGGTCGGAAACTTTTCAGACAACCCTCGTAAACTACGAGTACCTTCGCCTTTATAAATATTTTTAAAGATAGATTTTATAGTATGCACTGCCCTTTTGACTTTGGATATTTAGGGCTACTGTAAATGAAGTCGTACTTTAAATCTTTTACAAAATTAATTTAATCATATGAATTGAATGTCATATTGTCAGTCACAATTTTTCTGGAAGGCCATGAACTGAAAATTAGAATATTGCTAATAGTTTTTGTTGTCTTATACGGGATTAGATGAAGTTCAATCCATTTGGATTGGATGGCAACGAGATATGATTTGTCCGCCTCTCACGGAGAATGAAAAAAAGGACGGCTCACAAGGTTTCTAATTTTCTATCTCATCTTTTTTCTCTTTTGTCTTGACTCAAAAGTCATCGTGTAATAGCGGACTCTCCCCCAAATTCTAGGCAGTCTTCTTCAATTTTTAAGAATGGAATTTCTGGTAAGGAGTGTGCAATCGTGGAATAATTTTAATTTTGCACTCTAAATCTCTTCCATTCCCGGCATTTGATAATTATGTTGGTGCCGTGACAATAGGCCATATTTCAAAATATGGGCTTATGACACTTTCACAAAGTGTCACAAAGGGGTATGGGGTGGCTTTCGAAAAGCACTGGCACTACAAGTTTTATTGTAACACACGTAACGCTTCGATATTTTGGAATTGTATTTAAATTTATATAAATTCTCCGGAATCTATATATAAATACGTGCTGCCTAGATTTGTCGTACACTTTTACACCGTTCTACTGAACCGAATGGCATGATACTGTGGTATATATGTGATTAAATCAATTATCCAGTGTTGCATAACTTTAGGATCATACAAACTCTACACGTTGGAGAGTTCAGTTATTACCCCAGTTTCAAACCAGAAGTTACGAGAAAAAACTATAACCCGACAGATGTGGTATAAATACAAGATGAGAAACTGCGGACGATAAGTTGATTTTTGGAAAGCGATGGAAAGGACCTAAGTCTTACTAAGTGAAAGATAAGAGATTTGAATTGTGAAATAGAAGTGAAATTGTTTGTGAATTGATTGAAAGTTGTATTTAAATAATAATAAATAGAGTGTTTGAAACAGAATAACGTTTTATCATTTCGAACCCTAGCCGAAATATTACATTGGTGTCAGAAGTGGGATAAAACTTATTCTGAGTCCTCTGAAAAAAAAAACAAAAAAAAATGATACGTACATTGCTGGAGCTAAGTATACCCCAGCTGAAAATTGAGCTAGAGAAGCGGAATCTCTCCGCAGCTAGAGGGAAAAGTGATTTGATTCTTCGGCTACAAGAAGCGATCGAAAAAGATGGAAAAGATCCGAAATCCATTCTGTTCGACTTAGAAGAGGAGCTTGTAAGCACAGGGGTTGACATGTCTGCCATGATGGAATTACTCCTTGGATTGAATTCTAAGTTAGAAGAACAAAGGAGAAGTATGGATTCTAAGTTTGAAGAACAGAAGAATTCCGCAGAAGAACAAAGGAGAAGTATGGATTCTAAGTTTGAAGAACAGAAGAATTCCGCAGAAGAATAAAGGAAAAGTATGGATTCTAAGTTTGAAGAACAGAAGAATTCCGCAGAAGAACAAAGGAGAAGTATGGATTCCAAGTTTGAAGAACAGATGAATTCCGCAGAAGAACAAAGGAGAAGTATGGATTCTAAGTTTGAAGAACAGAAGAATTCCGCAGAAGAACAAAGGAGAAGTATGGATTCTAAGTTAGAAGAACAGAGGAATTCCATTGTTGCCGCGCAGAAAGACACTGTTGAAGAGTTCAAGAATTCTCTAGAAGCGAAATTCGAAATAATCGATCAAAAATTAAATATGCACGAGGCAAAACTCGCAAAGGTTGGAACCGAATTCCAGGAACAGCTCGTGAAAGTCGAGGAACAGTTCGGGAAGGTTGAAAACAATATTGAGAATCTTGCTAAAGAACTAGAGAGAGTGAAGAAACAGAAGGTCCGAGAAATATCTACAGACAGCCCTAGAAGGAAAGAGATGCAACCGCCTATTTTTGATGGCCAAACATCGTGGCCAATATATAGAAGACAATTTGAAGCAGCTGCTATGACCAACAACTGGGACGACGGAGAAAAGTCAATTGCGCGTGAGCTGGCACTGAGAGGTACAGCTGCGGAATTGCTTCAAACCATCTCAGAAGATAAACAACGCAACTACGACGCATTGGTTAAAGCCATAGAAATGCGTTTCGGAGATGACCATATGCAGCAAGTATACAGAGTCCAACTGCGCAGCAGAGTCCAGAAGAGGGGCGAAACACTTCAGCAGTTGCAGGCCGATATCGAACGGTTGGCGCATTTATCTTATCCCAATGCCGGAGAAGATTATCAACGAAATGGCTGTAGAGGCGTTTACCCAAGCGATTGAAGATAGGCAGTTGCAAATGGCTGTAAGAATGGCTGGAAAGCAAACCCTCCCTGAGACCCTAGCATTTGCCCTGACGATGAAAGCTGCCGACCAAGCATCTCAAGGAACCCACTGCGTGAGAGAAGTGACAACCGTGGAATGCTCATGCCAACGAACAGACGTCGTGGAGCGGAACAGTGCGCGTGCAGGACAAGTCCGTTGCTGGAACTGTAACAAAATAGGACATCTGCAGCGTCAGTGCTGGGCTCCACTTAAAGAACGCAGTTGTCCACAATGCGCTGCCGGGAGGCGTAACAAAGAAGCATGTAGCAGGGAAAACATCTATGCTGCAAGCAGCGTATCATCAAGTCAATAGGTGGGAATACGTGTAAGGAACAACTTCGAGGGGCAGAAGTTGGTTTCTGGAATTGACGCCCCTAAGATCAAAATCCAAGTTTCCCAAACAAAACGAAGTAACAAGAGTCTTACAGTGGAAGCCCACATTGGCCAGAATAAATGCGTGGCCACCATTGACACCGGTGCCACCGCTTCCATTATAAGAAGGGACATCGCTACTGATTCATGGCTGCACAATACCAGTAGTTACTGTCTGAAAGCAGCAACAGGAGCGACGGCGGAGGTGTATGGAGAAGTTCTTCTTACGATCAATCTGGCAGGACTAACATTCACCCACGTATTCCTAGTGGCCGATATATGCGACGAGTGCATCATTGGTGTTGACTTTATGATGGCGCATAATGTAGTGCTTGACATCGGAACTCAAGTACTTAAGTGCAGGAACGTTGAGATTCCGATGGTGTACGGGAATGAGACCGCCGCATGCTTTAGGACAGTAGTCTCCAAGGACGAGATCTTACCACCTTCTGCAGAGACGCTTATTTGGGCGGAGCTGGAAGGTGAGCCATCGCTTTTATTTGATTGAGTCGGACTCTAAAAATTATTATCAGAATTACGTCGTGGGATAGATGCTCGTTGAGCCGAAAGGCAAAATTGTTCCAGTAAGAATCTTGAATGTGGGAAATAAGAGCATTAAACTAAAGCCAAGACAATCGATCGGAGCGTGCGTACCGATAACTGCTGTCACCAAGTTGTCGAAGGAAAATGCTGCTATATCTTTGCCATCAAGTAGCACAGCCGAGATATAAAGAACTATACTCAGGCAAACCGAGCTGAACCAGGAGCAACGAGCGATGGCAGAGGAATTAATCAACGAATTTGCAGACGTATTTGTCTCGCAGGACGGCGAATATGGCAGCACACATTTGGTACACCACCGAATAGACACTGGAGATGCAAGACCCATACGTCAACCTCCTAGGCGTTTACCATTAGCTAAGCAGACGGAGGTTGCAGAAATGGTTTCGACCATGGAAAAAGAAGGGTTGATTGAAGGCTCTAAGAGTCCGTGGGCATCACCCGTTGTACTGGTCAAGAAGAAAGACGGCACCAATAGATTCTGCGTGGATTATCGCCAGCTAAATAATGTTACCAAGAAGGATAGCTACCCCTTGCCAAGGATTGACGACACACTGGTCACACTGTCAGGAGCGCAATGGTTCTCCACACTTGATCTGAAGAGTGGCTACTGGCAAGTACAGATCCATCCGGAGGACCGTGAGAAGACAGCCTTCACCGCAGGAAACGGGCTTTGGCAATTCACAGTAATGCCATTCGGATTGTGCAATGCTCCGGCAACCTTTGAGCGCCTAATGGAACGCGTTTTGCTGGGACTAACATGGAAAACCTGTTTGGTCTACCTGGACGATGTCATTGTGGTCGGCAAAACTTTTCAAGAACATCGAGATAATTTAAAGGAAGAGTTCCAAAGATTACGAAGTGCACAGCTAAGGCTAAGCCCAAAGAAATGTCATCTCTTTAGGCCAGATGTCAAATACTTGGGACACATCATCTCATCCGAAGGGGTAAGGACAGACCCAGAAAAGATCGAAGCGGTGAAAAATTGGCCAGTCCCAAGAGACAGACACCAACTGAGAAGCTTTCCGGGACTCGCCACCTACTACAGACGGTTTGTGAAGGACTTTGCTGGGATCGCAAAGAGTTTGCATCAACTAACAGAAAAGGGAAAACAATTCAAATGGTCAAGTGAATGCGACAGAAGCTTCAAAACTCTCAAACAGCAACTATGTGAGGCCCCTGTACTATGGATGGAAGTCGTTTGTGATGCAGCTCATTGTGCCAAGGTCGAGAGTCAGTGACGTGTTAAGGGAACTGCACGATAGAGTATCCGGAGGCCACTTGGGAGTGAATAAGACGTTAGAAAAGGTGCGAAAACCTTTTTATTGGGTGCACACCAAGGACAATGTAGAAACTTGGTGCAGAAAGTGTGTCACCTGCGCCGCCAGTAAAGGCCCGAAGGTTAAAACTCACGGCAGAATGTAGCAATACAAATGGAGCGCCCTTCGAGAGAATCACAGTTGACATCGCAGGACCGTCTCCTGAAACCTAACCAGGAAGCCAAAACCGTGATTGAACAGATCGTTAACAACTGGGTGAGCAGGTTCGGCCTATCGATGGAATCGCACTCAGATCAAGGGCGCAACTTCGAGTCCAAGATTTTCCAAGGGGTGTGCGAGCTACTGGGGATTAAAAAGACGAGAACAACTACGCTCCACCCACAATCGGACGGGATGGTGGAACGCTTCAACAGAACCTTAAATGAACACCTATCAAATGTCATTGGCGACAAGCAATGCGATTGGGATAGGCAAATTCCAATGTTTCTATTAGCCTATCGGAGTGCAGTGCACAACACCACAGGTCACACTCCTTCGGAAATCCTTTTCGGTCGAACAGTCCGGTTACCTACTAAATTGATGTTTGGATCACCGCCGTCGGAAGAGAACAGAAATGAAGATGACTATGTCGCAGACCTCAGACAGATTATTAGGGACGTGCACCAAAGAACCAGGGATAAGATCAAGACCGCATGAAGACGAGGTATGATGTCAAGGCGACCACAACGGGATTTCAGGAAGGCCATCTAGTGTGGCTATATAACCCTCATAGACGGAAAGGCGTCTATATAACCACCTTCAGCAAGACTGGGAAGGCCCATATAAATTCGTAAAACGCATCAACGACATTGTCTATCGCATTCAACGAGGAAGAGGCAAGATGAAAGTGGTTCATGTGGATCGAATTCATCGCTATATTGGGCAGAATGTCGAAGAGTTTGTTCGGGAAGAACAAGTTTAAGAGGGGGATATTGTGGTATATATGTGATTAAATCAAGAATCCAGTGTTGCATAACTTTAGGACTATACAAACTCTCCATGTTGAAGAGTTCTGTTATTACCCCAGTTTCAAACCAGAAGTATGGTATGAATGCAGGATGAGAAACTGCGGACGATAAGTTGATTTTTGGAAAGTGATAGAAAACGAGCTAAGTCTTAATAAGTGAAAGATAAGAGTTTTGAATTGTGATGTAGTAGTGAAATTGTTTGTGAATTGATTGAAAGTTGTTGTTAAATAATAATAAATAGCGTGTTTTGGAACAGAATAACGTTTTATCATTTCGAACCCTAGCCGAAATATTATAATACTTACACCATTGGAAAGGTAATTTCGCGTAGATGTGCACAAACGGTCTTTCCAAACCATGGTAAAACATGTAAAAAATTAGGCTGTTTTACGTTTATCTATAGATATAGATATTGTTAAATCAGGAATCCAGTGTTGCATAATTTTAGGATCATACTTCATTAGTAAACTCTCTCTCTCTCTCTCTGGTGAGTTCATTTATTACTTTCAAAAGTTCAATACATGGATCATCTGTATCTCGAAGTTGGGCGTTATTTAATTCAATTCAATATTCAGATACAGATTCACATTCTGTTCAGCCCTTAAGTCTTAATACTGAACGATAAGAAATTTGAATTGTGAGATAGTAAAATCGGGTGTGAATTACTTGAAAGTTATTTTAAATAATAGTAAATTAAGTGTTTTGAAAAATCGATCCTTGTGTTTATTATTCAGATAAAGAAAATGGTTTACTAGCAGTATATGTGGATGATTAATTAATACTAAATAAAAGATGAACAGTTAAAAGCGAATTTGAGACCCTATTAACATACTATATTCAAAATGAGAGACATAGGAGAAACACAATTTCTATAAGAAATACAAATTATGCGTGATCGTTCTAAGGAAACAATACATACTGATCAAGAGCGGTATATCAATGAGGTTTTAATGCGTTTCAATATGACAGACTGCAATCCCGGAACCACGCCGATAGACGCTACAATGAAGATAACGAAAGAATCGAATTGTAATCGTCAGTAATAATTAAAAAGAATTGGTTGCAATATGTATTTATCAAGCAATAGCTTAATTACAACTCACTGCCAATAAAGTTTAACCAAAAGAACAAGACCAGCATGACGTTCGTATAATACGAGGGCGGGTCAATAAGTCCGTGACTTTTGGATTAAAACACAGATTTTTTGATAAAAAAATAATTTTATTTTTCAACGTAGTCTCCCTTGAGCTCTATACACTTTGTCCAACGCTTCTCCAATTTTTTTACCCCTTCCAAAAAAAATGATTTGTCGAGGTCCTCAAAATAGGCCCTTGTTTGCGAGATGACTTCATCATTGGAGGCAAATCTTTTTCCACCAAGCCATTTCTTCAGGTTTGGGAACAAGAAGTAGTCGCTCGGAGCCAAATCTGGGAATAGGGTAGATGAGGGAGCAATTCATAGCCCAATTCATGGATTTTTGCCATGGCAACTACACATGTGTTTGTGGTCGACTGTGAGCAACCGCGGCACCCATCTTGCGGAAAGCTTTCTCATGCCCAAGTGATCATTCAAAATTGAAACCACTGAGCCATGCGAGATCCCTACGGCTTTCACAATCTCTCGCACTTTCAATCTTCGGTCGGCCAACACCATATCGTGAATTTTTTCGATTGTTTCGGGTGTTGAGACCTCAACTGGGCGTCCAGGACGTTCGGCATCTTCAGTGCTTGTACGGCCACAACGAAATTCAGTAAACCACTTTTTTACCATTGAAATCGATGGTGCAGAGTCCCCATAGTATTTATCAAGCTTAGCCTTGGTCTCGGTAATGGTTTTTTTTCGCAAGAAATAATGCTTAATAAGCACACGAAATTCACTTTTTTTCCATTTTCTCCTCAAATTAGTGAGTAGTCTGATAAAAATAGCTGTCAAACACAAACTAACTGATGCAGCAAGTTTAAATTTTGACAGGAGTCAACTGACAGATGCCTGTTGACAGGAGCAGTGTTGCTGTTTCATTAAAGAGGTCAGAGATTCAAAAAGTCACGGACTTATTGACCCGCCCTCGTACATATACATTCCTGTATGTGAGTATTAAGAGCTGCCCCGGTCAGTAATACATCAATGAGTTCTCTAAATGAGTGAAGTTCAATTTTTAAATTCTTAAATAAAATATCGAATTCATGTTCTCGGTATGTTCCACACTTAAAATATATCTATTACGAACAGAAAAGATATTTGGTAACGTAGGATGTGGTACTTTCTTGATGCGACAAACCCTGTTCGACATTGGTTTTGTTGTTGCTTTGAGGCTGATCGATTCTATACTCTTTTATATTATCAGTTCGCGATCTTTATACGTTTTATTCAATATAGATATATCTAAATTTAAAGAAACCTATGGAGCTTTCAAATCTGATAGGGTCGTTTCCGGCATCTTAAAATTTTGTGCATATTGTGTAAACAATGATTAATTAAATTATATTTTCTGCGTAATTTGCGCTATTCTTCGACAGGCCAAAAAGTATTTTTTTATGATCTACGTCTTGTCCCTTTTTTATCAGTTTTCGGAGCATATGCAAACACACGAAGGATCGGTTGCTGTATGTTGTATTTGACGATCCCCAATAGGTGCGCATTAATTGGTGCCTAATGTGCTTTTACTCCGTTGTCTGTTTGTTGACATAGGATTCGAAAGAAGATCATAGAATTGTTAGCATTGTCCTTTTCTCAAAAGAAATAGAAACATGGAGTGGGGACAGTGTATCATGGATCCTGCGTTTCCTATTTAAAGGAAGTTTGAACTTTTCATTAAGTAGTGAGATCTAATCGTGAGCCGACGGTTGTTGTGTTTTTTTTTAGGTAAATAGTTTTTTTTTTGTGAAACATAAGAGCGGAGAGTATTTAGGTGAGGTGATTCACTGAGTACCCATTGGTATATCTTTTTATATTTATATTATACTATTTCATTAGTGAGTTAATTCACTGTGTACCATTGGTGTCTTTTTTATATTAATGTTATTCTATTTGTGAGTTGATTCACTGAGTACACATTGGTATCTTTTTTATATAGTTATGTAAATTTATTTGTGAGTTGATTCACTGAGTACCCATTGGTATATCTTTTTTTATTTATATTATAGTATTTCATTTGCGAGTTAATTCTTTGTGTATCCATTGATTTCCTTTTTTTTATATTAATGTTATTTCATTTGTCAGTTTATTTCACGGAGTACTTCTAGTTTAACTGATAGTTTTAGCTGATAGTTTTAACTGATAGTTATTTTATATTTTTATTATATTGGTATTATACTCAGGTGAGTCTGTTCACCGAGTATGTTTTGGTACTTTTGCTTTGTTAGAAATTTATATTTTGTATTTAAGTAATTTTATTTGTGAGTTTATTTCACTAAGTACTAGTACTATTAGTATAATTTTCGTATATTTATGTAATGTTATTTGTGAGTTTCTCACTGAATACTGATTGGTATTTGACTTTTATATTTGTGTTATTTTATCAGTAAGCTTTCACTAGGTATTCACTAAGCATATTTTATAATTACATATGTAAGTATTAAGAAAGTTATACATATATTTATACTCAATTTAGTTAGGTATCTCAGAGTTATTTATTAGATAATACACAATATATAAACACATATTTTTACAAGCAATTTATACATAGTTTTTTATTATTATTTATGAATTAGATTAAGTATATATGTGTACACATTTGACATACGATCTTCTTAAGTATGACGGAGTTGTAGAATGACTGTGAGCGGAAGTACGTGGTTCTATTTTCCTTTTTCCGTGTGTAATGGAGACGCGAGGAGCCACTCCCGGTTGGGTAAGGTAACAGGATTGCAGCCCAATATTTGTAGCCGATGAGGTGGTGCCCTCCATCGCAAAGATGGATCCACTCGTGCGGTGAGGCAGGGGCATGAGGTGTAGCATTGCCGTTGGCAGCCGATGAAGTGGGCGGTGCCCTTCATTCACATATTTTGTTGGACTTGTCGTATTTCTCCGCTTGTCCGACCGGTGGTTCATACGTTGATGTATGTCTCTCCTGCTTCGTATGTTCACTGATTAGATGCACTTGCATGCTAGCTGTTTGTCCATCCTTTGTTTCCTAATACGCGGAGATGTGCGCTCTCTTGCTTCAAGTTTTGCGATCGCCATTTGCACGACTCTTGATTCTACCTAACCTCATAATGTTTGTTTTAAAGTAAATATAATAAACAGTATCGCACATGTGACTGACCAACAGCCAGATTATCTTTGTATTTTGTTTCCCAAGAGAACCAAAAGTACTCATACTGGTTTGTTTTCATTTGTATTGTTACAGGCAATGGACGACGACAGTTGCTCTTACGACCAGGACAGCCCTAGCCACAGACATCCGAAGGACTAAGATAGTTCATTTAGTTTTATTTTGATCAATAAAGAAAAAAGAAATTTTACAATGAATAATATTTCATTTTTATTTTTAAACTCTTATAGTTGTGACTTTTTTAAGTGAAATCCATTACGACGAATAATCCTATTTTGCTCATTTCTTAGTGCTTAGCAATTTCACGTTCTGGTTCCCACACACGTTGAAGGTTTCGTACGCGGCTCCCATCTGGGCATAGGCAATGGTTAAGTGCTTTTACGCAGCCGGCAAAACTCCCACACACCGCCTGAGCGCGCTCTGTGTAAAGAGCGCATATAGAAAAGTCCCTGATGACGCTGCATGCACAACCTGCCAAAAGAGGATGCCCATCATAATACAATTCGTGCATGGCAAAGTAGATGGAGCCGATGCGGAGCATCGTAACACTGATGATTGAGCTATAGAACGCCGCAGAGAGTAAGCGTTTCCAGCGAGGTGTAACTTCTCCACAAACTTGACAGAGACGACTAGACGAACGCTTTGAGCTTTTGCTCAGGACATTCTTCTGACGAAATACCTAACGGTGGTTCCAGGAGGAACTTCCCGACCCACCTTAAACCCTATAAACAACATTTTCTCCCTGTTGTAGTACAAGCTCCCGTCTAGGTTTATTCGAATCATTACATTTGTGACTAAATTGTTGATGTTCTTTTAATTTGTTGGGCAAATCCGTTGATGTTTTCGGCATAAGTTCTTTATTTCTTATGAGTAGCCAAGTTCTGAATTTTCGACTCATCAACAATGGTGAATAATTTAATCCCATGACAGGTGCAGTTCTATACTCCAACAAAGCACGAACACGTTTTTGGTCTAACGTAAGCAAATGCGCCAACCAATACGCTGACAGCTTTTTCATGCCTAATTCTTGATTAAATATGTAACAAACACGTTCATTGGACATTTTTATAACCTCTACTGTCTCTCTCACTTCAATTTGGCGGTCGTCTTACGTCATTTGGTGAACTTTAGCAATGTTATCGTCAGTGGTTGCAGTTTTTGGACGTACTGAACTTTCATCATCTCCCAAGCTCTTACGGCCACGTTTAAACTCAGCCGCCCAAAATTTCACTGTGGTAAATGATGGTGCAGAGTCCCCATATACAGAGTCCAACTCATTTTTGATTTGCGTAGGCGTATTGCCTTTCAAAAACAAGAATTTAATAACAGCTCGATACTCAATTATTTTCCATTTTCACAAAAAACACTCACATGGACTCACTCAAACGAATGTCAACTAAAAACTGCGCTTCCAAAATGACTCAAACTTCGGTAAGTAACTGACAAAAGGTGCACAATTAGCATTCACTAGCTTTTATTGACGAGTGCCGCTATTTTTACGTTGCGGTCGGAAATTTTTCAGACAACCCTCGTAAACTACGTTCGCCTTTATAGATACTTTTAAAGATAGATTTTATAATATGCACTGCCCTTTATGCCAACCCATTTGACTCTGGATACTTAGGGCTACTGTAGATGAAGTCGGATGGCAACGATTAGTATAAGGCCTCGTAGAAGTAGCATCTTCCGACAGGTGCTGGTTCCTGAAATGACGAGAATGAGCCTCTGCAGCCGAACATCTTGCAGCTCTGCTAATAAGCCCTACTTCACGCTTCCCCGTGGCGCCATCTGGGAATCTCACCAGCGATTGCGAAATGAAGCGGGCATAAACCAGGGTTAGTGTCGGAGAAACAAAACAAGACCTTATCCGGGCTACTCCGACATATTTAGAGCTCAGGCCGGTAAGGATTTCCAGGACTTAGTCAGAGTCTTGGAAAAGAGATGGTGGCGGACGAGCCCTATATGGGCCAACGGCAGCGCTCACATCCTGGAACGGGTTATTGGTTTCGGGGTAATCGGCCCCTCATCCTAGGGGCATATAAATGGAACTGGTCTTCCAGGTTGGGGGCTGTGCCGCCGGGGTAACTGCCCGGCCATTTAAAAAAAAGAAACTAACGAAGCATCAACAAGCCTCGGATATGGACGGATTTCCTGTTGACAACCCACGCAAACGATTCAAGGACAATGAGCTCCGGATATGCACGCTAGGAAGAGAGGGTATCTTTGGTGGAACAATCGGAAAATATAGCCTGCACAACACCACTTCCGATAACGGATTCAGGCTAATCGACTTTGCAGCGGGGCGAAACATTGTCGTGGCTAGCACGCGGTTCCCACATCTCGACGTACATAAGGGGACTTGGAGAACCCCTGATCACATTGCCAGATTGATCACATTGTGATCGACGCAAGACACTCCTCCAGTATTATGGATGTCCGTACGTTCCGAGGAGCCAACATCGACTCGGACCATTACCTTGTTGTAGCCAAGCTACGGTTGCGGATATCTCAAACTACGCCAAGACAAACTAATGCTGTGAGAAAATTCGACGTCAGACGGCTACAATCGTAAGAGATCGCCAAGTCCTTTTCTGATCGAGTGTCTCTTAATCTCTTAATAGGTGCAATGCCGCCAGCATCAAGCATCGAAGACCACTGGCAACACTGCCAAAACGCCATCAGAGATTCCGCTTCTGATGTGCTGGGTTTCACTCGTCCACCACAACGAAACCCCTGGTTCGATAACGAATGCCGGCAAGCACATGCAGCTAAGCAAAAAGCACGCAATGCGGCACAGCAAAAAAAGACCAGAGCTGCTCATGAGCTCTATGAGCGGAAGAGGAGAGACGAACACCGGCTTCTCAGGAGGATGAAGAAAGAGCATGAGAAGCGCTCGGTCGAGGAAATTGAGAGATGCTACTCCAGGAATGAGGTTCGGTAGTTTTATCAAAAGGTAAAAAAAACATGCCACGGAAACAAACCCCAAACCGAAGCCTGTAGAGATGAACAAGGGGACATCGTAGTAGAATCGCAGTCGATGCTTAGGATTTGGAAAGAACATTTCTGCAGAATGTATAACGGCGATGACGAACCAAATACCGCGGTCAGGCAGAATCAACCCAATCAACCGTTCAACCTGGACGATGATGACCAACAATTCCGTCCACCCGACCTGGATGAAATGAAGATAGCTATATCTAAGCTTAAGTCCAACAAAGCTGCTGGAGCGGACGGACTGACTGCCGAGCTGTAAAAATCTGTAAAATATGGTCGGACGAAAGTATGCCCGATGAATGGAACCTCACCATTGTTTGTCCGATTCTCAAGGAGACCATCTGATCTACGCCAACTACAGAGGCATCAGTCTCCTTAACATCGCATATAAGATCTTATCTGCCGTATTGTGTGAACGCCTGAAGCCGTTCGTCAATAACCTGATAGGTCCATATCAGTGTGGCTTCAGGCCAGGAAAGTCCACCATCGACCAGATATTCACCAGATCTTGGAGAAGACCCATGAGCTTCAGATCGATACACACCACCTATTCATCGATTTTAAGTCCGCGTATGACAGCATCTATAGAAACGAGCTTTACAGAGCAATGTCTAGTTTCGACATCCCTGCCAAACTCGTCCGTCTGTGCAGGATGACGATGGAGAATGCACGCTGCTCCATCAAGGTCGGTAAAGATCTCACCGAGACCTTTAATGTCCAGAAAGGATTTAGACAAGGCGATGCGCTGTCGTGCGATTTTTTCAACATTGTACTTGAAAGAATAGTGCAAAACTCACGAGCAAACACAAGAGGCACTATCTTTCAAAAGTCCGTCCAACTACTCGCATACGCCGACGATATTGACATAATCGGGAGAAAGCAGCGTGATGTCAGTGGCGCTTTCGCGAGTATTGAGACGGAAGCGGCGAAAATGGGTATAGCGGTCAATGAGGGCAAGACCAAGTATATGCTGTCAAGCAAAAAGGACAACAAACACCGACGTCTTGGTGTGTCTTGACTCTATGTAACAACTCTCTTTTATTTATTTTTTTTGGATTTTAATTCAAACTTTTCGCTATCTAAACAAAAGTTTTGAATTTTTCCTTGACTCTATTGATAAAATAAATCCTTCCGTATTTTTTTTTGCGAACCGCCTGTCACGGAGAATAAAAAAAAGGACGGCTCATAAGGTTTCTAATTTTCTATCTCATCTTTTTTCTCTTTTGTCTTGACTCAAAAGTCATCGTGCAATAGCGGACTTTCCCCCAAATTCTAGGCAGTCTACTTCAATTTTTAAGAATGGAATTTCTGGTAAGGAGTGTGCAATCTTGGAATAAATTTAATTTTGCACTCTAAATCTCTTCCATTCCCGGCATTTGATAATTATGTTGGTGCCGTGACAATAGGCCATATTTCAAAATATGGGCTTATGATGCTTTCACAAAGTGTCACAAAGGCATATTTCGGGGTATGGGGTGGCTTTCGAAAAGCACTGGCACTACACGTTTTATTGTAGCATACGTAACGCTTCGATATTATGGAATTGTATTTAAATTTGTATAAATGTTTTATCTCCGGAATCTATATATAAATACGTGCTGCCTAGTTTTGTCGTACACTTTAACACCGTTCTATTGAACCGAATGGCATGATACTTACACCATTGGAAAGGTAATTTCGCGTAGATGTGCACAAACGGTCTTTCCAAACCTTGGTAAAACATGTAAAAGATTAGGCTATTTAACATATTTCTATAGATATAGGTGTTGTAAAACCAGGAATCCAGTGTTGCATAACTTTAGGATCATACCTCATTAATAAACTCTCTCTCTCTCTCTCTGGTGAGTTCATTTATTACTTTCAAAAGTTCAATACATGTATAATCTGTATCTTGAAGTTGAATAACACCCAACTTCGAGATACAGATACAGATTCACATTCTGTTCAGCCCTTAAGTCTTAATAGTGAACGATAAGAAATTTGAATTGTGAGATAGTAAAATCGGGTGTGAATTACTCGGAAGTGATTTTAAATAATAGTAAATTAAGTGTTTTGAAATAGAATAACGTTTTGTAATTTCGAATCCTGGCCGAAATTTTACAATATTTACAATTTTACGTACCTTAAGCTAGCCATACACGACGAATATGTTCGTGCGATTTGTTCGTTGACATTTGGCCACACAGGACGAACCGATTTGTGGAACATCAATTTTGCTGTAACTTTCAACAAGAAAATATGGAGAATGCAAGAAAAAAAAATAAACAAAAAAGGCTAGAGGGGATGAAACGATTGGCTGTATGGTAGAAACGATCGCACTCATACATGTGGAGAAAATTAGAAATGTCTGCACCAGAAGATTTTAAAAAATTTCTTAGAATGGATTCAGAAACTTATATTGAATTGCTGAGTTGGACCCACCCAGTTATTGGAAAACAAAACACAAGAATACGAGAAGCAATTACAGCAAACAAGTGACTGTCAGCAACTTTAAGATTCCTCGCAACTGGACAAAGTTTCAAGGATCTTAAGTTTTAAACAAATACTTCGAAGAATTTCTATAAATTCCGAAAGAAACGTTTTGCTAAATCTTGCCATTTTTTATCTTCCGCTGATGTGAACGCAACAAAATTTTTTTAAAAAAGAAAATGTTTGCGAACAACGCCACAAACGGCGAACATGCTGGAGAACAAATCCACAAATTTTGAAATTTTTCATAAAAATTGGATCGGTTCGTCAACAGCACGACAAAAGTCGAAGAAGAACATGAACACGAAAAGATCGCACGAACATGTTCGTCGTGTATGGCCAGCTTTACAGAGAAAAAAAAAGACATTTTCAAGTCTGCTTGCCTTTGAAAGTCAATAGTAAAGGAAAGGAAAGATGCTAAGGATAAGCGTATAGTCGAATCGTTTTTGTGCGTCTTGTGGTTCTATGTACATAAGGAATTTGTTTGACTGCTTTGACTTATGGAATGTATTGTTTTGTTTTTTTATGTAAGTTTGTGACTGTGAAATTCACTACTTCGATTGCAAAAGAGTTTCCCTACTCCAAGTGGGATAGAGACTAAACAAAATGAAAAAAAGAGAAGCATAGTGACGAATGACGACACTTTTGTGTAATTTATAAATTAAATTACTGCCTCCCCCTAGATCTTCGCAATATTCGAAACTGCAAATTGAATCAATAAAGTTCTCCATCTAAGGAACAACGTTGTATTCCTTCTTATCCTTTTATTAACCCTTTCCTCGTTATACGAACTTATGCGTAACGAGTTTCCCATTTTTACTGCATCGCTGCTGCTCCGCTTATGGGGTTGGCTAATGTCGCAGACCGCAGAACGCGTCTACATAATGCTCGGTCCTGGATCGCTTCAGTGGTAAGCCCCAGGCGTTGTTGCGCATTTGCCATCTGAGAAATCCAGGAATTCTTTTTCCCACCTCGTTTTCTTACAGTTGGAGTGACTGTAGTTGATAGTGCCTTTTTAACCGGATTTTCCGCAGATTTTCTTTAAAAGTGGCAATACCAGCTTATTCTATTCGCCTCAAGCTGTTCGGTTACCGAATTCTTTATATGTAGACTTCCTCTTATACGCGTAGATCTAATACAATCGCGTTTAGTGACTCCACTAGACATCCTTAACATTTTCTTTTCCGCTGCCGTCATTTTGTTTTTAAACGCTTCGTACATTGTCCAGCACTGTGAACCGTATATAAGAGCTGGTCTAACAACCGTGGTTTAGAGTTTTCCCTTTAATTTAAGTGGAAATTTTCGGTCGCAAAAGATTCCCGAATTTTCCCGCCATTTCATCCATCCCACACTCACTCTGTGGTTTACGTCGTCGTCACATTTCGCTTCCATGTTAACGATTGATCCTAAGTACTTAAAGATAGTGCTTTTCGGAAGAACTATTCCGTCTAACATTATATCCGGAACAGGTCGCAACGGATGCGCAAATGGGCACGTCAAATGCTCCGTCTTTGAACGACTTATTTTAAACCCGTTTCTCTCTAGCGCATTTCTCCATGAATCTAAGGCGTTCTGTAAATCTTCGACGTTATCGCTAATTATAACTGCGTCGTCAGCGAAGAAAATTGGCGTTACATTTGCTTCGCGCGTGCAGTCTTTTAAAAGATAGTCGAATACTACGTTAAAGAGGAAAGGGCTAAGTACGCTTCCTTGATGCACTCCGACATTAACTGGAAATTCTCTCGTTAGTCCAGCAGAGCTTTTAACCGCAGTTTTCACGTTTCCGTACATGTCTTGTATTATTCTAACATACGTTTCCGGTACGTTTTGAGACCTCAGGGCGGCCCATATGAGATCCGTAGGCACTCGATCGAACGCTTTCTCGAGGTCGATAAATACCATGTGTAAATCCTTAGACGAATCTCGGTGTTTTTCCATTATTATTCGTAGGCTTTGGATAGCGTCCACCGTCGATCTTCCTTCAACAAATCCACACTGGCTATTACCGAGCTTTATTATTTGCCGAAGACGTTCGTTTAAGACTCTTTCGACGATTTTCATTGTGTGTGACATAAGCTTGATTGAACGGTAGTTGTTGCAATCTCGAGTGTCGCCTTTTCCTTTGTATAATGGAACCCAGAAGCTACTTCTCCATTGATTCGGCATAGGTTGTCCATATTTTAATTTATTTAAATGTTTCGATAGCCAAACGCTGCCGATCCCCTCCATCTTCGACCAAAGCTCTGATGGAATGCTGTCTGGTCCCGCCGCTTTCCCCCGCTTCATTTTTCCAATTGCTATACTTATTTCTTCGATTGAAAAGTCCGAAACTTCTTCCTCGAATAGACCAGCTGTCGGCACGATATCACGTGGAAACTGTTTGGTAAGCAACTCCTTGCAATATTCAAGCCAGCGGTCAGAAATTTCCTTTTCATTTGTTAGTAAGCGACCGTCTGCGTTTTTGATGTATTTCGGCGAGGTTATTTCCATTGAATTTTTTCTCCTCTGTGCAGCGAGCTTAAAAATATTTGGCATTTTAGTACTGTACGACGTTTGAACTTCTTGGATAGCTTGTCTTCTATCCGCCGATCGTGAGGTTATTTGTTGCAACTCCTGGTACAGGTTTTCCGCTTCTGACGCTCGAGTTCGAGCCAGGACTTTCTTTGCGATCTTTTTAAGGCACTCGTATTCAAGAGCCAGTCGAGCTTTTTCGATATCGTCGCTCCGATCGCATTTTGTCCACGCTTGGAATGCACTCTTCCTGTCGGCCACAGCTCGTTTGGTTTCGTCATTCTACCACCATGTTTCTTTGCCGACGTGATGGTATTTCGATATAGTCCCCAGATGGGACTTTGCGAGTGTTATGCATTCCTGGTGCATGCTGTTCCACATTTCTTGCGGGCTAAGTGAGTCTGCGATACCGTTTATATTGTGAAGTACTTCTTTAGCCAGTGCGATAAATCTTGCGCTTCGTTCCTTCGGTAGATTATACCACCGGATTTTTGGCATTCTAAACGATGCCCGTGTTTTCGGTGGTTCCGCCGTGAAAAATTCTGTAATGAGCAGACGGTGTTGGCTTACTAGCGATTCTCCTAGTATTACTTTACAGTCCTTAACACGGTTTCTCATCGACATTTTGCAGAGGTGATAATCTATTTGCGTTTCGTGGCCTCCGCTGCTATAGGTGATAAGATGTCGTTGATATTTAATAAACATTGTATTTAAGACGGTTAAGCCGTAAGCCCTACACGCTACAAGGATGTCTTCGCCAGCTGAATTTCTGGTTCCAAAGCCTTGACCGCCGTGGCAGTCCTCATAATCAACATTTGTTTCTCCGACGTAGCCATTTAAATCTCCACCTACGAAGAGCATCTCATCGATAGGTATATTTCTAAGCAAATTACCGAACTCTGACCAAAATGTATCTTTTTCCGATTGGTCGCATCCATTTTGTGGAGCGTACGCGCTAACAATGTTCCACGTTTCATTGTGTATGACGAGTTTAACACTCATCAAGCGGTCGCTTATTTTCAAGATACCAACGATGTTGCTTAGAAGATCCGCTGCAATAACGACTCCAACACCGTTTCGTCCATTGACCGTTCCATGGTAGAACATCTTAAATGCCTTAGTTTTTAAATCTAGAAAACGCGCTTTATTTCCTGTATTACTCCACTTCGTTTCCTGTACGCACAGGATTTGTAGAGTTCCGCGACGCATAATCGCTTCCAGTTCTAAACTAGATGAGGTCATCGATCCGAAGTTCCAACTTGCAAACCGAAGTTTATGAAAATATTTTGGAAACTTCATTTTGCCCGCCCCCGGAATCCGTCGGGCTCTGACACAAGCACTTCTGCTTGCTCTGGGATCACCCGAGTGCGTTGCAATCGTGGTGCCCAGCGGGGTAGTGCCATTAATTGCGATCATTTCCATGAAGTGTATCTAAAGGTTGAGTGGTTTGACACTTGTATGCTCATTTCGAATTGATTGACTGTTGTGTTGCATTCATGATATACGAATGAGAAGCGCACCAGTGGTCAGGGTCATTCATAATCATATTTCTAATGATCAAAACTGATTTTTGCCATTGAAAAAAAAAAATACCGTATGGTCATATGTCTCAAATTTATATGGCCTTATGACGCTTTTCTAAAGCCATACACCGAAATATGACTTTGTGACACTTTGTGAAAGCGTCATAAAGCCATATTTCAAAATATAGCCTTATGTCACGGCACCATCATGTTTTCAATGTCCCTTGCCATGCCAGTAAAGAAAACCTTTCGTTAGGTAGCTTATGTCTGTCCTTTGTTCACTCTTCGTAGTAATATTTTTATATTTTGTTTCATTTTAAAATTTAATTCTCTTGCCCCCACTCATGTAAACACTGTGAAGCAAATCATTAAACGTTTGTTTAATATCATTAAACGTTTGTTCAATGTCATTAAACGTTTGTTCAATATCATTAAACGTTTGCTCAATATCAACAAATATCAACATTAATTAAATTTATGGACAGTTGATCTGAAACAAAGAGGTACTTTCCAGGGACTTATTTCAATTCAATACAATCACAAAATTTAATTTCATTCGCTGAGTGAACTTGACCTTTATCTTTTCTAATCATCTCAACTAAAGGCATATGATCTGAGTGCACCGTATCACGGTACCCATAAATGTAGATAATGAATTTTTCGCAGACGTATACCACAGCGGCGAAAATGGGTTTAGCGGTCAATGAGGGCAAGACCAAGTATAAGCTGTCAAGCAAAAAGGACAACCAACACCGACGTCTCGGGCAGAACGTCACCCTCGGCAGATATAACTTTGAGGTAATAAAGGACTTTGTCTACCTAGGCTATGCTATAAATACAGACAACGACACCAGGGCTGAGATCAAGCGAAGAACAACTCTTGCCAACCGTTGTTTCTTTGGGCTAAGAAGGCAATTGAGTAGGAAAGTCCTCTCTTGGAAAATAAAAGTCACCCTTTATAAAACCTTAATTATCCCGGTCCTGCTCTATGGCGCAGAGGCATGGACATTATCAAAAATGCATGAGGGTGTTATTGGTTGCTTTGAGAGAAAAATTCTTCGGTCCCGTCTGCATTGACGGTAAGTGGAGGAGGAGATACAACGACGAACTGTACGGACTGTACAGCGACATGGACCTAGCCAGAAGAGTGAATATCCAAAGACTAAGATGGCTGGGTCATGGAGAGCCTATGGACACCAATGCTCCGGTCCGAAAAGTCTTCGCATCCGCTCCCGAGGGAAAGCGCAGTAGAGGAAGGCCAAGACTCAGGTGGCGCACGCAAGTGGAACGGGACCTCAGCTTACTTAGCGTGCGAATCTGGAGGCAGCTAGCCAGGGATCGCGTTGGCTGGAGAAGCTTGTTGACTGAAGCCCAGGCCCACTCCGGACTGTAGCGCCACTTAAGGTAAGTAAGTTAACGACAGCTAAAAGCTCCTTCTCAATTTGAGCATATCTCGTCTCAGCATCAGTTTAACTCTTTGTAGCAAATGCAACAAGTTTGCCATCCTGCAATAAAAAACATACAGGACCATTTTGAGAAGCATAGGTTTGAATAATTATATTTTTACTGAAATCAAAAGCATGAAGGATTGGGTGTTGCACTAAAGTATCTTTCACTTCATTCAAAAATTTTAGTATGGGAAAGCGTCCATAAAAAATCGCTATTCCTCCTCAATAAAGTACGAAGAGGTGCATTTATATTCGAGAAATTTAGTATAAAATCACTTCAGTATTTAAACATTCCCATCAATCTCTTTAACTCCTTTCTATCATTTGGTTCTTTAAGTTTGAGGATCGATTCTATGTGACTTGGATCAGAACGAATTTTATTGCCACTAAAAATGTGGTCTTAATATTTTACTTCTTTAGCGCAATATTGAACTTTATCCCTCTTACATTTAAAATTTATTTCACGAGGCCTTTTTTTA
This sequence comes from Volucella inflata, assembly GCA_928272305.1. NCBI lineage: Eukaryota > Metazoa > Arthropoda > Insecta > Diptera > Syrphidae > Volucella > Volucella inflata. The sequence goes on along the minus strand of OV743716.1, from coordinate 78,432,108 downwards.
TACATTTTCTACATTTTTGTCGTGCTCGGCTTTAGTTTTCCCCCCTGTAATTTTACAAGGTGACGCAAATTAATCGTATTGGAAGGTGTTATAATTTTTGCAGATGGCGTCGTACGTCAATCATATTTGACATTTGTGAACTAGACAGCTGCAGTATATAAACAGATAAGCAATGGAGCGCTATACTCCGCAAGAGCGTGAAATTAATGTGTAAATTTTTTTGCCCAATTATCGGTCGGTGGTTTTAGTGCAGCGTGGATTTCGAAGTTGGATTCCTAAACGTGTCTCGCTATTCCGGCGCTTAGCTACTCGACTCAAACAGACTGGAACCACAGAAGACCATGTAAGGCGTGACCGCCACCGGAATGGTCGTTCGGCGGAGAATATCGCGGCTGTGGCTGCCGAAGTCGCTGAGAACGAAGAAATATCAATCAGACGACGGTTCACTCAATTGGGCATCACCAGACCCTACAGGGAATCTTAGTGAAAGCCTTAGACATGTTCCCGTAAAAAGTGCAAACAGTGCAATCTGAGAAAGATCGTTTTATCTGTTTTCATAACCAAAACCAGGTGTTATAAAAAACCTGTAATGGTATCATAAGTATCAAATCTAATTTATTTAATTTGTACAAACGTTTTTTGTTTTTCCTTTTAGGATGATTTAAGCGATAGAATTTCAAAAGCTTCAGAAAAACTTCACCTCTTTAGGACAATTTAATTAAAAATGGCTTCAAACAAACTTCCAGCAACGGTTTCTTCACAACATGTTCCGAATTACAGTATTGCCAGCTTTTGCTATTGGGAAGATTTTGCAAGTGCGAATTGTACAATACTTACAATCGTTTGTTTAGATTTTATTTTAACTGTTATTTTCATTATTTTTGTCTGCCGAAGTTTCTAACCAGTAGACCGTGTTTAGATTGTTTGTTTATATTTTGTTTTGTATGCTTAGATTTTATTTTTACTTTCTTTTTTTCATTATTTTTGTCTACCGGCGTATCCGAGTAGTCGGACTGACTTTTAAAAGATAGTGCCTTTTGTGTTTGCTCGTGAGTTTTGCACTATTCTTTCAAGTACGATGTTGAAAAAATCGCACGACAGCGCATCGCCTTGTCTAAATCCTTTCTGGACATCAAAGGTCTCGGTGAGATCTTTACCGACCTTGATGGAGCAGCGTGCATTCTCCATCGTCATCCTGCACAGACGGACGAGTTTGGCAGGGATGTCGAAACTAGACATTGCTCTGTAAAGCTCGTTTCTATAGATGCTGTCATACGCGACATCGAAGCTCATGGGTCTTCTCCAAAATCAGCCGTAGTGTGAATATCTGGTCGATGGTGGACTTTCCTGGCCTGAAGCCACACTGATATGGACCTATCAGGTTGTTGACGAATGGCTTCAGGCGTTTACAAAATACGGCGGATAAGATCTTATATGCGATGTTAAGGAGGCTGATGCCTCTGTAGTTGGCGCAGTTCAGATGGTCTCCTTTCTTGAGAATCAGACAAACAATTCTGAGGTTCCATTCATCGGGCATACTTTCGTCCGACCATATTTTACAGATGAGTTGGTGTATGCTCCTTCCCAAGTCATCGCCTGCCGCTTTGAAGAGCGCGGCAGTCAGGCCGCCCACTCCAGCAGCTTTATTACACTTAAGCTTAGATATAGCTATCTTCACTTCATCCAGGTTGGGTGGAAGGAATTGTTGGTCATCATCGTCCAGGTTGAAAGATTGATTCGGTTGATTCTGCTTGACAGCGGTACTTAGTTCACCATCGCCGTTATACAGTCTGCAGAAATGATTTTTCCAAATGCTCATAATTGACTGCGATTCTACCACGATGTTCCCTTGTTCATCTTTACAGGCTTCGGTTCGAGAGACCAGTATTGGTCAAAAATAATCTAACTCAACAAAGAAAAAGGTTCTACTAGAGGCACCAACACGTTTTGCTGGAATTTCGCCCATCAATGGTGGTCTTGGAGTATACTTTTTGATCCTGCAGACTTACAATTTTTAATTACCCGTCTTAAGACATTCCGCAGGCCGGGAATGTAAACATTTGACGTATTTCGTTGACGACAGTTTCGTGAAACTGATGGCGACATTTTTCATGGAAGTATTGAATGATTGAAGAAGTTATGGTGTGTTGATAAAAGACTTCTCATTATCACAGTCCTTTTTGTCCTTGGTCCTTAGTTTCCTTTCCTTTCTTTTTGGCATTTTTGATTCAGCAGAGAACGGTTTGGTAGTCGAACCAAAAGAACCGGTTATTTATGGTTATCGAGTGCCTTTGGCTATCATTTTTGACATTCGTAAACTTAAGACAGCTGCTTCCAATTTCAATCGTGGGATAAAAATGGGTTTTATAAGTGCTACCTTTGTCTAAGCACATACCAGCATGCATTCTGTTTGGTAGTCTTTGGTTACTCTGAAGTAGACTACAGCAGCACATGCCGATGCACTGGCATCAACAAATACATGTAGTTCGACATTGTGCGTGTTGTCAGACCGCATAGTCTCTAAATAAGGTCTTTTTAACCTTTTTCCCATTGAGAGTGTTCCTGATTTATTTTCTCATCCCAAGTTATAGCTGTATGCCATATCTCTTTTAGTAGAATCTTAAGAGACAGAAGGAAGTGTGCGATGAGTCCTAGAGGATCGAAAATGTTCATACGTATCTTGAGGACTTTTCGTTTTGTCGGTGTGGTATTTTTTTCAATTAGATCTCATGTGGACGTGAAAACGAGGAACAGTCCTCAACTGGCGACCACCACAATCCCAAAACCTTCTCAGAGTTCCCCAACAGATTGTAACTTAACGATTTTTCTGGAAATAAATTATTTTCTGCGGATCGTAGCGCCGTAAGAACTTTGATCGAGTTGCTCATGAAATTCCTTATTTCGAAACCGTCTTGTTGATGAATATATTTCACGTCTTCACAGTCAAAGCTATCGAGATAATCATCATTGTGAGTGGGCTTAAGTGATCAAACGGATTTTTTTGTATAATAGTGGTATTCTTGTATTATTTAAAGTTTAAATTTATCACAGTGTAAAAACAGTATAATAACATAAGACAGTGACTTTCTATAAAATAAGCTTTTAAGGGCATCAAAGTGTAACAAAACCCCTTTTATTTAATTTCATTTTTAAAATTGTTCTCTTGCCCATTTTGCGAATTTATTGTATTTACTTCCATTTCAATGCACCTGTGTGGTCATTCCGGTAATAGTCTCCCTGACGATGGCGATTTTGCCATTTCAATTTCTTTTCGGATACTTTAAAATCTTTTTAAATTTTCTTAAAATTCATTTATAATTACTTTCTTTTCACTGAATAAAACCGTACAATAAAATTAATTTTGCTTACAATACAAGAAAAAGACGTAAACATAGTTGAAGCTTGGCTGACCCTCCGCGAGACGCTGACGATTTTTCGCTTGGTTCAGTCTACTAGTCACTCACGATTCGACGGTACTACTTAAGGACCGTTATTAGTTCACTAATTACACGCGGTTCAGCTGTACTATACTTGAGGAAGTTTGCCGATTATTTTCACACGTAATATTCGCGACTTTGTTTTTTTCCAGATCGACCGAACTCGAACTTATGTACCCGTTCCCTGCTCGGGCGCCAGTTAAATGTTTTTTTAAAATAAAATATTTAAAAAAAATTATTTTATTACGTTCAGTAGAAGACTGACCGCAATTCTTTATTGTCAAAAGCCAACTTAAGACAATTTTAGTTCTCTACATCTATTTATAATATTCTATTTAAGTCATTGCTCAGGTGCAGACGCATTGTTCTCACTTTCGTATTGAAATGTTTCCCATGGATCTGGTACCGGCATGTGTAAGGTGTTGGGTGACGACAGTATGATTGCGTGCACTTGTTGACGTGGGAAAATAATGAAAATGCAGAATTTGGAAAGTTGGAGTGTTTCAATGTTTGCAATGTTAACTGATATAAACATTAACTTTCGTGATCTAAACTCAATTTATGTCAAAGATTATCTGGAGAGGGTAGCGTCGTTGAGACTTATAATCGTCATTACAGAATATGCATGGGTGGATCCAGATAATGGAACTAAGTCTGTAATTGATCATATCCTAGTAAGCAAAGCAGATAACCAAATCAAAACTTTAGTGATCGAAAGTGATATCAGCGACCATTACGCAATCCTTTACTCAACAGGTGTTAAAACAACATCGGGTGGTGAAGTTGTTAAAACCACACGTATAAGCGACGCAAAAGTGAACCAGCTCATTTGGGGTACAAACTGGGATGAGGTACTTAACGAAAACGATGCTGAGACTCTCTATAAAAACCCAGAAATTACAAGAAATTTATAGACGATCACCGTATATGGAACCAATTGACCGTAAAAGAAGAAATAACCCCTGGTTGATACCTAACCGAATCGACGAATGCCGACAAAGAGACAGACTCTACAGAAGGTAGAAAAATAATAGCTTAAACAAAAGCTACGTGGTACAAAATTTTCCGAAACAATCTTAACAAAATTGTAGCAGCACAGAAATCAAATTTCTATAAAAACAAATTCATTCAATTAAAACTAATCCGCCCAAAACTTAGGATTTAATAAACCAAATACTCGGTACAAAAATACTTAATATTGACGAAACCATGGTAAAAAATTTTCCACAAGAAATGATCGGTGAACTATCTAATGGATGTGCACAACTCTTTTCGACTCGGATCTCAAATATAATTCATAATTGTAGTTCCATCACATCGATTGCAATGCAAATGCAACAGTAGACAACACTATCTTTGCAAACCCCACAAATATCTGTGAGATGCACGGCTACATAAATTCATTAGGAGTTGATAGCCGCGTTTTATTGGCAAGTCAGTAGCCAGCTCAGCAGTCAATGCCAATTAAACAATTTAACTCACTCCAAACGTCATTTGACTTGTTGAATAAGCTTGCGAATGGGTTCGCAAAGTTGCGAATGTTTTTTTTAACTCGCATTTAGTTTATAGGCCTGAGCAAATAGAATTCGCTTTGTAAAAGGCATCCGCGAAATTCTTTTTGTGCTAAAACTTAAGAATAAATTAACAAAAGCATGAAATTTGTTTAAATTTCACAAAAAAGTTAAACTTAAACACGTACAAATTTAACATGAAAAGTACTCGTATTTTTCTCTCTATTATTTTTTAGTTTGTGTAAAAACAAACACATAATTAACGAACGCATCCTTCATAAAACAAAATCATTTCTTATAGCATACATTGCGCCATCTGAATTTCAATTTTTAAAACTTTATCGGCAGCAATGAATGCTGGCTTATTTATCGCCAGCATTCGACTTGTTGTTGTTTGTAATGTTAAGTTTTACTGTGCTGGTTACTGACCTGCCAATAAAATGCACCTGATATATCGCCAGGAATTGACTGAATTCGAGCAATTGATATGAAAAGACATGTAGATATTTTTGTTCCCATTTTATGTAAATTTGTTAACCTTAGTCTTATACAAATAAAAGTTTCAATAACGCTAAAACGGCTATAGTGAGACGCATCTATAAAGGAGGAGCTGAAAATCAAATAAGCAACTATTTTACCGGTGGTAGAGAAATTTCTCCAAGGTGTAATTTTTAAAAGACTACAGAGTTTAATTGATAAGCATTCTCTCATACATAAAAGTCAGTACGGATTCCACAAAAACAGAAGCACAGGCAAATTGCTGGGAGAGTTCGTTAACTACATCAACGAGAGCCATCATGTCCTAGTACTGTTCATGGATTTTAGTAAAGCTTTTGACAAACTAAATCACTATACTCTCTTAAAAGCATTACAACGGATCGGCATTCGAGGAGTTATGGAGGACTGGCTCAGGGATTACTTGCATAACAGGTTGTTTTGCGTCAAGATTAAGGACGTTTTAAGTGAACAAAAGAAGGTGTAATTTGGAGACCCTTAGGGGTCAAAACTGGGTCCGATCCTCCTCATCCTGTACAGTAATGAACTACTTCACATTTTGAAACATAGTATCCCATTTGCTTTTGCGAATGATACAGCGATTTTTGTTCGTCACAGGTCTCTGGAAACAGCGACTAACATGATGCAGGAGTTTCATGCTTGTAGAAAACTTTAAATATCTGGGAGTCATCATCGACTCACATCTTCTTTGGGACACTCATATCGACAAATTACGCTTGGATTTGAAGAAGGCCTTATACGCACTAGCACACCTGCGATACCATGCCACGGTCCGTGTTTTAAGGCAAGTGTATTATGCCCTGGTCGAATCAAAGTTGCGGTGTGGGATTCTAGCGTGGGGCAATGCGGCTTCAACCCACATCCAAAAATTCAAAAACTACGAAACTCGGCGCTGAAGATAACAAATTTTAATAATACGCGACGTGAGGAAAGAAGGTTTAACGTTCTTCAAGTCGAACAAATCTTTAAAATGACACTAATTCTGGAGTACTTTGACGACAACCGTTTTATTCGACCGATTGACCGTGAGGTAAACACCAGACGACGAGCTCAGGGCATGCTTCAACTGCCCAGAAACTACAACACTTATGGCAGACGTCAATTGAATTACAATGTTTCTGCTTTAATCAACGAATTATCTCGAAAACTTACAACCATAACAAATCATAAAACCAGAAAAAAAGTATTCAAAATTTATTTTTAAATGCTAATATTAGTAATTAAATTAATATATTAGCCTTTGAATTTGAATCCGAATTAATGACCTATCATTCTTATAAAAACTAAAAATAAGCTTACTTCAATATTAAATTTTGTTTAATAAATATGTCCTCCTGCAGAAAAGTAAATATGACTTCGCGGGAAAACAAATATTGTAACAGCAATGAATTGTACATTTACGAAATAAAAATAAAAATAATAACATAGTGGTTTTCGAGTATGCCAAAAATTTTGTGGCGTTTTTGCTTTTGATAAACTGGGCACAGTATGGAGAACAAGTAGAACCGAATGTCATTACTTGCACCAAGTAGTCCTCTAACTCCCCGGTAGTTTTGTTTCTCCACAAGAACCTCTGGGCGTGTTGATCTTCATCTCTAATAACTATGTACTTGGTGGATCATTTCCTTTATATCGCCCGCGACGGCAAACCTTTTCCGTCGAAATTGAAACAAGACGGTTGTTAGTGGAGGAAGATCATCAGGGCCGGTCAGTCCAAAGACTGTCCATCAAAATCTAGTTTTGATGGCACTCGTCTGATTTTCATTAGCCCTTGCTTAAACTTTGGGCATTTCTTAGTTTGCAGTTATCTAGCCCAAACAATATTTGTGGACTGGCATCCTTATAGGATCGTACTGGAAGACCTTTAAGATGTGGAAAATGCTCTTGCATTTTTACAAAATCGACGCTTTGTCTCGGTAGCGCAAGAGACGCCATTGTTCGTGCATATTGCAGAATGTGCTTCTTACCGTAGCCCAATGCTGATACACGTAGATTAACCTCCTTTGAATTAAGCTCACTTCGGTGATTATTAGAAATCCAAGTGCCTTTGGCTCACCTTCTAGATTTAAGTCCTTTGCCAGTTGCTCATCCATCAATGTTACGGTGGAACCATCATCCAGCAGAGAGTATGTATCGATTTATGTCTCCGATATGAACGGTAACAGGAAATATTTTGAAAAGCAGCTTATTGTGTTGTTGGTGGAAATTCACATTACCTGAATGTGCTTGTTGTGAGCATGCAGGTGTGGGTTCTAACAAGTTACTGCTTTCCGGCTTAGCTGTCGACACTACCGAAGGCCTTCCGTTTGACGCGCTATATTTGTGAAGCAGCTTATTAATTTATTTATTTTATTCATTTATTTATTTACTTGTGATTGCTTAAAGACAGTGAGATACAATATCTTATAAGTTTGCCTTGAGCTTATCTTACAAGAGAGAGCTCTTATATATTCTTATATATTGTATAATACATAAATTAAATGTACAATTAGAAATTAAATTAACAAATTTACTAGAAAATACTTTTTTAATATCTTTTTAATGCTTGTTGCGTTCTGTGCTTCTTTAATGTAACGCGGTAGAGAATTCCACTTGACAAAAAATTGACGTTCGGATGTTAACACGAGGATGACGGGATCTACTCGAGGAAGATATACTAACAGTATTGTGGTTGTCATGTTTTAAGTAAACGAAGTCTGAATGTTTCAACGCTGTTTGTATTGCTATGTTATTTGTTATCGCAAACAGCTTTTAATAAAACGTTTAAGCTTTTCATATTATATCAATTGTTTCAAAATATTTGCAATAAATTAAATAGTTTTCTAGATAAATTAACTTTTAAATGCAAAAAGAACTTTAGTGCTCAACTAGAAGTAACTATAACTTAGACCAATAAAGCTCTAAGTACCAAATAGAACTGTATGACTTTGTAAAGACTTAATTTTATTCACTTTTTTAATTAATAAATCTGTGTTTGAACAATAAAAAACAATAGTGAATTAAAAGGTTACATTTTTAATTCATAATAAATTAATAGCAAGCTATTAGTTAAGTGCTAGGAATGTATTGTAATAATACAATAAAGAATACTGAAAATTCAAATATTAAATAAAAATATAATAATATATTGGGTATATAACTTAATTCGTGCGGTTTTTTTTTTTCAAAATTTGAACGTTTATTTAAGAAAAACATGTACAGTAGTATTATTCAAAGTATTGCCCATCTGAAGCTATGACTTCTCCCCATCTTTCTGGCAATTTGTGGATCCCATCCCAAAAGAACTGTGCCGGCTTGGCAGCCAAGAATGAATCAAGCCAATTTTTTATATTCTGCTCTGATGTGAAGCGTATTTCAGTGAGAGCGTTCTGCATTGACCGGAACAAATGATAGTCAGAGGGGGCAAGGTCTGGGCTATAAGGCGGGTGGGGTAAGACTTCCCATCCATTGTTTTCCAAATAGTTCTTAACCGGAATAGCAACGTGAGGCCGAGCGTTGTCATGATGGCAAAATTATTGCCTCGTGTCTGGTCGCATACTCCGGGCGTTTTTCGGCTACTGCTCCCTTCAAACGGATTAATTGTGTTCGGTAGCGTTGTCCATTGATGGTTTCACCCAGTAACAATCCGATGCAAAAATGACTTCCTTTTGTGGCGTTCCAGCCCATTTCGGACATGCAAAACCGCATTTCTGAGTTCGGCTTGAGTTCATGTGGAACCCAATTTCCTTGCTTTTGAATATATCCAACTGCTTTTAAACTTTTGAAATGGCTGCTTGAGTGACACCCAAAGATTCTGCGAGCTCTTCTTGTGTTTGGCAACAATCCTGATAGAGTAATGCTTCCAGTTCTTCATCTTCAAACTTTCTTGGCTGCCACGGACGTTCATCGTGTTCCAAGCTAAAATCACCACTTTTAAATCGTGCAAACCACCTTAGCACATTCGCTCAGCTAGCGCATGTTCACCATAAACTTCCACAAAAATACGATGACTTTCGGCAGCAGTTTTCTTCATATTAAAGTAATGAAGAAGAACTCCCCGCAAAAACAGTGTAGTGAGCCTCTACTGTCGGGAAAGGGGGGATATGAGCTTTGACTTCTGAGACTTTTGCTCATGGAATTCGTTTCATAGGTTTTGAATCTTTCTTGTTAATAACTCCAGTCACAATATTTTATATGTGTGCATGCTAAACCGGCTTTTGTGAAATTGCAAAAGTTCCTAGACAATAAGGTTTGCATACCTGTATAAGGTTTCCAAGTATGTCAACATAATAACTAAAGGAATAGTTCCGACGAGAATCGCCGGATTTCTTAGTTTTACGAACTGTCTCAGTTCTGGTAGCAGTTCTTAAGACGTAATTAGCTTTTCTATTCGGTTCATTGAATAGAATGTTTTGAATAATTCTTGCCATCCACTTCTTATTATTGTAATATTTCGGCTAGGGTTCGAAATGATAAAACGTTATTCTGTTTCTAAAACACTCTATTTATTATTATTTGAATACAACTTTCAATTAATTCACAAACAGTTTCACTTCTATTTCACATTTCAAATCTCTTATCTTTCACTTAGTAAGACTAAAGGTCCTTTTCCATGGCTTTCCAAAAATCAACTTATCGTCCGCAGTTTCTCATCCTGTATTAATACCACATTTGTCGGGTTCTAGTTCTTTCTCTAACTTCTGGTTTGAAACTGGGGAGATACTGAACTCTCCAACGTGGAGAGTTTGTATGATCCTAAGACTATGCAACACTGGATCCTTGATTTAATCACATATATACCACAATATCCCCCTCTTAAACTTGTTCGTCCCGAACAAACTCTTCGACATTCTGCCCAATATAGCGAAATATTCGATCCACATGAACCACTTTCATATTGCCTCTTCCTCGTTGAATGCGATAGACAACATCGTTGATGCGCTTTACCACTTTACAGTCTTGCTGTGATTTGGGTGATACGCCTTTCCGTCTATGAGGGTTATATACCCACACTAGATCTCCTTCTTGGAATCCCGTTGTGGTCGCCTTGACATCATACCTAGTCTTCATGCGGTCACTGGCTATCTTGATCTTATCCCTGGTTCTTTGGTGCACGTCCCTAATAATCTGTCTGAAGTCTGCGCCATAGTCGTTTTCATTTCTGTTCTCTTCAGCCGGCGGTGATCCAAACATCAATTCACTATGTAACCGGACTGTTCGACCGAAAAGGATTTCCGATCGAGTGTGACCTGTGGTGTTGTGAACTGCACTCCGATAGGCTAATAGAAACATTGGAATTTGTCTATCCCAATCGCATTGCTTGTCGCCAACCACCTTTGATAGGTGTTCATTCAAGGTTCTGTTGAAGCGTTCCACCATCCCGTCCGACTGTGGGTGGAGCGGTGTTGTTCTTGTCTTTTTAATCCCGAGTAGCTCGCACACCCCTTGGAAAATCTTCGACTCGAAGTTGCGCCCTTGATCTGAGTGCAATTCCATCGGTAAGCCGAATCTGCTCATCCAGTTGTAAACCATCTGCTCAATTACGGTTTTGGTTTCCTGGTTAGGTTTCAGGAGACGGTCCTGCGATGTCAACTGTGCGCAGGTGACACACTTTCTGCACCAATTTTCAACATCGTCCTTGGCGTGCACCCAATAAAAACGTTCTCGCACCTATTCTAACGTCTTATTCACTCCCAAGTGGCCTCCGGATACTCCATCGTGCAGTTCCCTTAGCACGTCACTGACTCTCGACCTTGACACAACGAGCTCCATCACAAACGACTTTCCATCCGAGCTTTCCCACCTTCCCCTCAAAACACCATCTTGAATGTGAAGTGAGTCCCACTGTACCCAGTATGCCTTCAATTCGGGAATTTTTGTTGGATATTTCCTGCCAATCTGGTTTTTCTTCGTGTTCTTTCCAAGCGAGTATTGGCTCGATATACGGATCCTCTTTTTGGGCGTTTCGCATTTCACTTTCATTCCAACCCTCAGTGCGCTCAGCTCTTAGTCGTTGAGTGGATACCGCATCTTTTTCTTCTTGTCGTGCGCAATGTTTGCAATCAGATTTGCAAGGTCGCCGGGACAGAGCATCCGCATTAGAGTGAAAGGTGCCCTTACGGTGCTGTATGTCGTAGTCGTTACTGAATACTGTCCTAAGGCATGCGGCATTCTCATTCCCGTACACCATCGGAATCTCAACGTTCCTGTACTTGAGTACATGAGTTCCGGTGTCAAGCACTACATTGAACTCAAGTAGAATGATGCACTCGTCGCGTATATCGGCCACTAGGAATACGTGGGCAAATGTTGGTCCTGCCAGATTGATCGCTAAAAGAACCTCTCCATACACCTTCGCCGTTGCTCCTGTTACTGTTTCCAGACAGTTGCTCCTGGTATTGTGCAGCCATGAATCAGGAGCGATGTCCCTTCTAATAATGGAAGCGGTGGCACCGGTGTCAATGGTGGCCACGCATTTATTCTGGCCAATGTGGGCTTCCACTGTAAAACTCTTCTTACTTCGTTTTGTTTGGGAGTCTTGGATTTTGATCTTGGGGGCGTCGACTCCAGAAACCGACTTCTGCCCCTCGAAGTTGGTCCTTACACGTATTCCCGCCTGTTGACTTGATGATGCGCTGCTTGCAGTATAGATGTTTTCCCTGCTACATGCTTCTTTGTTACGCCTCCCAGCAGCGCATTGTGAACAACTGCGTTCTTTAAGTGGAGCCCAGCACTGACGCTGCAGATGTAATATTTTGTTGCAGTTCCAACAACGGACTTGTCCTCCACGCACACTATTCCGCTCCACGACATCTGTTCGTTGGCATGAGCATTCCACGGCTGTCATTTCTCTCACGCGGTGGATTCCTTGAGATGCTTGGTTGGCAGCTTTCATCGTCAGGGCAAATGCTAGGGCCTTAGGGAGGGTTCGCTTTCCAGCCATTCTTACAGCCATTTGCAACTGCCTATCTTCAATTGCTTGGGTAAACGCCTCTACAGCCATTTCGCTGATAATGTCTTCTCCGGCATTAGGATAAGATAAATGCGCCAACCGTTCGATATCGGCCTGCAACTGCTGAAGTGTTTCTCCCCTCTCCTGGACTCTGCTGCGCAGTTGGACTCTGTATACTTGTTGCATATGGTCATCTCCGAAACGCATTTCTATGGCTTTAACCAATGCGTCGTAGTTGCGTTGTTTATCTTCTGAGACGGTTTGCAACAATTCCGCAGCTGTATCTCTCAGTGCCAGCGTTAGCGCAATCGACTTTTCTCCGTCGTCCCAGTTGTTGGTCATGGCAGCTGCTTCAAATTGTCTTCTTTATATTGGCCACGATGTTTGGCCATCAAAAACAGGCGGTTGCATCTCTTTCTTTCTAGGGCTGTCTGTAGATATTTCTCGGACCTTCTGTTTCTTCACTCTCTCTAGTTCTTTAGCAAGATTCTCAATATTGTTTTCAACCTTCCCGAACTGTTCCTCGACTTTCACGAGCTGTTCCTGGAATTCGGTTCCAACCTTTGCGAGTTTTGCCTCGTGCATATTTAATTTCTGATCGATTATTTCGAATTTCGCTTCTAGAGAATCCTTGAACTCTTCAATAGTGTCTTTCTGCGCGGCAACAATGGAATTCTTCTGTTCTTCTAACTTAGAATCCATACTTCTCCTTTGTTCTTCTGCCGAATTCTTCTGTTCTTCAAACTTAGAATCCATACTTCTCCTTTGTTCTTCTGCGGAATTCTTCTGTTCTTCAAACTTAGAATCCATACTTCTCCTTTGTTCTTCTGCGGAATTCTTCTGTTCTTCAAACTTAGAATCCATACTTCTCCTTTGTTCTTCTGCGGAATTCTTCTGTTCTTCAAACTTAGAATCCATACTTCTCCTTTGTTCTTCTGCGGAATTCTTCTGTTCTTCAAACTTAGAATCCATACTTCTCCTTTGTTCTTCTAACTTAGAATTCAATCCAAGGAGTAATTCCATCATGGCAGATATGTCAACCCCTGTGCTTACAAGCTCCTCCTCCAAGTCGAACAAAATGGATTTCGGATCTTTTCCAACTTTTTCGATCGCTTCTTGTAGCCGAAGAATCAAATCACTTTTCCCTCCAGCTGCGGAGAGATTCCGTTTCTCTAGTACAATTTTCAGCTGGGGTATACTTAGCTCCAGCAATGTACGTGGCATTTTTTTTTTTTTTTTACAGCACTCAGAATAAGTTTTATCCCACTTCTGACACCAATGTAATATTTCGTCTAGGGTTCGAAATGATAAAACCTTATTCTGTATCTAAAACACAACATTTATTATTATTTAAATACAACTTTCAATCAATTCACAAACGATTTCACTACTACAATATTTCACAATTCAAATCTCTTATCTTTCACTTATTAAGACTTAGATCCTTTTCTATCGCTTTCCAAAAATCAACTTATCATCCGCAGTTTCTCATCCTGTATTTATACCACATTTGTCGGGTTCTAGTTCTTTCTGGTAACTTCTGATTTGAAGCTGGGGTAATAACTGAACTCTCCAACGTGGAGAGTTTGTATGATCCTAAAGTTATGCAACACTGGATAATTGATTTAATCACATATACCGCAGCGCAGTGCTGGGCTCCACTTAAAGAACGCAGTTGTCCACAATGCGCTGCAGGGAGGTGTAACAACGAAGCATGTATCAGGGAAAACATCTATACTGCAAGCAGCGTATCATCAAGTCAACAGGCGGAAGTACGTGTAAGGACCAACTTTGAGGGGCAGAAGTCGGTTTCTGGAATTGACGCACCCAAAATCAAAATCCAAGTCCCCCAAACAAAACGAAGTAACAAGAGTCTTACAGTGGAAGCCCACATTGGCCAGAATAAAAGCGCGGCCACTATTGCCACTGGTGCCACCGCTTCCATTATAAGAAGGGACATCGCTCCTGATTCATGGCTGCACAATACCAGTAGCAACTGTCTGGAAACAGTAACGGGAGCAACGGCGAAGGTGTATGGAGAGGTTCTTCTTGCGATAAATCTGGCAGGACTACCATTCGACCACGTATTCCTAGTGGCCGATTTATGCGACGAGTGCATCATTGGACTTGACTTTATGAAGGCGTATAATGTAGTGCTTGACACCGGAACTCATGTACTTAAGTACAGGAACGTTGTGATTCCGATGGTGTACGGGAATGAGAATGCCGCATGCCTTAGCACAGTATTCAGTAACGACTGCGATATGCAGCACCGAAAGAGCACCCTTCACACTAATGTGGATACTCAGTCCCGGCGACCTTGCAAATCTGATTGCAAACATTGCACACGACAAAAAAAAAAAGATGCGGTATCCATGGCTAAGAGCTGAGCCCACTGACGGTTGGAATGAAAGTGAAATGCGAAACGCCCAATAAGAGGATCCGGATATCGAGCCAATGCTCGCCTGGAAAGAACATGAAGAAAAACCAGATTGGCAGGAAATATCCAATAAAAGTCCCGAACTAAAGGCATACTGGGCACAGTGGGACTCGCTTCATGTTCAAGATGGTGTTTTGAGGCGAAGGTGGGAAAGTTCGGATGGAAAGATGTTTGTGATGCAGCTACAGGCAACTGCACGATGGAATATCCGCCACTGGCCACTGGGGAGTGAATAAGACATTAGAAAAGGTGCGAGAACGTTTTTATTGGATGTAGAAAATTGGTGCAGAAAGTGTGTCACCTGCGCCGCCAGTAAAGGCCCGAGGGTTGAAGCTCGCGGCAGAATGCAGCAATACAACGTTGGAGCGCTCTTCGAGAGAATCGCGGTTGACATCGCAGGACCGTTTCCTAAAACCGAAAAGGGAAATCGCTACATTCTTGTTGTTATGGTTTACTTCAGCAAGTGGCCTGAGGCTTTCGCTATCCCTAACCAGGAAGCCAAAACCGTGATTGAACAGATCGTTTACAACTGGGTGAGCAGATTCGGCGTACCGATGGAATTGCACCCGGGTCAAGGGCGCAACTTCGAGTCCAAGATTTTCCAAGGGGTGTGCGAGCTACTCGGGATTAAAAAGACAAGAACAACACCGCTCCACCCACAATCGGACGGGATGGTGGAACGCTTCAACAGAACCTTGAATGAACACCTATCAAAGGTCGTTGGCGATAAGCAATGCAATTGGAATAGGCAAATTCCAATGTTTCTATTAGCCTATTGGAGTGCAGTACACAACACCACAGCTCACACTCCATCGGAAATCCTTTTCGGTCGAACAGTCCGGTTACCTAGTGAATAGATGTTTGGATCACCGCCGTCTGAAGAGAACAGAAATGAAGACGACTATGTCGCAGACCTCAGACAGATTATTAGGGACGTGCACCAAAGAACCAAGGTTAAGATCAAGATAGCCAGTGACCGCATGAAGACGAGGTATGATGTCAAGGCGACCACAACGGGATTCCAGGAAGATGATCTAGTGTTGCTATATAACCCTAATAGACGAAAAGGCGTATCACCCAAATTACAGCAAGACTGGGAAGGACCATATAAAGTCGTAAAACGCATCAACGATGTTGTCTATCGCATTAAACGAGGAAGAGGCAAGACGAAAGTGGTTCATGTGGATCGAATATATCGCTATATTGGGCAGAATGTCGAAGAGTTTGTTCGGGACGAACAAGTTTAAGAGGGGGATATTGAGGTATATATGTGATGAAATCAATTGTCCAGTGTTGTATAACTTTAGGATCATACAAACTCTCCACGTTGGAGAGTTCAGTTATTACCCCAGTTTCAAACCAGAAGTTACTAGAAAGAACTAGAACCCGACAAATGTGGTATAAATACAGGATGAGAAACTGCGGACGATAAGTTGATCTTTGGAAAGCGATAGAAAAGGAGCTAAGTCTTAATAAGTGAAAGATAAAAGAGTTGAATTATGAAATATTGTAGTAGTGAAATTGATTGTGAATTAAATGAAAGTTGTATTTAAATAATAATAAATAGAGTGTTTTGAAACAGAATAACGTTTTATCATTTCGAACCCTAGCCGAAATAATGCAATATAAGCATAAATTTCAAAAAAAAATGTCAACTAGAACCTTGTTGTTCTAAGGTCGCGAAATATCGGAAAGCAATGTTACACTTCGATGTTGCAAATAACTTACCAAAGGCATACCAAGCAGACGAATAGAAAAACCAGACAATCTATGATATCTTCGTATCCCAAAGACATAGCGTACAGTGCCGTTGAGCGCCACATTGAGCTTTCTTTTACTTACATGGTTGCACCTACAAAAACCCCTAAATTAAGATCGGTAATACCAATGTCTTAGGAAGTAACAGTCGTGTCTTAACTGGTGTAAATGGCTGAGTTATCCACACGGTACGTAGTACGCCATATACTTTCCGACGAGTGAATTAATATGGTTATCCCAAGTTAGATACTGATTGAAAATCACCCCTAGATTTTTTTGCAGTTTCAACATATAGGATAGGACCGTCGCTCAACTTGATCGAAGGAAAATAAGAGAGATCCCTACTTTTTCTTGATATTACCAGACATGTCGAGGCCATTTCACTGGGACCAATGTGATATTTTCTCTAAGTCATTTAAACAAGAAACGCCGTTGTCAATAAGACCGAGAGTGCAGCTTAGGTACAGTTGCACGTCATCTGCATACATGTGAGATAAGCAGTTCTCGATTATAGATGGAAGCTCATTAATGTAAATCGAGAACAATAGTGGTCCTGCCATGGAACATTGAGGGAAGCCAGTAACATTTGGCAGAAAGTCGGATAAGTTATCACCAATCTCTACTGCTTACTTTCTATTAGTTAAGTAGAAATAAAGTAACTTTGTGACACCAGCTGAGAAGTTATATTGCTGAATAAGCTTTTTACATAAAATAAAATTATTAACTGTATCAAGAGCCTTTGAGTTTGTGCTATCGGAAGAAGTTTTAGATGAAGCAGCATTGGTTCTGTAACATTATTTATATTATTTATACCGTTTATATAATTAAAGCTGTAAGACTAATATCTTTATTATATCTATACAATAACCTATCTAATGTAAGCTTAATATCGACACATCTAAAACATATGTAAATATAAGAAACGACACATGTAAAATAAAAATGAAATAAAGTGGCAGTCCGAAGCAAAGAAGTTAAAAATTAATTAAAGTATGGCATCTCTATTAAATTCTCGACTAACAAAAGAACTGGATTGCTCACATTTGGCTGCGGACTGGCCGAAATTGAAGCAAAATTTGCTGATATACTTGTGTGCGAATAACCGAATGAATGATAGCGAGGAAGGAAAAATTGCAAGTTTTCTTTGGTTAATAGGCGAACGCGGCATCGAAATTTACAACTCAATGTATCCAAATAAGGGAAATATCTCTGAAATGTTTGGAGCCGTCGTTGATAATGTAGCGAAGCGATCTCTGAATGATGTTAATACCGCATTTGATAAATATTGTGTGCCATGCAAGAATTTCGCAATGGAATCATACAAATACAATACAATCCATCAAAAAGTGAGGCAATTGTTCGGGGAACTCGAAACAGAATTACGTACCCAACTCCAATTATGTAAATTTACTTGTAAGGCGTGTTAAGCTTCATACGCTAACCGAATGATAGTAGGTGTTTAAGACAAGAAATTGCAACTTCGGTTGCTAGATGGAAAGATGAGCCGCTAGAAAAGGTGTAGAAAAATTCAAAATATATAAAGCTGCAGAGGGCAATAAGCGGTTATTGGAAAAGGGGGAACAAAAAATGCATGCTTTCAAAAGTTAATCGCCAAAGATAATTGTGGATGACGGAGTTAAGCAAATGTGTTTCAATTGTGGCATGAATTGGAATGGAAATCATCGTCGGACTTGTCCAGCATTTAATAACAGTCGCTACAACTGCTCTAGGAAAGAAAAAAAGCCGAAAAAAAAGACGACGGTTGAAAATAATACTGAGTGTGGTCCCGGACCGACACCAACAACTGGGGCGGTAGAGGTAATGGTTATACTGTGAATTTAAATGTAGTAAATAGAGTAGCTAATTTAAGTAATCGTAGAATAAATTCGAATTCGAGCGGGTAGTTCAAGACATATATCATTCAGAACTGTTCCGTCAAATTTAAACTAGACACAGGTGCAGATGTGAGTTATATTCATGTTGGAATCGTGAATAAATTGAATGTAAAAGGCATTCTCCCAACAAAAGATGTGTCAACTGATTATTCCACAAATAAATTACACCTTTACAGAAAAATAGATTTGAGCTGTTTTGATTCAAAAAAAGATGTTCTGCTCCATTCCATATAGTTGGAATGGTTTTTGGCAGATATAACTATAGGTAGATGAGAAAAGTTCAGATTTGACAACAATTATTGCTCCATTTGGGCGATATCGTTCGAATCGTAAACAATTTGGCCTTAACTGTGCACCAGAAATGTTCCGAAAGAAAATGGTACAGATTTTCGGTGATATACCAGATGTGGAAATATATTTTGATGACGTGCTCATTAGTGGTTCAAACGAAGCAACTCATGAAAAAACTCGTAAAAATAACGTTAAATTCAATGAGTCTAAAATTCAATATAGTTTGCCTATGTGAGGTTAAATTGATGGGTCATATAATATCGGATGGTAAAATTCGGCCAGATGCCAAATACATAAAGTTTATTGTTGATACGCCTAAGCCAAATTGTAAGTCCGACGTTATGTGGTTCTAGCACTGCTGAAATTTTTAGCTAAATTCATTCCAAATCTGTTGCAAAGATCAGTCAATTTACGCGAATTAAACCAAAAGGATGTCCGATGGTATTGGTCAGATAAACATAAAATAGAATTCAAAAATTTACTTAAATCGGTTAGTGAAGATCCGGTACTTGTGATTATTGATCCCAAAATTCCAGTAATTATTCAAACTGATAGTTCAAAAGATGGCCTTGGTAGTGTATTATTGCAAAACGGACATAATGTCGCTTATGCATCACGTAGTCTTACAAAAACTGAACAGAGGCTGGCACAAATAGAAAAAGAACTGCTAGCCATATTTTTTTCATTATTATATTATTATTATATTATATATCATTATTATATATATATTATTATATATATATAATTAATTAACATAATAATATTATATATAATAACATAATATGGAGGAAAATTCGTTGTTCAATCTGACTATATGCCAACAGAGGTGCTATTTAAACGGGACATTGACGCTGCCACAACACGCCTCCAGCGCATGTTTATGTAGTTATTAAAATATCCAGGACTGTCTATAGTATACACTCGTGGCAAAGATATGAACATTGCTGTTGGTTATCACGAGCTAGTTTATTGGACACTGACCAAGAAAATAAAGAATTATCACGCATGATACATGCATTGACACGAAAAGCTTGTCAATCGGAACATAAACGGAACGAAAAATGTTGCCGTATTATAGAGTATGGAACAGTTAGATGATTTAAATCAGTTATTCCATAAATTCAAAGACGAGCTACACTATGAGAATCAATTTCTTTTAAAGAATTATAGATTGATTATTCCAACAATACTTAAAACAAAAATTTGTAAATGGCCTTATCAAGCACATTTTGCTTTGAAAAACATTGGCTCGTGCACGGACACAATTTTACTGGCCTTATTTGGTCAAAGCGTTACTGGAATCGGTGTGTAACTGTGTTGTGTGTGAACAATTCAAATTTAAACCTCAAAAGGAGCCGTTGAATCAAAGTAATTCTCCCGAATATCCATGGCAAAGCGTGTCGATAGATTTATTTGAGTATACTGGAAATGACTTTATTGCCATTATCGATTCGTATTCAGGATTTTTATGGTCAGAAAAATTGAAAAAAAAAACCGCTCTGCATATAATACAGACACTACATGATACTTTTAGGCGATATGGCTATACAACAGAGATTAGATCTGATAACAGCCCCTTCAATTCACGTGAGTTTGAAAACTTTGCCAATGACACGAACATTGTCTTTACATATTTCAGTCCTCGAAATCTGCAAAGCAATGGTTTAGCTGAAAAAGGTGTAGCCATCACTAAAAATATGTCGAAACGTTGTTGTGAGGAAGGCGCTGAAAAACAGTTTCTTTACAGCATTTTGGAATACAATGTTACTCCCCAAACAATGCTGCCCATAACCGACAAGTTGTTGCATCGCGCAAATGTTACTGAATCTGAAATAAAGAACAGAATCGGGCAGAAAAAGAAAAAACAAAAAATCGTTAGCAGTCCTGAATGAGAATGATCCTATAATGTTTAGGAAAAATAGTAATAAATAATACTACGGAAAAATTGTACGTAATATTAATAACCGATCATATATTGTTGTCGATAATTTTAATAATTTTTATAGACGAAATCGGCTATTTACTTTCAAACAAATAACGATCGTGTAAAAACAAGTGACATATTGTGTGAAGACCACCTGCATAAAATATTTTTAACAGGAAAGAAAGACATTATTAACGAACATAACAATATAAATCATGATAATATTAATAACTGTAATAGTCAACCTTGACAAGAGAATCAATCAATAAATAATGAATCTCAACTAGCTGTATATAGAGAAGTTATTGAAAGTTGTAATGAAGCACCACTCGCGAACTCGCAATCAAATTGTATTAGTCCTGATTCCCTAATTCCAGTGGTGG
This sequence comes from Volucella inflata, assembly GCA_928272305.1. Lineage (NCBI taxonomy): Eukaryota > Metazoa > Arthropoda > Insecta > Diptera > Syrphidae > Volucella > Volucella inflata. Next base: position 78,411,022 of record OV743716.1, on the reverse strand, counting down.
TGTGAACAGGCAGCAAACCGTGCCGAAGGATGCAAGGTTGGTGGTAAAACCAACCACGAACGAGCTCGTTCAGGCGTCTTGGCGCAGGCCTGTTATACTAAGCCTTACTCAGGAATGGCGGCGCTGCCTGGGCTGACCTTTATATCCGGCCTTACTCGTGGGAACAAAACTAACAGAAAAATGGAAAACAAAAAAAAAACATTAAGAAAACAAGCAATCCCTGTCCATGAAGAGTTAGAGGCGAGTGAAGGCGAAATATCGACTTCATCCACCTCTTTCCGAGGGCATTGGAAGAAGCTGAGTTTCGGGCTAGCGATGGTGAGGAGTTCGAGAAAAAGACGAAAAATAAGCGGCGGTTCAGAGAACGGCTTCCATAGCCATTACAAGTGCGCTTCGTACCACCCCTACGGCTGCATTGGACACCTTTCTGCACCTTACAACGCTTGACTTACGGACAAAAAAAGCCTGCTGACAACAGTGCGATTCGACTCACTAATCTGAGTCTTTTTAAAAGCAGTAGCTTCGGACACAGCAGGATCCTGGAGGAGCTACTGCCAGGCAATGCTATTCAAACGGATGAAATCCCTTCCTCAATCGATTTCGACATTCCGTATGATATAATATATCCGGAGAGGAAGGATATAGACCAAACGAATTTGCAGTTTTCACAGATGGCTCGAAGACAGTGGAGTGTCCATAAGGCTCCCGTACACTAGTAATGTCTTCCAATCAGAGGTTCTAGCTGATCGGTATCTGAGAGAGATATCGCTATCTTCATCGACAGCCAGGCCGCTCTTGCATTAAGCATTCAAACCCGGGTGAGACTGTGCTGTGTGCCAGGACACTGCTGTATAGAAGGAAATGAACAATCGGACGAGCTTGCAAGAAGAGGATCGCTACTCGACAGTAGTGAGGTTGCTGATGTCAAACCACCCCTCTGCACGGTAAGGGACACTATCGAAGAAAAGGCCATAAAGGCCGCCGGCATAAAGTGGTCGAATCTGGAAGGACACAGGGTATCAAAGCCATAGAGCCCACTTCTCGACGGTAACAGATCTACGAAGCTTATTTAGCTGAATAAGGATAAGCTTAGGACGGTAATAGGAATACTGACAGGACACTGTATCCTGCTGAAAACACGCAAAGTGACTAAAACTGACAAATATAGACACTTGTAGATTCGGCGGGATCTACAAGCGGTTGAGGACATAACACATATGCTCTCTGAATGTGAGGCAATATCGCGTAGCCCAAGAAAGTTCTTAGGAAAATATTTCTTTGAAAACTTAGAGGAAATAGACGGCACGGATTCCGAAGGCCTTTTCGATTTTTGTAGAGAAATTAGATGTTTTAATAGGGAGACTGTTTAGGTTTTTGCCAATTGAAGTTGGTTTCAATTGGATCCTCAGCGGATCGCGATGGGCCCTTTTTGGTGCCTAGTGTTTGTGTCTTATGGGAAACCCTGTTTAACCTAACTTAACCTGAACAACAACCGCAAACCAAACAGGTTGCTGACTGTTTTAAGGGAGATACAGCTTATTAGGGGCTGAATAAATTTTAACTGTACATTTTCCACAAGACCAAAGTCAATCTCTAATTGAATCGGTTACGCTGATGCACTGATAATGGTGCCACTCGTTGCACTCACCGCATTGAACCATGTGATTTGACGAGATACTAAGGCCTCACAACAATTACATGCCGTAATACGATCATATTATTTTTGCTTATGTTTGCTTCCCACGTTACTTGTTACCTTTTTCATTTCTAATATTGTCAGCAAAAATATTATTTTGCTTATTTAGTTTCCCACGTTACCTGTTACCTTTTCCGTTCTTAATACTGCAACATACTCGATTCATTTCAAAACAAAGTTGTAATAGGAGAAAAATAAATATTCAGTTGATTGTGGGACGTAGTCCGAAAAGTTGTGTTTTTTTTTTTAATTAAAAGTGTACAAGATTCTTAAGTAGCGCAGTCGGTAGGATCGTGATCGTCTTAGATCATTCAAGATTCTAAAGTTGTCGTGAATGTTAATATCGGTTTAAGAAAACCGGCGGTTTACGGGTAGCTTCCGAATCAAACAGTTCAATACCAGTGGTTAACTGGTATAAGTGATAACAAATACAAGGGACACAAACAATATCCAGTTTGGCTGAGTTTTAACTCTTCAATTCCAGAACCCGTACACAACGGCAATGACACTCTCAACCAACACAGAGAATCAAGCCAGACAACAATGCAAAACTCATTTTACTGTAAGTTAGATTCATGAAATAGTTAAGATATCTTAAAATAAAAACAAATTTTCTAAAAGAAAAACAAAAACCTTTAAATTCCTTGAATTCAATGTCCAATTCAATAAAAAAAAATAGACATATCAAAGAGAGAGTGAAGTAAATTATGTAGAAATTCGTGGAGACGAAGGTGATATTGAAATTAATAGTGAAATACAACTATCTACTCGTAATATAAATAACAATATTGAAATGGCGACTAGTGGTACATCAAACCCCTCTAATAACTTCCATCCAAATGACCTTTTTAATTCTTTACGAATAGCCGATGCTATTAAGGATCTGCCCAAGTATGAAGGCAATCCACGCCTGCTCTACGATTTTATAACAAATGTAGAAGAAATTCTCTTATTGGTCAGATTCAGTACATATGGCAAACTTCTATTACGAGCTATTCGTAATAAAATTGAAGGACCTGCCAACGAGGTTCTCAATGTGTACGGAACACCATTAAAGTGATCCCAAATTTAAGCTAACTTAATATAACATTACGCAGATAATCGTTATGAAACTACTCTTATAAAAGACCTTCGGAACCTTCAGCAAGGAAGTAAAGCAACAGAGCAATTTTATAGAGAGATAATCGAAATAGTTTAATATGGTCAAACAAATTAAACATTTTATTAGCCTACACGGTATCCCTCGAAAAATTGTGAGTGACCAAGGGTCAGAATTCACATCGAACATCTTCAGGACTTTTGCAAACAATTTAATATTGATCTCCATATCGCGACATTTCAGCAAACAACCAGAAATGCTTCTGTTGAAGGGATGCATTCTACCTTAACAGAATTATATAGAATTATTCAAGATAAATATTAAGAGAAAGAACACGAAGACATACTCAACGAAACGATCATTATATACAACATTCATTCATTCCACCACAAGCCACATACCATACGAACTTTTCTATGGGCCCACATACGAATTTGACAAGACTTTTACATAATCAGCACGACTTTTTACTAAAACTAAACGCTTTCCAAACAGAACTTTTCCAATCCATTGAAAAACTCCTAGATAAAAAACAAATACATATTTAGAAAAAAGAAACAAATATAGGTAAACAACCAACGACCTTAAAGAAGGAGAAATAATTTACCACAAAGTGTAGACGTAACAAAATAACTCCACGTTTTAAAAAACAAATAGTTAAAACTAACAATGGACTCACACTTATAACTAATGACACCAAAAAACTTCACAAAACCAGAATAAAAAAGAAAAGAAAATTGCAGACAACTAATGACGTCAACGACAGAACATGGAAATGCATAACTTGACCGCCAGCTACGAAATACTAAATCTTCGATTAGGACAAACTAAGGTAATAGAAACATATAAAGAATTCATACATATTGTAATCTTAAATAATTACGTACAAAGTATTGTGAAAATTCGCAAATCAATAAAAGCTTTGGGAAATGAGTAAATGAATATCGACACAATAAATATAGCACACAATAAATTCAGAGAACTAGAACTAAAACTTCAAACACTTTTACGTAGGCAAAGACAAAAGCGAGGTATAATACCTATAAATGGATAAGGTACGGTTATAAAAGCAATAACTGAAAATATGGACACAAATAATGCAATAGCAATTGAGAAAACTGAACTTAAATCAAAACGCTCTAGAAACTCAAGAGAACTTACAGATAGGGATTAATAAAAATATGATAGAGAGCTTTGATAATATTACTCGCCACATCAATGAACAGCAAACCACAGTAGAAACTCTCTTAAAACTTAACACTGTTAATGTTAACAATGCACTTAAAACAGACTAGGAGACCTCCAGTATATGCACAGAATTAATTTCAATATTGACCTGCTAATATAGCTGAAGCAGTCACTCTTGCCCAGCTACAATCGATTCACCTCTCTTCTGATGAGCAAATTTACGAAATTTTACGATTACAAGCTTATTATATCGAATATTATGCCAAATAAAATATTCCCTTTCCCACCTTATAATTACTTTACTTTACTTTAGGTGGCGCTACAGTCCGGGGTGGACCTGGGCCTCAGTCAACAAGCTTCTCCAGCCAGCTCGATCCCTGACTAGCTGCCTCCAGTTTCGCACGCTAAGTTGGCTAAGGTCCTCTTCCACTTGCGTGCGCCACCTGAGTCTTGGCCTTCCTCTACTGCGCTGTCCCTCGGGAACCATCTCAGTCTTTGGATCTTCACTCTTCTGGCTAGATCCATGTCGCTGTACAGTCCATACAGTTCGTCGTTGTATCTCCTCCTCCACTCACCGTCAATGCAGACGGTACCGAAGATCGCCCGAAGAATTTTTCTCTCGAAGCAACCAAGAACACCCTCATCCATTTTTGATAATGTCCATGCCTCTGCGCCATAGAGCAGGACCGGGATTATTAAGGCCTTATAATGGGTGACTTTTGTTGTCCGAGAGAGTACTTTGCTACTCAATTGCCTTCGTAACCCAAAGAAACAGCGGTTGGCAAGAGTTATTCTTCGCTTGATCTCAGCGCTGGTGTCGTTGTCTGTATTTACAGCGGAGCCTAGGTAGGCAAAGTCCTTAACTACCTCAAAGTTATATCTGTCGAGGGTGACGTTCTGCCCGAGACGTCGGTGTTGGTTGTCCTTTTTGCTTGACAGCATATACTTGGTCTTGCCCTCATTGACCGCTAAACCCATTTTCGCCGCTTCCGTCTCAATACTCGCGAAAGAGCCACTGACATCACGCTACTTTCTCCCGATTATGTCAATATCGTCGGCGTATGCGAGTAGCTGGACAGACTTTTGAAAGATAGTGCCTCTAGTGTTTGCTCGTGAGTTTTGGACTATTCTTTCAAGTACGATGTTGAGAAAATCGCATGACAGCGCATCGCCTTGTCTAAATCCTTTCTGGACATCAAAGGTCTCGGTGAGATCCTTACCGACCTTGATGGAGCAGCGTGCATTCTCCATCGTCATCCTGCACAGACGGACGAGTTTGGTAGGTATGAAAAAAATAGAAAACATTGCTCTGTATAGCTCGTCTCTATAGATGCTGTCGTACGCGACCTTATAATCGATGAATAGGTGGTGGGTATCGTTCTGAAGCTCATGTGTCTTCTCCAAGATCTGCCGTAGTGTGAATATCTGGTCGATGGTGGACTTTCCTAGCCTAAAGCCACACTGATATGGACCTATCAGATTGTTGACGAACGGCTTCAGGCGTTCACACAATACGGCGGATAAGATCTTATATGCGATGTTCAGGAGACTGATGCCTCTGTAATTGGCGCAGTTCAGAGGGTCTCGTTTCTTGAGAATCGGACAAACAATGCTGAGGTTCCATTCATCGGACATGCTTTCGTCCGACCATATTTTACAGATGAGTTGGTGTATACTCCTTCCCAAGTCATCGCCTGCCGCTTTGAAGAGCTCGGCAGTCAGGCCATCCGCTCCACCAGCTTTGTTGGACTTAAGCTTCGATATAGCTATCTTCACTTCACCCAGGTCGGGTGGACGGAATTGTTGGTCACCATCGTCCAGGTTGAAAGGTTGATTCTGCCTGACAGCGGTATTTGGTCCGTCATCGCCGTTATAAAGTCTGAAGAAATGGTTCTTCCAAATCCTCAGCATCAACTGCGATTCTGCTACGATGTTCCCTTGTTCATCTCTACAGGCTTCGATTCGGGGTTTGTTTCCGCGGCATGTTATTTTTACCTTTCGGTAAAACTTCCGAACCTCATTACTGGAGTAGCATCTCTCAATTTCCTCGATCACGCGCTTCTCATGCTCTTTCTTCTTCCTCCTGAGAAGCCGGTGTTCGTCTCTCCTCTTCCGCTCATAGAGCTCATGAGCAGCTCTGGTCTTTCTAAGCAGCGCCACGTTCCACCTTATACCGCTACCAGTAAACAAAACCCTTTCTATATCTCCATGTCCATATCTTGCAATACATTTTTTTTTTATAATTGGCGCGCGCTCAAGAGGTTATTATCACCGTTAAAATTATTGCACACAGCGCGGGCGACGGTAAATTGAGGAGGATAGAAAGAGAGGTACCGATGTACGTTGGTCTTGAATGTTTTGAGGATATAATGGCTAGAGAATAAAGAGCTCGGCAGGGCATTCCATAAGCGAGTGGTTCGGCTTAGGAAAGAATCACGATATTTCAGGGTACGTCTGAAAGTAGGCCTGAGGGTGTACTGATAGCATTCATAGCGAGGCGGGTGTTACGGCGAGAGGTTTGAAGGGACGGAATGCTACTGGCAATTTCAGCGAAGCACTGGTGGTGAAAATAGCGATAGAACAAAGTGAGGCAGGAGATATTATGTCGGTGGTCGAGGGTGTCAATCGTCTGGGTAATATTAACATCACCCATAAGCTTTATAGCACGGTTTTGAATCCTATCTAGTAGGCGCAAAGATGTCTTGCTGGCACCTGACCAGATGTGAGCATTATACTCCAATTTTGGGTGAATGAAAGCCTTATATATTGAAGCCAGATCAGAGGGAGTGAAATAATTCTTATATCGCTTGAGGGAACCTAGACAACCGACTTCGAATATGTGGAGAATGGAAAGTTTTTCAGTTTAAACGATGCAAGTGCAATTCATGGATAATGGTTGGGTATTTGAATTTCGCTTCAGCAACAGCAGACGGCATTATGTTTTGGAAGCATTAAATTCCACTCTGCCTATAGTTCCCCAATTGTTATGCTGTTAATATCGGAATTTAATGAGCTTAACATAAGCTGCCGTTCCCGTTCAACAGCCGAAGAGGAGGAACGTGAGTCCGGGAACGCCTGTGAAAAGCAGAGAGTGCTGTTGTCAGCAAAGGAGTAAATTGGATTAGAAGTAGCAGACAAGAAATCATTGACGAAGATTGAAAAGAGTGTCGGAGACAGAACGGAGCCCTGGGGCACACCAGCATTTATTTTGTGGATATCAGACTTGAAACCATTTAAGACAACTTGAATGGAACGTTCCGAAAGGTAATTTCTAATCCATTGAAGAAGAGTGTAATACTCGTAGATCACAAATGCACGCATTTACGACAAAAGAGCCTGATGCCAAACTCTGTCAAATGCCCTAGAAATATCTAGTGCAACTATTTTGCTTTCGTCAGATTGATGTAGATTTTGGTTCCACTTTTCGGTGACACATGCCATCAAATCACCAGTTGACCTGTTGCTACGAAAACCGTGCTGCCGGTCATTAAGAAGTTTTCGAGTTCATGAGCTGACGATTTATCAGCATTTCCATGACCTTGGAAAGAAGGTACGTAAGTGTGAGAGGAGAGAGAAGAAGATTCGCCTTTTTTAGGGACGGGCTGGACAAATGCTGTTTTCCATCTGCTCTGAAAGAGTCCTAAAGAAAAGGATAGATGGAAAAGCTTACGCAGTGGTTTTGCCAGCGTAGAAGAACACCTCTTCAAAAGAAGGGGAGATATACCTCTGGACCAGTGGATTTGTTAATGTTTAGATATTTAAGTACTCTTGCTACTAAATGAGTGCGAAAGCGGGTTCGTCCCATTGAAGATTCGACGCACTCAAGTATAGGCGGGGACAAAGCACAATCCGGAAGCGTTAAGCTGGCTGCAAAGTGTGCATCAAGCAGATTGGCCTTGTCCAAAGAGCTGACAGCTGGAATGTCATTGTAAATGAGTGTTAGGATGGAGGATGAGGCAGAATTTCTTATGTAGTCGGGTTGGTCTTATAGGACAGAAAAAAAAAATCTCTCAACCTGACAGCCTCTTAACGGCTCGAGTCGTACCACGCCTTTTCCTTTGATCTGATACTCTTCATCCGGTGAGGGATAAAGGATCTCATTCCAAAGAGAATAGTGTGTGTGATCATATCAGCAGTGGCATCCACGTCGTTATAGAGGAAACATACGGATCACTTAAAACTGCTAAAGAAGGTGTTAAGTCCGCTCCAATTGGCTTTCTCGTATTGCCATAGTGTTCTTTTAGGAATTTTTTCAATGTACAATGGCCCGACGAGCCTGGAGGTGAGAGCACATCAACAGTGTACTTATCAGGGTGAGAGGTTAGAAACAAGTCCAGGGTGTTCGCGGTATGACTATCAACATCTGGGATTCGCGTGGGCTCATTTACAAGCTGGGTCAAGTTGTTTTCCGCAGCGAAGATCTCCACACACTGTCCTTGGGGTATTGTCTGTCCAGAATGTCGAAGCCACCCAGAATTGTGTATATTGGAATCGCCCGTAATATCGATTTCAGTATGAGGATACAGGGATTGCATGGAGTCAGACAGCGCATGAAACTCCTTAAAGGTTGAATAGCTGTCCAGTTTCGGGCTTCTGTAAATAAAGCAGTAGTGGATAACTTGCTTGCGGAGATGGAATTTTAACCACATGAAATTCAATTCCGGATTGGAACAGGGACTGCATTGTGGTGGAGTTTAGTAAGCTACATCACTACGCACGTAGATGGCCAGACCGCGGTGAGAAAAAAAATAATGGCACTAGTTCGTAGCCAGGTAGCTTCAGAACAGAGTGATCTGAGAAGTGTGGGCGGGGATCTACCTGTGTTTCACTAAGTGCCAAAACAGCTGGCCTGTATTTGCAGACGTGGATGTACGCAAAAAAATGATTACTTTTTAACCTTCTTATATTGGCTACATCCACTCTAAATTCCCGAATCATAACAACAAACAAACACAAAAAAAAAACAAACACTGGCGATACTCAGCAAGGCCGTATATTGAAAATTTTTTGCCATTGGTTTACTGAATCGAATTGCTGGAGGTGTTATCAGCAATACGAAATAGTACACCAACAAATTCAGTTTTACAGTCATTTACCGTGCCGTATGACAATACAGCAACTGAAGTGACTAAGTGCACGCAACAATACAATACCACCTGGAGCGGGGGAGTTGAGTAACCCGCACTGTGTATTTTTTTATTTATCTTTCCTGTCGTACTGCACACACGCGCGGTAATTGATGGAAGGGAGTAAACGCGGCGGTGTTTTTTTTTGAATTGGCGATGAAAGATTCACGAGTGCACTGATTAGCGTATGCACTCGTCGGTGGTAAGTACATGGATCTGACACACTGTATCTTGAGGAAGTATGTTATCTCATAGAAGGCATATACCTCTGTAATGCCAAAGAAGGAAGACGAACCAAATTCCCCGAATATGTACAAAATATCATCAACAACCAGCCTGCAATATGCAACCTGTCTAATGGTTTCGAGCTAAACCCCATATCACAATCGAAACCGAACTATATCCTTTCTACTGACGTCCACAATTTAACAGTCGAATCAACTTGTGGTGTCCATAAGTATAATATATAATATATATATATATATATATAAATTGTTCCATATATATTAATAATATAACTTAAAATTCCAGAGTTGGTGTCTTTTGGGATAGCATTATATTCCACCCCAACCCGCAGCCATATTAATTCAATAGTCATCAATCAACGCCCTTCTTTAACAAGACTTCACCTGGAACACCCAAAGAATCACGAAGGAATTTAACTACTTACTATAAACTCTAAAGCCCACCTCACGTCGATATGGACCAAACTTGTAACCATCATACTAATAGCGGCTTACACCAAAACAAAGATGCAGTCTCAACAATCTCTTGTTAACCCAACGGAGGATACCATTAGTTCAAAGGACATACCAAAAGCTCCTTCGAGAAGTAACACTCTTTGGCAGTCGCTCCACTAAAGGGGGAGAAGTTACGAAACGAGATACTAAAGTCTCATAACAGACACATGCCGTAATAGGATCATATTATTTTTGCTTGTGTTTACTTCCCACGTTACTTCTTACCTTTTCCATTCCTAATGTTGTCAGCATAAATATTATTTTGTTTCTTTAGTTTCCCACGTTACCTGTTACCTTTTTCGTTCTAAATACTGCAACATAATCGATTCATTTTAAAACAAAGTTGTAATATTCATAAGGAGAAAAATAAATATTCAGTTGATTGTGGGACGTAGTCCGAAAAAGTTGTGTTTATTTTTAAAATAAGAGAATCCAAGATTCTTAAGTCGCGTGCAAACCAGCGCTGTATTACATTTTCTATTGACATTTTTTTGCTAAGAAACTTCGGCATAGTTGATGTTTTTTTACGTTCTACTATCTATTTCTACGGCTCATCTTTTGGAACTGCTGGTATTCACCGGCCAAAGAAAAATGATTGACGCATATACATAAAAATAAATAAGAATTCTCGTTCATGGGGAATCCTCCAATTAGCTAGAAAGAATATACAAAATACTTTGGGTAAGTTGTTTTGTTTTATTTTTGTTAGGAAATGATTCTTATTACCTATATAAGGGGTATTCACGATCCAGTGCAGCTGGTCTAGTCGTATCATTGCGAAAGTGTAAAAAACAAAATTTAAAATACCCCGAACCTTCTTCTTATCCTTTTATTAACCCTTTCCTCGTTATATAAACTTATGCGTACGAGTTTCCCATTTTTACTGCATCACTGCTGCTCCGCTTATGGGGTTAGCTAATGTCGCAGACCGCAGAATTCGTCTACATAATGCTCGGCCCTGGATCGCTTCAGTGGTTAGCCCCAGGCGTTGTTGCGCATTTTCCATCTGACAAATCCAGGAATTCTTTTTCCGACCTCGTTTTCTTACAGTTGGAGTGACTGTAGTTGATAGTGCCTTTTTAACCGGATTTTACGCAGATCTTGTTGAACGTGGCAATCTCAGCTTATTCTATTCGCCTCAAGCTGTTCGGTTACCGAATTCTTTATATGCAGACTTCCTCTTATACGCGTAGATCTAATGCAATCGCGTTTAGTGACTCCACTAGACATCCTTAACATTTTCTTCAACCGGACTAGGTTCTTCGGCTATAAACAGTGGCCACCCATTGGGATCTCCTCCGAACGGATGTAAATCGCGAGACATTAGGCCACGGGTAGCAATTTAGTTTCTATTTGAAATATGCGGCTCCGGTTCATTTATTTGGGAAGAGTGGGCGGGCTGATGTGTTTCTGGTGTATGCAAGTGATGTTGTCCCTGCGCATGGCTATGTTGGTGCTCTGCTTCCATTTCTAATTCTCTTTTCAGATCATTTGTATCATGTACCAACAAGAAATAAATATTTTTGTTACCCTTCCTTTTTTTGTTCACTCACAAGCCCTCATTCTTCGATTTTTTTTCAAAATTAGAAATTTGGCCTTCATTTTTCTCTTGTGACCGGCTTGTTAGCTGCTCAACGGACATCACTTATGAGGTTTTGGTTAGAATACGAAAACCTCACAAATTATGACTCACCCCGTTCTTGTGAGGTTGTTGTGACATATGAGGCATGACAGAGGTAGGCCAGAATAAGGGCATATATGAAAAAAATAATCATGATGGCTTTCAGGTAATTAAGTAAGATATTTGGCATAAGCGATTAGGTCACACAACTGATTTTAACATAAAATATCTTTTTTAAGACAAAAAAGAGGACAAAAAGTGCATACCTTGCATCCAAAGCAAACAAGCAAGATTGCTCTCCCAAAATCAGTGAGTGTTACAACTGAAGTGTTGGAACTGATACATACGGTTGTATGTGGCCCGATGGAACGAAAATCGATGGGTGGAGGCTAGTATTATGTACTATTCCTAGATGATTTCTCGAATAAAGTATTTGTGTACATAATGAAAGAGAAATCAGAGGTTCATCAGATTTTTAAGGATTTTAAGATTATGGTTGAAAATCAAACCGGTTAAAAGAAAGTGGGTGTTTAAAACCAAATATGATGACAAACAGGAAAAATCGAGACATAAGGCAAGACTGGTTGCGAGAGGTTGTGCGCAACGATGTGGTATCGATTACGCTGAAACATGTTCACCTGCTATGCGATACATCACTTTACGATATCTTTGTCTCTGGCTTCAGACTTAAATTTGCAGCAAATAGATCATTAAGATGCCGTCGCAGCATTTCTACAGGGTGACTTAAATAAAGAAATATATATATATATATATACCAACCACCGGATGGTATTGAAATTACTGAAGGCAAAGTTTTAAAGCTAAATAAGCCAATTTATTGGCAATCATCCCGAATGTGAAATACAAAATTAAACAATGTTTTGCTACAATTTGGATGAAAAGGCTGAATATGTATCAGTGCATATAAATTTTGGACAGTAAGAATGAAAATATTTTAATTTTAGTAGTCAATGTTGATTTTTTGGAAAAATGAACAACAGAAGCAGTCTTTGGTGAATTACCTTAAAAAATGTTTAAAATTGAAATAACTTGAAAAGCTCGATCGTTTTTGGGGTTGCAACTTGAATACGAACATGCAAAATGTATCTCGATAAATCAAAAGCAATATATTTAAAAAATATTAAACATATTTGGAATGATATCGTGCAATCCTGTATCTACTCCAATGAATATGAATTTAAAGTTGAATAGGAATCATTGTCTCTCTACAGAAGAGAAGAAACTGAAAATGTCGAAATGCCCTTATCAAGAGTAAATTGGAAGAATTGGCAATTGGCTCAATTGCCAAGACCTGAAATATGCAATCTGGTGAATATGCTTAGTCGTTTCAACAACAATCCTGGCCAGCAAAATTGGCAAGCAGCGAAAAGAATACTCAGATATCTAATGGGAACTATCGACAAGAAAGAAAGAAAGAGATAAGTTCGAAAGTATTTGAATACTGTGACTCCGACTTCGCAGATGACTTAGACGAGAGAAAATCGGTAAGGAGGAGGAGCTCTCTCGTGGGGTTCCAAAAAGTAAGTTTCAGTGTCTTTGCCTACATGCGATGCTGAGTATATGGCACTTGGCAACGCAGTTCAAGAAGCGCTTTGGATAAGAGAGTTGGAAGAAGAGATTTGTAATGTCCAATCTGAAGCTATAGAAATTTTTTATGACACTTATGGAGCAATACATTTAGCGTTAAATGAAGCCTATCACAAGCGTACGAAACACGTAGATGTACGTCACTATTTTATTCGTGAGGCAATAGTCAACGAGAAAATTAAGTTGGTACTTTTAAGCTCAGACCAAATGATTGCTGACATTCTTACAAAGCAACTTTTAAATGCAAATGTAAATATATATGTGAAACTCATGGGGGTTAACAAATAATTTAATTTTAGTGAGGATATTGAAATAAAAAAGAAATTAATTTATTGTATTTGAATTGAGTTTGGCAACACTTATATGTAAAAAGAATATTCCGAATTCTGTAATGAAATGTGATTTTGCCTTCCGTTAGTTCTTTGAATAAACCTCTCGCATTTTTTTTTTCTTCCAAAAAGGTTCCTGAGTTTTCTTTAAAACCAAAAAAAGCATTTTCAGCTCCAGAAATTTCATCATTTTCCAACTTTATTTTTATTCTTTGTTCAGATAACTCGTGTAGGTAAGTACCTCATTCAAAATTTAAACATTTTCATTTCAAGTGTTATATCATGTTATACCCTATACCTTAAATTCTAAGAGAATCTATTCATTTGTAAATTCAAGTAGAGGTGGCGGTAGAAGTGGCCGCCATGATGCTTTTGAGAGAGATGTCACGTTTGTTCCGTTCTTTTTTTTGTTTTTGATCATATACGCCGAACGAATCGGTCGAGATACGAAAATCAATTTTGAGTGTCATAGTATACAGGGTGAGCTTTTTTAACTTGAGACATCCAAATTACTCGAAATTCGCGATGTCGCGAAAAATGTCGCAGACAAAAGTCACAAGGTTCTGAAGATGGTGACCACGAGTTTGACCTTGAGCCCCATTTTCAAGGTCAAACGAAGGTCACTTTTGATTTTTCAAATGATAATTCCTGATTTTCATTGCTCAGTCGTATTCCTCAATGGGGCGCAAGACTTTGTCTAAAAAGTCTTATTCATTCAGTGCTAGATACCACTGCATTGGCACGTCTAAATCATTAATCGGTTTCCAACGTTGTTAGGATGTTAGAAGTTCGATATTTGTTTTGAGGAACTGATTATAATTGTAACGTTTTCCAGATTAATAATGCAGGCCATTTCAATTCAAAAGACAATTGAAATGATATTGATTTATGGAGAAAGTGGAAGGAACATCGATGGTGCTGTTGCTCTTTAAGCCCAACGTTTCCCAGGCCAGATACGACCGCGCGCTTCCTTTCATCGGGTCAAGGAAGTGTGCAACCAAAGAAAAGGAATCGGTCAGATAGGGTGGCTGTCGAGGTCAATGAAATAGCAGTGTTAGCTGCCGTTGCTCACGATCCTCACGACCCTCACATTAGCACTCGCCAAATAAGTCGTGAATCAGAAATTTCTCAAACGATTGTCTGTAAGATATTACATCGGCATAAAAACCATCCTTTCCATTTTTCAATGCATCAAGAACTTTCTAGTGAGGATTTTCGCAACCGGGTTTCCTTTTGTCAATGGGCACTTCAGCAAATTGAACTAGGCCCCCTTTTCGTGGCCAAGGTGTTATTCTCTGATGAGTCGACTTTCACCAATCATGGTACGGTCAATCGACATAATATGCATTACTGGGCTACCGAAAACCTTTTTTGTTGCGACAAATTGAACGCCAGCACCCTTGGAATGTTAATGTTTGGGCGGGAGTTATTGGGGATAAATTTATAGGTCCCTATTTTATTGAAGGCAACTTGAATGGCGAAAAGTATGCAAACTTCTTGCGGGACCATCTTCCAGTATTACTAGAAGAACTGCCATTGTAGTTGCGACAAACAATGTGGTTTCAACATGATGGTTGTCCAGCTTATTATTCCCAAGTAGCCCGGGGCGCATTAAACAATGTTTACCATCAACGGTGAATCGGACGAGGGGGTCCGAGGCAATGGCCTGTTGGATCACCTGATCTTACGTCACTTGATATCTTCTTGTGGGGCTACTTAAAAAGTGAGGTTTACAGAAAAAAGCCAACAACACGTGATGACACGAAAAGACGAATAACTGAAGCTTGCCGGAAGATTACGCCAGAAATACTTCTCAGTTCTGTTGGTTCATTTAGAGCGCGGATAGACAAGTGTATTGAAGTGAATGATCACATTTTCGAGAATTTGTTGAAATAGTCTCGGGAAATAAACGTCGAAATGGGAAGAATTCAATGATTCAAGAGTGGGAGGCAAGGGGACCCACTCTAATTAATCACTCCGAAGAAAACAAAATACTGCTACGTCCACGTCGTCGTTCTGGGTTATGCTAAACGCAGTATGTAAATACAAATGACAAGCCTACGAGCAATACGACTGAGCAATGAAAATCGGGAATTATCATTTGAAAAAAATCAAAATCAAAATCGTGGTCACCATCTTATGTCCCCTTCAGAACCTTGTGACTTTTGTCTGAAACATTTTTCGCGATATTTCGTTCTTTTTGATGTCTTAAGTTTTATAGCGCTCTCTGACGGGAAAAGATAGATAGATAGATAGATTTTTATTTCGTACTCAAATACGAGTATATTACAGAAATATTGTTATTGCACATTTTACAGAGATTTGATGATTTTACATTTTATCTTTCTACTAGAGATGGGCTTAGGCGTGATTTCGTGATCACACGTAAAACTGTGACTGTGATTTTCAAATCACTGTGATTTTAACCTGTGATTGCGATTGTGACTTGCGAATTCACGGTTGGTGTGCTTGAGAGTTATTACTTCGCATTTTACTCGTGCATCCTGTTCAGGATATAAAGACACAGTAGGGTGTTTGACACATCTGAAAACAAAAACCACACATAATTAAATGCACTGCTAACTCAAACTTTTCTAAACCGCACTCGACAATTTTCCAACTACAAATTAAAAACTTCAAATAGCAACAACAGAACGCAGCACAAAAAGAGAATACTGTGGTATATATGTGATTAAATCAATTATCCAGGGTTGCATAGTTTTAGGATCATACAAACTCTCCACGTTGGAGAGTTCAGTTATTACCCCAGTTTCAAACCAGAAGTTACCAGAAAGAACTAGAACCCGACAAATGTAGTATAAATACAGGATGAGAAACTGCGGACGGAAAGTTGATTTTTGGAAAGCGATGGAAAAGGACCTAAGTCTTACTAAGTGAAAGATAAGAGATTTGAATTGTGAAATAGAAGTGAAATTGTTTGTGAATTTATTGGAAGTTGTATTTAAATAATAATAAATAGAGTGTTTTGGAACAGAATAACGTTTTATCATTTCGAACCCTAGCCGAAATATTACATTGGTGTCAGAAGTGGGATAAAACTTATTCTGAGTGCTGTGAAATAAAAAAATAAAAAATAAAAAAAATAAAAATAAAAAAAAATGGCACGTACATTGCTGGAGCTAAGTATACCCCAGCTGAAAATTGAGCTAGAGAAGCGGAATCTCTCCGCAGCTGGAGGGAAAAGTGATTTGATTCTTCGGCTACAAGAAGCGATCGAAAAAGATGGAAAAGATCCGAAATCCATTTTGTTCGACGTAGAAGAAGAACATGTGAGCACAGGGGTTGACATGGCCGTTATGATGGAATTACTCCTTGGATTGAATTCTAAGTTAGAGGAACAGAAGAATTCCATTGTTGCCGCGCAGAAAGACACTGTTGAAGAGTTCAAGAATTCTCTAGAAGCGAAATTCGAAATAATCGATCAAAAATTAAATATGCACGAGGCAAAACTCGCAAAGGTTGGAACCGAATTCCAGGAACAGTTCGTGAAAGTCGAGGAACAGTTCGGGAAGGTTGAAAACAATATTGAGAATCTTGCTAAAGAACTAGAGAGAGTGAAGAAACAGAAGGTCCGAGAAATTTCTACAGACAGCCCTAGAAGGAAAGAGATGCAACCGCCTGTTTTCGATGGCCAAACGTCGTGGCCAATATATAGAAGGCAATTTGAAGCAGCTGCCATGACCAACAACTGGGACGACGGAGAAAAGTCGATTGCGCTAACGCTGGCACTGAGAGGTACAGCTGCGGAATTGCTGCAAACCATCTCAGAAGATAAACAACTCAACTACGACGCTTTGGTTAAAGCCATAGAAATGCGCTTCGGAGATGACCATATGCAACAAGTATACAGAGTTCAACTGCGCAGCAGAGTCCAGAAGAGGGGAGAAACACTTCAGCAGTTGCAGGGCGATATCGAACGGTTGGCGCATTTATCTTATCCTAATGCCGGAGAAGACCTTATCAACGAGATGGGTGTAGAGGCATTTACCCAAGCGATTGAAGATAGGCAGTTGCAAATGGCTGTAAGAATGTCTGGAACACGAACCCTCCCTGAGGCCCTAGCATTTGCCCTGACGATGAAAGCTGCCGACTAAACATCTCAAGAAATCCACCGCGTGAGAGAAGTGATAGCCGTGGAATGCTCATGCCAACGAGCAGACGTCGTGGAGCGGAACAGTGTGCGTGGAGGACAAGTTCGTTGTTGGAACTGCAACAAAATAGGACATCTGCAGCGTCAGTGCTGGGCTCCACTTAAAGAACGCAGTTGTTTACAATGCGCTGCTAGGAGACGTAACGAAGAGGCATCTGGCAGGAATGACATCTATCCTGCCAGCAGCGCAACGTCAAGTCAACAGGCGGGAAACGTGTAAGAACCAACTTCGAGGGGCAGAAGTCGGTTTCTGGAATTGACGCCCCCAAGATCAAAATCCAAGTCTCCCAAACAAAACGAAGTAACAAGAGCTTTACAGTGGAAGCCCACATTGGCCAGAATAAATGCGTGGCCACCATTGACACCGGTGCCACCGCTTCCATTATAAGAAGGGACATCGCTCCTGATTCATGGCTACACAATACCAGTAGCAACTGTCTGGAAACAGTAACAGGAGCGACGGCGGATGTGTATGGAGAGGTTCTTCTTGCGATCAATCTGGCAGGACTAACATTCCCCACGTATTCCTAGTGGCCGATATACGCGACGAGTGCATCATTGGACTTGACTTTATGAATGCGTATAATGTAGTGCTTGACACCGGAACTCATGTACTTAAGTACAGGAACGTTGAGATTCCGATGGTGTTCGGGAATGAGAATGCCGCATGCCTGAGGACAGTATTCAGTAACGACTACGAGATACAGCATCGAAAGGGAAGCCTTCACTCTAATGCGGATGCTCTGTCCCGGCGACCTTGCAAATCTGATTGCAAACATTGCGCACGACAAGAGGAAAAAGATGCGGTATCCACTCAACGACTAAGAGCTGAGCCCACTGACGGTTGGAATGAGAGTGAAATGCGAAACGCCCAAGAAGAGGATCCGGATATCGAGCCAATACTCGCTTGGAAAGAACACGAAGAAAAACCAGATTGGCAGGAAATATCCAGTAAAAGTCCCGAACTAAAGGCATACTGGGCACAGTGGGACTCCCTTCATGTTCAAGATGGTGTTTTGAGGCGAAGGTGGGAAAGCTCGGATGGAAAGTCGTTTGTGATGCAGCTCGTTGTGCCACGGTCGAGAGTCAGTGACGTGCTAAAGGAACTGCACGATGGAGTATCCGGAGGCCACTTGGGAGTGAATAAGACGTTAGAAAAGGTGCGAGAACGTTTTTATTGGGTGCATGCCAAGGACGATGTCGAAAATTGGTGCAGAAAGTGTGTCACCTGCGCCGCCAGTAAAGGCCCGAGGGTTAAAAATCACGGCAAAATGCAGCAATACAACGTTGGAGCGCCATTCGAGAGAATCGCAGTTGACATTGCAGGACCGTTTCCTGAAACCGAAAATGGAAATCGCTACATTCTTGTTGTTATGGATTACTTCAGCAAGTGGCCTGAGGCTTTTGCTATCCCTAACCAAGAAGCCAAAACCGTGATTGAGCAGATCGTTTACAACTGGGTGAGCAGGTTCGGCGTACCGATGGAATTGCACTCGGACCAAGGGCGCAACTTCGAATCCAAGATTTTCCAAGGGGTGTGCGAGCTACTGGGTATCAAAAAGACGAGAACAACACCGCTCCACCCACAATCGGACGGGATGGTAGAACGCTTCAACAGAACCTTGAATGAACACCTATCAAAGGTCGTTGGCGACAAGCAATGCGATTGGGATAGGCAAATTCCAATGTTTCTATTAGCCTATCGGAGTGCAGTACACAACACCACAGGTCACACTCCATCGGAAATCCTTTTCGGTCGAACAATCCGGTAACCTAGTGAATTGATGTTTGGATCACCGCCGTCTGAAGAGAACAGAAATGAAGACGACTATGTCGCAGACCTCAGACGGATTATTAGGGACGTGCACCAAAGAACAAGGGATAAGATCAAGATAGCCAGTGACCGCATGAAGACGAGGTATGATGTCAAGGCGACCACAACGGGATTCCAGGAAGGAGATCTAGTGTGGCTATATAACCCTCATAGACGGAAAGGCATATCACCCAAATTACAGCAAGACTGGGAAGGACCATATAAAGTCGTAAAACGCATCAACGATGTTGTCTATCGCATTCAACGAGGAAGAGGCAAGATGAAAGTGGTTCATGTGGATCGAATACATCGCTATATTGGGCAGAATGTCGAAGAGTTTGTTCGGGACGAACAAGTTTAAGAGGGGGATATTGTGGTATATATGTGATTAAATCAATTATCCAGGGTTGCATAGTTTTAGGATCATACAAACTCTCCACGTTGGAGAGTTCAGTTATTACCCCAGTTTCAAACCAGAAGTTACCAGAAAGAACTAGAACCCGACAAATGTAGTATAAATACAGGATGAGAAACTGCGGACGGAAAGTTGATTTTTGGAAAGCGATGGAAAAGGACCTAAGTCTTACTAAGTGAAAGATAAGAGATTTGAATTGTGAAATAGAAGTGAAATTGTTTGTGAATTTATTGGAAGTTGTATTTAAATAATAATAAATAGAGTGTTTTGGAACAGAATAACGTTTTATCATTTCGAACCCTAGCCGAAATATTACAATACCAAAAAATGTAACTGTGCATCGCGTACCGTATAAATTGTTTTCCAAAAAATCGACCCTAACCAAAGCACTCACCCAATTGGGACTGCGGACTGAGGCTATCCTTGTTATTTCGCTATTGTGTGTTGTGTTGTGACAGTGAGTGTTTTCTGTTTCGTGAGTCGTGATTTTCAGACTGTGACTGTGAGTGCATTCTGTTAATCGTGAGTCGTGATTTTTAGACTGTGAGTCGTGATTTCCAGACTGTGATTGCGAAGTGGGATGGGAAAAAAATCAAAAAAATCGCAATAACGTTTAACGCAAACAAGCTTTATTTGAAAGTCGATCATAGGTAGTGATTGCGACTTTGCAATCACTGTTAATAAATCACAGGTAGTGATTTTTTGCTCATCTCTACTTTCTACAGAAACATTATTTTTAATTCTATTAAGAATGTGTGGAGAAAAAACAGGTCAAAAAAAAATTTGAAGGAAAACAAAAACAAAACCTTCAACATAAAGAAAAAAAAAAGGGATATGCATATACAGAGATACATATCGGGATAAATTTACGTATATGTACTCGTATGTACATAAAACGATGAATGAACACATAAATAAGTGTGAATAAATATACAGAAGATGAATAAGTATATAATAAATAAATAATAAATAAATACATATATAAATAAATGAATAAATAATTAAATAAATAAATAAATAATTAAATAAATAATAGAGAAACAAAAATGACTAAATTATCTTTACAAAAAAAAAAAAACAATAATACATACATATATATACAAATATTCAATAAATAAGTAACAATAAATTATTAACATAGATAAACATATACTTACAAATATGTATACCTGACATTTACCAGTCATAAGTACATAATTCGTTCACAAGCGGATTATCAGCAAAACTGCATCTTCTTTTAACCGTATTATTAAATTTAAAGATTCTATGAATAATCAATTCAACATTCGCTCTTACATGAGTATCACGAGTTGAGTTATGCCAAGGTAAATCTAGCATCATTTTTAAGATCTTATTTTGCGAGACTTGAAATTTGTTTATGTGGCAAGTTGCAGCGTCGCCCCATACTTGTCATCCATATAGCAGAATCGCATGGAAGATTACCTTGTGCAATATAATTTTATTGTCAGTGGAGAGTAGTGATTTTTTATTAATAAATGGATACAGCATCTTTATTGCTATTCCTATTTTCTTTATAGTTTTAGTGATATGGTCCTTAAATGTAAGCTTGGTATCTAAGTAAATACCTAGATATCTGACAGAGGGTTCCCAATTTATATAGCTGCCATTCAGTTTAAGTTGGGAGCTGGGAAGAAAGCATGACTTTCTTTTCCGAGTGAAGAAGATAGCCTGATTTTTTACTTCGTTTAACTTGATTTTCCATTTGTGGTAATATTTTAATAATATTTCCATTCCATTTTTGAGATTCCTCTCAATATTAAGAGCGAATTCATGAGATGAAAATATTGCGGTGTCATCAGCAAATATGGCTATATCACAATGCGGTAACTTTTGTATATCAAATGTATAAATGTTATAAAGGATTGGGCCAAGAACTGAACCTTGTGGTACACCCGATTGAAAGTGTATTAGGTCAGAGATACTACTATTAACATGGACGTTGAAACGACGACTGGACAGGAAACTTTGGACTATTTTACAGAGATATGGGGGAAAGTTGAAATGAACCATTTTGTATATCAAACCCTCATGCCAAACAGAGTCAATTGTCTTTTCAATGTCTAATAAAACCATGCCAGTAGATTTGCCTTCAGGCCGATTTCTTTTAATGCAGTTGCATATTCTCAGTGCCTGATGGGATGTACTGTGATGACGCCTAAACCTAAATTATTCGTTGGGAAAAATTGTATGATCATCTGTGAATTTTAAGATTTTCTCCTTTAATATCTTTTCGTATACCTTACTGAGGTTGCTTAGTAGAATGATAGGTCTATAACTTTCCGGACTTTCTGGAGGCTTACCAGCTTTTAATATGGGTACCACTTTTGCATTTATCAGGAAAATATTGCGTTCTTAGACATGCGTTTATAATGAATGCTATGTATTTTATACCTGATAAATGATAAATAAATGTTTCTTAACATATCAAGTCCTCCTGTTTTTCTGGGCCCAAAATTATTTAATATAAATTATATAACTTCTTCGGTAACAAAAATACTGGAAAAAGGAGGATCTAATCTTTCTTCTAAAGAAGCTTGAATGGTGTTGCTTACAAGAGTGTCGGTATGTGCATCACCTAAGTTTTTGTTGGAAAAGTTTATGACAAGTACATTGGCTTTTTCGACATCTGTAAAGTACGCATTTTTGAAAAAAGTGTTTCTTGTAAAAGAATTGTAATTTTTCACGCAGATTACGAATCTGTCAAAAAAATAGAGGTTTCCATTAAAAAATCAAAAGTGACCTTCATTTGGCCTTGAAAATGGGGCTCAAGGTCAAACTCGTGGTCACCATCTTATGTCCCCTTCACAACCATGTGACTTTTGTCTGAAACATTTTTCGCGATATCGCTTATTTTTCGAGTAATTTGGATGTCTCAAGTTAAAAAACTCTAATCATTGTTTTGCGCTTTGTGTAATTGCATTATTATAAAATAAAACTGATTAGAATTCCGGAAATAAAAAATCAAAATTAAGTCGTATACAAGGAAGATTCTTTGCTTGAATGCCTGAATGCCATAAATTGCCAGGCGAATTCGCAGCAGACCTTTTTTGTCTGAATTTCTCTTGATGGCTGCTTTTGATTTGTTGCCCGAGTTGATCTCTATTCCATTTGAATCTATTCATAAATAAGGAACCCGCTTAGTTATATCTTTAAGTTAAATATCCGAATTCGGAATTCGGATGGGGCTCTAAAGCGGAATCGATTATCTGTTTCACCCGTTTAAGTGCACAAAAAAGTCGACGTTTTTACGGAGACAGTTATCCGGAGGCAGTCTTACTGTAGTTAATTAATTTGTCGGCTACTACACGGCGCATGAGCTTAATGCGCATCTTTCGTTATTTTCTTTTGAACTGTCATTCAGTGATGCGCGCATTATTTTAGATCACCGTATTATAGAGATTCCAGAACGCAAAGCTCTTTCATGTATAAAGGTCTTAAACTATTTATTGAATTGCCAATTAATATAAAAAATTAATGCAATTTTCAAACTATTTAAAGATTACTAAGTCGTCTTTTACACGGTACGAGACGACTCGGCCCGATTCTGAAATGTCTTGGAAAGGGGTGAAGAGTAGAGAAAGTAGTGCGAGTTGGATGGGTAAGCAGAATCGGACCGATTTTTGCGTGTTCTCTTTTATCTCGTTTCGTAATTGCATTCATTTGTTATATTCTTGTGTTCTCGCCATTGAGTTCATGTCGTGCAGAAAAATTATTAAAGTGAGCGTGTTCAGTGTGTGTTATCAGTTATTAATCATGGAAAATTAAGTGGACTCGAGATTTGATTGAACATTTAATTATGCATTTTCAAACGCATGAACATTTTTATAATGTCAATCATTCCGACTATGCTTTTTTTTTTTTTGTTATAATTTGCGCGCGCACAAGGGATTATGTACCCTTAAAATGTTTACACATAGCGCGGGCAAAGGAAATTTTAGGGAGGGATAGAAGAGAGGTACCGATGTACGTTGGTTTTAAACGTTAGAACGTTGTAATGGCTAGGAAATAAAGAGCTCGGCAGGGCATTCCATGAGCGAGTTGTTCGGCTTAGGAAAGTATTACGATATTTCAGGGTGCGTCCGAAAGTGGGCTTGAGGGTGTACTGGTGAGCATTCATAGCGAGACGGGTGTTACGGTTGGAGGTTTGAAGGGGCGGAATGCTACGGGCAATTTCTGAGGAGCACTCTTGGTGGAAATAGCGATAAAAAAGGGTCAGACAGGAGACATTACGTCGGTGGTCGAGGGTGTCAAAAGACTGTGTAATATTAGCATCACCTATTAGTTTTATCGCACGGTTTTGAATCCTATCTAGTAGGCGCAAAGAAGTCTTGGGAGCACCTGACCAGATGTGGTCATTCCAACGTAAGTTGCCATTGACACACATACCGAGAATGGAAAGTTTTTCGCTTTCAACGATGCAAGTGTCATTCATGGATAATGTCTGGGTATTTGAATTTCGCTTAAGCGACAGCAGACAGCATTGTGTTTTGGAAGCATTAAATTCGACTCTGTTGGTAGGTCCCCAATTGGTTATGCTGTTAATATCGGAATTTAATAAGCTTAACATACGCTGCCGTTCCCGTTCTACAGCCGAAGAGGAGGGACGTGAGTCCGGGAACGCCTATGAAAAGCAGAGAGTACTGTCGTCAGCAAAGGAGTAAATTGGATTAGAAGTAGCAGACAAGAGATCATTGATGAAAATTAAAAAGAGTGTCGGAGACAGAACGGAGCCCTGGGGCACACCAGCACTTATTTTGTGAATATCAGAATTGAAACCATCCAAGACAACTTGAATTGAACGTTCTGAAAGGTAATTTCTAATCCATTGAAGAAGAGAGTCGTCGATCCGAAATGCACGCATTTTCGACAAAAGAGCCTGATGCCAAACTCTGTCTAATGCCTTAAAAATATCAAGTGCAACTATCTTGCTTTCGCCAGATTGGTGTAAACTTTGATTCCACTTTTCGGTGAGACATCAAATCACCAGTGGACCTGTTGCTACGAAAACCGTACTGCCGGTCATTGCGAAGTTTTCGTGTTTCGAGATATTTCATGAGCTGACGATTTATCAACGTTTCCATGACCTTGGAAGGAAGGGACGTAAGTGCAATAGATCTGTAAGAGGAGAGAGAAGAAGATTCGCCTTTTTTAGAGACGGGCTGGACAAATGCCGTTTTCCATCTGCTCGGAAAGAGTCCTGAAGAGTAGGATTGATGGAAAAGCTTACGCAGTGGTTTTGCCAGCGTAGAAGAACACCTCTTCAGAAGAAGGGCAGATATACCATCTGGACCAGCGGATTTGTGAGCGTTAAGATCTTCAAAAACTCTTGCTACTACACAAGTGCGAAAGTGGATTCGTCCTATTAAAGATTCGATGCACTCGAGTGTAGGCGGAGACAAAGCACAATCTGGAGGCGTTGAGCTGGCCGCAAAATGTGCAGCAGGCAGATTGGCTTTGTCTAGAGAGCTGACAGCTGGAATGTCATTGTAAATGAGCGTTGGGATGGAGGATGAGGCAGAATTTCTAATGTTTTTGACGAACGACCAACAATTTTTACTACCTTTGGGACATTGTAGTATTTTTTGCCTCAGTTTTTGGTCGTATATAAATTTGACACGCTTAAGAAAGGCGTTGCAGTCATTTCTGGCTCGTTTAAATTTTTTCCGGTTTTCCTCTGTGGGGTTGGTCTTATAGGACCGAAAAAAAAATTCTCTCAACCTGACAGCCTCCTTACAGCTCGAGTCGTACCACGCCTTTTCTTTTGGTCTGATACTCTTTATCCGATGAGGGATAAAGGATCTCATTCCAAAGAGAATAGTGTCTGTGATCATATCAGCATCGGCATCCACGTCGTTATCGAGGAAACATAACGACCAGTTAAAATTGCTAAAGAAGGTGTTAAGTCAGCTCCAATTGGCTTTCTCGTATTGCCGTGCTGTTCTTTTAAGAATTTTTTTCTCTAACTGTGTGGTCAATGTACGAGAATTCAGCTGATATGACACAACGGTCCGACGAGCCTAGAGATGAGAGCACATCAACCGTGTACTTATCAGGGTGAGAGGTTAGAAACAAGTCCAGGGTGTTGGCGGTATGACTATCAACGTCTGGGACTCGCGTGGGCTCATTTACAAGCTGGGTCAAGTTATTTTCCGCAGCGAAGATCTCAACACACCGTCCTTCGGGTGTTGTCTGTCCAGAATGTCGAAGCCATCCAGAACTGTGTATATTGAAATCGCCCGTAATAACGATTTCAGTATGAGGATACAGGGATACAATTCCTTGTATGGAGTCAGACAGCGCATCAAACTCGTTAAAGTCTAATTGCTGTCTAGTTTCGGGCTTCTGTAAGTAAAGCAGTAGTGGATAATTTGCTTACGGAAATGGAATTTTAACCACATGAAATTGAATTCAGGATTGGAACAAGGACTACATTGTGGTGGAGTTTGGTAAGCTACGTCACTACGCACGTAGATGGCGAGGCCGCGGTGAGAGAAGAATAATGGCATTAGTTCGTAGCCAGGTAGCTTCAGATCAGAGTGATCTGAGAAGTGTGGGCGGGGGTCTACCTGTGTTTCACTTAGTGCCAAAACAGCTGGTCTGTATTTACAGAAAAATGATTCCTTTTTAGCCCGCGAATATTTGCTATATCCACTCTGAATTTCTGAGCCATTACAAGAAAAAAACAAAAAAACACAAACACCGACGATGCTAAGCGAGGCTGCGAAGTGAAAACTTTGTCGTTGGTTTACCGAAACAAATTGTTGTAGGTGTTATGCCCTTACAACAATGTGAGACAGTACACCAACAAAATTGTGATTCGCAACCTGCCATCCATCGGTTGTTACATACACTCAGTCATTGCCGTTGCCATATAATAAGCAACGGCAATGACCAAGTGCAAGCAACAGCACTCCGACCGGAAGCAAGATAGAGGATGCCCGCACTAAATATGTATGTATATGTATATTATTTTTTTCACTACTGCACAGCACGTGTTTTTTTTTTTTTTTTTTTTGTTTTATTTAATTTGGTTTTGTTTTTTCCACTCTTTACAACGAGAGCACTCACGCACGGATTAGGTGGGAAAGGGAGGTGGTGATTTTTTATTTTGTCACTGCAGACGGCGGCGATTTTAATAACGTGCGTGCCCGACGGAGGTCAACTCGGTACTGTATGTAAATAGAATAAAACGGAAAGAGTCCATGCAGGGAGTATTTGACGACAATGATTTCTAATATTAAGTGTTTCCTTACTACTCGTATATATTTCTAATATTTTATGAATAAAACAATATGTTTACTTAATTTTAAATATTTTGCTTTTAATTTCATATATACTGGTTAATCAGAAAAGATGTGGATAGCCTTATCTGATAATTACTGCTCGTGTAGAATTCACAATTTGCCAGAATCCTAAATGTTGGAGAGGGTTTTTCCGCAGGAGTAGGTAATTGCATCTCTCATTAACGCATTTTCTCTCCGCAAATCTTCTTCAACCAAGGATAGTAGCATTTTCAATTTTGTTTCCGTCAATCTCTAATTGATCTCATTGATCATTAAAGCAAATTACGAATGAAGGGAGAAACAGAAAAAAAAAATCGGCTCTGGGCAATAACGTGTAGAAGTTCGACACGAGCCCGAAAGAGAATAAAAAAAATCGGGTCGAGTCGTCTCGTACCGTGTATCAGACCACTAATCGAGTATATGTAATCAAATTGTATTACTTATATATTATATCTCATGTACTTTATAATGTGCTTATTGTACGTTAAAAATAACTTAAGCTCTATTAGACCGAGAGCCCACAGTAATTTTTGGGTGTGAATGATAACAAAAAATAATTTGCATAATTATATAGTTTTCAAGTAGTTATTTTTAAATGTTAGCATCTTGCATGCTCTAGTGGGGGCAATGGTGAGTAATACTACGAGTATATCAAAAATGCAGTTTTATCGAAAGTAAAAATAATTGGTATAGCAACTTTGCTATCATTTCAAAATGTGGAGTTGAGCGCCCTGATAACAAATATGGTGGTCCAAGACGTTTTGCAGGAGGCCTTCCGCCTGCAAGACGCGCTAAAAGTATGCTAGAAACCGATTTTTTAAATAATTGTGAGAACAATTTTTTTTCTTCTCCCAAATGTAGATCTAGTCTTCCTGATAACAAATATGGTGGTCCAAGACGTTTTGCAGGGGACCTTCTGCCTGCAAGACGCGCTAAAAGTAGGCTAGAAACCGATTTTTTTTAAAAATTGTGATAACAATTTTTTTTCTTCTCCCAAATGTAGATCTAGTCTTCCTGATAACAAATATGGTGGTCCAAGACGTTTTGCAGGGGACCTTCTGCCTGCAATACGCGCTAAAAGTAGGCTAGAAACCGATTTTTTAAATAATTGTGACAACAGTTTTTTTTCGTCTCCCAAATGTAGATTTAGTCTTCCTGATAACAAATATGGTGGTCCAAGACGTTTTGCAGGGGGCCTTCTGCCTGCAAGACGCACTAATAGTAGGCTAGAAATCGATTTTTAATACATTTATTTAAACAAATGATAAATTTAAATAGTAACAAAAACTAAGTTGGGAAAATCTAACTCTATCAATTCTCATCCGATGAGTCGCTACTGAAAACACCGTTGTCGCTATCAAGTCTTCATATTATAGGACTTTGAGCAATGCGCTCTAACTTGTTCTGGGTAGTTTGACCTTCAAATCAATTGATTTTGTACATGTTATTGGTAAGCATCAACCCACTTTCCGCAGGTGTGCATTGGACTTCTTCGTTGTTCACAACATTTTTCCAAATCTTGCTGATGTAATTACTTCTTCTTTCTTGCTGTAGGAGAACTGATTTATTTGGAGGCAAAAGACTTCCTTCAAAACAAACAAGTGAAAGCAAACATTTGGTTTTGAAAATTCTTAAAGGCGAATAAAACTTCTACGAATCTATAGCTAATATTCGCCACATATATGTGTCATATGTATGTATGTTTTTAAAAAACATTCTTTGCTGTAGGTCTGCAAGTTTTGTAAAAGATTTCATATCTGGCTTTATCTGCATTGAGGGCTCTGGTTTGGTACAAACAATAAGCAAATTTTTGTATTTCGTTTATATCTTCTTCAGCAACAGTCATTTCATTCCCAATTTATGATAATGTCAGTTGTCATTTAGGGGTTTTTTGAAGAATTGAAAATGGTTTAATTTTACCTTTTTTGAAAAAAGACCGTGAATAATCACATCCAGTAATACTGTGAAAACCAGGTAAGGCTGGACACACGTCTACGTATATTTATCGTATGGTATTCTTCGATATTGTTCCTACGTCAATCCATACTTTAACGTTATTTCTTAGGCTAGGTGAGTTATAAACAAGTATAATTAAGACGTCCGTGTCAGAAGACTTTATCACTACAGAATTGTCTTCGGGCA
Organism: Volucella inflata; assembly: GCA_928272305.1. NCBI lineage: Eukaryota > Metazoa > Arthropoda > Insecta > Diptera > Syrphidae > Volucella > Volucella inflata. The sequence continues at coordinate 78,381,770 of OV743716.1, read as the reverse complement.
AAAACGACAGATGTCCCATCATGCGGGTGTCTGCTTTGAATTGTTATTTCCAATACGAAGAACGCTTTTTAAGCTACAACGCGTGTCACTCATGATTAAAGCAAAAAATATAACTCAAGCAACCTACCTGTCAATTGTCTAAGTAAGTATTAAGTTTAAAACAGATATACTTGTAAGACTATACTATAATATTGTATATGTAATCAATAGTTAAATTTACTAAATAAATACATATATATGTTACTATTATAATATATGTAATCAATAGTTAAATTTACTAAATAAATACATATATATGTTGCTATTACACGAAGCCTTTTTCTCATTCTTTAGCGTTGCTTGTTATTCGACGTTTACATTTCATTTCATCTTTCATAAGCATTTCATAATTCAATATCAGCATACTGGTGAGCTTTTTCGTCCATTTCATTTCGTCCGCCATAATGGACCCTGTTCACACATGACTCACGGACTGGATTTTTTTTTACGTTTACCGGCGAGGGATGAAGCGGGGAGGTGACATGTTACGTGAATCCAGATTTTCAGAATTTTTGAAATTCTTGGATTCTTTTTAACATTTGGAAATGTCAATCAGTGTCACTCGACATAAGGGTGGAAAGAAATTGTGTGTGAAAGAAAACTTGTTGCGTATTAGGTTTGTATTTGGTTATTTTATTTATCTTTTTAATACATTTTATTTGTTTGTACTTTTACTTTCATTTTCATAGATAAAATGAATTGGAACAAGGAGCAAACACAGGAGCTGATAACTTTTTATGAGCAATATCCGGTACTGTATAACTCGAAGAGTCCAGGCTTCCCGAATAGGATTAGGAAAAAGATGCCATGATATCCATCACCAACAATCTCTGAACTAATTGCTTATTTTTTTTTTAAAAAATTCACGAACAATAAAATATAGAAACACCCAAACCAATCACCACTGACAACTGATATGTCAATATGAGTCCACGGAAGTGTTCAGACAGGAGTTATAGTGTGAACACGGAAACGTCAAAAAAAATCCAGTCCGTGAGTCGTGTGTGAACAGGGTCATGAAAACACTGCGCTCACAAAGCCAGACCAAGAGGTAATGAAGCAATTTCGAAAAACACAGAAGGAGAAAAAGAAATGCCAAAAAGATGCACGGAAAATGTTTTTTTAGTTTCATTTTGCTTCACTATGCCTCTCATTTGCATTCATTTTAATCTCTCGACACATGCGTCGTGTAACAGCGGACTTTCTTATTTACTAAACCAAATTACAGTCCCGCCCGTTTTGATGATGCCACTATATATTGACACAGCTTTTGCCGACAACCATCCACTTTGTCTCATTGAAAAAAATTCGCAAAAATTTGAGTGCGTGTAAACGAATGTCCAACAAAATCTTCTCGGAATTCGGTGTGAACGAATATGAGATTTCGTAAACATTTCAATACGATGTGAATTATTCGAATTGATTTTCATTTTACATTATTATGATTAAAAGCAATTGAAATATAGATTTTTGAAACGAAGACACGAATATAAATGAATTATGAAACAATTGTTTGCAAATATTAGTTGGAATTCACAAAAAGAAAACCTTTAACAAAAACTGTACGTAACATTCATGGTTCGTGTTGAGTCGACATTCCAAAATCACACATTTATGTACTCAATACGTCTCATGCCAACTCAATTTTTCCACCTCCTCATGTATGACAGGAAAATATAAATTGTGTTGTACAAAATGTCTACCCTTTTATCTGCCTTTGTATCCGGTTGTCATTCTACAAGTAGGTCGGATTTTTCATTTTGGTTGTAATTAATCGAAGTACATCATTGATTTTGAATAAATTCATTTATAACTCATTGCCATTTTTTTTCTTTTTATATGTAAATATAATCTAAACGCCTCACAGGCTAAATATGTAGAATATGTAGACGCTGTTTCTTACATTTTTATTTTTTTCCGTTCTAGCTGCAAGATGAGGAAAATCATGAAACAAGGAAAAATTGTTATTGTCCTTAGTGGAAGATTTGCTGGTCGGAAAGCCATCATTGTGAAAACTTGCGACGATGGAAATTCTGAAAAACAATTTGGGCATGCTTTAGTTGCTGGCATCGACAGGTATCCGAGGAAAGTTTCAAAGAAAATGGGAAAAGGCAAGTTGAAAAAGAAGTCCAAGGTCAAGCCTTTCCTAAAAGTGTTAAATTACAATCATTTAATGCCCACTCGCTATGTTGTTCATGATATAAGTTTTGAGAAGTTGATGACGAAAGAAGCATCAAAAGATTTGAAGGACCCAATCAAGAAGAAGACTCACCGTTTCCAAACGCGTGTTAAGTTTGAGTCTACTTACAAGGAGGGCAAAAATAAATGGTTCTTTCAGAAACTGAAATTCTGAATAAATTGTCATAAATAACTGGTATTTTGGTGTTTTTTCTGTTTTGTGCTAGTTAAAGTATTCCGGGGTTGTCTCTTTTGTCATCATAACAATTGCAGTGTATAGTAAAAAGATCGTGGTTATTGGTAAAACAAAGATCCTATGTATATCTTCTTAAATACTCGTAGATTTAACGATTCATTTGAATTTGTACGAAAAAAAAAAAAAAATAATAAAAACAATAGATTCATATTGACAACTTGACAGCAGTTCATGTTTATGTGCATACATATGTGCTGAAAATCAAAGATCTATAACCTGAAAGCCGTTGAAATAAAGTGCAAGCCCACAGCGTGGGATTTTTGCTTAACGAAAGTCCATTACCTGCAAACCCTTCAAATAAAGCGAAAATGCAATTTTTAATTTCTTAATTTTATTTTTCAAAATTCTTGAAAAAATGGCGGTCGAATTTACGAGTACAAAATTAATTTTCATTGGTCCATATGCCAATTGTCGAAAAAAAGGTTCCATATTTATTCTTTGGACGAAATATGTTTTATATCCTGCATGGAGATTCAAAGTTTTGTGTAGCGGAATTCAAACGCGAAAGAACGAACTGGTAGCCAATAATTAATAGCGTTTTCCATTGAGCAGGGAAGGCCTGGTGAGGATAGCATTCCAAAAAATCGGGTTTTTTGCGTTATGCCGGTTTTCTTTAAGAGCGAAGGTATAAAAAGGAAACGTCGAATTGACGTTTGAGATTTAGAAAAAACATTGAGAAATTCATGTTTTCGCATAATAATAAACGTGACATTAGAATCCTCTTCATTTGACATAAGCAATCTAACTAATACACATACAAACATTTGGAGTAGAGTACTTTCGAATTCCATGGAATTTGAGGGAGTGCTAATTTCGGAGTGAAACCAATGGAAAACGCATTAACTTTCATAGCATATTAAGGCCCTGGCCCACTGAATCCGTTGCGTCGACGTATTCCACTGACAGCTGGATAGAATATATACTGTTATGGAAGGAGGTCCATTGAGATTCGGTACGATAATTCCGTCGGATTTTTTTGGCAACCAATTGGCTCCATTAATGTCTGACAGCTCGCTGCCTGCTACAAATCTGTATGAAAAAGAAGTCTAAAGCGAAGAACACAATGTGAATCTGCGTCTGAGTCTGCTGCCGAATCCGAGAACTGTCAAACTGTTAACATATATGGGAACCCATAAGAGTGCCTATAATGTGTATCTGCGTCTGCGGCTGCTGCTCAAGTTGAATCGGCTTCAACTTTTTGAAGCGATTCAAATTTGACGTTTATTGTTATTTTTTACGTGTTTGCGGAACTTTACAATAGAGCATAAAGAAAATTTGAAAGTTTCATTTTTTCTGTTTTTCAAGTGTTCAATCTTATTTTTTTAAGGGATGATAAATTGAATGTTTGTTTGGATGTGTTATGCAAGGTGGGAAAAGGTAATTTCACAATGCGGATGTGTCATATTTTTTGCAAAACTAAAAAAAAACCGGAAAAAGGGGTTGTGTGGTTATGAAGTAGACATACTTTTTTGAATGTCCTATCACATTTGTCTTGTGGAGCCCGAAAAAAGTACACAATGAATACGGAAAAATTAATTGAGGCAGTGAGAGAAAAGGAAATATTGTGTAATTTGGCAAATTTACATTACAAAAAAATGAGGAAGAAGAGGTTTCGAAATAACCACATTGATACTCGTATCTTTCTTGATATAATACACCGCACGAGCCTGTTTTTTGTTGAGCAATTTTGTTGCTAAAAAGCATAACATCACTGTCGTCGGCACAGCCGCACCAATCAAAATAAAATGAGCATTTAATATAGCTACTGCTGAGCTCCCTTGTATGCTGTTTATTCCCTTTAAAAAAAACAAAATTAGGAAAGTCTTATAATTCATTTCTACTTACTTATTGGTGTAACCTGGCAGATGACCTGGCGGCTGACGAGTATTGGCAGAGACAAATTGGCAAAAAAAACCGGGAAATTCAATGTGGTTTCGCGCGCTGTCAAACTGACAGTGTCAAATTTCGAATGTCAAAATCGGATCTGTTCATCGCTTAGTCATTTGCCAGGAGTGACACCAATGTTACATTCGATTTCAATTTAGTTCGCGGCACCCCACCCCCCGTGAGGTGACCCCGTCTATGTTGAAAGCCTCACTCACATCTAGCAAGGCAAGTTTCACGGTGGGCCTCCTGAGAATTCCCGTTGCTGTTTTTACTTCAGCTGAGCGTACCTGTCCAGCCGGTCCCGGCAATACCTTTGTGATCCTTCCTCGGATCCATCGGCTGCTAGGCGCATCAACGTCGCACACTAAGACCAGGCTTCCAACTTCCAGTGGCAGCACCATCTCAAACCATTTGCATCTTCTGGTGAGGACGGGGAGATACTCACGAATCCATCGTTTCCAGAAACGATTCTTCAGCTGCTGGCTAACTCTCCATTGTTTCCGAAGGCATAGCGCACGTTATTCAACCGGCCCAGGAGTTTGAGTAGAATTTGGAACGCCCAAGATGAAGTGGTTAGGTGTGAGAGGCTTCTCTTCCTCAACCGAAACTGGCAGGTGAGTTAATGTTCGGCTATTGATTATGTTCTCTGCTTCTATCAAAGCGCTTTGAAGAGTCTCGATTTTGGGCATCGTCGAATGGAGCGTGTGCGACAAAGCCCGTTTGACAGATTGAACGAGCCGCTCCCAGAATCCGCCGGCATGTGGGTTTAAGGGACAGTTAAACACCCACTCGATTCTAGCCGAGGAGAGCTCCGCTTTGATGGCCTCGTTGTCGAATATGTCGTGGGTCATCAACTCCTTACTGGCTCCAATGAAGTTTGTCGCGTTGTCACTCCTTATACGCAACGGGATCCCACGTCGGCTTACAAAATTGCGGATACACAGGATACACGCATCGGTTGACAAATTTGCCGCTATCTCCAGATGAATGGCTCTTATCGTCAGACAGGTGAAAAGAGCAACCCAGCGCTGCTCCGTTTGACGGCGTATTGTGACGTTTACGGGGCCGAAGTAATCGAGGCCAGTATAAGTAAACGGCCTCACATAAGGCGTTAATCGGTCTTCCGGGAGCTGACCCATTAACGGCGGCATTGGTTTGGCGTGTCGGATTCGACATAACTGGCATTCACTTTTACATCTTTTAACGGCGGTAAGTAGGCTGGGGACCCAGAATCGTTGCCGTATCTCTTTCACGATGGTATCATTATTCTGATGTCGAAGGCGACTATGGTACTCGATTACAAGCAATCTTGTTGCCACGTGGTTCCTCGGCATGATGATAGGTCTCTTAGTTTCGAGAGGCACCGTTGTGGCTGCTTCGATTCGTCCAAATGCACGAACGAGTCCGACTTCATCCAGATATGTTGTCATCTTGAAGTGTTGGCTTCTCCTTTCTACTGGCAAGTTTCGACGTAGAGCTTCTATGTCCTTTGCGTAAACATCCCTCTGTGTCTGACGGTATACCAATTGTTCGGCGCTCTCAAGTTCACCTGCGGTTAATTCCCCTCGTTCAATCGGCTTACGTTGACACGCGTTAATAAATCGGATGGACCATGCCATAGTTCGTCGCAATTTCAGAAGGCTTAAGAATCTCGATGCGTTGTAGAGCGGTTCGCTAGGCGAAGTAACAATCAGTACATATTCAGAACGAATCTCCTCTCTCCGTTCATAGTCAGCAATATCATTGGGCGGTTGAGGCCACCCCGTGTCCACCCCTTTATCCATGTGTTGTCGTTCCGGAATTGTTGGTAATTGGCACGAGTGGCATCATCTGCCGGATTCATCTTGGACGGCACCCAGCGCCACTGACTGACTCGGCTACTCTGCAGGATTTCCGCTATACGAAAGGCCACGAATTCCTTATGACGACGAGGTTCCGATCGAAGCCAGCGTAGCACGGTTTTCGAATCGCTCCAAAAGATTCGATCAATGATAGGTAGGTCGTGACAATCGACAACGGAGTTACAAAGCCTCGTTCCCAGAATCGCCGCTGACAGCTCCAGACGGGGTATGAATAAAAGTTTCTTCGGACTTACCCTAGTTTTACCGCAGAGGAAAGATACAAAGACCTCATCATTATATTCCATGCGAAGGTACGAAGCGGCGCTAAAGACTTCTTCGCTGGCGTCGACAAACGTGTGTAGATCCACGCGGCTGGCTTGTAATAAATGACAGTTTTGGCATGTAGGGATCTTCAACTGTGCCATGTACGGCAGAAGCACATTCCATTCTCTCCATTGTGTAAAGGATTCGATGGGAATAGGCTCGTCCCATTCAACTCGATGACGCCAGACCGATTTTAAGATAAGCTTTAGAGGAAGGGTGTAATTGGCTATCATTCCCAGGGGATCGAAAATGGACATCGTTATGCTCAGGAACTCCCTCTTAGTAGGGCATCTATCGTGCTTCATAATATCTTGACTTACATGAGGAAAGTTAAGAAGGAACGTGAACACATCTTCGTCACTATTCCATTAGAGACCAGGGACCTTCTCGCTTGTCGTGGCAAAATCCATGTTCATATCGACAGTTTCATTTGGAGTCACCGATATCTTTGTATGCGATATATTTTGCAGTACTTCCCTTGAGTTCGATATGAAGTTGGGCCACTCGAATCCAGCATCTTCATGAATTCTAATAACTGCCTTGGTAACAGCGACGGCTTCTGACGCACTCTCAAAGCTGTCGACGTAGTCATCCACGTAGTGGTGGCCGATGATGGCTTCGACGGCTCTCGGATACTTCTTTAGAAACCTTAAAGCATTAAGGTTCTTAACGTAATTGGCCAAGCAAGGAGAGCAGGCAGCTCCGAAAATCATTGTTTTCATCTGGTACACGTCGATCGGCTTTCCTTCGTGCTCTCGCCAAAGAAACCGATGCGAGTGCTGATTTTCTGGTTGTATCAGCACCTGGTGAAACATTTCCTTTATATCACCTGTAACTCCGACGGGTCGTATACGGAAATTGTATAAAACCTTGACCAATGGCACGTAGTCGTCCGGTCTCTTCAGCAAGAACGAGTTTAAGGACACACCACCAACTTCCGTTGCAGCGTCGAACACCAACCGAATCTTCCTCGGCTTATTGGGGTCCTTAACTCCGAAATAAGGGAGATACCAGGTCTTCGGAGGACGTACATCTGCTTCGGCTGACGTCAACTTCACGGCGCAACCCTTTTCCAGATAACTGGCCACGATGCTCTTATACATAGCCGCAAAATCAAGGTCCCTCCGCATTCTGGCTTCTAGACCTAGAAGTCTCTTCTTAGCCAGTTCGTAGCTGTTCGGCAAACGAAGTCCGTCTTCTCTCCACAGCAGCCCAGTCTGAAAGCGTTGGTTTAGTCTCACTAAGGTATCGGATAACAATTGCAATGCTCTTCTGTCTTTTTCGGATACCAGATTCTCTGCTGGCCTTGTAACTCCAAAGCTTTCGATGCAGAAATAATCGTCGACAAGCTGATTCAATCGTAGATCGTTTGCCGAAGACTGGTTGCTGCAGAGCACGATATTTCCTTGCATATTTCCTTCTTCCCCAGAAGGCATCCTACCATATGCGACCCATCCGAGCTTCGTCCGCGCAATGATAGGCCCCTCCTCCAGGCAATCAATAGTGTCCATTGGCGCTCCGAGGTGGCTATTGTCCAACCCGATAAGAATCTCTGGTTTGGCTTTATCATAATCGGGTAGATAGATTTGAGGTCGGATTCGCAGGATCGACTCCGAATCGGAGAAAGTCTGCGTTGGCAGGCAAAGATCTTCAACTGTTTGAACTCCATGTAACTCGAATCTGTCAGCTTCTTCCTGGTCTGCGCTTATAGTCACATCAACGACGAAGGACTTCTTCGGGTTTGTTTCTCTTCCGATCCATCGCAAGTCTAGGTCTCTGGGTTTTCCCTTGAGACTCAGTCGTTTGGCTAGGTCTGAGCACATAATTGTGATGGGTGAGCCTTCATCCAACAAAATGAAAGTTCGTATAATCATATTACCATTGTAGAGCCTGATGGGTAAAACTTTGAAGAGAATTCTAAAGTCTCGAAGGCCATTACAATTCAGTACGGTTCTTTCGGTTAGCGACGCTTGATTTCCCACTACTTCCTCCGATGATTTCATAGGTTGCTTGTCATGAAGACACTGATGATGCATCTTTTGGCAGTTGGCAATACCACATAACCTTTTAGAACGACATGTCCTAATACTGTGCCCGCACTTTAAACATCCAAAACAAAGGTGATATTTCTTCACGAAATCACATTTGGCAGGTGTCTCTTATTTGGTGAAATCGCTGCACTCTATTATTGGATGCAACGTTCCTTCGCAGTATCGGCACTTGTTGTTTCCTACTTTCGTAGTCGCGCGGGTAGAATGTAACACGTTTCCCTTTCTTGCCCTTATTGGCGAGTCGCTTCTACTCGATGAAGGCATTAGTGTCGGTGTTACTATGCAGATTAATCTGGCTAATCGACCCAACCAATCATTAAAATGTTTGATTGTCGGGTATGGCTGAATACAAACACTATTTTGTGCCCACTCTACCCTCTTGTTCATCGGCAACTTTCCGACCAGCTCATCTAACAAAGTAGGATTTGCAATATGTTGGTGCATTCCACTCGCTTCCAGAAACAAGGACAAATTTTGGACCTTTGTGGCGATTGGCACTATCTGCTCCAATTTATTCTCTGGAATCGGTGGAATTGCCCGTACCTTCCTCAGTTGGCTTTGGATGAGACATTCAGGATGTCCATAACGGAACTCCAGGTTAGCCATGACTTGTTGGACATTGTTGGGGTGGATGAGCAAAGACTCGACCACGTCCCTCGCTTCTCCCTTAACACCCTTCTGCAGGCGAAACATGTTCTCAACATTACTATATCCGAACATGTGAGAAGATTCTGTGAAGGCCGTGCAGAACATAGGCCATTCCTCAGGCCTTCCACGAAACTCTGGCAAATCATGTAGCTTACGGTGAAATCCATTCATGGCCGAAGATGTAGATGTCACTTGAGTAGCTCGGGGACAGGAACGTAGCGCTGATGTTCGATAGTCTGAAGAGCGTTAAGCGGTGGCAGAAAGGTAGGAACTGCGTCTGTGGCTGCTATTCTGCTGGGTGTAAGGTGAACTGAACTAGTGGGCAGCGTTTGAGAAAAATTCGTCGAAACTGGTGGCCAAGAATACATTGCATGTGGTGTGAACGGCATTTGCGAATTCATACTGGTTTCTAACGATGCATTCTGATTCCTGGGCTTAGTTGTGGCATGAGCGCGTGAAACTGTAGCGGCGGCGGCCGGAGTAACAAACGTGACTGTGGAAACTGCAGGTGGAGGTGGGGCTGACGTGGAACTTACAGGGGCAGTAGGCATAGTGGCAATATTGGATGCAGACGCACTGTCGATTGACTCTGCCGATCTCGCTTGCTGCTCAGATAACAGTTGTTCAAGTCGTTGGCGTTCCCGTTTCTCCTCGTTTGCAGCCACTACAGCGGCTTCAAGTTGTTCGTGAAGCTGCAGCAATTGATCTTCCATCGTTGGCATGTTGACTTCTGTCTCACGTCAGGCGTATCTGTAGGATCATCGGAATCTTGGCGAAGCTTTGAAGATTGCCTCGTCATCCGCTTTCCGAAGGGCATTGGCTATAAAATTCGACAACAATGTTCGCTGGCAATGAAGTAGTCTGAATTCACGCGCTGTTGACTAGGTCAATTAATTTTATAAGTTTTCTCCACTGGTTTTGGGCAAGTTATTGCAATCCAATAAACAAGCTGAGCTCCCTTGTATGCTGTTTATTCTCTTTAAAAAATACAAAATTTGGAAAGTCTTATAATTCATTTCTACTTACTTATTGGTGTATCCTGGCAGATGACCTGGCGGCTGACGAGCATGAAGACAAATTGGAAAAAAACCGGGAAATTCAATGTGGTTTCGCGCGCTGTCAAACTGACAGTGTCAAATTTCGAATGTCAAAATCGGATCTGTTCATCGCTAAGTCATTTGCCAGGAGTTACACCAATGTTACATTCGATTTCAATTTAGTTTGCGAAAATCACAACATTTAGCAGAAATACAACTTTTTCAGTAACCATGTTTATGAAGTAAATATATGACAGCGGCAACAAACGCAGACGCAGATTCACATTGTGTTCTTCGCTTAAGGTCAAGCCGTTTTTAAAAGTGTAGAATTACAATCATTTAATGCCCACTCGCTTTGTTGTTCATTATATAAGTTTTGAGAAGTTGATGGCGGAAGAAGCATCAAAAGATTTGAAGGACCCAATCAAGAAGAAGACTCACCGTTTCCAAACGCGTGTTAAGTTTGAGTCTACTTACAAGGAGGGCAAAAATAAATGGTTCTTTCAGAAACTGAAATTCTGAATAAATTGTCATAAATAACTGGTATTTTGGTTTTTTTTCTGTTTTGTGCTAGTTAAAGTATTCCGGGGTTGTCTCTTTTGTCATCATAACAATTGCAGTGTATAGTAAAAAGATCGTGGTTATTGGTAAAACAAAGATCCTATGTATATCTTCTTAAATACTCGTAGATTTAACGATTCATTTGAATTTGTACGAAAAAAAACAATAGATTCATATTGACAACTTGACAGCAGTTCATGTTTATGTGCATACATATGTGCTGAAAATCAAAGATCTATAACCTGAAAGCCGTTGAAATAAAGTGCAATCCCACAGCGTGGGATTTTTGCTTAACGAAAGTCCATTACCTGCAAACCCTTCAAATAAAGCGAAAATGCAATTTTTAATTTCTTAATTTTATTTTTCAAAATTCTTGAAAAAATGGCGGTCGAATTTACGAGTACAAAATTAATTTTCATTGGTCCATATGCCAATTGTCGAAAAAAAGGTTCCATATTTATTCTTTGGACGAAATATGTTTTATATCCTGCATGGAGATTCAAAGTTTTGTGTAGCGGAATTCAAACGCGAAAGAACGAACTGGTAGCCAATAATTAATAGCGTTTTCCATTGAGCAGGGAAGGCCTGGTGAGGATAGCATTCCAAAAAATCGGGTTTTTTGCGTTATGCCGGTTTTCTTTAAGAGCGAAGGTATAAAAAGGAAACGTCGAATTGACGTTTGAGATTTAGAAAAAACATTGAGAAATTCATGTTTTCGCATAATAATAAACGTGATATTAGAATCCTCTTCATTTGACATAAGCAATCTAACTAATACACATACAAACATTTGGAGTAGAGTACTTTCGAATTCCATGGAATTTGAGGGAGTGCTAATTTCGGAGTGAAAACAATGGAAAACGCATTAACTTTCATAGCATATTAAGGCCCTGGCCCACTGAATCCGTTGCGTCGACGTATTCCACTGACAGCTGGATAGAATATATACTGTTATGGAAGGAGGTCCATTGAGACTCGGTACGATAATTCCGGCGGATTTTTTTGGCAACCAATTGGCTCCATTAATGTCTGACAGCTCGCTGCCTGCTACAAATCTGTATGAAAAAGAAGTCTAAAGCGAAGAACACAATGTGAATCTGCGTCTGAGTCTGCTGCCGAATCCGAGAACTGTCAAACTGTTAACATATATGGGAACCCATAAGAGTGCCTATAATGTGTATCTGCGTCTGCGGCTGCTGCTCAAGTTGAATCGGCTTCAACTTTTTGAAGCGATTCAAATTTGACGTTTATTGTTATTTTTTACGTGTTTGCGAAACTTTACAATAGAGCATAAAGAAAATTTGAAAGTTTCATTTTTTCTGTTTTTCAAGTGTTCAATCTTATTTTTTTAAGGGATGATAAATTGAATGTTTGTTTGGATGTGTTATGCAAGGTGGGAAAAGGTAATTTCACAATGCGGATGTGTCATATTTTTTGCAAAACTAAAAAAAAACCGGAAAAAGGGGTTGTGTGGTTATGAAGTAGACATACTTTTTTGAATGTCCTATCACATTTGTCTTGTGGAGCCCGAAAAAAGTACACAATGAATACGGAAAAATTAATTGAGGCAGTGAGAGAAAAGGAAATATTGTGTAATTTGGCAAATTTACATTACAAAAAAATGAGGAAGAAGAGGTTTCGAAATAACCACATTGATACTCGTATCTTTCTTGCTATAATACACCGCACGAGCCTGTTTTTTGTTGAGCAATTTTGTTGCTAAAAAGCATAACATCACTGTCGTCGGCACCGCCGCACCAATCAAAATAAAATGAGCATTTAATATAGCTACTGCTGAGCTCCATTGTATGCTGTTTATTCCCTTTAAAAAATACAAAATTAGGAAAGTCTTATAATTCATTTCTACTTACTTATTGGTGTAACCTGGCAGATGACCTGGCGGCTGACGAGTATTGGCAGAGACAAATTGGCAAAAAAAACCGGGAAATTCAATGTGGTTTCGCGCGCTGTCAAACTGACAGTGTCAAATTTCGAATGTCAAAATCGGATCTGTTCATCGCTTAGTCATTTGCCAGGAGTGACACCAATGTTACATTCGATTTCAATTTAGTTCGCGGCACCCCACCCCCCGTGAGGTGACCCCGTCTATGTTGAAAGCCTCACTCACATCTAGCAAGGCAAGTTTCACGGTGGGCCTCCTGAGAATTCCCGTTGCTGTTTTTACTTCAGCTGAGCGTACCTGTCCAGCCGGTCCCGGCAATACCTTTGTGATCCTTCCTCGGATCCATCGGCTGCTAGGCGCATCAACGTCGCACACTAAGACCAGGCTTCCAACTTCCAGTGGCGGCACCATCTCAAACCATTTCCATCTTCTGGTGAGGACGGGGAGATACTCACGAATCCATCGTTTCCAGAAACGATTCTTCAGCTGCTGGCTAACTCTCCATTGTTTCCGAAGGCATAGCGCACGTTATTCAACCGGCCCAGGAGTTTGAGTAGAATTTGGAACGCCCAAGATGAAGTGGTTAGGTGTGAGAGGCTCCTCTTCCTCAACCGAAACTGGCAGGTGAGTTAATGTTCGGCTATTGATTATGTTCTCTGCTTCTATCAAAGCGCTTTGAAGAGTCTCGATTTTGGGCATCGTCGAATGGAGCGTGTGCGACAAAGCCCGTTTGACAGATTGAACGAGCCGCTCCCAGAATCCGCCGGCATGTGGGTTTAAGGGACAGTTAAACACCCACTCGATTCTAGCCGAGGAGAGCTCCGCTTTGATGGCCTCGTTGTCGAATATGTCGTGGGTCATCAACTCCTTACTGGCTCCAATGAAGTTTGTCGCGTTGTCACTCCTTATACGCAACGGGATCCCACGTCGGTTTACAAAATTGCGGATACACAGGATACACGCATCGGTTGACAAATTTGCCGCTATCTCCAGATGAATGGCTCTTATCGTCAGACAGGTGAAAAGAGCAACCCAGCGCTGCTCCGTTTGAAGGCGTATTATGACGTTTACGGGGCCGAAGTAATCGAGGCCAGTATAAGTAAACGGCCTCACATAAGGCGTTAATCGGTCTTCCGGGAGCTGACCCATCAACGGCGGCATTGGTTTGGCGTGTCGGATTCGACATAACTGGCATTCACTTTTACATCTTTTAACGGCGGTAAGTAGGCTGGGGACCCAGAATCGTTGCCGTATCTCGTTCACGATGGTATCATTATTCTGATGTCGAAGGCGACTATGGTACTCGATTACAAGCAATCTTGTTGCCACGTGGTTCCTCGGCATGATGATAGGTCTCTTAGTTTCGAGAGGCACCGTTGTGGCTGCTTCGATTCGTCCAAATGCACGAACGAGTCCGACTTCATCCAGATATGTTGTCATCTTGAAGAGTTGGCTTCTCCTTTCTACTGGCAAGTTTCGACGTAGAGCTTCTATGTCCTTTGCGTAAACATCCCTCTGTGTCTGACGGTATACCAATTGTTCGGCGCTCTCAAGTTCACCTGCGGTTAATTCCCCTCGTTCAATCGGCTTACGTTGACACGCGTTAATAAATCGGATGGACCATGCCATAGTTCGTCGCAATTTCAGAAGGCTTAAGAATCTCGATGCGTTGTAGAGCGGTTCGCTAGGCGAAGTAACAATCAGTACATATTCAGAACGAATCTCCTCTCTCCGTTCATAGTCAGCAATATCATTGGGCGGTTGAGGCCACCCCGTGTCCACCCCTTTATCCATGTGTTGTCGTTCCGGAATTGTTGGTAATTGGCACGAGTGGCATCATCTGCCGGATTCATCTTGGACGGCACCCAGCGCCACTGACTGACTCGGCTACTCTGCAGGATTTCCGCTATACGAAAGGCCACGAATTCCTTATGACGACGAGGTTCCGATCGAAGCCAGCGTAGCACGGTTTTCGAATCGCTCCAAAAGATTCGATCAATGATAGGTAGGTCGTGACAATCGACAACGGAGTTACAAAGCCTCGTTCCCAGAATCGCCGCTGACAGCTCCAGACGGGGTATGAATAAAAGTTTCTTCGGACTTACCCTAGTTTTACCGCAGAGGAAAGATACAAAGACCTCATCATTATATTCCATGCGAAGGTACGAAGCGGCGCTAAAGACTTCTTCGCTGGCGTCGACAAACGTGTGTAGATCCACGCGGCTGGCTTGTAATAAATGACAGTTTTGGCATGTAGGGATCTTCAACTGTGCCATGTACGGCAGAAGCACATTCCATTCTCTCCATTGTGTAAAGGATTCGATGGGAATAGGCTCGTCCCATTCAACTCGATGACGCCAGACCGATTTTAAGATAAGCTTTAGAGGAAGGGTGTGATTGGCTATCATTCCCAGGGGATCGAAAATGGACATCGTTATGCTCAGGAACTCCCTCTTAGTAGGGCATCTATCGTGCTTCATAATATCTTGACTTACATGAGGGAAGTTAAGAAGGAACGTGAACACATCTTCGTCACTATTCCATTAGAGACCAGGGACCTTCTCGCTTGTCGTGGCAAAATCCATGTTCATATCGACAGTTTCATTTGGAGTCACCGATATCTTTGTATGCGATATATTTTGCAGTACTTCCCTTGAGTTCGATATGAAGTTGGGCCACTCGAATCCAGCATCTTCATGAATTCTAATAACTGCCTTGGTAACAGCGACGGCTTCTGACGCACTCTCAAAGCTGTCGACGTAGTCATCCACGTAGTGGTGGCCGATGATGGCTTCGACGGCTCTCGGATACTTCTTTAGAAACCTTAAAGCATTAAGGTTCTTAACGTAATTGGCCAAGCAAGGAGAGCAGGCAGCTCCGAAAATCATTGTTTTCATCTGGTACACGTCGATCGGCTTTCCTTCGTGCTCTCGCCAAAGAAACCGATGCGAGTGCTGATTTTCTGGTTGTATCAGCACCTGGTGAAACATTTCCTTTATATCACCTGTAACTCCGACGGGTCGTATACGGAAATTGTATAAAACCTTGACCAATGGCACGTAGTCGTCCGGTCTCTTCAGCAAGAACGAGTTTAAGGACACACCACCAACTTCCGTTGCAGCGTCGAACACCAACCGAATCTTCCTCGGCTTATTGGGGTCCTTAACTCCGAAATAAGGGAGATACCAGGTCTTCGGAGGACGTACATCTGCTTCGGCTGACGTCAACTTCACGGCGCAACCCTTTTCCAGATAACTGGCCACGATGCTCTTATACATAGCCGCAAAATCAAGGTCCCTCCGCATTCTGGCTTCTAGACCTAGAAGTCTCTTCTTAGCCAGTTCGTAGCTGTTCGGCAAACGAAGTCCGTCTTCTCTCCACAGCAGCCCAGTCTGAAAGCGTTGGTTTAGTCTCACTAAGGTATCGGATAACAATTGCAATGCTCTTCTGTCTTTTTCGGATACCAGATTCTCTGCTGGCCTTGTAACTCCAAAGCTTTCGATGCAGAAATAATCGTCGACAAGCTGATTCAATCGTAGATCGTTTGCCGAAGACTGGTTGCTGCAGAGCACGATATTTCCTTGCATATTTCCTTCTTCCCCAGAAGGCATCCTACCATATGCGACCCATCCGAGCTTCGTCCGCGCAATGATAGGCCCCTCCTCCAGGCAATCAATAGTGTCCATTGGCGCTCCGAGGTGGCTATTGTCCAACCCGATAAGAATCTCTGGTTTGGCTTTATCATAATCGGGTAGATAGATTTGAGGTCGGATTCGCAGGATCGACTCCGAATCGGAGAAAGTCTGCGTTGGCAGGCAAAGATCTTCAACTGTTTGAACTCCATGTAACTCGAATCTGTCAGCTTCTTCCTGGTCTGCGCTTATAGTCACATCAACGACGAAGGACTTCTTCGGGTTTGTTTCTCTTCCGATCCATCGCAAGTCTAGGTCTCTGGGTTTTCCCTTGAGACTCAGTCGTTTGGCTAGGTCTGAGCACATAATTGTGATGGGTGAGCCTTCATCCAACAAAATGAAAGTTCGTATAATCATATTACCATTGTAGAGCCTGATGGGTAAAACTTTGAAGAGAATTCTAAAGTCTCGAAGGCCATTACAATTCAGTACGGTTCTTTCGGTTAGCGACGCTTGATTTCCC
Source organism: Volucella inflata (assembly GCA_928272305.1). Taxonomy (NCBI): domain Eukaryota; kingdom Metazoa; phylum Arthropoda; class Insecta; order Diptera; family Syrphidae; genus Volucella; species Volucella inflata. The sequence goes on along the minus strand of OV743716.1, from coordinate 78,364,890 downwards.
ACTACTTCCTCCGATGATTTCATAGGTTGCTTGTCATGAAGACACTGATGATGCATCTTTTGGCAGTTGGCAATACCACATAACCTTTTAGAACGACATGTCCTAATACTGTGCCCGCACTTTAAACATCCAAAACAAAGGTGATATTTCTTCACGAAATCACATTTGGCAGGTGTCTCTTATTTGGTGAAATCGCTGCACTCTATTATTGGATGCAACGTTCCTTCGCAGTATCGGCACTTGTTGTTTCCTACTTTCGTAGTCGCGCGGGTAGAATGTAACACGTTTCCCTTTCTTGCCCTTATTGGCGAGTCGCTTCTACTCGATGAAGGCATTAGTGTCGGTGTTACTATGCAGATTAATCTGGCTAATCGACCCAACCAATCATTAAAATGTTTGATTGTCGGGTATGGCTGAATACAAACACTATTTTGTGCCCACTCTACCCTCTTGTTCATCGGCAACTTTCCGACCAGCTCATCTAACAAAGTAGGATTTGCAATATGTTGGTGCATTCCACTCGCTTCCAGAAACAAGGACAAATTTTGGACCTTTGTGGCGATTGGCACTATCTGCTCCAATTTATTCTCTGGAATCGGTGGAATTGCCCGTACCTTCCTCAGTTGGCTTTGGATGAGACATTCAGGATGTCCATAACGGAACTCCAGGTTAGCCATGACTTGTTGGACATTGTTGGGGTGGATGAGCAAAGACTCGACCACGTCCCTCGCTTCTCCCTTAACACCTTTCTGCAGGCGAAACATGTTCTCAACATTACTATATCCGAACATGTGAGAAGATTCTGTGAAGGCCGTGCAGAACATAGGCCATTCCTCAGGCCTTCCACGAAACTCTGGCAAATCATGTAGCTTACGGTGAAATCCATTCATGGCCGAAGATGTAGATGTCACTTGAGTAGCTCGGGGACAGGAACGTAGCGCTGATGTTCGATAGTCTGAAGAGCGTTAAGCGGTGGCAGAAAGGTAGGAACTGCGTCTGTGGCTGCTATTCTGCTGGGTGTAAGGTGAACTGAACTAGTGGGCAGCGTTTGAGAAAAATTCGTCGAAACTGGTGGCCAAGAATACATTGCATGTGGTGTGAACGGCATTTGCGAATTCATACTGGTTTCTAACGATGCATTCTGATTCCTGGGCTTAGTTGTGGCATGAGCGCGTGAAACTGTAGCGGCGGCGGCCGGAGTAACAAACGTGACTGTGGAAACTGCAGGTGGAGGTGGGGCTGACGTGGAACTTACAGGGGCAGTAGGCATAGTGGCAATATTGGATGCAGACGCACTGTCGATTGACTCTGCCGATCTCGCTTGCTGCTCAGATAACAGTTGTTCAAGTCGTTGGCGTTCCCGTTTCTCCTCGTTTGCAGCCACTACAGCGGCTTCAAGTTGTTCGTGAAGCTGCAGCAATTGATCTTCCATCGTTGGCATGTTGACTTCTGTCTCACGTCAGGCGTATCTGTAGGATCATCGGAATCTTGGCGAAGCTTTGAAGATTGCCTCGTCATCCGCTTTCCGAAGGGCATTGGCTATAAAATTCGACAACAATGTTCGCTGGCAATGAAGTAGTCTGAATTCACGCGCTGTTGACTAGGTCAATTAATTTTATAAGTTTTCTCCACTGGTTTTGGGCAAGTTATTGCAATCCAATAAACAAGCTGAGCTCCCTTGTATGCTGTTTATTCTCTTTAAAAAATACAAAATTTGGAAAGTCTTATAATTCATTTCTACTTACTTATTGGTGTATCCTGGCAGATGACCTGGCGGCTGACGAGCATGAAGACAAATTGGAAAAAAACCGGGAAATTCAATGTGGTTTCGCGCGCTGTCAAACTGACAGTGTCAAATTTCGAATGTCAAAATCGGATCTGTTCATCGCTAAGTCATTTGCCAGGAGTTACACCAATGTTACATTCGATTTCAATTTAGTTTGCGAAAATCACAACATTTAGCAGAAATACAACTTTTTCAGTAACCATGTTTATGAAGTAAATATATGACAGCGGCAACAAACGCAGACGCAGATTCACATTGTGTTCTTCGCTTAAGGTCAAGCCGTTTTTAAAAGTGTAGAATTACAATCATTTAATGCCCACTCGCTTTGTTGTTCATTATATAAGTTTTGAGAAGTTGATGGCGGAAGAAGCATCAAAAGATTTGAAGGACCCAATCAAGAAGAAGACTCACCGTTTCCAAACGCGTGTTAAGTTTGAGTCTACTTACAAGGAGGGCAAAAATAAATGGTTCTTTCAGAAACTGAAATTCTGAATAAATTGTCATAAATAACTGGTATTTTGGTTTTTTTTCTGTTTTGTGCTAGTTAAAGTATTCCGGGGTTGTCTCTTTTGTCATCATAACAATTGCAGTGTATAGTAAAAAGATCGTGGTTATTGGTAAAACAAAGATCCTATGTATATCTTCTTAAATACTCGTAGATTTAACGATTCATTTGAATTTGTACGAAAAAAAACAATAGATTCATATTGACAACTTGACAGCAGTTCATGTTTATGTGCATACATATGTGCTGAAAATCAAAGATCTATAACCTGAAAGCCGTTGAAATAAAGTGCAATCCCACAGCGTGGGATTTTTGCTTAACGAAAGTCCATTACCTGCAAACCCTTCAAATAAAGCGAAAATGCAATTTTTAATTTCTTAATTTTATTTTTCAAAATTCTTGAAAAAATGGCGGTCGAATTTACGAGTACAAAATTAATTTTCATTGGTCCATATGCCAATTGTCGAAAAAAAGGTTCCATATTTATTCTTTGGACGAAATATGTTTTATATCCTGCATGGAGATTCAAAGTTTTGTGTAGCGGAATTCAAACGCGAAAGAACGAACTGGTAGCCAATAATTAATAGCGTTTTCCATTGAGCAGGGAAGGCCTGGTGAGGATAGCATTCCAAAAAATCGGGTTTTTTGCGTTATGCCGGTTTTCTTTAAGAGCGAAGGTATAAAAAGGAAACGTCGAATTGACGTTTGAGATTTAGAAAAAACATTGAGAAATTCATGTTTTCGCATAATAATAAACGTGATATTAGAATCCTCTTCATTTGACATAAGCAATCTAACTAATACACATACAAACATTTGGAGTAGAGTACTTTCGAATTCCATGGAATTTGAGGGAGTGCTAATTTCGGAGTGAAAACAATGGAAAACGCATTAACTTTCATAGCATATTAAGGCCCTGGCCCACTGAATCCGTTGCGTCGACGTATTCCACTGACAGCTGGATAGAATATATACTGTTATGGAAGGAGGTCCATTGAGACTCGGTACGATAATTCCGGCGGATTTTTTTGGCAACCAATTGGCTCCATTAATGTCTGACAGCTCGCTGCCTGCTACAAATCTGTATGAAAAAGAAGTCTAAAGCGAAGAACACAATGTGAATCTGCGTCTGAGTCTGCTGCCGAATCCGAGAACTGTCAAACTGTTAACATATATGGGAACCCATAAGAGTGCCTATAATGTGTATCTGCGTCTGCGGCTGCTGCTCAAGTTGAATCGGCTTCAACTTTTTGAAGCGATTCAAATTTGACGTTTATTGTTATTTTTTACGTGTTTGCGAAACTTTACAATAGAGCATAAAGAAAATTTGAAAGTTTCATTTTTTCTGTTTTTCAAGTGTTCAATCTTATTTTTTTAAGGGATGATAAATTGAATGTTTGTTTGGATGTGTTATGCAAGGTGGGAAAAGGTAATTTCACAATGCGGATGTGTCATATTTTTTGCAAAACTAAAAAAAAACCGGAAAAAGGGGTTGTGTGGTTATGAAGTAGACATACTTTTTTGAATGTCCTATCACATTTGTCTTGTGGAGCCCGAAAAAAGTACACAATGAATACGGAAAAATTAATTGAGGCAGTGAGAGAAAAGGAAATATTGTGTAATTTGGCAAATTTACATTACAAAAAAATGAGGAAGAAGAGGTTTCGAAATAACCACATTGATACTCGTATCTTTCTTGCTATAATACACCGCACGAGCCTGTTTTTTGTTGAGCAATTTTGTTGCTAAAAAGCATAACATCACTGTCGTCGGCACCGCCGCACCAATCAAAATAAAATGAGCATTTAATATAGCTACTGCTGAGCTCCATTGTATGCTGTTTATTCCCTTTAAAAAATACAAAATTAGGAAAGTCTTATAATTCATTTCTACTTACTTATTGGTGTAACCTGGCAGATGACCTGGCGGCTGACGAGTATTGGCAGAGACAAATTGGCAAAAAAAACCGGGAAATTCAATGTGGTTTCGCGCGCTGTCAAACTGACAGTGTCAAATTTCGAATGTCAAAATCGGATCTGTTCATCGCTTAGTCATTTGCCAGGAGTGACACCAATGTTACATTCGATTTCAATTTAGTTCGCGGCACCCCACCCCCCGTGAGGTGACCCCGTCTATGTTGAAAGCCTCACTCACATCTAGCAAGGCAAGTTTCACGGTGGGCCTCCTGAGAATTCCCGTTGCTGTTTTTACTTCAGCTGAGCGTACCTGTCCAGCCGGTCCCGGCAATACCTTTGTGATCCTTCCTCGGATCCATCGGCTGCTAGGCGCATCAACGTCGCACACTAAGACCAGGCTTCCAACTTCCAGTGGCGGCACCATCTCAAACCATTTCCATCTTCTGGTGAGGACGGGGAGATACTCACGAATCCATCGTTTCCAGAAACGATTCTTCAGCTGCTGGCTAACTCTCCATTGTTTCCGAAGGCATAGCGCACGTTATTCAACCGGCCCAGGAGTTTGAGTAGAATTTGGAACGCCCAAGATGAAGTGGTTAGGTGTGAGAGGCTCCTCTTCCTCAACCGAAACTGGCAGGTGAGTTAATGTTCGGCTATTGATTATGTTCTCTGCTTCTATCAAAGCGCTTTGAAGAGTCTCGATTTTGGGCATCGTCGAATGGAGCGTGTGCGACAAAGCCCGTTTGACAGATTGAACGAGCCGCTCCCAGAATCCGCCGGCATGTGGGTTTAAGGGACAGTTAAACACCCACTCGATTCTAGCCGAGGAGAGCTCCGCTTTGATGGCCTCGTTGTCGAATATGTCGTGGGTCATCAACTCCTTACTGGCTCCAATGAAGTTTGTCGCGTTGTCACTCCTTATACGCAACGGGATCCCACGTCGGTTTACAAAATTGCGGATACACAGGATACACGCATCGGTTGACAAATTTGCCGCTATCTCCAGATGAATGGCTCTTATCGTCAGACAGGTGAAAAGAGCAACCCAGCGCTGCTCCGTTTGAAGGCGTATTATGACGTTTACGGGGCCGAAGTAATCGAGGCCAGTATAAGTAAACGGCCTCACATAAGGCGTTAATCGGTCTTCCGGGAGCTGACCCATCAACGGCGGCATTGGTTTGGCGTGTCGGATTCGACATAACTGGCATTCACTTTTACATCTTTTAACGGCGGTAAGTAGGCTGGGGACCCAGAATCGTTGCCGTATCTCGTTCACGATGGTATCATTATTCTGATGTCGAAGGCGACTATGGTACTCGATTACAAGCAATCTTGTTGCCACGTGGTTCCTCGGCATGATGATAGGTCTCTTAGTTTCGAGAGGCACCGTTGTGGCTGCTTCGATTCGTCCAAATGCACGAACGAGTCCGACTTCATCCAGATATGTTGTCATCTTGAAGAGTTGGCTTCTCCTTTCTACTGGCAAGTTTCGACGTAGAGCTTCTATGTCCTTTGCGTAAACATCCCTCTGTGTCTGACGGTATACCAATTGTTCGGCGCTCTCAAGTTCACCTGCGGTTAATTCCCCTCGTTCAATCGGCTTACGTTGACACGCGTTAATAAATCGGATGGACCATGCCATAGTTCGTCGCAATTTCAGAAGGCTTAAGAATCTCGATGCGTTGTAGAGCGGTTCGCTAGGCGAAGTAACAATCAGTACATATTCAGAACGAATCTCCTCTCTCCGTTCATAGTCAGCAATATCATTGGGCGGTTGAGGCCACCCCGTGTCCACCCCTTTATCCATGTGTTGTCGTTCCGGAATTGTTGGTAATTGGCACGAGTGGCATCATCTGCCGGATTCATCTTGGACGGCACCCAGCGCCACTGACTGACTCGGCTACTCTGCAGGATTTCCGCTATACGAAAGGCCACGAATTCCTTATGACGACGAGGTTCCGATCGAAGCCAGCGTAGCACGGTTTTCGAATCGCTCCAAAAGATTCGATCAATGATAGGTAGGTCGTGACAATCGACAACGGAGTTACAAAGCCTCGTTCCCAGAATCGCCGCTGACAGCTCCAGACGGGGTATGAATAAAAGTTTCTTCGGACTTACCCTAGTTTTACCGCAGAGGAAAGATACAAAGACCTCATCATTATATTCCATGCGAAGGTACGAAGCTGCGCTAAAGACTTCTTCGCTGGCGTCGACAAACGTGTGTAGATCCACGCGGCTGGCTTGTAATAAATGACAGTTTTGGCATGTAGGGATCTTCAACTGTGCCATGTACGGCAGAAGCACATTCCATTCTCTCCATTGTGTAAGGGATTCGATGGGAATAGGCTCGTCCCATTCAACTCGATGACGCCAGACCGATTTTAAGATAAGCTTTAGAGGAAGGGTGTGATTGGCTATCATTCCCAGGGGATCGAAAATGGACATCGTTATGCTCAGGAACTCCCTCTTAGTAGGGCATCTATCGTGCTTCATAATATCTTGACTTACATGAGGGAAGTTAAGAAGGAACGTGAACACATCTTCGTCACTATTCCATTAGAGACCAGGGACCTTCTCGCTTGTCGTGGCAAAATCCATGTTCATATCGACAGTTTCATTTGGAGTCACCGATATCTTTGTATGCGATATATTTTGCAGTACTTCCCTTGAGTTCGATATGAAGTTGGGCCACTCGAATCCAGCATCTTCATGAATTCTAATAACTGCCTTGGTAACAGCGACGGCTTCTGACGCACTCTCAAAGCTGTCGACGTAGTCATCCACGTAGTGGTGGCCGATGATGGCTTCGACGGCTCTCGGATACTTCTTTAGAAACCTTAAAGCATTAAGGTTCTTAACGTAATTGGCCAAGCAAGGAGAGCAGGCAGCTCCGAAAATCATTGTTTTCATCTGGTACACGTCGATCGGCTTTCCTTCGTGCTCTCGCCAAAGAAACCGATGCGAGTGCTGATTTTCTGGTTGTATCAGCACCTGGTGAAACATTTCCTTTATATCACCTGTAACTCCGACGGGTCGTATACGGAAATTGTATAAAACCTTGACCAATGGCACGTAGTCGTCCGGTCTCTTCAGCAAGAACGAGTTTAAGGACACACCACCAACTTCCGTTGCAGCGTCGAACACCAACCGAATCTTCCTCGGCTTATTGGGGTCCTTAACTCCGAAATAAGGGAGATACCAGGTCTTCGGAGGACGTACATCTGCTTCGGCTGACTCAACTTCACGGCGCAACCCTTTTCCAGATAACTGGCCACGATGCTCTTATACATAGCCGCAAAATCAAGGTCCCTCCGCATTCTGGCTTCTAGACCTAGAAGTCTCTTCTTAGCCAGTTCGTAGCTGTTCGGCAAACGAAGTCCGTCTTCTCTCCACAGCAGCCCAGTCTGAAAGCGTTGGTTTAGTCTCACTGTGGTATCGGATAACAATTGCAATGCTCTTCTGTCTTTTTCGGATACCAGATTCTCTGCTGGCCTTGTAACTCCAAAGCTTTCGATGCAGAAATAATCGTCGACAAGCTGATTCAATCGTAGATCGTTTGCCGAAGACTGGTTGCTGCAGAGCACGATATTTCCTTGCATATTTCCTTCTTTCCCAGAAGGCATCCTACCATATGCGACCCATCCGAGCTTCGTCCGCGCAATGATAGGCCCCTCCTCCAGGCAATCAATAGTGTCCATTGGCGCTCCGAGGTGGCTATTGTCCAACCCGATAAGAATCTCTGGTTTGGCTTTATCATAATCGGGTAGATAGATTTGAGGTCGCATTCGCAGGATCGACTCCGAATCGGAGAAAGTCTGCGTTGGCAGGCAAAGATCTTCAACTGTTTGAACTCCATGTAACTCGAATCTGTCAGCTTCCTCCTGGTCTGCGCTTATAGTCACATCAACGACGAAGGACTTCTTCGGGTTTGTTTCTCTTCCGATCCATCGCAAGTCTAGGTCTCTGGGTTTTCCCTTGAGACTCAGTCGTTTGGCTAGGTCTGAGCACATAATTGTGATGGATGAGCCTTCATCCAACAAAGTGAAAGTTCGTATAATCATATTACCATTGTAGAGCCTGATGGGTAAAACTTTGAAGAGAATTCTAAAGTCTCGAAGGCCATTACAATTCAGTACGGTTCTTTCGGTTAGCGACGCTTGATTTCCCACTACTTCCTCCGATGATTTCATAGGTTGCTTGTCATGAAGACACTGATGATGCATCTTTTGGCAGTTGGCAATACCACATAACCTTTTAGAACGACATGTCCTAATACTGTGCCCGCACTTTAAACATCCAAAACAAAGGTGATATTTCTTCACGAAATCACATTTGGCAGGTGTCTCTTATTTGGTGAAATCGCTGCACTCTATTATTGGATGCAACGTTCCTTCGCAGTATCGGCACTTGTTGTTTCCTACTTTCGTAGTCGCGCGGGTAGAATGTAACACGTTTCCCTTTCTTGCCCTTATTGGCGAGTCGCTTCTACTCGATGAAGGCATTAGTGTCGGTGTTACTATGCAGATTAATCTGGCTAATCGACCCAACCAATCATTAAAATGTTTGATTGTCGGGTATGGCTGAATACAAACACTATTTTGTGCCCACTCTACCCTCTTGTTCATCGGCAACTTTCCGACCAGCTCATCTAACAAAGTAGGATTTGCAATATGTTGGTGCATTCCACTCGCTTCCAGAAACAAGGACAAATTTTGGACCTTTGTGGCGATTGGCACTATCTGCTCCAATTTATTCTCTGGAATCGGTGGAATTGCCCATACCTTCCTCAGTTGGCTTTGGATGAGACATTCAGGATGTCCATAACGGAACTCCAGGTTAGCCATGACTTGTTGGACATTGTTGGGGTGGATGAGCAAAGACTCGACCACGTCCCTCGCTTCTCCCTTAACACCCTTCTGCAGGCGAAACATGTTCTCAACATTACTATATCCGAACATGTGAGAAGATTCTGTGAAGGCCGTGCAGAACATAGGCCATTCCTCAGGCCTTCCACGAAACTCTGGCAAATCATGTAGCTTACGGTGAAATCCATTCATGGCCGAAGATGTAGATGTCACTTGAGTAGCTCGGGGACAGGAACGTAGCGCTGATTTTCGATAGTCTGAAGAGCGTTAAGCGGTGGCAGAAAGGTAGGAACTGCGTCTGTGGCTGCTATTCTGCTGGGTGTAAGGTGAACTGAACTAGTGGGCAGCGTTTGAGAAAAATTCGTCGAAACTGGTGGCCAAGAATACATTGCATGTGGTGTGAACGGCATTTGCGAATTCATACTGGTTTCTAACGATGCATTCTGATTCCTGGGCTTAGTTGTGGCATGAGCGCGTGAAACTGTAGCGGCGGCGGCCGGAGTAACAAACGTGACTGTGGAAACTGCAGGTGGAGGTGGGGCTGACGTGGAACTTACAGGGGCAGTAGGCATAGTGGCAATATTGGATGCAGACGCACTGTCGATTGACTCTGCCGATCTCGCTTGCTGCTCAGATAACAGTTGTTCAAGTCGTTGGCGTTCCCGTTTCTCCTCGTTTGCAGCCACTACAGCGGCTTCAAGTTGTTCGTGAAGCTGCAGCAATTGATCTTCCATCGTTGGCATGTTGACTTCTGTCTCACGTCAGGCGTATCTGTAGGATCATCGGAATCTTGGCGAAGCTTTGAAGATTGCCTCGTCATCCGCTTTCCGAAGGGCATTGGCTATAAAATTCGACAACAATGTTCGCTGGCAATGAAGTAGTCTGAATTCACGCGCTGTTGACTAGGTCAATTAATTTTATAAGTTTTCTCCACTGGTTTTGGGCAAGTTATTGCAATCCAATAAACAAGCTGAGCTCCCTTGTATGCTGTTTATTCTCTTTAAAATATACAAAATTAGGAAAGTCTTATAATTCATTTCTACTTACTTATTGGTGTATCCTGGCAGATGACCTGGCGGCTGACGAGCATGAAGACAAATTGGAAAAAAACCGGGAAATTCAATGTGGTTTCGCGCGCTGTCAAACTGACAGTGTCAAATTTCGAATGTCAAAATCGGATCTGTTCATCGCTAAGTCATTTGCCAGGAGTTACACCAATGTTACATTCGATTTCAATTTAGTTTGCGAAAATCACAACATTTAGCAGAAATACAACTTTTTCAGTAACCATGTTTATGAAGTAAATATATGACAGCGGCAACAAACGCAGACGCAGATTCACATTGTGTTCTTCGCTTAAGGTCAAGCCGTTTTTAAAAGTGTAGAATTACAATCATTTAATGCCCACTCGCTTTGTTGTTCATTATATAAGTTTTGAGAAGTTGATGGCGGAAGAAGCATCAAAAGATTTGAAGGACCCAATCAAGAAGAAGACTCACCGTTTCCAAACGCGTGTTAAGTTTGAGTCTACTTACAAGGAGGGCAAAAATAAATGGTTCTTTCAGAAACTGAAATTCTGAATAAATTGTCATAAATAACTGGTATTTTGGTGTTTTTTCTGTTTTGTGCTAGTTAAAGTATTCCGGGGTTGTCTCTTTTGTCATCATAACAATTGCAGTGTATAGTAAAAAGATCGTGGTTATTGGTAAAACAAAGATCCTATGTATATCTTCTTAAATACTCGTAGATTTAACGATTCATTTGAATTTGTACGAAAAAAAACAATAGATTCATATTGACAACTTGACAGCAGTTCATGTTTATGTGCATACATATGTGCTGAAAAGCAAAGATCTATAACCTGAAAACCGTTCAAATAAAGTGCAATCCCACAGCGTGGGATTTTTGCTTAACGAAAGTCCATTACCTGCAAACCCTTCAAATAAAGCGAAAATGCAATTTTTAATTTCTTAATTTTATTTTTCAAAATTCTTGAAAAAATGGCGGTCGAATTTACGAGTACAAAATTAATTTTCATTGGTCCATATGCCAATTGTCGAAAAAAAGGTTCCATATTTATTCTTTGGACGAAACATGTTTTATATCCTGCATGGAGATTCAAAGTTTTGTGTAGCGGAATTCAAACGCGAAAGAACGAACTGGTAGCCAATAATTAATAGCGTTTTCCATTGAGCAGGGAAGGCCTGGTGAGGATAGCATTCCAAAAAATCGGGTTTTTTGCGTTATGCCGGTTTTCTTTAAGAGCGAAGGTATAAAAAGGAAACGTCGAATTGACGTTTGAGATTTAGAAAAAACATTGAGAAATTCATGTTTTCGCATAATAATAAACGTGATATTAGAATCCTCTTCATTTGACATAAGCAATCTAACTAATACACATACAAACATTTGGAGTAGAGTACTTTCGAATTCCATGGAATTTGAGGGAGTGCTAATTTCGGAGTGAAACCAATGGAAAACGCATTAACTTTCATAGCATATTAAGGCCCTGGCCCACTGAATCCGTTGCGTCGACGTATTCCACTGACAGCTGGATAGAATATATACTGTTATGGAAGGAGGTCCATTGAGACTCGGTACGATAATTCCGGCAGATTTTTTTGGCAACCAATTGGCTCTATTAATGTCTGACAGCTCGCTGCCTGCTACAAATCTGTATGAAAAAGAAGTCTAAAGCGAAGAACACAATGTGAATCTGCGTCTGAGTCTGCTGCCGAATCCGAGAACTGTCAAACTGTTAACATATATGGGAACCCATAAGAGTGCCTATAATGTGTATCTGCGTCTGCGGCTGCTGCTCAAGTTGAATCGGCTTCAACTTTTTGAAGCGATTCAAATTTGACGTTTATTGTTATTTTTTACGTGTTTGCGGAACTTTACAATAGAGCATAAAGAAAATTTGAAAGTTTCATTTTTTCTGTTTTTCAAGTGTTCAATCTTATTTTTTTAAGGGATGATAAATTGAATGTTTGTTTGGATGTGTTATGCAAGGTGGGAAAAGGTAATTTCACAATGCGGATGTGTCATATTTTTTGCAAAACTAAAAAAACACCAGAAAAAGGGGTTGTGTGGTTATGAAGTAGACATACTTTTTTGAATGTCCTATCACATTTGTCTTGTGGAGCCCGAAAAAAGTACGCAATGAATACGGAAAAATTAATTGAGGCAGTGAGAGAAAAGGAAATATTGTGTAATTTGGCAAATTTACATTACAAAAAAATGAGGAAGAAGAGGTTTCGAAATAACCACATTGATACTCGTATCTTTCTTGATATAATACACCGCACGAGCCTGTTTTTTGTTGAGCAATTTTGTTGCTAAAAAGCATAACATCACTGTCGTCGGCACCGCCGCACCAATCAAAATAAAATGAGCATTTAATATAGCTATTGCTGAGCTCCCTTGTATGCTGTTTATTCCCTTTAAAAAAAACAAAATTAGGAAAGTCTTATAATTCATTTCTACTTACTTATTGGTGTAACCTGGCAGATGACCTGGCGGCTGACGAGTATTGGCAGAGACAAATTGGCAAAAAAAACCGGGAAATTCAATGTGGTTTCGCGCGCTGTCAAACTGACAGTGTCAAATTTCGAATGTCAAAATCGGATCTGTTCATCGCTAAGTCATTTGCCAGGAGTTACACCAATGTTACATTCGATTTCAATTTAGTATGCGACACCCCACCCCCCGTGAGGCGACCCCGTCTATGTTGAAAGCCTCACTCACATCTAGCAAGGCAAGTTTCACGGTGGGCCTCCTGAGAATTCCCGTTGCTGTTTTTACTTCAGCTGAGCGTACCTGTCCAGCCGGTCCCGGCAATACCTTTGTGATCCTTCCTCGGATCCATCGGCTGCTAGGCGCATCAACGTCGGACACTAAGACCAGGCTTCCAACTTCCAGTGGCGGCACCATCTCAAACCATTTGCATCTTCTGGTGAGGACGGGGAGATACTCACGAATCCATCGTTTCCAGAAACGATTCTTCAGCTGCTGGCTAACTCTCCATTGTTTCCGAAGGCATAGCGCACGTTATTCAACCGGCCCAGGAGTTTGAGTAGAATTTGGAACGCCCAAGATGAAGTGGTTAGGTGTGAGAGGCTCCTCTTCCTCAACCGAAACCGGCAGGTGAGTTAATGTTCGGCTATTGATTATGTTCTCTGCTTCTATCAAAGCGCTTTGAAGAGTCTCGATTTTGGGCATCGTCGAATGGAGCGTGTGCGACAAAGCCCGTTTGACAGATTGAACGAGCCACTCCCAGAATCCGCCGGCATGTGGGTTTAAGGGACAGTTAAACACCCACTCGATTCTAGCCGAGGAGAGCTCCGCTTTGATGGCCTCGTTGTCGAATATGTCGTGGGTCATCAACTCCTTACTGGCTCCAATGAAGTTTGTCGCGTTGTCACTCCTTATACGCAACGGGATCCCACGTCGGCTTACAAAATTGCGGATACACAGGATACACGCATCGGTTGACAAATTTGCCGCTATCTCCAGATGAATGGCTCTTATCGTCAGACAGGTGAAAAGAGCAACCCAGCGCTGCTCCGTTTGACGGCGTATTGTGACGTTTACGGGGCCGAAGTAATCGAGGCCAGTATAAGTAAACGGCCTCACATAAGGCGTTAATCGGTCTTCCGGGAGCTGACCCATTAACGGCGGCATTGGTTTGGCGTGTCGGATTCGACATAACTGGCATTCACTTTTACATCTTTTAACGGCGGTACGTAGGCTGGGGACCCAGAATCGTTGCCGTATCTCGTTCACGATGGTATCATTATTCTGATGTCGAAGGCGACTATGGTACTCGATTACAAGCAATCTTGTTGCCACGTGGTTCCTCGGCATGATGATAGGTCTCTTAGTTTCGAGAGGCACCGTTGTGGCTGCTTCGATTCGTCCAAATGCACGAACGAGTCCGACTTCATCCAGATATGTTGTCATCTTGAAGAGTTGGCTTCTCCTTTCTACTGGCAAGTTTCGACGTAGAGCTTCTATGTCCTTTGCGTAAACATCCCTCTGTGTCTGACGGTATACCAATTGTTCGGCGCTCTCAAGTTCACCTGCGGTTAATTCCCCTCGTTCAATCGGCTTACGTTGACACGCGTTAATAAATCGGATGGACCATGCCATAGTTCGTCGCAATTTCAGAAGGCTTAAGAATCTCGATGCGTTGTAGAGCGGTTCGCTAGGCGAAGTAACAATCAGTACATATTCAGAACGAATCTCCTCTCTCCGTTCATAGTCAGCAATATCATTGGGCGGTTGAGGCCACCCCGTGTCCACCCCTTTATCCATGTGTTGTCGTTCCGGAATTGTTGGTAATTGGCACGAGTGGCATCATCTGCCGGATTCATCTTGGACGGCACCCAGCGCCACTGACTGACTCGGCTACTCTGCAGGATTTCCGCTATACGAAAGGCCACGAATTCCTTATGACGACGAGGTTCCGATCGAAGCCAGCGTAGCACGGTTTTCGAATCGCTCCAAAAGATTCGATCAATGATAGGTAGGTCGTGACAATCGACAACGGAGTTACAAAGCCTCGTTCCCAGAATCGCCGCTGACAGCTCCAGACGGGGTATGAATAAAAGTTTCTTCGGACTTACCCTAGTTTTACCGCAGAGGAAAGATACAAAGACCTCATCATTATATTCCATGCGAAGGTACGAAGCGGCGCTAAAGACTTCTTCGCTGGCGTCGACAAACGTGTGTAGATCCACGCGGCTGGCTTGTAATAAATGACAGTTTTGGCATGTAGGGATCATCAACTGTGCCATGTACGGCAGAAGCACATTCCATTCTCTCCATTGTGTAAAGGATTCGATGGGAATAGGCTCGTCCCATTCAACTCGATGACGCCAGACCGATTTTAAGATAAGCTTTAGAGGAAGGGTGTAATTGGCTATCATTCCCAGGGGATCGAAAATGGACATCGTTATGCTCAGGAACTCCCTCTTAGTAGGGCATCTATCGTGCTTCATAATATCTTGACTTACATGAGGGAAGTTAAGAAGGAACGTGAACACATCTTCGTCACTATTCCATTAGAGACCCAGGACCTTCTCGCTTGTCGTGGCAAAATTGAGTTCGATATGAAGTTGGGCCACTCGAATCCAGCATCTTCATGAATTCTAATAACTGCCTTGGTAACAGCGACGGCTTCTGACGCACTCTCAAAGCTGTCGACGTAGTCATCCACGTAGTGGTGGCCGATGATGGCTTCGACGGCTCTCGGATACTTCTTTAGAAACCTTAAAGCATTAAGGTTCTTAACGTAATTAGCCGAGCAAGGAGAGCAGGCAGCTCCGAAAATCATTGTTTTCATCTGGTACACGTCGATCGGCTTTCCTTCGTGCTCTCGCCAAAGAAACCGCTGCGAGTGTTGATTTTCTGGTTGTATCAGCACCTGGTGAAACATTTCCTTTATATCACCTGTAACTCCGACGGGTCGTATCCGGAAATTGTATAAAACCTTGACCAATGGCACGTAGTCGTCCGGTCCCTTTATCAAGAACGAGTTTAAGGACACACCACCAACCTCCGTTGCAGCGTCGAACACCAACCGAATCTTCCTCGGCTTATTGGGGTCCTTAACTCCGAAATAAGGGAGATACCAGGTCTTCGGAGGACGTACATCTGCTTCGGCTGACTCAACTTCACGGCGCAACCCTTTTCCAGATAACTGGCCACGATGCTCTTATACATAGCCGCAAAATCAAGGTCCCTCCGCATTCTGGCTTCTAGACCTAGAAGTCTCTTCTTAGCCAGTTCGTAGCTGTTCGGCAAACGAAGTCCGTCTTCTCTCCACAGCAGCCCAGTCTGAAAGCGTTGGTTTAGTCTCACTGTGGTATCGGATAACAATTGCAATGCTCTTCTGTCTTTTTCGGATACCAGATTCTCTGCTGGCCTTGTAACTCCAAAGCTTTCGATGCAGAAATAATCGTCGACAAGCTGATTCAATCGTAGATCGTTTGCCGAAGACTGGTTGCTGCAGAGCACGATATTTCCTTGCATATTTCCTTCTTCCCCAGAAGGCATCCTACCATATGCGACCCATCCGAGCTTCGTCCGCGCAATGATAGGCCCCTCCTCCAGGCAATCAATAGTGTCCATTGGCGCTCCGAGGTGGCTATTGTCCAACCCGATAAGAATCTCTGGTTTGGCTTTATCATAATCGGGTAGATCATCAGACACTGATGATGCATCTTTTGGCAGTTGGCAATACCACATAACCTTTTAGAACGACATGTCCTAATACTGTGCCCGCACTTTAAACATCCAAAACAAAGGTGATTTTTCTTCACGAAATCCCATTTGGCAGGTGTCTCTTATTTGGTGAAATCGCTGCACTCTATTATTGGATGCAACGTTCCTTCGCAGTATCGGCACTTGTTGTTTCCTACTTTCGTAGTCGCGCGGGTAGTATGTAACACGTTTCCCTTTCTTGCCCTTATTGGCGAGTCGCTTCTACTCGATGAAGGCATTAGTGTCGGTGTTACTATGCAGATTAATCTGGCTAATCGACCCAACCAATCATTAAAATGTTTGATTGTCGGGTATGGCTGAATACAAACACTATTTTGTGCCCACTCTACCCTCTTGTTCATCGGCAACTTTCCGACCAGCTCATCTAACAAAGTAGGATTTGCAATATGTTGGTGCATTCCACTCGCTTCCAGAAACAAGGACAAATTTTGGACCTTTGTGGCGATTGGCACTATCTGCTCCAATTTATTCTCTGGAATCGGTGGAATTGCCCGTACCTTCCTCAGTTGGCTTTGGATGAGACATTCAGGATGTCCATAACGGAACTCCAGGTTAGCAATGACTTGTTGGACATTGTTGGGGTGGATGAGCAAAGACTCGACCACGTCCCTCGCTTCTCCCTTAACACCCTTCTGCAGGCGAAACATGTTCTCAACATTACTATATCCGAACATGTGAGAAGATTCTGTGAAGGCCGTGCAGAACATAGGCCATTCCTCAGGCCTTCCACGAAACTCTGGCAAATCATGTAGCTTACGGTGAAATCCATTCATGGCCGAAGATGTAGATGTCACTTGAGTAGCTCGGACAGGAACGTAGCGCTGATGTTCGATAGTCTGAAGAGCGTTAAGCGGTGGCAGAAAGGTAGGAACTGCGTCTGTGGCTGCTATTCTGCTGGGTGTAAGGTGAACTGAACTAGTGGGCAGCGTTTGAGAAAAATTCGTCGAAACTGGTGGCCAAGAATACATTGCATGTGGTGTGAACGGCATTTGCGAATTCATACTGGTTTCTAACGATGCATTCTGATTCCTGGGCTTAGTTGTGGCATGAGCGCGTGAAACTGTAGCGGCGGCGGCCGGAGTAACAAACGTGACTGTGGAAACTGCAGGTGGAGGTGGGGCTGACGTGGAACTTACAGGGGCAGTAGGCATAGTGGCAATATTGGATGCAGACGCACTGTCGATTGACTCTGCCGATCTCGCTTGCTGCTCAGATAACAGTTGTTCAAGTCGTTGGCGTTCCCGTTTCTCCTCGTTTGCAGCCACTACAGCGGCTTCAAGTTGTTCGTGAAGCTGCAGCAATTGATCTTCCATCATTGGCATGTTGACTTCTGTCTCACGTCAGGCGTATCTGTAGGATCATCGGAATTTTGGCGAAGCTTTGAAGATTGCCTCGTCATCCGCTTTCCGAAGGGCATTGGCTATAAAATTCGACAACAATGTTCGCTGGCAATGAAGTAGTCTGAATTCACGCGCTGTTGACTAGGTCAATTAATTTTATAAGTTTTCTCCACTGGTTTTGGGCAAGTTATTGCAATCCAATAAACAAGCTGAGCTCCCTTGTATGCTGTTTATTCTCTTTAAAATATACAAAATTAGGAAAGTCTTATAATTCATTTCTACTTACTTATTGGTGTATCCTGGCAGATGACCTGGCGGCTGACGAGCATGAAGACAAATTGGAAAAAAACCGGGAAATTCAATGTGGTTTCGCGCGCTGTCAAACTGACAGTGTCAAATTTCGAATGTCAAAATCGGATCTGTTCATCGCTAAGTCATTTGCCAGGAGTTACACCAATGTTACATTCGATTTCAATTTAGTTTGCGAAAATCACAACATTTAGCAGAAATACAACTTTTTCAGTAACCATGTTTATGAAGTAAATATATGACAGCGGCAACAAACGCAGACGCAGATTCACATTGTGTTCTTCGCTTAAGGTCAAGCCGTTTTTAAAAGTGTAGAATTACAATCATTTAATGCCCACTCGCTTTGTTGTTCATTATATAAGTTTTGAGAAGTTGATGGCGGAAGAAGCATCAAAAGATTTGAAGGACCCAGTCAAGAAGAAGACTCACCGTTTCCAAACGCGTGTTAAGTTTGAGTCTACTTACAAGGAGGGCAAAAATAAATGGTTCTTTCAGAAACTGAAATTCTGAATAAATTGTCATAAATAACTGGTATTTTGGTTTTTTTTCTGTTTTGTGCTAGTTAAAGTATTCCGGGGTTGTCTCTTTTGTCATCATAACAATTGCAGTGTATAGTAAAAAGATCGTGGTTATTGGTAAAACAAAGATCCTATGTATATCTTCTTAAATACTCGTAGATTTAACGATTCATTTGAATTTGTACGAAAAAAAAACAATAGATTCATATTGACAACTTGACAGCAGTTCATGTTTATGTGCATACATATGTGCTGAAAAGCAAAGATCTATAACCTGAAAACCGTTCAAATAAAGTGCAATCCCACAGCGTGGGATTTTTGCTTAACGAAAGTCCATTACCTGCAAACCCTTCAAATAAAGCGAAAATGCAATTTTTAATTTCTTAATTTTATTTTTCAAAATTCTTGAAAAAATGGCGGTCGAATTTACGAGTACAAAATTAATTTTCATTGGTCCATATGCCAATTGTCGAAAAAAAGGTTCCATATTTATTCTTTGGACGAAACATGTTTTATATCCTGCATGGAGATTCAAAGTTTTGTGTAGCGGAATTCAAACGCGAAGGAACGAACTGGTAGCCAATAATTAATAGCGTTTTCCATTGAGCAGGGAAGGCCTGGTGAGGATAGCATTCCAAAAAATCGGGTTTTTTGCGTTATGCCGGTTTTCTTTAAGAGCGAAGGTATAAAAAGGAAACGTCGAATTGACGTTTGAGATTTAGAAAAAACATTGAGAAATTCATGTTTTCGCATAATAATAAACGTGATATTAGAATCCTCTTCATTTGACATAAGCAATCTAACTAATACACATACAAACATTTGGAGTAGAGTACTTTCGAATTCCATGGAATTTGAGGGAGTGCTAATTTCGGAGTGAAACCAATGGAAAACGCATTAACATTCATAGCATATTAAGGCCCTGGCCCACTGAATCCGTTGCGTCGACGTATTCCACTGACAGCTGGATAGAATATATACTGTTATGGAAGGAGGTCCATTGAGACTCGGTACGATAATTCCGGCAGATTTTTTTGGCAACCAATTGGCTCTATTAATGTCTGACAGCTCGCTGCCTGCTACAAATCTGTATGAAAAAGAAGTCTAAAGCGAAGAACACAATGTGAATCTGCGTCTGAGTCTGCTGCCGAATCCGAGAACTGTCAAACTGTTAACATATATGGGAACCCATAAGAGTGCCTATAATGTGTATCTGCGTCTGCGGCTGCTGCTCAAGTTGAATCGGCTTCAACTTTTTGAAGCGATTCAAATTTGACGTTTATTGTTATTTTTTACGTGTTTGCGGAACTTTACAATAGAGCATAAAGAAAATTTGAAAGTTTCATTTTTTCTGTTTTTCAAGTGTTCAATCTTATTTTTTTAAGGGATGATAAATTGAATGTTTGTTTGGATGTGTTATGCAAGGTGGGAAAAGGTAATTTCACAATGCGGATGTGTCATATTTTTTGTAAAACTAAAAAAAAACCGGAAAAAGGGGTTGTGTGGTTATGAAGTAGACATACTTTTTTGAATGTCCTATCACATTTGTCTTGTGGAGCCCGAAAAAAGTACACAATGAGTACGGAAAAATTAATTGAGGCAGTGAGAGAAAAGGAAATATTGTGTAATTTGGCAAATTTACATTACAAAAAAAAGAGGAAGAAGAGGTTTCGAAATAACCACATTGATACTCGTATCTTTCTTGATATAATACACCGCACGAGCCTGTTTTTTGTTGAGCAATTTTGTTGCTAAAAAGCATAACATCACTGTCGTCGGCACCGCCGCACCAATCAAAATAAAATGAGCATTTAATATAGCTACTGCTGAGCTCCCTTACATGCTGTTCATTCCCTTTAAAAAAAACAAAATTAGGAAAGTCTTATAATTCATTTCTACTTACTTATTGGTGTAACCTGGCAGATGACCTGGCGGCTGACGAGTATTGGCAGAGACAAATTGGCAAAAAAAACCGGGAAATTCAATGTGGTTTCGCGCGCTGTCAAACTGACAGTGTCAAATTTCGAATGTCAAAATCGGATCTGTTCATCGCTTAGTCATTTGCCAGGAGTTACACCAATGTTACATTCGATTTCAATTTAGTTCGCGACACCCCACCCCCCGTGAGGCGACCCCGTCTATGTTGAAAGCCTCACTCACATCTAGCAAGGCAAGTTTCACGGTGGGCCTCCTGAGAATTCCCGTTGCTGTTTTTACTTCAGCTGAGCGTACCTGTCCAGCCGGTCCCGGCAATACCTTTGTGATCCTTCCTCGGATCCATCGGCTGCTAGGCGCATCAACGTCGCACACTAAGACCAGGCTTCCAACTTCCAGTGGCGGCACCATCTCAAACCATTTGCATCTTCTGGTGAGGACGGGGAGATACTCACGAATCCATCGTTTCCAGAAACGATTCTTCAGCTGCTGGCTAACTCTCCATTATTTCCGAAGGCATAGCGCACGTTATTCAACCGGCCCAGGAGTAGAATTTGGAACGCCCAAGATGAAGTGGTTAGGTGTGAGAGGCTCCTCTTCCTCAACCGAAACCGGCAGGTGAGTTAATGTTCGGCTATTGATTATGTTCTCTGCTTCTATCAAAGCGCTTTGAAGAGTCTCGATTTTGGGCATCGTCGAATGGAGCGTGTACGACAAAGCCCGTTTGACAGATTGAACGAGCCGCTCCCAGAATCCGCCGGCATGTGGGTTTAAGGGACAGTTAAACACCCACTCGATTCTAGCCGAGGAGAGCTCCGCTTTGATGGCCTCGTTGTCGAATATGTCGTGGGTCATCAACTCCTTACTGGCTCCAATGAAGTTTGTCGCGTTGTCACTCCTTATACGCAACGGGATCCCACGTCGGTTTACAAAATTGCGGATACACAGGATACTCGCATCGGTTGACAAATTTGCCGGTATCTCCAGATGAATGGCTCTTATCGTCAGTCAGGTGAAAAGAGCAACCCAGCGCTGCTCCGTTTGACGGCGTATTGTGACGTTTACGGGGCCGAAGTAATCGAGGCCAGTATAAGTAAACGGCCTCACATAAGGCGTTAATCGGTCTTCCGGGAGCTGACCCATTAACGGCGGCATTGGTTTGGCGTGTCGGATTCGACATAACTGGCATTCACTTTTACATCTTTTAACGGCGGTACGTAGGCTGGGGACCCAGAATCGTTGCCGTATCTCGTTCACGATGGTATCGTTATTCTGATGTCGAAGGCGACTATGGTACTCGATTACAAGCAATCTTGTTGCCACGTGGTTCCTCGGCATGATGATAGGTCTCTTAGTTTCGAGAGGCACCGTTGTGGCTGCTTCGATTCGTCCAAATTCACGAACGAGTCCGACTTCATCCAGATATGTTGTCATCTTGAAGAGTTGGCTTCTCCTTTCTACTGGCAAGTTTCGACGTAGAGCTTCTATGTCCTTTGCGTAAACATCCCTCTGTGTCTGACGGTATACCAATTGTTCGGCGCTCTCAAGTTCACCTGCGGTTAATTCCCCTCGTTCAATCGGCTTACGTTGACACGCGTTAATAAATCGGATGCCCATGCCATAGTTCGTCGCAATTTCAGAAGGCTTAAGAATTTCGATACGTTGTAGAGCGGTTCGCTAGGCGAAGTAACAATCAGTACATATTCAGAACGAATCTCCTCTCTACGTTCATAGTCAGCAATATCATTGGGCGGTTGAGGCTACCCCGTGTCCACCCCTTCATCCATGTGTTGTCGTTCCGGAATTGTTGGTAATTGGCACGAGGGGCATCATCTGCCGGATTCATCTTGGACGGCACCCAGCGCCACTGACTGACTCGGCTACTCTTCAGGATTTCCGCTATACGAAAGGCCACGAATTCCTTATGACGACGAGGTTCCGATCGAAGCCAGTGTAGCACGGTTTTCGAATCGCTCCAAAAGATTCGATCAATGATAGGTAGGTCGTGACAATCGACAACGGAGTTACAAAGCCTCGTTCCCAGAATCGCCGCTGACAGCTCCAGACGGGGTATGAATAAAAGTTTCTTCGGACTTACCCTAGTTTTACCGCAGAGGAAAGATACAAAGACCTCATCATTATATTCCATGCGAAGGTACGAAGCGGCGCTAAAGACTTCTTCGCTGGCGTCGACAAACGTGTGTAGATCCACGCGGCTGGCTTGTAATAAATGACAGTTTTGGCATGTAGGGATCATCAACTGTGCCATGTACGGCAGAAGCACATTCCATTCTCTCCATTGTGTAAAGGATTCGATGGGAATAGGCTCGTCCCATTCAACTCGATGACGCCAGACCGATTTTAAGATAAGCTTTAGAGGAAGGGTGTAATTGGCTATCATTCCCAGGGGATCGAAAATGGACATCGTTATGCTCAGGAACTCCCTCTTAGTAGGGCATCTATCGTGCTTCATAATATCTTGACTTACATGAGGGAAGTTAAGAAGGAACGTGAACACATCTTCGTCACTATTCCATTAGAGACCCAGGACCTTCTCGCTTGTCGTGGCAAAATCCATGTTCATATCGACAGTTTCATTTGGAGTCACCGATATCTTTGTATGCGATATATTTTGCAGTACTTCCCTTGAGTTCGATATGAAGTTGGGCCACTCGAATCCAGCATCTTCATGAATTCTAATAACTGCCTTGGATACTTCTTTAGAAACCTTAAAGCATTAAGGTTCTTAACGTAATTGGCCGAGCAAGGAGAGCAGGCAGCTCCGAAAATCATTGTTTTCATCTGGTACACGTCGATCGGCTTTCCTTCGTGC
The DNA here is from genome assembly GCA_928272305.1 of Volucella inflata. Classification (NCBI taxonomy): domain Eukaryota; kingdom Metazoa; phylum Arthropoda; class Insecta; order Diptera; family Syrphidae; genus Volucella; species Volucella inflata. The sequence goes on along the minus strand of OV743716.1, from coordinate 78,341,596 downwards.
TCTCGCCAAAGAAACCGCTGCGAGTGTTGATTTTCTGGTTGTATCAGCACCTGGTGAAACATTTCCTTTATATCACCTGTAACTCCGACGGGTCGTATCCGGAAATTGTATAAAACCTTGACCAATGGCACGTAGTCGTCCGGTCTCTTCAGCAAGAATGAGTTTAAGGACACACCACCAACCTCCGTTGCAGCGTCGAACACCAACCGAATCTTCCTCGGCTTATTGGGGTCCTTAACTCCGAAATAAGGGAGATACCAGGTCTTCGGAGGACGTACATCTGCTTCGGCTGTCGTCAACTTCACGGCGCAACCCTTTTCCAGATAACTGGCCACAATGCTCTTATACATAGCCGCAAAATCAAGGTCCCTCCACATTCTGGCTTCTAGACCTAGAAGTCTCTTCTTAGCCAGTTCGTAGCTGTTCGGCAAACGAAGTCCGTCTTCTCTCCACAGCAGCCCAGTCTGAAAGCGTTGGTTTAGTCTCACTGTGGTATCGGATAACAATTGCAATGCTCTTCTGTCTTTTTCGGATACCAGATTCTCTGCTGGCCTTGTAACTCCAAAGCTTTCGATGCAGAAATAATCGTCGACAAGCTGATTCAATCGTAGATCATTTGCCGAAGACTGGTTGCTGCAGAGCACGATATTTCCTTCTCCCCAGAAGGCATCCTACCATATGCGACCCATCCGAGCTTCGTCCGCGCAATGATAGGCCCCTCCTCCCTGCAATCAATAGTGTCCATTGGCGCTCCGAGGTGGCTATTGTCCAACCCGATAAGAATCTCTGGCTTGGCTTTATCATAATCGGGTAGATAGATTTGAGGTCGGATTCGCAGGATCGACTCCGAGTCGGAGAAAGTCTGCATTGGCAGGCAAAGATCTTCAACTGATTGAACTCCATGTAACTCGAATCTGTCAGCTTCTTCCTGGTCTGCGCTTATAGTCACATCAACGACGAAGGACTTCTTCGTGTTTGTTTCTCTTCCGATCCATCGCAAGTCTAGGTCTCTGGGTTTTCCCTTGAGACTCAGTCGTTTGGCTAGGTCTGAGCACATAATTGTGATGGATGAGCCTTCATCCAACAAAGTGAAAGTTCGTATAATCATATTACCATTGTAGAACCTGATGGGTAAAACTTTGAAGAGAATTCTAAAGTCTCGAAGGCCATCACAATTCAGTACGGTTCTTTCGGTTAGCGACGCTTGATTTCCCACTACTTCCTCCGATGATTTCATAGGTTGCTTGTCATGAAGACACTGATGATGCATCTTTTGGCAGTTGGAAATACCACATAACCTTTTAGAACGACATGTCCTAATACTGTGCCCGCACTTTAAACATCCAAAACAAAGGTGATTTTCCTTCACGAAATCCCATTTGGCAGGTGTCTCTTATTTGGTGAAATCGCTGCACTCTATTATTGGATGTAACGTTCCTTCGCAGTATCGGCACTTGTTGTTTCCTACTTTCGTAGTCGCGCGTGTAGAATGTAACACGTTTCCCTTTCTTGCCCTTATTGGCGAGTCGCTTCTACTCGATGAAGGCATTAGTGTCGGTGTTACTATGCAGATTAATCTGGCTAATCGACCCAACCAATCATTAAAATGTTTGATTGTCGGGTATGCCTGAATACAAACACTATTTTGTGCCCACTCTAACCTCTTGTTCATCGGCAACTTTCCGACCAGCTCATCTAACAAAGTAGGATTTGCAATATGTTGGTGCATTCCACTCGCTTCCAGAAACAAGGACAAATTTTGGACCTTTGTGGCGATTGGCACTATCTGCTCCAATTTATTCTCTGGAATCGGTGGAATTGCCCGTACCTTCCTCAGTTGGCTTTGGATGAGACATTCAGGACGTCCAAAACGGAACTCCAGGTTAGCCATGACTTGTTGGACATTGTTGGGGTTAATGAGCAAAGACTCGACCACGTCCCTCGCTTCTCCCTTAACACTCTTCTGCAGGCGAAACATGTTCTCAACATTACTATATCCGAACATGTGAGAAGATTCTGTGAAGGCCGTGCAGAACATAGGCCATTCCTCAGGCCTTCCACGAAACTCTGGCAAATCATGTAGCTTACGGTGAAATCCATTCATGGCCGAAGATGTAGATGTCACTTGAGTAGCTCGGGGACAGGAACGTAGCGCTGATGTTCGATAGTCTGAAGAGCGCTAAGCGGTGGCAGAAAGGTAGGAACTGCGTCTGTGGCTGCTATTCTGCTGGGTGTAAGGTGAACTGAACTAGTGGGCAGCGTTTGAGAAAAATTCGTCGAAACTGGTGGCCAAGAATACATTGCATGTGGTGTGAACGGCATTTGCGAATTCATACTGGTTTCTAACGATGCATTCTGATTCCTGGGCTTAGTTGTGGCATGAGCGCGTGAAACTGTAGCGGCGGCGGCCGGAGTAACAAACGTGACTGTGGAAACTGCAGGTGGAGGTGGGGCTGACGTGGAACTTACAGGGGTAGTAGGCATAGTGGCAATATTGGATGCAGACGCACTGTCGATTGACTCTGCCGATCTCGCTTGCTGCTCAGATAACAGTTGTTCAAGTCGTTGGCGTTCCCGTTTCTCCTCGTTTGCAGCCACTACAGCGGCTTCAAGTTGTTAGTGAAGCTGCAGCAATTGATCTTCCATCGTTGGCATGTTGACTTCTGTCTCACGTCAGGCGTATCTGTAGGATCATCGGAATCTTGGCGAAGCTTTGAAGATTGCCTCGTCATCCGCTTTCCGAAGGGCATTGGCTATAAAATTCGACAACAATGTTCGCTGGCAATGAAGTAGTCTGAATTCACGCGCTGTTGACTAGGTCAATTAATTTTATAAGTTTTCTCCACTGGTTTTGGGCAAGTTATTGCAATCCAATAAACAAGCTGAGCTCCCTTGTATGCTGTTTATTCTCTTTAAAAAATACAAAATTAGGAAAGTCTTATAATTCATTTCTACTTACTTATTGGTGTATCCTGGCAGATGACCTGGCGGCTGACGAGTATTAAGACAAATTGGAAAAAAACCGGGAAATTCAATGTGGTTTCGCGCGCTGTCAAACTGACAGTGTCAAATTTCGAATGTCAAAATCGGATCTGTTCATCGCTAAGTCATTTGCCAGGAGTTACACCAATGTTACATTCGATTTCAATTTAGTTTGCGACAATCACAACATTTAGCAGAAATACAACTTTTTCAGTAACCATGTTTATGAAGTAAATATATGGTTGTGAAGTAAAATCGCAACTTTATTCTCCAGCTGATGTTTGATAATCAATCGTATTGTGCTTGCTCGAACCGCATGAGTCGCTTCAAAATCGATGACAGCGGCAACAAACGCAGACGCAGATTCACATTGTGTTCTTCGCTTAAGGTCAAGCCGTTTTTAAAAGTGTAGATTTACAATCATTTAATGCCCACTCGCTTTGTTGTTCATTATATAAGTGCGTAAAATGCGCATGTAAACACTTGTCCAAAGAATGCAACGTAAGCAAACAAACCCCTCCGACTTGTGTCAACTGCAGGGGTAAACACGTAGCAAATTTCCGTGGCTGTGAAGTAGCAAAGGAGTTGCAAAACAGACGTGACAAGTTGTTTAAGCCACAAAAAGAGAATCCCAAAACTAAAGAAAAAACATCGGGATCTGCTCAAAATATCGTTAAAAACGCCAAGGCGAAAGTGATTGATTCCAGTGTTGAAAAGAAAACATCGGAAAAACTTACATACGCTGAAGCTACCAAGCTAAAGGCAAAAGATTCCGGAGATCCTGCTTCCCAAGTATTTTCCGTTATTCTCGCGCAGCTTGAGCAGCAAAACAAAATCAATGAACTTATTTTAGATAAGCTAAAGAAGTTTGAAAATAGGTTCAATAAAAAACGTCCTTCGCCTAAAAAATGAAAAGGGAGAAATTAAACGTACTCACCTGGAATGCAAACGGAATCTTAGCAAAACTTTATGAACTTGAGTTATTCCTAAGGAAAAACGACATTGACGTTTGTTTGGTTTCCGAAACCCACTTGAAAAATGGGTCATCTGCAAAAATTAGAGATTTTAAAGACTACTACGCGTACCACCCTTCGGGAAACGCGATAGGTGGATCCTCTGTATACATTAAAGAGTCTCTTGAGCACAACGAAGATATAAAAGTAGAGCTCGAGTCTGTACAACTAATTGCGGTGCGCGTAAAATTGGTACGGAACTCCTTTACTATTTCAGCCATCTACTGTCCTCCACGATTTACGCCTTCAAAACATATATTTAAAAATATATTCAATTCTCTTGGATCGGCTTTTATGATTGGCGGTGATTTCAATGCCAAACACACTTTTTGGGGATCAAGATGTGTCTCCCAAAAGGGTAAAATACTCTATAAAGCATGTATGGAACACAATTGCGACTTCTATTCAACGGGCAAGCCGACTTATTGGCCAACAGACACAACGAAAATACCCGATCTTGTCGATTTCTTCGTTGTTAAAGGAACTCGTAACTCGGATATAAACGTTGATGAAAGCTTCGATCTTTCCTCCGATCATTCTCCAGTCATACTGACAATGAACGACACGTTTATTAATAAACAAGGACCATTAAGACTAACTGGACGAAATACTAATTGGGAAGGATTCAGAACCTAGAACTAGACGTTTCACTTAAAGCAGCACTTGAACTTGAAATCGAAGTGGATTCTTTCGTTGAAATAGTCCAATGTGCTGCGTGGAACAATACACCTTGTCAACGAAAAAACACGGCTAAACGTAACTTAAACTACCCGCCTGAGGTAAAAGATATGATAAGAGAAAAAAGAAAAGCTCGCAAAAGATGGCAAACAACTCGAGCGCCGCAGGATAAAACACGCTTAAACAGGCTCTGTAATCTGCGCAAGGAGACTCTTAAAAGTTACAGAAATTCCAAAGTAAATACATATGTTCAAAACCTGACGGCAGGAAAAGAAACAAATTACTCGCTTTGGAAAGCTTTAAAATGCTTAAAAAGGCCCAAAATCCCCGCGCCACCAATCAAGGTCGGCAATAACGAATGGGCTAAGGGGGATAAGGAAAAAGCGGAGGTTTTTGCCGACTATCTTGAAGAACTTTTCAAGCCCTCCGACGGCCCGACACTGGCACCCGGCACCAATTCTTTAGAAATAGCATATAGTAATTTTGTAATGACAAATGCAACTCTTGCTGAAATCAAAACTGTAATAAGGAAATTAAAACCAAAGAAGGCTCCGGGGTATGACCTTATTACCGGAGAAGTTCTGAAAATGCTACCCCAAAAAGCACTTATAAAGCTCTTACACATTATTAACGCGGCTCTGAGGCTTGAATACGTGCCAAGCCAGTGGAAAGTTGCAGAAGTCATTATGGTACTAAAACCAGGAAAACCTCCAAACGATAAAAAATCATACAGACCCATTTCTCTTCTACCGATCCTGTCGAAAATCTTTGAGAGGATTTTGCTTAAACGTCTTCTCCCAATTATCGAAAACCAAAATCTTATTCCCAGCCATCAATTTGGATTTCGGACTAAGCATTCAACAATTGATCAGGTGCATAGAATTACTGATGTAATTGAAAGATCCCTGGAAGAAAAAAAGATTTGTTCGAGCGTATTTCTTGACGTCTCACAAGCTTTTGACAAAGTATGGCATGAAGGTTTGAAGTTCAAACTGCGACGAATTTTGCCATTAAAGCTTTATAATATATTGACAAGCTATTTTGAAAATAGAATTTTTCGCGTTCGATACGGAAATGATGTTTCGAAATTTAAAGATATCCTAGCCGGAGTACCGCAGGGAAGTGTACTGGGCCCACTTTTGTACCTTTTATATACAAGAGATATACCACACGTCGAGGATACTGTTCTCGCTACTTTTGCTGACGACACCGCTATCTTAGCGGTTGGAGAATCAATAGAAGACTCAACGGCGAAACTCCAGACTGCTTTAAATAAAGTCTACGAGTGGACAAAGATCTGGCGAATTACCCTTAATGAGACAAAATCTGTACATGTTGACTTCACCTACAGAAAGATAAATCACTTGCCCATTTCTATAAACTCGGTGTGTATCCCCTTTGCAAACGAGGCTAAGTATTTGGGAATGACACTTGACGCGAAGCTTAAATGGAAAACGCATGTTAGAAAGAAACGAAAAGAACTAGAGGCCAAATACAGAGAAATGTACTGGCTACTTGGTAAACATTCCAAGCTAAGCTTAGAAAACAAGCTGCTTCTTTATAAGCATGTGCTAAAGCCGGTGTGGACCTATGGTATACAACTCTGGGGTTGTACTAAGAAATCAAATGTAAATATAATACAAACTTTTGAAAATAAAGTGCTACGACAATCTGTGCGTGCCCCATGGTTTATAAGAAATAATGACCTGCATCGAGACCTCGGAGTTCCTTTCGTGGAAGATGAAGTCAGGAACTGCGCACGAAAACATAAAGTCCGGTTAAGCGGCCATATCAACAATACAGTCCTAGAAGTCTTGGACGAACGAAACATACTACGCCGTCTTCAACGAACTAAACCGTTGGACCTTGCGCGATAAATTGAAACCGCATTAAGAAAGCGGAATATGTAGGGTCTTCCATTGGAAAGTGTCCTACCAATCGTGACTAACTTATGAAATAAAAACTGCTTGATAAGTTCTACTTAGTTGCGGTATTAAAATCAACAATGAAGGGGGGTGTTTTTAGTGAGTAAGAATCTCACACTACTATGAGCACGCGCTTCTGATCCTCATAGTGTCTGATGGAAGATTTTCACCTGCCCTCGCCGGGGAAAAAAAAAATAAAAAAAAAAAATAAAATTATATAAGTTTTGAGAAGTTGATGGCGGAAGAAGCATCAAAAGATTTGAAGGACCCAATCAAGAAGAAGACTCACCGTTTCCAAACGCGTGTTAAGTTTGAGTCTACTAACAAGGAGGGCAAAAATAAATGGTTCTTTCAGAAACTGAAATTCTGAATAAATTGTCATAAATAACTGGTATTTTGGTGTTTTTTCTGTTTTGTGCTAGTTAAAGTATTCCGGGGTTGTCTCTTTTGTCATCATAACAATTGCAGAGTATAGTAAAAAGATCCTGGTTATTGGTAAAACAAAGATCCTATGTATATCTTCTTAAATACTCGTAGATTTAACGATTCATTTGAATTTGTACGAAAAAAAACAATAGATTCATATTGACAACTTGACGGGCAGTTCATGTTTATGTGCATACATATGTGCTGAAAAGCAAAGATCTATAACCTGAAAACCGTTCAAATAAAGTGCAATCCCACAGCGTGGAATTTTTGCTTAACGAAAGTCCATTACCTGCAAACCCTTCAAATAAAGAGAAAATGCAATTTTTAATTTCTTAATTTTATTTTTCAAAATTCTTGAAAAAATGGCGGTCGAATTTACGAGTACAAAATTAATTTTCATTGGTCCATATGCCAATTGTCGAAAAAAAGGTTCCATATTTATTCTTTGGACGAAACATGTTTTATATCCTGCATGGAGATTCAAAGTTTTGTGTAGCGGAATTCAAACGCGAAAGAACGAAATGGTAGCCAATAATTAATAGCGTTTTCCATTGAGCAGGGAAGGCACTGGTGAGGATAGCATTCCAAAAAATCGGGTTTTTTGCGTTATGCCGGTTTTCTTAAAAGCGAAGGTATAAAAAGGAAACGTCGAATTGACGTTTGAGATTTAGAAAAAACATTGAGAAATTCATGTTTTCGCATAATAATAAACGTGATATTAGAATCCTCTTCATTTGACATAAGCAATCTTACTAATGCACATACAAACATTTGGAGTAGAGTACTTTCGAATTCCATGGAATTTGAGGGAGTGCTAATTTCGGAGTGAAACCAATGGAAAACGCATTAACTTTCATAGCATATTAAGGCCCTGGCCCACTGAATCCGTTGCGTCGACGTATTCCACTGACAGCTGGATAGAATATATACTGTTATGGAAGGAGGTCCATTGAGACTCGGTACGATAATTCCGGCAGATTTTATTGGCAACCAATTGGCTCCATTAATGTCTGACAGCTTGCTGCCTGCTACAAATCTGTATAAAAAAGAAATCTAAAGCGAAGAACACAATGTGAATCTGCGTCTGAGTCTGCTGCCGAATCCGAGAACTGTCAAACTGTTAACATATATGGGAACCCATAAGAGTGCCTATAATGAGTATCTGCGTCTGCGGCTGCTGCTCATTTGAAAGTTTCATTTTTTCTGTTCTTCAAGTGTTCAATCTTATTTTTTTAAGGGATGATAAATTGAATGTTTGTTTGGATATGTTATGCAAGGTGGGGAAAAGGTAATTTCACAATGCGGATGTGTCATATTTTTTGCAAAACTAAAAAAAAAAACCGAAAAAGTGGTTGTGTGGTTATGAAGTAGACATACTTTTTTTGAATGTCCTATCACATTTGTCTTGTGGAGCCCGAAAAAAGTACACAATGAATACAGAAAAATTAATTGAGGCAGTGAGAGAAAAGGAAATATTGTGTAATTTGGCAAATTTACATTACAAAAAAATGAGGAAGAAGAGGTTTCGAAATAACCACATTGATACTCGTATCTTTCTTGATATAATACACCGCACGAGCCTGTTTTTTGTTGAGCAATTTTGTTGCTAAAAAGCATAACATCACTGTCGTCGGCACCGCCGCACCAATCAAAATAAAATGAGCATTTAATATAGCTACTGCTGAGCTCCCTTGTATGCTGTTTATTCCCTTTAAAAAATACAAAATTAGGAAAGTCTTATAATTCATTTCTACTTACTTATTGGTGTAACCTGGCAGATGACCTGGCGGCTGACGAGTATTGGCAGAGACAAATTGGCAAAAAAAACCGGGAAATTCAATGTGGTTTCGCGCGCTGTCAAACTGACAGTGTCAAATTTCGAATGTCAAAATCGGATCTGTTCATCGCTTAGTCATTTGCCAGGAGTTACACCAATGTTACATTCGATTTCAATTTAGTTCGCGGCACCCCACCCCCCGTGAGGCGACCCCGTCTATGTTGAAAGCCTCACTCACATCTAGCAAGGCAAGTTTCACGGTGGGCCTCCTGAGAATTCCCGTTGCTGTTTTTACTTCAGCTGAGCGTACCTGTCCAGCCGATCCCGGCAATACCTTTGTGATCCTTCCTCGGATCCATCGGCTGCTAGGCGCATCAACGTCGCACACTAAGACCAGGCTTCCAACTTCCAGTGGCGGCACCATCTCAAACCATTTCCATCTTCTGGTGAGGACGGGGAGATACTCACGAATCCATCGTTTCCAGAAACGATTCTTCAGCTGCTGGCTAACTCTCCATTGTTTCCGAAGGCATAGCGCACGTTATTCAACCGGCCCAGGAGTTTGAGTAGAATTTGGAACGCCCAAGATGAAGTGGTTAGGTGTGAGAGGCTCCTCTTCCTCAACCGAAACCGGCAGGTGAGTTAATGTTCGGCTATTGATTATGTTCTCTGCTTCTATCAAAGCGCTTTGAAGAGTCTCGATTTTGGGCATCGTCAAATGGAGCGTGTACGACAAAGCCCGTTTGACGGATTGAACGAGCCGCTCCCAGAATCCGCCGGCATGTGGGTTTAAGGGACAGTTAAACACCCACTCGATTCTAGCCGAGGAGAGCTCCGCTTTGATGGCCTCGTTGTCGAATATGTCGTGGGTCATCAACTCCTTACTGGCTCCAATGAAGTTTGTCGCGTTGTCACTCCTTATACGCAACGGGATCCCACGTCGGCTTACAAAATTGCGGATACACAGGATACACGCATCGGTTGACAAATTTGCCGCTATCTCCAGATGAATGGCTCTTATCGTCAGTCAGGTGAAAAGAGCAACCCAGCGCTTCTCCGTTTGACGGCGTATTGTGACGTTTACGGGGCCGAAGTAATCGAGGCCAGTATAAGTAAACGGCCTCACATAAGGCGTAAATCGGTCTTCCGGGAGCTGACCCATTAACGGCGGCATTGGTTTGGCGTGTCGGATTCGACATAACTGGCATTCACTTTTACATCTTTTAACGGCGGTACGTAGGCTGGGGACCCAGAATCGTTTGCTGTATCTCGTTCACGATGGTAACGTCATTCTGATGTCGAAGGCGACTATGGTACTCCATTACAAGCAATCTTGTTGCCACGTGGTTCCTCGGCATGATGATAGGTCTCTTAGTTTCGAGAGGCACCGTTGTGGCTGCTTCGATTCGTCCAAATGCACGAACGAGTCCGGCTTCATCCAGATATGTTGTCATCTTGAAGAGTTGGCTTCTCCTTTCTACTGGCAAGTTTCGACGTAGAGCTTCTATGTCCTTTGCGTAAACATCCCTCTGTGTCTGACGGTATACCAATTGTTCGGCGCTCTCAAGTTCACCTGCGGTTAGTTCCCCTCGTTCAATCGGCTTTCGTTGACACGCGTTAATAAATCGGATGGACCATGCCATAGTTCGTCGCAATTTCAGAAGGCTTAAGAATGTCGATGCGTCGCAGAGCGGTTCGCTAGGCGAAGTAACAATCAGTACATATTCAGAACGAATCTCCTCTCTACGTTCATAGTCAGCAATATCATTAGGCGGTTGAGGCCACCCCGACTCCGGCAACCTTAAGAATGCGGGTCCCTTTATCCATGTGTTGTCGTTCCGGAATTGTTGGTAATTGGCACGAGTGGCATCATCTGCCGGATTCATCTTGGACGGCACCCAGCGCCACTGACTGACTCGGCTACTCTGCAGGATTTCCGCTATACGAAAGGCCACGAATTCCTTATGACGACGAGGTTCCGATCGAAGCCAGTGTAGCACGGTTTTCGAATCGCTCCAAAAGATTCGATCAATGATAGGTAGGTCGTGACAATCGACAACGGAGTTACAAAACCTCGTTCCCAGAATCGCCGCTGACAGCTCCAGACGGGGTATGAATAAAAGTTTCTTCGGACTTACCCTAGTTTTACCGCAGAGGAAAGATACAAAGACCTCATCATTATATTCCATGCGAAGGTACGAAGCGGCGCTAAAGACTTCTTCGCTGGCGTCGACAAACGTGTGTAGATCCACGCGGCTGGCTTGTAATAAATGACAGTTTTGGCATGTAGGGATCATCAACTGTGCCATGTACGGCAGAAGCATATTCCATTCTCTCCATTGTGTAAAGGATTCGATGGGAATAGGCTCGTCCCATTCAACTCGATGACGCCAGACCGATTTTAAGATAAGCTTTAGAGGAAGGGTGTTATTGGCTATCATTCCCAGGGGATCGAAAATGGACATCGTTATGCTCAGGAACTCCCTCTTAGTAGGGCATCTATCGTGCTTCATAATATCTTGACTTACATGAGGGAAGTTAAGAAGGAACGTGAACACATCTTCGTCACTATTCCATTAGAGACCCAGGACCTTCTCGCTTGTCGTGGCAAAATCCATGTTCATATCGACAGTTTCATTTGGAGTCACCGATATCTTTGTATGCGATATATTTTGCAGTACTTCCCTTGAGTTCGATATGAAGTTGGGCCACTCGAATCCAGCATCTTCATGAATTCTAATAACTGCCTTGGATACTTCTTTAGAAACCTTAAAGCATTAAGGTTCTTAACGTAATTGGCCGAGCAAGGAGAGCAGGCAGCTCCGAAAATCATTGTTTTCATCTGGTACACGTCGATCGGCTTTCCTTCGTGCTCTGGCCAAAGAAACCGCTGCGAGTGTTGATTTTCTGGTTGTATCAGCACCTGGTGAAACATTTCCTTTATATCACCTGTAACTCCGACGGGTCGTATCCGGAAATTGTATAAAACCTTGACCAATGGCACGTAGTCGTCCGGTCTCTTCAGCAAGAACGAGTTTAAGGACACACCACCAACCTCCGTTGCAGCGTCGAACACCAACCGAATCTTCCTCGGCTTATTGGGGTCCTTAACTCCGAAATAAGGGAGATACCAGGTCTTCGGAGGACGTACATCTGCTTCGGCTGACGTCAACTTCACGGCGCAACCCTTTTCCAGATAACTGGCCACAATGCTCTTATACATAGCCGCAAAATCAAGGTCCCTCCGCATTCTGGCTTCTAGACCTAGAAGTCTCTTCTTAGCCAGTTCGTAGCTGTTCGGCAAACGAAGTCCGTCTTCTCTCCACAGCAGCCCAGTCTGAAAGCGTTGGTTTAGTCTCACTATGGTATCGGATAACAATTGCAATGCTCTTCTGTCTTTTTCGGATACCAGATTCTCTACTGGCTTTGTAACTCCAAAGCTTTCGATGCAGAAATAATCGTCGACAAGCTGATTCAATCGTAGATCGTTTGCCGACGACTGGTTGCTGCAGAGCACGATATTTCCTTGCATATTTCCTTCTTCCCCAGAAGGCATCCTACCATATGCGACCCATCTGAGCTTCGTCCGCGCAATGATAGGCCCCTCCTCCAGGCAATCAATAGTGTCCATTGGCGCTCCGAGGTGGCTATTGTACAACCCGATAAGAATCTCTGGCTTGGCTTTATCATAATCGGGTAGATAGATTTGAGGTCGGATTCGCAGGATCGACTCCGAGTCGGAGAAAGTCTGCATTGGCAGGCAAAGACCTTCAACTGTTTGAACTCCATGTAACTCGAATCTGTCAGCTTCTTCCTGGTCTGCGCTTATAGTCACATCAACGACGAAGGACTTCTTCGGGTTTGTTTCTCTTCCGATCCATCGCAAGTCTAGGTCTCTGGGTTTTCCCTTGAGACTCAGTCGCTTGGCTAGGTCTGAGCACATAATTGTGATGGATGAGCCTTCATCCAACAAAGTGAAAGTTCGTATAATCATATTACCATTGTAGAGCCTGATGGGTAAAACTTTGAAGAGAATTCTAAAGTCTCGAAGGCCATCACAATTCAGTACGGTTCTTTCGGTTAGCGACGCTTGATTTCCCACTACTTCCTCCGATGATTTCATAGGTTGCTTGTCATGAAGACACTGATGATGCATCTTTTGGCAGTTGGCAATACCACATAACCTTTTAGAACGACATGTCCTAATACTGTGCCCGCACTTTAAACATCCAAAACAAAGGTGATTTTTCTTCACGAAATCCCATTTGGCAGGTGTCTCTTATTTGGTGAAATCGCTGCACTCTATTATTGGATGCAACGTTCCTTCGCAGTATCGGCACTTGTTGTTTCCTACTTTCGTAGTCGCGCGGGTAGTATGTAACACGTTTCCCTTTCTTGCCCTTATTGGCGAGTCGCTTCTACTCGATGAAGGCATTAGTGTCGGTGTTACTATGCAGATTAATCTGGCTAATCGACCCAACCAATCATTAAAATGTTTGATTGTCGGGTATGGCTGAATACAAACACTATTTTGTGCCCACTCTAACCTCTTGTTCATCGGCAACTTTCCGACCAGCTCATCTAACAAAGTAGGATTTGCAATATGTTGGTGCATTCCACTCGCTTCCAGAAACAAGGACAAATTTTGGACCTTTGTGGCGATTGGCACTATCTGCTCCAATTTATTCTCTGGAATCGGTGGAATAGCCCGTACCTTCCTCAGTTAGCTTTGGATGAGACATTCAGGACGTCCAAAACGGAACTCCAGGTTAGCCATGACTTGTTGGACATTGTTGGGGTGGATGAGCAAAGACTCGACCACGTCCCTCGCTTCTCCCTTAACACTCTTCTGCAGGCGAAACATGTTCTCAACATTACTATATCCGAACATGTGAGAAGATTCTGTGAAGGCCGTGCAGAACATAGGCCATTCCTCAGGCCTTCCACGAAACTCTGGCAAATCATGTAGCTTACGGTAAAATCCATTCATGGCCGAAGATGTAGATGTCACTTGAGTAGCTCGGGGACAGGAACGTAGCGCTGATGTTCGATAGTCTGAAGAGCGTTAAGCGGTGGCAGAAAGGTAGGAACTGCGTCTGTGGCTGCTATTCTGCTGGGTGTAAGGTGAACTGAACTAGTGGACAGCGTTTGAGAAAAATTCGTCGAAACTGGTGGCCAAGAATACATTGCATGTGGTGTGAACGGCATTTGCGAATTCATACTGGTTTCTAACGATGCATTCTGATTCCTGGGTTTAGTTGTGGCATGAGCGCGTGAAACTGTAGCGGCGGCGGCCGGAGTAACAAACGTGACTGTGGAAACTGCAGGTGGAGGTGGGGCTGACGTGGAACCTACAGGGGTAGTAGGCATAGTGGCAATATTGGATGCAGACGCACTGTCGATTGACTCTGCCGATCTCGCTTGCTGCTCAGATAACAGTTGTTCAAGTCGTTGGCGTTCCCGTTTCTCCTCGTTTGCAGCCACTACAGCGGCTTCAAGTTGTTCGTGAAGCTGCAGCAATTGATCTTCCATCGTTGGCATGTTGACTTCTGTCTCACGTCAGGCGTATCTGTAGGATCATCGGAATCTTGGCGAAGCTTTGAAGATTGCCTCGTCATCCGCTTTCCGAAGGGCATTGGCTATAAAATTCGACAACAATGTTCGCTGGCAATGAAGTAGTCTGAATTCACGCGCTGTTGACTAGGTCAATTAATTTTATAAGTTTTCTCCACTGGTTTTGGGCAAGTTATTGCAATCCAATAAACAAGCTGAGCTCCCTTGTATGCTGTTTATTCTCTTTAAAAAATACAAAATTAGGAAAGTCTTATAATTCATTTCTACTTACTTATTGGTGTATCCTGGCAGATGACCTGGCGGCTGACGAGTATGAAGACAAATTGGAAAAAAACCGGGAAATTCAATGTGGTTTCGCGCGCTGTCAAACTGACAGTGTCAAATTTCGAATGTCAAAATCGGATCTGTTCATCGCTAAGTCATTTGCCAGGAGTTACACCAATGTTACATTCGATTTCAATTTAGTTTGCGACAATCACAACATTTAGCAGAAATACAACTTTTTCAGTAACCATGTTTATGAAGTAAATATATGGTTGTGAAGTAAAATCGCAACTTTATTCTCCAGCTGATGTTTGATAATCAATCGTATTGTGCTTGCTCGAACCGCATGAGTCGCTTCAAAATCGATGACAGCGGCAACAAACGCAGACGCAGATTCACATTGTGTTCTTCGCTTAAGGTCAAGCCGTTTTTAAAAGTGTAGAATTACAATCATTTAATGCCCACTCGCTTTGTTGTTCATTATATAAGTTTTGAGAAGTTGATGGCGGAAGAAGCATCAAAAGATTTGAAGGACCCAATCAAGAAGAAGACTCACCGTTTCCAAACGCGTGTTAAGTTTGAGTCTACTTACAAGGAGGGCAAAAATAAATGGTTCTTTCAGAAACTGAAATTCTGAATAAATTGTCATAAATAACTGGTATTTTGGTGTTTTTTCTGTTTTGTGCTAGTTAAAGTATTCCGGGGTTGTCTCTTTTGTCATCATAACAATTGCAGTGTATAGTAAAAAGATCCTGGTTATTGGTAAAACAAAGATCTTATGTATATCTTCTTAAATACTCGTAGATTTAACGATTCATTTGAATTTGTACGAAAAAAAACAATAGATTCATATTGACAACTTGACAGCAGTTCATGTTTATGTGCATACATATGTGCTGAAAAGCAAAGATCTATAACCTGAAAACCGTTCAAATAAAGTGCAATCCCACAGCGTGGGATTTTTGCTTAACGAAAGTCCATTACCTGCAAACCCTTCAAATAAAGAGAAAATGCAATTTTTAATTTCTTAATTTTATTTTTCAAAATTCTTGAAAAAATGGCGGTCGAATTTACGAGTACAAAATTAATTTTCATTGGTCCATATGCCAATTGTCGAAAAAAAGGTTCCATATTTATTCTTTGGACGAAACATGTTTTATATCCTGCATGGAGATTCAAAGTTTTGTGTAGCGGAATTCAAACGCGAAAGAACGAAATGGTAGCCAATAATTAATAGCGTTTTCCATTGAGCAGGGAAGGCACTGGTGAGGATAGCATTCCAAAAAATCGGGTTTTTTGCGTTATGCCGGTTTTCTTTAAAAGCGAAGGTATAAAAAGGAAACGTCGAATTGACGTTTGAGATTTAGAAAAAACATTGAGAAATTCATGTTTTCGCATAATAATAAACGTGATATTAGAATCCTCTTCATTTGACATAAGCAATCTAACTAATACACATACAAACATTTGGAGTAGAGTACTTTCGAATTCCATGGAATTTGAGGGAGTGCTAATTTCGGAGTGAAACCAATGGAAAACGCATTAACTTTCATAGCATATTAAGGCCCTGGCCCACTGAATCCGTTGCGTCGACGTATTCCACTGACAGCTGGATAGAATATATACTGTTATGGAAGGAGGTCCATTGAGACTCGGTACGATAATTCCGGCAGATTTTTTTGGCAACCAATTGGCTCCATTAATGTCTGACAGCTCGCTGCCTGCTACAAATCTGTATAAAAAAGAAATCTAAAGCGAAGAACACAATGTGAATCTGCGTCTGAGTCTGCTGCCGAATCCGAGAACTGTCAAACTGTTAACATATATGGGAACCCATAAGAGTGCCTATAATGTGTATCTGCGTCTGCGGCTGCTGCTCAAGTTGAATCGGCTTCAACTTTTTGAAGCGATTCAAATTTGACGTTTATTGTTATTTTTTACGTGTTTGCGGAACTTTACAATAGAGCATAAAGAAAATTTGAAAGTTTCATTTTTTCTGTTTTTCAAGTGTTCAATCTTATTTTTTTAAGGGATGATAAATTGAATGTTTGTTTGGATATGTTATGCAAGGTGGGGAAAAGGTAATTTCACAATGCGGATGTGTCATATTTTTTGCAAAACTAAAAAAAAACCGAAAAAGTGGTTGTGTGGTTATGAAGTTGACATACTTTTTTGAATGTCCTATCACATTTGTCTTGTGGAGCCCGAAAAAAGTACACAATGAATACAGAAAAATTAATTGAGGCAGTGAGAGAAAAGGAAATATTGTGTAATTTGGCAAATCTACATTACAAGAAAATGAGGCAGAAGAGGTTTCAAAATAACCATATTGATACTCGTATCTTTCTTGATATAATACACCGCACGAGCCTGTTTTTTGTTGAGCAATTTTGTTGCTAAAAAGCATAACATCACTGTCGTCGGCACCGCCGCACCAATCAAAATAAAATGAGCATTTAATATAGCTACTGCTGAGCTCCCTTGTATGCTGTTTATTCCCTTTAAAAAATACAAAATTAGGAAAGTCTTATAATTCATTTCTACTTACTTATTGGTGTAACCTGGCAGATGACCTGGCGGCTGACGAGTATTGGCAGAGACAAATTGGCAAAAAAAAACCAGGAAATTCAATGTGGTTTCGCGCGCTGTCAAACTGACAGTGTCAAATTTCGAATGTCAAAATCGGATCTGTTCATCGCTTAGTCATTTGCCAGGAGTGACACCAATGTTACATTCGATTTCAATTTAGTATGCGACACCCCACCCCCCGTGAGGCGACCCCGTCTATGTTGAAAGCCTCACTCACATCTAGCAAGGCAAGTTTCACGGTGGGCCTCCTGAGAATTCCCGTTGCTGTTTTTACTTCAGCTGAGCGTACCTGTCCAGCCGGTCCCGGCAATACCTTTGTGATCCTTCCTCGGATCCATCGGCTGCTAGGCGCATCAACGTCGCACACTAAGACCAGGCTTCCAACTTCCAGTGGCGGCAGCATCTCAAACCATTTGCATCTTCTGGTGAGGACGGGGAGATACTCACGAATCCATCGTTTCCAGAAACGATTCTTCAGCTGCTGGCTAACTCTCCATTATTTCCGAAGGCATAGCGCACGTTATTCAACCGGCCCAGGAGTTTGAGTAGAATTTGGAACGCCCAAGATGAAGTGGTTAGGTGTGAGAGGCTCCTCTTCCTCAACCGAAACCGGCAGGTGAGTTAATGTTCGGCTATTGATTATGTTCTCTGCTTCTATCAAAGCGCTTTGAAGAGTCTCGATTTTGGGCATCGTCGAATGGAGCGTGTGCGACAAAGCCCGTTTGACAGATTGAACGAGCCGCTCCCAGAATCCGCCGGCATGTGGGTTTAAGGGACAGTTAAACACCAACTCGATTCCAGCCGAGGAGAACTCCGCTTTGATGGCCTCGTTGTCGAATATGTCGTGGGTCATCAACTCCTTACTGGCCCCAATGAAGTTTGTCGCGTTTTCATTCCTTATACGCAACGGGATCCCACGTCGGTTTACAAAATTGCGGATACACAGGATACACGCATCGGTTGACAAATTTGCCGCTATCTCCAGATGAATGGCTCTTATCGTCAGTCAGGTGAAAAGAGCAACCCAGCGCTGCTCCGTTTGACGGCGTATTGTGACGTTTACGGGGCCGAAGTAATCGAGGCCAGTATAAGTAAACGGCCTCACATAAGGCGTTAATCGGTCTTCCGGGAGCTGACCCATTAACGGCGGCATTGGTTTGGCGTGTCGGATTCGACATAACTGGCATTCACTTTTACATCTTTTAACGGCGGTACGTAGACTGGGGACCCAGAATCGTTTGCCGTATCTCGTTCACGATGGTATCGTCATTCTGATGTCGAAGGCGACTATTGTACTCCATTACAAGCAAGTTGTGGCTGCTTCGATTCGTCCAAATGCACGAACGAGTCCGACTTCGTCCAGATATGTTGTCATCTTGAAGAGTTGGCTTCTCCTTTCTACTGGCAAGTTTCGACGTAGAGCTTCTATGTCCTTTGCGTAAACATCCCTCTGTGTCTGACGGTATACCAATTGTTCGGCGCTCTCAAGTTCACCTGCGGTTAGTTCCCCTCGTTCAATCGGCTTTCGTTGACACGCGTTAATAAATCGGATGGACCATGCCATAGTTCGTCGCAATTTCAGAAGGCTTAAGAATGTCGATGCGTCGCAGAGCGGTTCGCTAGGCGAAGTAACAATCAGTACATATTCAGAACGAATCTCCTCTCTACGTTCATAGTCAGCAATATCATTAGGCGGTTGAGGCCACCCCGACTCCGGCAACCTTAAGAATGCGGGTCCCTTTATCCATGTGTTGTCGTTCCGGAATTGTTGGTAATTGGCACGAGTGGCATCATCTGCCGGATTCATCTTGGACGGCACCCAGCGCCACTGACTGACTCGGCTACTCTGCAGGATTTCCGCTATACGAAAGGCCACGAATTCCTTATGACGACGAGGTTCCGATCGAAGCCAGTGTAGCACGGTTTTCGAATCGCTCCAAAAGATTCGATCAATGATAGGTAGGTCGTGACAATCGACAACGGAGTTACAAAACCTCGTTCCCAGAATCGCCGCTGACAGCTCCAGACGGGGTATGAATAAAAGTTTCTTCGGACTTACCCTAGTTTTACCGCAGAGGAAAGATACAAAGACCTCATCATTATATTCCATGCGAAGGTACGAAGCGGCGCTAAAGACTTCTTCGCTGGCGTCGACAAACGTGTGTAGATCCACGCGGCTGGCTTGTAATAAATGACAGTTTTTGCTCATTCCATTCTCTCCATTGTGTAAACGATTTGATGGGAATAGGCTCGTCCCATTCAACTCGATGACGCCAGACCGATTTTAAGATAAGCTTTAGAGGAAGGGTGTAATTGGCTATCATTCCCAGGGGATCGAAAATGGACATCGTTATGCTCAGGAACTCCCTCTTAGTAGGGCATCTATCGTGCTTCATAAAATCTTGACTTACATGAGGGAAGTTAAGAAGGAACGTGAACACATCTTCGTTACTATTCCATTAGAGACCCAGGACCTTCTCGCTTGTCGTGGCAAAATCCATGTTCATATCGACAGTTTCATTTGGAGTCACCGATATCTTTGTATGCGATATATTTTGCAGTACTTCCCTTGAGTTCGATATGAAGTTGGGCCACTCGAATCCAGCATCTTCATGAATTCTAATAACTGCCTTGGTAACAGCGACGGCTTCTGACGCACTCTCAAAGCTGTCGACGTAGTCATCCACGTAGTGGTGGCCGATGATGGCTTCGACGGCTCTCGGATACTTCTTTAGAAACCTTAAAGCATTAAGGTTCTTAACGTAATTAGCCGAGCAAGGTGAGCAGGCAGCTCCGAAAATCATTGTTTTCATCTGGTACACGTCGATCGGCTTTCCTTCGTGCTCTGGCCAAAGAAACCGCTGCGAGTGTTGATTTTCTGGTTGTATCAGCACCTGGTGAAACATTTCCTTTATATCACCTGTAACTCCGACGGGTCGTATCCGGAAATTGTATAAAACCTTGACCAATGGCACGTAGTCGTCCGGTCTCTTCAGCAAGAACGAGTTTAAGGACACACCACCAACCTCCGTTGCAGCGTCGAACACCAACCGAATCTTCCTCGGCTTATTGGGGTCCTTAACTCCGAAATAAGGGAGATACCAGGTCTTCGGAGGACGTACATCTGCTTCGGCTGACGTCAACTTCACGGCGCAACCCTTTTCCAGATAACGGGCCACAATGCTCTTATACATAGCCGCAAAATCAAGGTCCCTCCGCATTCTGGCTTCTAGACCTAGAAGTCTCTTCTTAGCCAGTTCGTAGCTGTTCGGCAAACGAAGTCCGTCTTCTCTCCACAGCAGCCCAGTCTGAAAGCGTTGGTTTAGTCTCACTATGGTATCGGATAACAATTGCAATGCTCTTCTGTCTTTTTCGGATACCAGATTCTCTGCTGGCTTTGTAACTCCAAAGCTTTCGATGCAGAAATAATCGTCGACAAGCTGATTCAATCGTAGATCGTTTGCCGACGACTGGTTGCTGCAGAGCACGATATTTCCTTGCATATTTCCTTCTTCCCCAGAAGGCATCCTACCATATGCGACCCATCTGAGCTTCGTCCGCGCAATGATAGGCCCCTCCTCCAGGCAATCAATAGTGTCCATTGGCGCTCCGAGGTGGCTATTGTCCAACCCGATAAGAATCTCTGGTTTGGCTTTATCATAATCGGGTAGATAGATTTGAGGTCGCATTCGCAGGATCGACTCCGAATCGGAGAAAGTCTGCGTTGGCAGGCAAAGATCTTCAACTGTTTGAACTCCATGTAACTCGAATCTGTCAGCTTCCTCCTGGTCTGCGCTTATAGTCACATCAACGACGAAGGACTTCTTCGGGTTTGTTTCTCTTCCGATCCATCGCAAGTCTAGGTCTCTGGGTTTTCCCTTGAGACTCAGTCGTTTGGCTAGGTCTGAGCACATAATTGTGATGGATGAGCCTTCATCCAACAAAGTGAAAGTTCGTATAATCATATTACCATTGTAGAGCCTGATGGGTAAAACTTTGAAGAGAATTCTAAAGTCTCGAAGGCTATCACAATTCAGTACGGTTCTTTCGGTTAGCGACGCTTGATCTTTTGGCAGTTGGCAATACCACATAACCTTTTAGAACGACATGTCCTAATACTGTGCCCGCACTTTAAACATCCAAAACAAAGGTGATTTTTCTTCACGAAATCCCATTTGGCAGGTGTCTCTTATTTGGTGAAATCGCTGCACTCTATTATTGGATGCAACGTTCCTTCGCAGTATCGGCACTTGTTGTTTCCTACTTTCGTAGTCGCGCGGGTAGTATGTAACACGTTTCCCTTTCTTGCCCTTATTGGCGAGTCGCTTCTACTCGATGAAGGCATTAGTGTCGGTGTTACTATGCAGATTAATCTGGCTAATCGACCCAACCAATCATTAAAATGTTTGATTGTCGGGTATGGCTGAATACAAACACTATTTTGTGCCCACTCTAACCTCTTGTTCATCGGCAACTTTCCGACCAGCTCATCTAACAAAGTAGGATTTGCAATATGTTGGTGCATTCCACTCGCTTCCAGAAACAAGGACAAATTTTGGACCTTTGTGGCGATTGGCACTATCTGCTCCAATTTATTCTCTGGAATCGGTGGAATAGCCCGTACCTTCCTCAGTTGGCTTGTGATGAGACATTCAGGACGTCCAAAACGGAACTCCAGGTTAGCCATGACTTGTTGGACATTGTTGGGGTGGATGAGCAAAGACTCGACCACGTCCCTCGCTTCTCCCTTAACACTCTTCTGCAGGCGAAACATGTCCTCAACATTACTATATCCGAACATGTGAGAAGATTCTGTGAAGGCCGTGCAGAACATAGGCCATTCCTCAGGCCTTCCACGAAACTCTGGCAAATCATGTAGCTTACGGTGAAATCCATTCATGGCCGAAGATGTAGATGTCACTTGAGTAGCTCGGGGACAGGAACGTAGCGCTGATGTTCGATAGTCTGAAGAGCGTTAAGCGGTGGCAGAAAGGTAGGAACTGCGTCTGTGGCTGCTATGCTGCTGGGTGTAAGGTGAACTGAACTAGTTGGCAGCGTTTGAGAAAAATTCGTCGAAACTGGTGGCCAAGAATACATTGCATGTGGTGTGAACGGCATTTGCGAATTCATACTGGTTTCTAACGATGCATTCTGATTCCTGGGTTTAGTTGTGGCATGAGCGCGTGAAACTGTAGCGGCGGCGGCCGGAGTAACAAACGTGACTGTGGAAACTGCAGGTGGAGGTGGGGCTGACGTGGAACTTACGGGGGCAGTAGGCATAGTGGCAATATTGGATGCAGACGCACTGTCGATTGACTCTGCCGATCTCGCTTGCTGCTCAGATAACAGTTGTTCAAGTCGTTGGCGTTCCCGTTTCTCCTCGCTTGCAGCCACTACAGCGGCTTCAAGTTGTTCGTGAAGCTGCAGCAATTGATCTTCCATCGTTGGCATGTTGACTTCTGTCTCACGTCAGGCGTATCTGTAGCATCATCGGAATCTTGGCGAAGCTTTGAAGATTGCCTCGTCATTGGCTATAAAATTCGACAACAATGTTCGCTGGCAATGAAGTAGTCTGAATTCACGCGCTGTTGACTAGGTCAATTAATTTTATAAGTTTTCTCCACTGGTTTTGGGCAAGTTATTGCAATCCAATAAACAAGCTGAGCTCCCTTGTATGCTGTTTATTCTCTTTAAAAAATACAAAATTAGGAAAGTCTTATAATTCATTTCTACTTACTTATTGGTGTATCCTGGCAGATGACCTGGCGGCTGACGAGTATGAAGACAAATTGGAAAAAAACCGGGAAATTCAATGTGGTTTCGCGCGCTGTCAAACTGACAGTGTCAAATTTCGAATGTCAAAATCGGATCTGTTCATCGCTAAGTCATTTGCCAGGAGTTACACCAATGTTACATTCGATTTCAATTTAGTTTGCGACAATCACAACATTAAGCAGAAATACAACTTTTTCAGTAACCATGTTTATAAAGTAAATATATGGTTGTGAAGTAAAATCGCAACTTTATTCCCCAGCTGATGTTTGATAATCAATCGTATTGTGCTTGCTCGAACCGCATGAGTCGCTTCAAAATCGATGACAGCGGCAACAAACGCAGACGCAGATTCACATTGTGTTCTTCGCTTAAGGTCAAGCCGTTTTTAAAAGTGTAGAATTACAATCATTTACTGCCCACTCGCTTTGTTGTTCATTATATAAGTTTTGAGAAGTTGATGGCGAAAGAAGCATCAAAAGATTTGAAGGACCCAATCAAGAAGAAGACTCACGGTTTCCAAACGCGTGTTAAGTTTGAGTCTACTTACAAGGAGGGCAAAAATAAATGGTTCTTTCAGAAACTGAAATTCTGAATAAATTGTCATAAATAACTGGTATTTTGGTGTTTTTTCTGTTTTGTGCTAGTTAAAGTATTCCGGGGTTGTCTCTTTTGTCATCATAACAATTGCAGTGTATAGTAAAAAGATCCTGGTTATTGGTAAAACAAAGATCCTATGTATATCTTCTTAAATACTCGTAGATTTAACGATTCGTTTGAATTTGTACGAAAAAAAACAATAGATTCATATTGACAACTTGACAGCAGTTCATGTTTATGTGCATACATATGTGCTGAAAAGCAAAGATCTATAACCTGAAAACCGTTCAAATAAAGTGCAATCCCACAGCGTGGAATTTTTGCTTAACGTAAGTCCATTACCTGCAAACCCTTCAAATAAAGAGAAAATGCAATTTTTAATTTCTTAATTTTATTTTTCAAAATTCTTGAAAAAATGGCGGTCGAATTTACGAGTACAAAATTAATTTTCATTGGTCCATATGGCAATTGTCGAAAAAAAGGTTCCATATTTATTCTTTGGACGAAACATGTTTTATATCCTGCATGGAGATTCAAAGTTTTGTGTAGCGGAATCCAAACGCGAAAGAACGAACTGGTAGCCAATAATTAATAGCGTTTTCCATTGAACAGAGAAGGCACTGGTGAGGATAGCATTCCAAAAAATCGGGTTTTTTGAGTTATGCCGGAAAGGAAACGTCGAATTGACGTTTGAGATTTAGAAAAAACATTGAGAAATTCATGTTTTCGCATAATAATAAACGTGATATTAGAATCCTCTTCATTTGACATAAGCAATCTAACTAATACACATACAAACATTTGGAGTAGAGTACTTTCGAATTCCATGGAATTTGAGGGAGTGCTAATTTCGGAGTGAAACCAATGGAAAACGCATTAACTTTCATAGCATATTAAGGCCCTGGCCCACTGAATCCGTTGCGTCGACGTATTCCACTGACAGCTGGATAGAATATATACTGTTATGGAAGGAGGTCCATTGAGACTCGGTACGATAATTCCGGCAGATTTTTTTGGCAACCAATTGGCTCCATTAATGTCTGACAGCTCGCTGCCTGCTACAAATCTGTATAAAAAAGAAATCTAAAGCGAAGAACACAATGTGAATCTGCGTCTGAGTCTGCTGCCGAATCGGAGAACTGTCAAACTGTTAACATATATGGGAACCCATAAGAGTGCCTTTAATGTGTATCTGCGTCTGCGGCTGCTGCTCAAGTTGAATCGGCTTCAACTTTTTGAAGCGATTCAAATTTAACGTTTATTGTTATTTTTTACGTGTTTGCGGAACTTTACAATAGAGCATAAAGAAAATTTGAAAGTTTCATTTTTTCTGTTTTTCAAGTGTTCAATCTTATTTTTTTAAGGGATGATAAATTGAATGTTTGTTTGGATATGTAATGCAAGGTGGGGAAAAGGTAATTTCACAATGCGGATGTGTCATATTTTTTGCAAAACTAAAAAAAAATGGAAAAAGTGGTTGTGTGGTTATGAAGTAGACATACTTTTTTGAATGTCCTATCACATTTGTCTTGTGGAGCCCGAAAAAAGTACACAATGAATACGGAAAAATTAATTGAGGCAGTGAGAGAAAAGGAAATATTGTGTAATTTGGCAAATTTACATTACAAAAAAATGAGGAAGAAGAGGTTTCGAAATAACCACATTGATACTCGTATCTTTCTTGATATAATACACCGCACGAGCCTGTTTTTGTTGAGCAATTTTGTTGCTAAAACGCATAACATCACTGTCGTCGGCACCGCCGCACCAATCAAAATAAAATGAGCATTTAATATAGCTACTGCATTTTATTTTCTCTTTAATTATACAAAATTAGGAAAGTCTTATAATTCATTTCTACTTACTAATTGGTGTATCCTGGCAGATGACCTGGCGGCTGACGAGTATTGGCAGAGACAAATTGGCAAAAAAAACCGGGAAATTCAATGTGTTTTCGAGCGCTGTCAAACTGACAGTCTCAAATTTCGAATGTCAAAATCGGATCTGTTCATCGCTAAGTCATTTGCCAGGAGTTACACCAATGTTACATTCGATTTCAATTTAGTATGCGACACCCCACCCCCCGTGAGGCGACCCCGTCTATGTTGAAAGCCTCACTCACATCTAGCAAGGCAAGTTTCACGGTGGGCCTCCTAAGAATTCCCGTTGCTGTTTTTACTTCAGCTGAGCGTACCTGTCCAGCCGGTCCCGGCAATACCTTTGTGATCCTTCCTCGGATCCATCGGCTGCTAGGCGCATCAACGTCGCACACTAAGACCAGGCTTCCAACTTCCAGTGGCGGCACCATCTCAAACCATTTCCATCTTCTGGTGAGGACGGGGAGATACTCACGAATCCATCGTTTCCAGAAACGATTCTTCAGCTGCTGGCTAACTCTCCATTGTTTCCGAAGGCATAGCGCACGTTATTCAACCGGCCCAGGAGTTTGAGTAGAATTTGGAACGCCCAAGATGAAGTGGTTAGGTGTGAGAGGCTCCTCTTCCTCAACCGAAACCGGCAGGTGAGTTAATGGCCAGCTATTGATTATGTTCTCTGCTTCTATCAAAGCGCTTTGAAGAGTCTCGATTTTGGGCATCGTCGAATGGAGCGTGTGCGACAAAGCCCGTTTGACAGATTGAACGAGCCGCTCCCAGAATCCGCCGGCATTTTGGTTTAAGGGACAGTTAAACACCCACTCGATTCCAGCCGAGGAGAACTCCGCTTTGATGGCCTCGTTGTCGAATATGTCGTGGGTCATCAACTCCTTACTGGCCCCAATGAAGTTTGTCGCGTTTTCATTCCTTGTACGCAACGGGATCCCACGTCGGTTTACAAAATTGCGGATACACAGGATACACGCATCGGTTGACAAATTTGCCGCTATCTCCAGATGAATGGCTCTTATCGTCAGTCAGGTGAAAAGAGCAACCCAGCGCTGCTCCGTTTGACGGCGTATTGTGACGTTTACGGGGCCGAAGTAATCGAGGCCAGTATAAGTAAACGGCCTCATATAAGGCGTTAATCGGTCTTCCGGGAGCTGACCCATTAACGGCGGCATTGGTTTGGCGTGTCGGATTCGACATAACTGGCATTCACTTTTACATCTTTTAACGGCGGTACGTAGGCTGGGGACCCAGAATCGTTGCCGTATCTCGTTCACGATGGTATCGTCATTCTGATGTCGAAGGCGACTATTGTACTCCATTACAAGCAATCTTGTTGCCACGTGGTTCCTCGGCATGATGATAGGTCTCTTAGTTTCGAGAGGCACCGTTGTGGCTGCTTCGATTCGTCCAAATGCACGAACGAGTCCGACTTCATCCAGATATGTTGTCATCTTGAAGTGTTGGCTTCTCCTTTCTACTGGCAAGTTTCGACGTAGAGCTTCTATGTCCTTTGCGTAAACATCCCTCTGTGTCTGACGGTATACCAATTGTTCGGCGCTCTCAAGTTCACCTGCGGTTAATTCCCCTCGTTCAATCGGCTTACGTTGACACGCGTTAATAAATCGGATGGACCATGCCATAGTTCGTCGCAATTTCAGAAGGCTTAAGAATGTCGATGCGTTGTAGAGCGGTTCGCTAGGCGAAGTAACAATCAGTACATATTCAGAACGAATCTCCTCTCTACGTTCATAGTCAGCAATATCATTAGGCGGTTGAGACCACCCCGACTCTGGCAACCTTAAGAATGCGGGTCCCTTTATCCATGTGTTGTCGTTCCGGAATTGTTGGTAATTGGCACGAGGGGCATCATCTGCCGGATTCATCTTGGACGGCACCCAGCGCCACTGACTGACTCGGCTACTCTGCAGGATTTCCGCTATACGAAAGGCCACGAATTCCTTATGACGACGAGGTTCCGATCGAAGCCAGTGTAGCACGGTTTTCGGATCGCTCCAAAAGATTCGATCAATGATAGGTAGGTCGTGACAATCGACAACGGAGTTACAAAGCCTCGTTCCCAGAATCGCCGCTGACAGCTCCAGACGGGGTATGAATAAAAGTTTCTTCGGACTTACCCTTGTTTTACTGCAGAGGAAAAATACAAAGACCTCATCATTATATTCCATGCGAAGGTACGAAGCGGCGCTAAAGACTTCTTCGCTGGCGTCGACAAACGTGTGTAGATCCACGCGGCTGGCTTGTAATAAATGACAATTTTGGCATGTAGGGATCATCAACTGTGCCATGTACGGCAGAAGCACATTCCATTCTCTCCATTGTGTAAAGGATTCGATGGGAATAGGCTCGTCCCATTCAACTCGATGACGCCAGACCGATTTTAAGATAAGCTTTAGAGGAAGGGTGTAATTGGCTATCATTCCCAGGGGATCGAAAATGGACATCGTTATGCTCAGGAACTCCCTCTTAGTAGGGCATCTATCGTGCTTCATAATATCTTGACTTACATGAGGGAAGTTAAGAAGGAACGTGAACACATCTTCGTCACTATTCCATTAGAGACCCAGGACCTTCTCGCTTGTCGTGGCAGAATCCATGTTCATACCGACAGTTTCATTTGGAGTCACCGATATCTTTGTATGCGATATATTTTGAGTTCGATATGAAGTTGCGCAACTCGAATCCAGCATCTTCATGAATTCTAATAACTGCCTTGGTAACAGCGACGGCTTCTGACGCACTCTCAAAGCTGTTGACGTAGTCATCCACGTAGTGGTGGCCGATGATGGCTTCGACGGCTCTCGGATACTTCTTTAGAAACCTTAAAGCATTAAGGTTCTTAACGTAAATTGGCCGAGCAAGGAGAGCAGGCAGCTCCGAAAATCATTGTTTTCATCTGGTACACGTCGATCGGCTTTCCTTCGTGCTCTCGCCAAAGAAACCGCTGGGAGTGTTGATCTTCTGGTTGTATCAGCACCTGGTGAAACATTTCCTTTATATCACCTGTAACTCCGACGGGTCGTATCCGGAAATTGTATAAAACCTTGACCAATGGCACGTAGTCGTCCGGTCTCTTCAGCAAGAACGAGTTTAAGGACACACCACCAACCTCCGTTGCAGCGTCGAACACCAACCGAATCTTCCTCGGCTTATTGGGGTCCTTAACTCCGAAATGAGGGAGATACCAGGTCTTCGGAGGACGTACATCTGATTCGGCTGACGTCAACTTCACGGCGTAACCCTTTTCCAGATAACTGGCCACGATGTTCTTATACATAGCCGCAAAATCAAGGTCCGTCCACATTCTGGCTTCTAGACCTAGAAGTCTCTTCTTAGCCAGTTCGTAGCTGTTTGGCAAACGAAGTCCGTCTTCTCTCCACAGCAGCCCAGTCTGAAAGCGTTGGTTTAGTCTCACTGTGGTATCGGATAACAATTGCAATGCTCTTCTGTCTTTTTCGGATACCAGATTCTCTGCTGGCTTTGTAACTCCAAAGCTTTCGATGCACAAATAATCGTCGACAAGCTGATTCAATCGTAGATCGTTTGCCGAAGACTGGTTGCTGCAGAGCACGATATTTCCTTCTTCCCCAGAAGGCATCCTACCATATGCGACCCATCCGAGCTTCGTCCGCGCAATGATAGGCCCCTCCTCCAGGGAATCAATAGTGTCCATTGGCGCTCCGAGGTGGCTATTGTCCAACCCGATAAGAATCTCTGGTTTGGCTTTATCATAATCGGGTAGATAGATTTGAGGTCGGATTCGCAGGATCGACTCCGAGTCGGAGAAAGTCTGCGTTGGCAGGCAAAGATCTTCAACTGTTTGAACTCCATGTAACTCGAATCTGTTAGCTTCTTCCTGGTCTGCTTTTATAGTCACATCAACGACGAAGGACTTCTTCGGGTTTGTTTCTCTTCCGATCCATCGCAAGTCTAGGTCTCTGGATTTTCCCTTGAGACTCAGTCGTTTGGCTAGGTCTGAGCACATAATTGTGATGGATGAGCCTTCATCCAACAAAGTGAAAGTTCGTATAATCATATTACCATTGTAGAGCCTGATGGGTAAAACTTTGAAGAGAATTCTAAAGTCTCGAAGGCTATCACAATTCAGTACGGTTCTTTCGGTTAGCGACGCTTGATTTCCCACTACTTCCTCCGATGATTTCATAGGTTGCTTGTCATGAAGACACTGATGATGCATCTTTTGGCAGTTGGCAATACCACATAACCTTTTAGAACGACATGTCCTAATACTGTGCCCGCACTTTAAACATCCAAAACAAAGGTGATTTTTCTTCACGAAATCCCATTTGGCAGGTGTCTCTTATTTGGTGAAATCGCTGCACTCTATTATTGGATGCAACGTTCCTTCGCAGTATCGGCACTTGTTGTTTCCTACTTTCGTAGTCGCGCGGTTAGTATGTAACACGTTTCCCTTTCTTGCCCTTATTGGCGAGTCGCTTCTACTCGATGAAGGCATTAGTGTCGGTGTTACTATGCAGATTAATCTGGCTAATCGACCCAACCAATCATTAAAATGTTTGATTGTCGGGTACGGCTGAATACAAACACTATTTTGTGCCCACTCTAACCTCTTGTTCATCGGCAACTTTCCGACCAGCTTATCTAACAAAGTAGGATTTGCAATATGTTGGTGCATTCCACTCGCTTCCAGAAACAAGGACAAATTTTGGACCTTTGTGGCGATTGGCACTATCTGCTCCAATTTATTCTCTGGAATCGGTGGAATTGCCCGTACCTTCCTCAGTTGGCTTGTGATGAGACATTCAGGACGTCCAAAACGGAACTCCAGGTTAGCCATGACTTGTTGGACATTGTTGGGGTGGATGAGCAAAGACTCGACCACGTCCCTCGCTTCTCCCTTAACACTCTTCTGCAGGCGAAACATGTCCTCAACATTACTATATCCGAACATGTGAGAAGATTCTGTGAAGGCCGTGCAGAACATAGGCTATTCCTCAGGCCTTCCACGAAACTCTGGCAAATCATGTAGCTTACGGTGAAATCCATTCATGGCCGAAGATGTAGATGTCACTTGAGTAGCTCGGGGACAGGAACGTAGCGCTGATGTTCGATAGTCTGAAGAGCGTTAAGCGGTGGCAGAAAGGTAGGAACTGCGTCTGTGGCTGCTATTCTGCTGGGTGTAAGGTGAACTGAACTAGTGGGCAGCGTTTGAGAAAAATTCGTCGAAACTGGTGGCCAAGAATACATTGCATGTGGTGTGAACGGCATCTGCGAATTCATACTGGTTTCTAACGATGCATTCTGATTCCTGGGTTTAGTTGTGGCATGAGCGCGTGAAACTGTAGCGGCGGCGGCCGGAGTAACAAACGTGACTGTGGAAACTGCAGGTGGAGGTGGGGCTGACGTGGAACTTACAGGGGCAGTAGGCATAGTGGCAATATTGGATGCAGACGCACTGTCGATTGACTCTGCCGATCTCGCTTGCTGCTCAGATAACAGTTGTTCAAGTCGTTGGCGTTCCCGTTTCTCCTCGTTTGCAGCCACTACAGCGGCTTCAAGGTGTTCGTGAAGCTGCAGCAATTGATCTTCCATCGTTGGCATGTTGACTTCTGTCTCACGTCAGGTGTATCTGTAGGATCATCGGAATCTTGGCGAAGCTTTGAAGATTGCCTCGTCATCCGCTTTCCGAAGGGCATTGGCTATAAAATTCGACAACAATGTTCGCTGGCAATGAAGTAGTCTGAATTCACGCGCTGTTGACTAGGTCAATTAATTTTATAAGTTTTCCCCACTGGTTTTGGGCAAGTTATTGCAATCCAATAAAGAATAAAGATGTCGTCGGCACCGCCACACCAATCAAAATATAACGAGCATTTAATATAGCTACTGCTGAGCTCCCTTGTATGCTGTTTATTCTCTTTAAAAAATACAAAATTAGGAAAGTCTTATAATTCATTTCTACTTACTTATTGGTGTATCCTGGCAGATGACCTGGCGGCTGACGAGCATGAAGACAATTGGCAAAAACCGGGAAATTCAATGTGGTTTCGCGCGCTGTCAAACTGACAGTGTCAAATTTCGAATGTCAAAATCGGATCTGTTCATCGCTAAGTCATTTGCCAGGAGTTACACCAATGTTACATTCGATTTCAATTTAGTTTGCGACAATCACAACATTAAGCAGAAATACAACTTTTTCAGTAACCATGTTTATGAAGTAAATATATGGTTGTGAAGTAAAATCGCAACTTTATTCCCCAGCTGATGTTTGATAATCAATCGTATTGTGCTTGCTCGAACCGCATGAGTCGCTTCAAAATCGATGACAGCGGCAACAAACGCAGACGCAGATTCACATTGTGTTCTTCGCTTAAGGTCAAGCCGTTTTTAAAAGTGTAGAATTACAATCATTTAATGCCCACTCGCTTTGTTGTTCATTATATAAGTTTTGAGAAGTTGATGGCGAAAGAAGCATCAAAAGATTTGAAGGACCCAATCAAGAAGAAGACTCACCGTTTCCAAACGCGTGTTAAGTTTGAGTCTACTTACAAGGAGGGCAAAAATAAATGGTTCTTTCAGAAACTGAAATTCTGAATAAATTGTCATAAATAACTGGTATTTTGGTGTTTTTTCTGTTTTGTGCTAGTTAAAGTATTCCGGGGTTGTCTCTTTTGTCATCATAACAATTGCAGTGTATAGTAAAAAGATCCTGGTTATTGGTAAAACAAAGATCCTATGTATATCTTCTTAAATACTCGTAGATTTAACGATTCGTTTGAATTTGTACGAAAAAAAACAATAGATTCATATTGACAACTTGACAGCAGTTCATGTTTATGTGCATACATATGTGCTGAAAAGCAAAGATCTATAACCTGAAAACCGTTCAAATAAAGTGCAATCCCACAGCGTGGAATTTTTGCTTAACGTAAGTCCATTACCTGCAAACCCTTCAAATAAAGAGAAAATGCAATTTTTAATTTCTTAATTTTATTTTTCAAAATTCTTGAAAAAATGGCGGTCGAATTTACGAGTACAAAATTAATTTTCATTGGTCCATATGGCAATTGTCGAAAAAGAGGTTCCATATTTATTCTTTGGACGAAACATGTTTTATATCCTGCATGGAGATTCAAAGTTTTGTGTAGCGGAATCCAAACGCGAAAGAACGAACTGGTAGCCAATAATTAATAGCGTTTTCCATTGAACAGAGAAGGCACTGGTGAGGATAGCATTCCGAAAAATCGGGTTTTTTGCGTTATGCCGGAAAGGAAACGTCGAATTGACGTTTGAGATTTAGAAAAAACATTGAGAAATTCATGTTTTCGCATAATAATAAACGTGATATTAGAATCCTCTTCATTTGACATAAGCAATCTAACTAATACACATACAAACATTTGGATTAGAGTACTCTCGAATTCCATGGAATTTGAGGGAGTGCTAATTTCGGAGTGAAACCAATGGAAAACGCATTAACTTTCATAGCATATTAAGGCCCTGGCCCACTGAATCCGTTGCGTCGACGTATTCCACTGATAGCTGAATAGAATATATACTGTTATGGAAGGAGGTCCATTGAGACTCGGTACGATAATTCCGGCGGATTTTTTTGGCAACCAATTGGCTCCATTAATGTCTGACAGCTCGCTGCCTGCTACAAATCTGTATGAAAAAGAAGTCTAAAGCGAAGAACACAATGTGAATCTGCGTCTGAGTCTGCTGCCGAATCGGAGAACTGTCAAACTGTTAACATATATGGGAACCCATAAGAGTGCCCATAATGTGTATCTGCGTCTGCGGCTGCTGCTCAAGTTGAATCGGCTTCAACTTTTTGAAGCGATTCAAATTTGACGTTTATTGTTATTTTTTACGTGTTTGCGGATCTTTACAATAGAGCATAAAGAAAATTTGAAAGTTTCATTTTTTCTGTTCTTTAAGAGTTATTATTTTTATAAGGGATGATAAATTGAATGTTTGTTTGGATATGTAATGCAAGGTGGGGAAAAGGTAATTTCACAATGCGGATGTGTCATATTTTTTGCAAAACTAAAAAAAAATGGAAAAAGTGGTTGTGTGGTTATGAAGTAGACATACTTTTTTGAATGTCCTATCACATTTGTCTTGTGGAGCCCGAAAAAAGTACACAATGAATACGGAAAAATTAATTGAGGCAGTGAGAGAAAAGGAAATATTGTGTAATTTGGCAAATGTACATTACAAAAAAATGAGGAAGAAGAGGTTTCGAAATAACCACATTGATATCTTTCTTGATATAATACACCGCACGAGCCTGTTTTTTGTTGAGTAATTTTGTTGCTAAAAAGCATAATATCACTGTCGTCGGCACCGCCGCACCAATCAAAATAAAATGAGCATTTAATATAGCTACTGCTGAGCTCCCTTGTATGCTGTTTATTCTCTTTAAAAATACAAAATTAGGAAAGTCTTATAATTCATTTCTACTTACTTATTGGTGTAACCTGGCAGATGACCTGGCGGCTGACGAGTATTGGCAGAGACAAATTGGCAAAAAAAACCGGGAAATTCAATGTGGTTTCGCGCGCTGTCAAACTGACAGTCTCAAATTTCGAATGTCAAAATCGGATCTGTTCATCGCTAAGTCATTTGCCAGGAGTTACACCAATGTTACATTCGATTTCAATTTAGTATGCGACACCTCACCCCCCGTGAGGCGACCCCGTCTATGTTGAAAGCCTCACTCACATCTAGCAAGGCAAGCTTCACGGTGGGCCTCCTGAGAATTCCCGTTGCTGTTTTTACTTCAGCTGAGCGTACCTGTCCAGCCGGTCCCGGCAATACCTTTGTGATCCTTCCTCGGATCCATCGGCTGCTAGGCGCATCAACGTCGCACACTAAGACCAGGCTTCCAACTTCCAGTGGCGGCAGCATCTCAAACCATTTGCATCTTCTGGTGAGGACGGGGAGATACTCACGAATCCATCGTTTCCAGAAACGATTCTTCAGCTGCTGGCTAACTCTCCATTGTTTCCGAAGGCATAGCGCACGTTATTCAACCGGCCCAGGAGTTTGAGTAGAATTTGGAACGCCCAAGATGAAGTGGTTAGGTGTGAGAGGCTCCTCTTCCTCAACCGAAACCGGCAGGTGAGTTAATGTTCGGCTATTGATTATGTTCTCTGCTTCTATCAAAGCGCTTTGAAGAGTCTCGATTTTGGGCATCGTCGAATGGAGCGTGTGCGACAAAGCCCGTTTGACAGATTGAACGAGCCGCTCCCAGAATCCGCCGGCATGTGGGTTTAAGGGACAGTTAAACACCAACTCGATTCCAGCCGAGGAGAACTCCGCTTTGATGGCCTCGTTGTCGAATATGTCGTGGGTCATCAACTCCTTACTGGCCCCAATGAAGTTTGTCGCGTTTTCATTCCTTATACGCAACGGGATCCCACGTCGGTTTACAAAATTGCGGATACACAGGATACACGCATCGGTTGACAAATTTGCCGCTATCTCCAGATGAATGGCTCTTATCGTCAGTCAGGTGAAAAGAGCAACCCAGCGCTGCTCCGTTTGACGGCGTATTGTGACGTTTACGGGGCCGAAGTAATCGAGGCCAGTATAAGTAAACGGCCTCACATAAGGCGTTAATCGGTCTTCCGGGAGCTGACCCATTAA
The DNA here is from genome assembly GCA_928272305.1 of Volucella inflata. NCBI lineage: Eukaryota > Metazoa > Arthropoda > Insecta > Diptera > Syrphidae > Volucella > Volucella inflata. The sequence continues at coordinate 78,306,453 of OV743716.1, read as the reverse complement.
CGGCGGCATTGGTTTGGCGTGTCGGATTCGACATAACTGGCATTCACTTTTACATCTTTTAACGGCGGTACGTAGACTGGGGACCCAGAATCGTTGCCGTATCTCGTTCACGATGGTATCGTCATTCTGATGTCGAAGGCGACTATTGTACTCCATTACAAGCAAGTTGTGGCTGCTTCGATTCGTCCAAATGCACGAACGAGTCCGACTTCGTCCAGATATGTTGTCATCTTGAAGAGTTGGCTTCTCCTTTCTACTGGCAAGTTTCGACGTAGAGCTTCTATGTCCTTTGCGTAAACATCCCTCTGTGTCTGACGGTATACCAATTGTTCGGCGCTCTCAAGTTCACCTGCGGTTAGTTCCCCTCGTTCAATCGGCTTTCGTTGACACGCGTTAATAAATCGGATGGACCATGCCATAGTTCGTCGCAATTTCAGAAGGCTTAAGAATCTCGATGCGTCGTAGAGCGGTTCGCTAGGCGAAGTAACAATCAGAACATATTCAGAACGAATCTCCTCTCTATGTTCATAGTCAGCAATATCATTAGGCGGTTGAGGCCACCCCGACTCAGGCAACCTTAAGAATGCGGGTCCCTTTATCCATGTGTTGTCGTTCCGGAATTGTTGGTAATTGGCACGAGTGGCATCATCTGCCGGATTCATCTTGGACGGCACCCAGCGCCACTGACTGACTCGGCTACTCTGCAGGATTTCCGCTATACGAAAGGCCACGAATTCCTTATGACGACGAGGTTCCGATCGAAGCCAGCGTAGCACGGTTTTCGAATCGCTCCAAAAGATTCGATCAATGATAGGTAGGTCGTGACAATCGACAACGGAGTTACAAAACCTCGTTCCCAGAATCGCCGCTGACAGCTCCAGACGGGGTATGAATAAAAGTTTCTTCGGACTTACCCTAGTTTTACCGCAGAGGAAAGATACAAAGACCTCATCATTATATTCCATGCGAAGGTACGAAGCGGCGCTAAAGACTTCTTCGCTGGCGTCGACAAACGTGTGTAGATCCACGCGGCTGGCTTGTAATAAATGACAGTTTTTGCTCATTCCATTCTCTCCATTGTGTAAACGATTTGATGGGAATAGGCTCGTCCCATTCAACTCGATGACGCCAGACCGATTTTAAGATAAGCTTTAGAGGAAGGGTGTAATTGGCTATCATTCCCAGGGGATCGAAAATGGACATCGTTATGCTCAGGAACTCCCTCTTAGTAGGGCATCTATCGTGCTTCATAAAATCTTGACTTACATGAGGGAAGTTAAGAAGGAACGTGAACACATCTTCGTTACTATTCCATTAGAGACCCAGGACCTTCTCGCTTGTCGTGGCAGAATCCATGTTCATACCGACAGTTTCATTTGGAGTCACCGATATCTTTGTATGCGATATATTTTGAGTTCGATATGAAGTTGCGCAACTCGAATCCAGCATCTTCATGAATTCTAATAACTGCCTTGGTAACAGCGACGGCTTCTGACGCACTCTCAAAGCTGTTGACGTAGTCATCCACGTAGTGGTGGCCGATGATGGCTTCGACGGCTCTCGGATACTTCTTTAGAAACCTTAAAGCATTAAGGTTCTTAACGTAAATTGGCCGAGCAAGGAGAGCAGGCAGCTCCGAAAATCATTGTTTTCATCTGGTACACGTCGATCGGCTTTCCTTCGTGCTCTCGCCAAAGAAACCGCTGGGAGTGTTGATCTTCTGGTTGTATCAGCACCTGGTGAAACATTTCCTTTATATCACCTGTAACTCCGACGGGTCGTATCCGGAAATTGTATAAAACCTTGACCAATGGCACGTAGTCGTCCGGTCCCTTTATCAAGAACGAGTTTAAGGACACACCACCAACCTCCGTTGCAGCGTCGAACACCAACCGAATCTTCCTCGGCTTATTGGGGTCCTTAACTCCGAAATGAGGGAGATACCAGGTCTTCGGAGGACGTACATCTGCTTCGGCTGACGTCAACTTCACGGCGCAACCCTTTTCCAGATAACTGGCCACGATGCTCTTATACATAGCCGCAAAATCAAGGTCCCTCCGCATTCTGGCTTCTAGACCTAGAAGTCTCTTCTTAGCCAGTTCGTAGCTGTTCGGCAAACGAAGTCCGTCTTCTCTCCACAGCAGCCCAGTCTGAAAGCGTTGGTTTAGTCTCACTGTGGTATCGGATAACAATTGCAATGCTCTTCTGTCTTTTTCGGATACCAGATTCTCTGCTGGCCTTGTAACTCCAAAGCTTTCGATGCAGAAATAATCGTCGACAAGCTGATTCAATCGTAGATCGTTTGCCGAAGACTGGTTGCTGCAGAGCACGATATTTCCTTGCATATTTCCTTCTTCCCCAGAAGGCATCCTACCATATGCGACCCATCCGAGCTTCGTTCGCGCAATGATAGGCCCCTCCTCCAGGCAATCAATAGTGTCCATTGGCGCTCCGAGGTGGCTATTGTCCAACCCGATAAGAATCTCTGGTTTGGCTTTATCATAATCGGGTAGATAGATTTGAGGTCGGATTCGCAGGATCGACTCCGAATCGGAGAAAGTCTGCGTTGGCAGGCAAAGATCTTCAACTGTTTGAACTCCATGTAACTCGAATCTGTCAGCTTCTTCCTGGTCTGCGCTTATAGTCACATCAACGACGAAGGACTTCTTCGGGTTTGTTTGTCTTCCGATCCATCGCAAGTCTAGGTCTCTGGGTTTTCCCTTGAGACTCAGTCGTTTGGCTAGGTCTGAGCACATAATTGTGATGGATGAGCCTTCATCCAACAAAGTGAAAGTTCGTATAATCATATTACCATTGTAGAGCCTGATGGGTAAAACTTTGAAGAGAATTCTAAAGTCTCGAAGGCCATTACAATTCAGTACGGTTCTTTCGGTTAGCGACGCTTGATTTCCCACTACTTCCTCCGATGATTTCATAGGTTGCTTGTCATGAAGACACTGATGATGCATCTTTTGGCAGTTGGCAATACCACATAACCTTTTAGAGCGACATGTCCTAATACTGTGCCCGCACTTTAAACATCCAAAACAAAGGTGATTTTTCTTCACGAAATCCCATTTGGCAGGTGTCTCTTATTTGGTGAAACCGCTGCACTCTATTATTGAATGCAACGTTCCTTCGCAGTATCGGCACTTGTTGTTTCCTACTTTGGTAGTCGTGCGGGTAGTATGTAACACGTTTCCCTTTCTTGCCCTTATTGGCGAGTCGCTTCTACTCGATGAAGGCATTAGTGTCGGTGTTATTATGCAGACTAATCTGGCTAATCGACCCAACCAATCATTAAAATGTTTGATTGTCGGGTATGGCTGAATACAAACACTATTTTGTGCCCACTCTAACCTCTTGTTCATCGGCAACTTTCCGACCAGCTCATCTAACAAAGTAGGATTTGCAATATGTTGGTGCATTCCACTCGCTTCCAGAAACACGGACAAATTTTGGACCTTTGTGGCGAATGGCACAATCCGCTCCAATTTATTCTCTGGAATCGGTGGAATTGCCCGTACCTTCCTCAGTTGGCTTTGGATGAGACATTCAGGACGTCCAAAACGGAACTCCAGGTTAGCCATGACTTGTTGGACATTGTTGGGGTGGATGAGCAAAGACTCAACCACGTCCCTCGCTTCTCCCTTAACACTCTTCTGCAGGCGAAACATGTTCTCAACATTACTATATCCGAACATGTGAGAAGATTCTGTGAAGGCCGTGCAGAACATAGGCCATTCCTCAGGCCTTTCACGAAACTCTGGCAAATCATGTAGCTTACGGTGAAATCCATTCATGGCCGAAGATGTAGATGTCTCTTGAGTAGCTCGGGGACAGGAACGTAGCGCTGATGTTCGATAGTCTGAAGAGCGTTAAGCGGTGGCAGAAAGGTAGGAACTGCGTCTGTGGCTGCTATGCTATGTGTAAGGTGAACTGAACTAGTGGGCAGCGTTTGAGAAAAATTCGTCGAAACTGGTGGCCAAGAATACATTGCATGTGGTGTGAACGGCATCTGCGAATTCATACTGGTTTCTAACGATGCATTCTGATTCCTGGGTTTAGTTGTGGCATGAGCGCGTGAAACTGTAGCCTCGGCGGCCGGAGTAACAAACGTGACTGTGGAAACTGCAGGTGGAGGTGGGGCTGACGTGGAACTTACAGGGGCAGTAGGCATAGTGGCAATATTGGATGCAGACGCACTGTCGATTGACTCTGCCGATCTCGCTTGCTGCTCAGATAACAGTTGTTCAAGTCATTGGCGTTCCCGTTTCTCCTCGTTTGCAGCCACTACAGCGGCTTCAAGGTGTTCGTGAAGCTGCAGCAATTGATCTTCCATCGTTGGCATGTTGACTTCTGTCTCACGTCAGGTGTATCTGTAGGATCATCGGAATCTTGGCGAAGCTTTGAAGATTGCCTCGTCATCCGCTTTCCGAAGGGCATTGGCTATAAAATTCGACAACAATGTTCGCTGGCAATGAAGTAGTCTGAATTCACGCGCTGTTGACTAGGTCAATTAATTTTATAAGTTTTCCCCACTGGTTTTGGGCAAGTTATTGCAATCCAATAAAGAATAAAGATGTCGTCGGCACCGCCACACCAATCAAAATAAAACGAGCATTTAATATAGCTACTGCTGAGCTCCCTTGTATGCTGTTTATTCTCTTTAAAAAATACAAAATTAGGAAAGTCTTATAATTCATTTCTACTTACTTATTGGTGTATCCTGGCAGATGACCTGGCGGCTGACGAGCATGAAGACAATTGGCAAAAAACCGGGAAATTCAATGTGGTTTCGCGCGCTGTCAAACTGACAGTGTCAAATTTCGAATGTCAAAATCGGATCTGTTCATCGCTAAGTCATTTGCCAGGAGTTACACCAATGTTACATTCGATTTCAATTTAGTTTGCGACAATCACAACATTAAGCAGAAATACAACTTTTTCAGTAACCATGTTTATGAAGTAAATATATGGTTGTGAAGTAAAATCGCATCTTTATTCCCCAGCTGATGTTTGATAATCAATCGTATTGTGCTTGCTCGAACCGCATGAGTCGCTTCAAAATCGATGACAGCGGCAACAAACGCAGACGCAGATTCACAGAAAAATACCAAAATACCAGTTATTTATGACAATTTATTCAGAATTTCAGTTTCTGAAAGAACCGTTTATTTTTGCCCTCCTTGTAAGTAGACTCAAACTTAACACGCGTTTGGAAGCGGTGAGTCTGCTTCTTGGTTGGGTCCTTCAAATCTTTTGATGCTTCTTCCGCCATCAACTTCTCAAAACTTATATAATGAACAACAAAGCGAGTGGGCATTAAATGATTGTAATTCTACACTTTTAAAAACGGCTTGCCCTTAAGCGAAGAATTACAATCATTTAATGCCCACTCGCTTTGTTGTTCATTATATAAGTTTTGAGAAGTTGATGGCGGAAGAAGCATCAAAAGATTTGAAGGACCCAATCAAGAAGAAGACTCACCGTTTCCAAACGCGTGTTAAGTTTGAGTCTACTTACAAGGAGGGCAAAAATAAACGGTTCTTTCAGAAACTGAAATTCTGAATAAATTGTCATAAATAACTGGTATTTTGGTATTTTTTCTGTTTTGTGCTAGTTAAAGTATTCCGGGGTTGTCTCTTTTGTCATCATAACAATTGCAGTGTATAGTAAAAAGATCCTGGTTATTGGTAAAACAAAGATTCTATGTATATCTTCTTAAATACTCGTAGATTTAACGATTCATTTGAATTTGTACGAAAAAAAACAATAGATTCATATTGACAACTTGACAGCAGTTCATGTTTATGTGCATACATATGTGCTGAAAATCAAAGATCTATAACCTGAAAACCGTTCAAATAAAGTGCAATCCCACAGCGTGGAATTTTTGCTTAACGAAAGTCCATTACCTGCAACCCTTCAAATAAAGAGAAAATGCAATTTTTAATTTCTTAATTTTATTTTTCAAAATTCTTGAAATAATGGCGGTCGAATTTACGAGTACAAAATTAATTTTCATTGGTCTATATGCCAATTGTCGAAAAAAAGGTTCCATATTTATTCTTTGGACGAAACATGTTTTATATCCTGCATGGAGATTCAAAGTTTTGTGTAGCGGAATCCAAAAGCGAAAGAACGAACTGGTAGCCAATAATTAATAGCGTTTTCCATTGAACAGAGAAGACACTGGTGAGGATAGCATTCCAAAAAAATTGGGTTTTTTTGCGTTATGCCGGAAAGGAAACGTCGAATTGACGTTTGAGATTTAGAAAAAACATTGAGAACTTCATGTTTTCGCATAATAATAAACGTGATATCAGAATCCTCTTCATTTGACATAAGCAATCTAACTAATACACATACAAACATTTGGATTAGAGTACTCTCGAATTCCATGGAATTTGAGGGAGTGCTAATTTCGGAGTGAAACCAATGGAAAACGCATTAACTTTCATAGCATATTAAGGCCCTGGCCCACTGAATCCGTTGCGTCGACGTATTCCACTGACAGCTGGATAGAATATATACTCTTATGGAAGGAGGTCCATTGAGACTCGGTACGATAATTCCGGCGGATTTTTTTGGCAACCAATTGGCTCCATTAATGTCTGACAGCTCGCTGCCTGCTACAAATCTGTATGAAAAAGAAGTCTAAAGCGAAGAAAACAATGTGAACCTGCGTCTGAGTCTGCTGCCGAATCGGAGAACTGTCAAACTGTTAACATATCTGCGTGTATCTGCGTCTGCGGCTGCTGCTCAAGTTGAATCGGCTTCAACTTTTTGAAGCGATTCAAATTTGACGTTTATTGTTATTTTTTACGTGTTTGCGGATCTTTACAATAGAGCATAAAGAAAATTTGAAAGTTTCATTTTTTCTGTTCTTCAAGTGTTCTTATTTTTATAAGGGATGATAAATTGAATGTTTGTTTGGATATGTAATGCAAGGTGGGGAAAAGGTAATTTCACAATGCGGACGTGTCATATTTTTTGCAAAACTAAAAAAAAACGGAAAAAGTGGTTGTGTGGTTATGAAGTAGACATACTTTTTTGAATGTCCTATCACATTTGTCTTGTGGAGCCCGAAAAAAGTACACAATGAATACGGAAAAATTAATTGAGGCAGTGAGAGAAAAGGAAATATTGTGTAATTTGGCAAATTTACATTACAAAAAAATGAGGAAGAAGAGGTTTCGAAATAACCACATTGATACTCGTATCTTTCTTGATATAATACACCGCACGAGCCTGTTTTTGTTGAGCAATTTTGTTGCTAAAAAGCATAACATCACTGTCGTCGGTACCGCCGTACCAATCAAAATAAAATGAGCATTTAATATAGCTATGCTGAGCTCCCTTGTATGCTGTTTATTCTTTTTAAAAAATACAAAATTATGAAAGTCTTATAATTCATTTCTACTTACTAATTGGTGTATCCTGGCAGATGACCTGGCGGCTGACGAGTATTGGCAGAGACAAATTGGCAAAAAAAAACGGGAAATTCAATGTGGTTTCGCGCGCTGTCAAACTGACAGTCTCAAATTTCGAATGTAAAATCGGATCTGTTCATCGCTTAGTCATTTGCCAGGAGTTACACCAATGTTACATTCGATTTCAATTTAGTTCGCGACACCCCACCCCCCGTGAGGCGACCCCGTCTATGTTGAAAGCCTCACTCACATCTAGCAAGGCAAGTTTCACGGTGGGCCTCCTGAGAATTCCCGTTGCTGTTTTTACTTCAGCTGAGCGTACCTGTCCAGCCGGTCCCGGCAATACCTTTGTGATCCTTCCTCGGATCCATCGGCTGCTAGGCGCATCAACGTCGCACACTAAGACCAGGCTTCCAACTTCCAGTGGCGGCACCATCTCAAACCATTTGCATCTTCTGGTGAGGACGGGGAGATACTCACGAATCCATCGTTTCCAGAAACGATTCTTCAGCTGCTGGCTAACTCTCCATTGTTTCCGAAGGCATAGCGCACGTTATTCAACCGGCCCAGGAGTTTGAGCAGAATTTGAAACGCCCAAGATGAAGTGGTTAGGTGTGAGAGGCTCCTCTCCCTCAACCGAAACTGGCAGGTGAGTTAATGTTCGGCTATTGATTATGTTCTCTGCTCCTATCAAAGCGCTTTGAAGAGTCTCGATTTTGGGCATCGTCGAATGGAGCGTGTGCGACAAAGCCCGTTTGACAGATTGAACGAGCCGCTCCCAGAATCCGCCGGCATGTGGGTTTAAGGGACAGTTAAACACCCACTCGATTCCAGCCGAGGAGAACTCCGCTTTGATGGCCTTGTTGTCGAATATGTTGTGGGTCATCAACTCCTTACTGGCTCCAATGAAGTTTGTCGCGTTGTCATTTCTTATACGCAACGGGATCCCGCGTCGGTTTACAAAATTGCGGATACACAGGATACACGCATCGGTTGACAAATTTGCCGCTATCTCCAGATGAATGGCTCTTATCGTCAGGCAGGTGAAAAGAGCAACCCAGCGCTTCTCCGTTTGACGGCGTATTGTGACGTTTACGGGGCCGAAGTAATCGAGGCTAGTATAAGTAAACGGCCTCCTATAAGGCGTTAATCGGTCTTCCGGGAGCTGACCCATTAACGGCGGCATTGGTTTGGCGTGTCGGATTCGACATAACTGGCATTCACTTTTACATCTTTTAACGGCGGTACGTAGGCTGGGGACCCAGAATCGTTTGCTGTATCTCGTTCACGATGTTATCGTCATTCTGATGTCGAAGGCGACTATGGTACTCCATTACAAGCAATCTTGTTGCCACGTGGTTCCTCGGCATGATGATTGGTCTCCTAGTTTCGAGAGGCACCGTTGTGGCTGCTTCGATTCGTCCAAATGCACGAACGAGTCCGGCTTCATCCAGATATGTTGTCATCTTGAAGAGTTGGCTTCTCCTTTCTACTGGCAAGTTTCGACGTAGAGCTTCTATGTCCTTTGCGTAAACATCCCTCTGTGTCTGACGGTATACCACTTGTTCGGCGCTCTCAAGTTCACCTGCGGTTAGTTCCCCTAGTTCAATCGGCTTTCGTTGACACGCGTTAATAAATCGGATGGACCATGCCATAGTTCGTCGCAATTTCAGAAGGCTTAAGAATGTCGATGCGTCGCAGAGCGGTTCGCTAGGCGAAGTAACAATCAGTACATATTCAGAACGAATCTCCTCTCTACGTTCATAGTCAGCAATATCATTAGGCGGTTGAGGCCACCCCGACTCAGGCAACCTTAAGAATGCGGGTCCCTTTATCCATGTGTTGTCGTTCCGGAATTGTTGGTAATTGGCACGAGTGGCATCATCTGCCGGATTCATCTTGGACGGCACCCAGCGCCACTGACTGACTCGGCTACTCTGCAGGATTTCCGCTATACGAAAGGCCACGAATTCCTTATGACGACGAGGTTCCGATCGAAGCCAGTGTAGCACGGTTTTCGAATCGCTCCAAAAGATTCGATCAATGATAGGTAGGTCGTGACAATCGACAACGGAGTTACAAAGCCTCGTTCCCAGAATCGCCGCTGACAGCTCCAGACGGGGTATGAATAAAAGTTTCTTCGGACTTACCCTAGTTTTACCGCAGAGGAAAGATACAAAGACCTCATCATTATATTCCATGCGAAGGTACGAAGCGGCGCTAAAGACTTCTTCGCTGGCGTCGACAAACGTGTGTAGATCCACGCGGCTGGCTTGTAATAAATGACAGTTTTGGCATGTAGGGATCATCAACTGTGCCATGTACGGCAGAAGCACATTCCATTCTCTCCATTGTGTAAAGGATTCGATGGGAATAGGCTCGTCCCATTCAACTCGATGACGCCAGACCGATTTTAAGATAAGCTTTAGAGGAAGGGTGTAATTGGCTATCATTTCCAGGGGATCGAAAATGGACATCGTTATGCTCAGGAACTCCCTCTTAGTAGGGCATCTATCGTGCTTCATAATATCTTGACTTACATGAGGGAAGTTAAGAAGGAACGTGATCACATCTTCGTCACTATTCCATTAGAGACCCAGGACCTTCTCGCTTGTCGTGGCAAAATCACCGATATCTTTGTATGCGATATATTTTGCAGTACTTCCCTTGAGTTCGATATGAAGTTGCGCAACTCGAATCCAGCATCTTCATGAATTCTAATAACTGCCTTGGTAACAGCGACGGCTTCTGACGCACTCTCAAAGCTGTTGACGTAGTCATCCACGTAGTGGTGGCCGATGATGGCTTCGACGGCTCTCGGATACTTCTTAAGAAACCTTAAAGCATTAAAGTTCTTAACGTAATTGGCCGAGCAAGGAGAGCAGGCAGCTCCGAAAATCATTGTTTTCATCTGGTACACGTCGATCAGCTTTCCTTCGTGCTCTCGCCAAAGAAACCGCTTGGAGTGTTGATCTTCTGGTTGTATCAGCACCTGCACGTAGTCGTCCGGTCCCTTCAGCAAGAACGAGTTTAAGGACACACCACCAACCTCCGTTGCAGCGTCGAACACCAACCGAATCTTCCTCGGCTTATTGGGGTCCTTAACTCCGAAATGAGGGAGATACCAGGTCTTCGGAGGACGTACATCTGCTTCGGCTGACGTCAACTTCACGGCGTAACCCTTTTCCAGATAACTGGCCACGATGTTCTTATACATAGCCGCAAAATCAAGGTCCCTCCACATTCTGGCTTCTAGACCTAGAAGTCTCTTCTTAGCCAGTTCGTAGCTGTTCGGCAAACGAAGTCCGTCTTCTCTCCACAGCAGCCCAGTCTGAAAGCGTTGGTTAAGTCTCACTGTGGTATCGGATAACAATTGCAATGCTCTTCTGTCTTTTTCGGATACCAGATTCTCTGCTGGCTTTGTAACTCCAAAGCTTTCGATGCAGAAATAATCGTCGACAAGCCGATTCAATCGTAGATCGTTTGCCGAAGACTGGTTGCTGCAGAGCACGATATTTCCTTGCATATTGCCTTCTTCCCCAGAAGGCATCCTACCATATGCGACCCATCCGAGCTTCGTTCGCGCAATGATAGGCCCCTCCTCCAGGCAATCAATAGTGTCCATTGGCGCTCCGAGGTGACTATTGTCCAACCCGATAAGAATCTCTGGTTTGGCTTTATCATAATCGGGTAGATAGATTTGAGGTCGGATTCGCAGGATCGACTCCGAGTCGGAGAAAGTCTGCGTTGGCAGGCAAAGATCTTCAACTGTTTGAACTCCATGTAACTCGAATCTGTCAGCTTCTTCCTGGTCTGCGCTTATAGTCACATCAACGACGAAGGACTTCTTCGGGTTTGTTTCTCTTCCGATCCATCGCAAGTCTAGGTCTCTGGGTTTTCCCTTGAGACTCAGTCGTTTGGCTAGGTCTGAGCACATAATTGTGATGGATGAGCCTTCATCCAACAAAGTGAAAGTTCGTATAATCATATTACCATTGTAGAGCCTGATGGGTAAAACTTTGAAGAGAATTCTAAAGTCTCGAAGGCCATCACAATTCAGTACGGTTCTTTCGGTTAGCGACGCTTGATTTCCCACTACTTCCTCCGATGATTTCATAGGTTGCTTGTCATGAAGACACTGATGATGCATCTTTTGGCAGTTGGCAATACCACATAACCTTTTAGAACGACATGTCCTAATACTGTGCCCGCACTTTAAACATCCAAAACAAAGGTGATTTTTCTTCACGAAATCCCATTTGGCAGGTGTCTCTTATTTGGTGAAATCGGTGCACTCTATTATTGGATGCAACGTTCCTTCGCAGTATCGGCACTTGTTGTTTCCTACTTTCGTAGTCGTGCGGGTAGTATGTAACACGTTTCCCTTTCTTGCCCTTATTGGCGAGTCGCTTCTACTCGATGAAGGCATTAGTGTCGGTGTTATTATGCAGATTAATCTGGCTAATCGACCCAACCAATCATTTAAATGTGTGATTGTCGGGTATGGCTGAATACAAACACTATTTTGTGCCCACTCTAACCTCTTGTTCATCGGCAACTTTCCGACCAGCTCATCTAACAAAGTAGGATTTGCAATATGTTGGTGCATTCCACTCGCTTCCAGAAACACGGACAAATTTTGGACCTTTGTGGCGAATGGCAGTATCTGCTCCAATTTATTCTCTGGAATCGGTGGAATTGCCCATACCTTCCTCAGTTGGCTTTGGATGAGACATTCAGGACGTCCAAAACGGAACTCCAGGTTAGCCATGACTTGTTGGACATTGTTGGGGTGGATGAGCAAAGACTCAACCACGTCCCTCGCTTCTCCCTTAACACTCTTCTGCAGGCGAAACATGTTCTCAACATTACTATATCCGAACATGTGAGAAGATTCTGTGAAGGCCGTGCAGAACATAGGCCATTCCTCAGGCCTTCCACGAAACTCTGGCAAATCATGTAGCTTACGGTGAAATCCATTCATGGCCGAAGATGTAGATGTCTCTTGAGTAGCTCGGGGACAGGAACGTAGCGCTGATGTTCGATAGTCTGAAGAGCGTTAAGCGGTGGCAGAAAGGTAGGAACTGCGTCTGTGGCTGCTATGCTGCTGGGTGTAAGGTGAACTGAACTACTGGGCAGCGTTTGAGAAAAATTCGTCGAAACTGGTGGCCAAGAATACATTGCATGTGGTGTGAACGGCATCTGCGAATTCATACTGGTTTCTAACGATGCATTCTGATTCCTGGGTTTAGTTGTGGCATGAGCGCGTGAAACTGTAGCGGCGGTGGCCGGAGTAACAAACGTGACTGTGGAAACTGCAGGTGGAGGTGGGGCTGACGTGGAACTTACAGGGGCAGTAGGCATAGTGGCAATATTGGATGCAGACGCACTGTCGATTGACTCTGCCGATCTCGCTTGCTGCTCAGATAACAGTTGTTCAAGTCGTTGGCGTTCCCGTTTCTCCTCGTTTGCAGCCACTACAGCGGCTTCAAGGTGTTCGTGAAGCTGCAGCAATTGATCTTCCATCGTTGGCATGTTGACTTCTGTCTCACGTCAGGTGTATCTGTAGGATCATCGGAATCTTGGCGAAGCTTTGAAGATTGCCTCGTCATCCGCTTTCCGAATGGCATTGGCTATAAAATTCGACAACAATGTTCGCTGGCAATGAAGTAGTCTGAATTCACGCGCTGTTGACTAGGTCAATTAATTTTATAAGTTTTCTCCACTGGTTTTGGGCAAGTTATTGCAATCCAATAAAGAATAAAGATGTCGTCGGCACCGCCACACCAATCAAAATAAAACGAGCATTTAATATAGCTACTGCTGAGCTCCCTTGTATGCTGTTTATTCTCTTTAAAAAATACAAAATTAGGAAAGTCTTATAATTCATTTCTACTTACTTATTGGTGTATCCTGGCAGATGACCTGGCGGCTGACGAGCATGAAGACAAATTGGAAAAAAACCGGGAAATTCAATGTGGTTTCGCGCGCTGTCAAACTGACAGTGTCAAATTTCGAATGTCAGAATCGGATCTGTTCATCGCTAAGTCATTTGCCAGGAGTTACACCAATGTTACATTCGATTTCAATTTAGTTTGCGACAATCACAACATTAAGCAGAAATACAACTTTTTCAGTAACCATGTTTATGAAGTAAATATATGGTTGTGAAGTAAAATCGCAACTTTATTCCCCAGCTGATGTTTGATAATCAATCGTATTGTGCTTGCTCGAACCGCATGAGTCGCTTCAAAATCGATGACAGCGGCAACAAACGCAGACGCAGATTCACATTGTGTTCTTCGCTTAAGGTCAAGCCATTTTTAAAAGTGTAGAATTACAATCATTTAATGCCCACTCGCTTTGTTGTTCATGATACAAGTTTTGAGAAGTTGATGGCGGAAGAAGCATCAAAAATTTGAAGGACCCAATCAAGAAGAAGACTCACTGTTTCCAAACGCGTGTTAAGTTTGAGTCTATTTACAAGGAGGGCAAAAATAAATGGTTCTTTCAGAAACTGAAATTCTGAATAAATTGTCATAAATAACTGGTATTTTGGTGTTTTTTCTGTTTTGTGCTAGTTAAAGTATTCCGGGGTTGTCTCTTTTGTCATCATAACAATTGTGTATAGTAAAAAGATCCTGGTTATTTGTAAAACAAAGATCCTATGTATATCTTCTTAAATACTCGTAGATTTAACGATTCATTTGAATTTGTACGAAAAAAAACAATAGATTCATATTGACAACTTGACAGCAGTTCATGTTTATGTGCATACATATGTGCTGAAAAGCAAAGATCTATAACCTGAAAACCGTTTAAATAAAGTGCAATCCCACAGCGTGGGATTTTTGCTTAACGAAAGTCCATTACCTGCAAACCCTTCAAATAAAGAGAAAATGCAATTTTTAATTTCTTAATTTTATTTTTCAAAATTCTTGAAAAAATGGCGGTCGAATTTACGAGTACAAAATTAATTTTCATTGGTCCATATGCCAATTGTCGAAAAAAAGGTTCCATATTTATTCTTTGGACGAAACATGTTTTATATCCTGCATGGAGATTCAAAGTTTTGTGTAGCGGAATTCAAACGCGAAAGAACGAAATGGTAGCCAATAATTAATAGCGTTTTCCATTGAGCAGGGAAGGCACTGGTGAGGATAGCATTCCGAAAAATCGGGTTTTTTGCGTTATGCCGGTTTTCTTTAAAAGCGAAGGTATAAAAAGGAAACGTCGAATTGACGTTTGAGATTTAGAAAAAACATTGAGAAATTCATGTTTTCGCATAATAATAAACGTGATATTAGAATCCTCTTCATTTGACATAAGCAATCTAACTAATACACATACAAACATTTGGAGTAGAGTACTTTCGAATTCCATGGAATTTGAGGGAGTGCTAATTTCGGAGTGAAACCAATTGAAAACGCATTAACTTTCATAGCATATTAAGGCCCTGGCCCACTGAATCCGTTGCGTCGACGTATTCCACTGACAGCTGGATAGAATATATACTGTTATGGAAGGAGGTCCATTGAGACTCGGTACGATAATTCCGGCGGATTTTTTTGGCAACCAATTGGCTCCATTAATGTCTGACAGCTCGCTGCCTGCTACAAATCTGTATGAAAAAGAAGTCTAAAGCGAAGAACACAATGTGAATCTGCGTCTGAGTCTGCTGCCGAATCGGAGAACTGTCAAACTGTTAACATATATGGGAACCCATAAGAGTGCCCATAATGTGTATCTGCGTCTGCGGCTGCTGCTCAAGTTGAATCGGCTTCAACTTTTTGAAGCGATTCAAATTTGACGTTTATTGTTATTTTTTACGTGTTTGCGGATCTTTACAATAGAGCATAAAGAAAATTTGAAAGTTTCATTTTTTCTGTTCTTTAAGTGTTATTATTTTTATAAGGGATGATAAATTTAATGTTTGTTTGGATATGTAATGCAAGGTGGGGAAAAGGTAATTTCACAATGCGGATGTGTCATATTTTTTGCAAAACTAAAAAAAAACGGAAAAAGTGGTTGTGTGGTTATGAAGTAGACATACTTTTTTGAATGTCCTATCACATTTGTCTTGTGGAGCCCGAAAAAAGTACACAATGAATACGGAAAAATTAATTGAGGCAGTGAGAGAAAAGGAAATATTGTGTAATTTGGCAAATTTGCATTACTAAAAAATGAGGAAGAAGAGGTTTCGAAATAACCACATTGATACTCGTATTTTTCTTGATATAATACACCGCACGAGCCTGTTTTTTGTTGAGCAATTTTGTTGCTAAAAAGCATAACATCTCTGTCGTCGGCACCGCCGCACCAATCAAAATAAAATGAGCATTTAATATAGCTATTGCTGAGCTCCCTTGTATGCTGTTTATTCTCTTTAAAAAATACAAAATTAGGAAAGTCTTATAATTCATTTCTACTTACTTATTGGTGTTACCTGGCAGATGACCTGGCGGCTGACGAGTATTGGCAGAGACAAATTGGCAAAAAAAAAAGGGAAATTCAATGTGGTTTCGCGCGCTGTCAAACTGACAGTGTCAAATTTCGAATGTCAAAATCGGATCTGTTCATCGCTAAGTCATTTGCCAGGAGTTACACCAATGTTACATTCGATTTCAATTTAGTTCGCGACACCCCACCCCCCGTGAGGCGACCCCGTCTATGTTGAAAGCCTCACTCACATCTAGTAAGGCAAGTTTCACGGTGGGCCTTCTGAGAATTCCCCTTTGCTGTTTTTACTTCAGCTGAGCGTACCTGTCCAGCCGGTCCCGGCAATATCTTTGTGATCCTTCCTCGGATCCATCGGCTGCTAGGCGCATCAACGTTGCACACTAAGACCAGGCTTCCAACTTCCAGTGGCGGCATCATCTCAAACCATTTGCACCTTCTGGTGAGGACGGGGAGATACTCACGAATCCATCGTTTCCAGAAACGATTCTTCAGCTGCTGGCTAACTCTCCATTGTTTCCGAAGGCATAGCGCACGTTATTCAACCGGCCCAGGAGTTTGAGTAGAATTTGGAACGCCCAAGATGAAGTGGTTAGGTGTGAGAGGCTCCTCTTCCTCAACCGAAACCGGCAGGTGAGTTAATGTTCGGCTATTGATTATGTTCTCTGCTTCTATCAAAGCGCTTTGAAGAGTCTCGATTTTGGGCATCGTCGAATGGAGCGTGTGCGACAAAGCCCGTTTGACAGATTGAACGAGCCGCTCCCAGAATCCGCCGGCATGTGGGTTTAAGGGACAGTTAAACACCCACTCGATTCCAGCCGAGGAGAACTCCGCTTTGATGGCCTCGTTGTCGAATATGTCGTGGGTCATCAACTCCTTACTGGCTCCAATGAAGTTTGTCGCGTTGTCATTCCTTATACGCAACGGGATCCCACGTCGGTTTACAAAATTGCGGATACACAGGATACACGCATCGGTTGACAAATTTGCCGCTATCTCCAGATGAATGGCTCTTATCGTCAGTCAGGTGAAAAGAGCAACCCAGCGCTGCTCCGTTTGACGGCGTATTGTGACGTTTACAGGGCCGAAGTAATCGAGGCCAGTATAAGTAAACGGCCTCACATAAGGCGTTAATCGATCTTCCGGGAGCTGACCCATTAACGGCGGCATTGGTTTGGCGCGTCGGATTCGACATAACTGGCATTCACTTTTACATCTTTTAACGGCGGTACGTAGGCTGGGGACCCAGAATCGTTGCCGTATCTCGTTCACGATGGTATCGTTATTCTGATGTCGAAGGCGACTATGGTACTCCATTACAAGCAATCTTGTTGCCACGTGGTTCCTCGGCATGATGATAGGTCTCTTAGTTTCGAGAGGCACCGTTGTGGCTGCTTCGATTCGTCCAAATGCACGAACGAGTCCGACTTCATCCAGATATGTTGTCATCTTGAAGAGTTGGCTTCTCCTTTCTACTGGCAAGTTTCGACGTAGAGCTTCTATGTCCTTTGCGTAAACATCCCTCTGTGTCTGACGGTATACCAATTGTTCGGCGCTCTCAAGTTCACCTGCGGTTAATTCCCCTCGTTCAATCGGCTTACGTTGACACGCGTTAATAAATCGGATGGACCTTGCCATAGTTCGTCGCAATTTCAGAAGGCTTAAGAATCTCGATGCGTTGTAGAGCGGTTCGCTAGGCGAAGTAACAGTCAGTACATGTTCAGAACGAATCTCCTCTCTACGTTCATAGTCAGCAATATCATTAGGCGGTTGAGGCCACCCCGTGTCCACCCCTTTATCCATGTGTTGTCGTTCCGGAATTGTTGGTAATTGGCACGAGTGGCATCATCTGCCGGATTCATCTTGGACGGCACCCAGCGCCACTGACTGACTCGGCTACTCTGCAGGATTTCGGCTATACGAAAGGCCACGAATTCCTTATGACGACGAGGTTCCGATCGAAGCCAGTGTAGCACGGTTTTCGAATCGCTCCAAAAGATTCGATCAATGATAGGTAGATCGTGACAATCGACAACGGAGTTACAAAGCCTCGTTCCCAGAATCGCCGCTGACAGCTCCAGACGGGGTATGAATAAAAGATTCTTCGGACTCACCCTTGTTTTACCGCAGAGGAAAGATACAAAGACCTCATCATTATATTCCATGCGAAGGTACGAAGCGGCGCTAAAGACTTCTTCGCTGGCGTCGACAAACGTGTGTAGATCCACGCGGCTGGCTTGTAATAAATGACAGTTTTGGCATGTAGGGATCTTCAACTGTGCCATGTACGGCAGAAGCACATTCCATTCTCTCCATTGTGTAAAGGATTCGATGGTAATAGGATCGTCCCCTTCAACTCGATGACGCCAGACCGATTTTAAGATAAGCTTTAGAGGAAGGGTGTAATTGGCTATCATTCCCAGGGGATCGAAAATGGACATCGTTATGCTCAGGAACTCCCTCTTAGTAGGGCATCTATCGTGCTTCATAATATCTTGACTTACATGAGGGAAGTTAAGAAGGGACGTGAACACATCTTCGTCACTATTCCATTAGAGAAGCACGATTCTATCTAAACTAACGCATCTGCACGTTTCACAACCATTTATTTCAAAATATATCCATGTTTTCTTCACATACTAATAATTTAAAACTTATTTGGATTTTTTTTAAAATTATTATTGGGTCCGAATTTTCCCTTTAGATAAAAATTTGTTCTAGGCGCGAGCTGTCAAGAATCAATGCATCCAGTTAATTGCTAAACATTTCTGCTAAGATTATTGTACCGAAACTCTATAGCACTGATTCTAGCAGTCTAATACGGCATTCACACCGCAATGAAATCTGCGAATCTGATGGCAAATTTTCCCGATATCGGCCGTTCCAAAAACCGGTTTCTATGTCATAATTTAAGATTACGTCATCTATAAGAAAATGGCGAGGTGAAGTCAGTTGTTTACATTTCTAATGCTTACAACTCGTGTAAGTTTCAAACAAATTTTAATGTTACACAGTAAATTCTCTTCTTATATTTTTCAGGACAACAAAAAAAGGAATCTGAAGACATCTAGAACAAGAAGACACAATATTCTACAATACAAAATACTGCTGCCACCAACGGATTTGTTTTTTGTTGATGTGGCAAAAATAGTTGGAATAGGTTGTTTACGTTTCCTTTTGAGTAAGCAAAACTATTTTAAAGTAAAAATAATTAATTAAACTTCTTATTTTGCAGAATAATTTTACTGTTCAACATCTTGGCAAATGCTTTGGAAGAGTGGAGACATCACTAACTAAAGTTAGTAAAATGCAATTGTTTCGATTTATCCGTGAATTTAATGCTTTTTTTTCGCAGATTGAACATTTGCAGTTCCAACATCTTGGCGAATCCGTCTGAAGAGTGGAAACATCGGAATCAAACAAAAGAAATATGAGTAATATGAAATTGTTTCGATTTAGCCGTGAATTTAATGCATTTTTTTCGCAGATTCAACATTTGCAGTTCCAACATCTTGGCAAATCCGTCTGAGGTGTGGAAGCGTGTTGATCATCTAGCTTCTATCAATGAGAGGAAATATTATAAATGCAAATAAAGATTATATAATATCACGTTAACGGATTAAAAAGTTTTTTTTACTTTTTAGTCCACCCCAGCAATAATAATCGTGCAAAAAGATTTTTTTTCCATGCATAATACAAACTTACCTCGATTCCTCGCATCGTACCGCTCACAAGTGGATATGAGTCTTGCATCCTAAACAGTATTTTTTCGGATTCGCCATGTTGATTGGTTTATGAAATATAAACTTATTCAATTATGAAATACAAAGCAAATTTTCACTTACAGTTTTGCGGCTTCTTTAGTAGAGAATTGACATTTCTTCATTTCACCCCGGTTCGGGCAATTTTTTGGTTCACCATGATTTATCAAAAGGGTTTGTTTCAAGAAATATTAATTTATAAGCTTAGAATATCCGAAACATGTATAGATTAAAAATACATAAAATTTGATAATGTGTGTATTTCATTTCTTATAAATACATGAAAAGGATTAATGATCACTTTAAACATTTTTATTTGTGCAAATATAACTCAACCAAACCTTTTGCGAAATTGATTTTAAATTATTGGTTAAGTAGCAAACAGCAAACTAAGCAATAAGCAAACTATCCAGAATATGTTATTTCTAAGTAATATAAAGAATAAATTAATTCTTCTAAAATGTTGTAAATATATATGTACATACGTGAAACTGGACACATTTAACTCAGAATGGAGAAATGAAAATGCAATATGGCAAATGTTATTATCTTACATGAATATCTGAATTCAAAAAAAAATCTACTTCCAATAAATTGAATTTTTAAATAATACCTAACCTACAAAGTTCCCAATTGATCATTGCCTGACATTCTCGTTGAACCGATTTTGAAGTAAACAATTAAAATCTACCATTGTATATGCTCTGATTCCAAAATAAAATAATAATTCATAATTTATTGGATATTATTACTTAATAGAATTACAATGTTTACTTAATACGTGTTAAACAACAACGAAAAATTGTCGAGAGCTCCTATATATACTTAATGCCTACACAATTGACTTACAATATTAGGCAAAGTTTTCTGATAAGCTGATTTGCAATTCATTTCTAACGATACGATTTAAAGGTCTTTTATTAATTTAGTTCTGAAACCATAATTTGTTGGTACACTTAGAGCAAAACAAAAGTCTTTTTTCATATGTTCTACTACATTTACCTTTTCACCACCTAAAAATAAATATTGACCACGTTAAAATACTTTTCCTTGTAAGTTTGCTTTTTTTATATATAGCTAGTGGACGTTACGTGAAATTTGCTGTCATTTTTGCTATTTTCACAGGTATCAGGCTTGCATTTTTGTTAGTTATTCACTTACAGTGTATTTGTGAAAAAGCCCCAGACTTTCAGCTGTAGTAGGAAAGTTTGGGATCTATGTTAGTTCATTTATGGTTCACAATGAATACTGAGTAGTTTTTGTTTTCATTTGTACTTTAAAAATAAAAAATAAGTCAGTATAGTGGCACAATCGAAACGGTATTTCGCGAGGTGCAATTGCAATTTTTTGTAATCAGTAATAAACACTGTTTTGACAACTGCTGTGTCAGCTGTTTGCTGACAAGCTGAATGTTTTAAAAGGTGTGTATGCTGCAGTTAGCTCATAATTGCGAGTTGATATTTCATCAAAAACTAGATTTCCAAAGAAGTTTGCAAATCTAAAAAATTGATGGGAAATTTTCCGATGGAGATATACGAGTATTATAGATGAAAAGTTTTTCAGATTTAATCGTTTCAAAAGTCGCATTCCAGTGTTCGCCTCCACTCAGACTTATAACGAAAATTCTAGCGGATATTTTTTGTTACTTATTAGCTATATTGATTTTTGACAGAGGGCTTCCAGCAATAACTTGTAAGCAAGGTTTAAATTTGGTCGCAAATTTAACTAAATAAATTTGTTATAGAAATGATTGCCTACAAATATGTATAAGGTCGATGAAAACTACGTTCTGAAATAAACGCTTTTAAGGGGTATCAATGCTTTATTTTAAGCATGCTTTAAAATATGTAAATATGCATCTGCGAAATTGTTTGTGTTGTTAGTGTTCAATCCAATATTAAATCCTTATTAAAAAATCTTAAGTGTTATTTTAATAAACTATTGAACAAATCATTGGATGTAATAACTGGGATGTGAAATGTAACTTATATCCATGTATGGAATACTACTAATATCCCGGCATTGAAAGACAATTTCTACAAAACATAACCTTTTGTTGCATACGTTTTAATATATGATTTATAAGAATGGATGGCAACGATTAGTATAAGGCCTCGTAGAAGTAGCATCTTCCGACAGGTGCTGGTTCCTTAAATGCCGAGAATGAGCCTCTGCAGCCGAACATCTTGCAGCTCTGCTAATAAGCCCTACTTCACGCCTCCCCGTGGCGCCATCTGGGAATCTCACTAGAGATTGCGAAGTGAAGGGGGCAAATGGTGAGTTTCCTGCGCCATAAATCAGGGTTAGTGTCGGAGAAACAAAACAAGACTTGATCCGGGCTACTCCGACATATTTGGAGCTCAGGCCGGTAAGGATTTCCAGGACTTAGTCAGAGTCTTGGAGATAGATGGTGGCGCACGAGCCCTATATGGGCCAACGGCAGCGCTCACATCCCGGAACGGGTTACTGGCTTCGGTGTAACCGACCCCTCGTCCTAGGGGCACTAAAATGGAACTGGTCCTCCAGGTTGGGGGTTGTTCCGCCGGGGTAACTACCCACCCATTTAAAAAAAGGAAGTTACGAAGCATCAACAAGCCTCGGATATGGACGGATCTACTGTTGACAACCCACGCAAACGATTTAAGGACAATGAGCTTCGGATATGCACGTAGAATGTCAGATCCCTTAATAGACCACGTGCAGCAGAGCAACTAGAGGAAGTCCTAGACTGCTGCAAAGCAGACATAACCGCCATTCAAGAATTGCGATGGGATGGGATGGGCCGGACAAAAAGACATTAAAATTGTCCTCGCTGATTTTAATGCAAAGCTAGGAAGAGAGGGTATCTTTGGTGGACCAATCGGAAAATATAGCCTGCACAACACCACCTCCGATAACGGATTCAGGCTAATCGTCTTTGCGGCGGGGCGAAACATTGTCGTGGCTAGCACGCGGTTCCCACATCTCGACATACACAAGGGGACTTGGAGAACTCCTGATCAACCAACAGTCAACCAGATTGATCACACACGATCAACGCAAGACACTCCTCCAGTATTATGGATGTCCGTACGTTCCGAGGAGCCAACATCAACTCGGACCATTACCTTGTTGTAGCCAAGGTACGGTTGTGGATATCCCAATCTACGCCAAGACAAGCTAATGCTGTGAGGAAATTCGACGTCAGACGGCTACAATTGCAAGAGATCGCCAAGTCCTTTTCCGATCGAGTGTCTCTTAATCTCTTAAGAGGTTCAATGCCGCCAGCATCAAGCATCGAAGACCACTGGAAACACTGCCATCAGAGATGCCGCTTCTGATGTGCTGGCTTTCACTCGTCCACCACAACGAAACCCCTCGTTCGATGACGAATGCCGGCAAGCACATGCAGCTCAGCAAAAAGTACGCAATGCGGCACTGCAAAAAAAGAACAGAGGTGCTCATGAGCTCTATGAGCGGAAGAGGAGAGACTTCTCAGGAGGAAGAAGAAGGAGCATGAAAAGCGCGCGATCGAGGAAATTGAGAGATGCTACTCCAGGAATGAGGTTCGGAAGTTTTACCAAAAGGTAAAAATAAAATTCCACGGAAACAAACCCCGAACCGAAGCCTGTAGAGATGAACAAGGGAACATCGTAGTAGAATCGCAGTCGATGCAGAGGATTTGGAAGAACCATTTCTGTAGACTATAACGGCGATGACGGACCAAATACCGCTGTCAGGCAGAATCAACCGTTCAACTTGGACGATGATGACCAACAATTCCGTCTACCCGACCCGGGTGAGGTGAAGATAGCTATATCGAAGCTTAAGTCCAACAAAGCTGCTTGAGCGGATGGGCTGACTGCCGAGCTCTTCAAAGTGGCAGGCGATGACTTGGTAAGGAGCATACACCAACTCATCTGTAAAATATGGTCAGACGAAAGTATGCCCGATGAATGGAACCTCAGCATTGTTTGTCCGATTCTCAAGAAAGGAGACCCTCTGAACTGCGCCAACTACAGAGGCATCAGTTTCCTTAACATCGCATATAAGAGTCTAACAGTGGAAGCCCAGTGAATAGAACTATACTTAGGCAAACCGAGCTGAACCAGGAGCAACGAGCGATGACAGAGGAACTAATTAACGAATTCTCCGATGTATTTTGAGATGCAAGACCAATACGGCAAACTCCTAGGCGTTTACCATTAGTTAAGCAGACGGAGGTTGCAGAAGTGGTTTCCACTATGAAAATGGAAGGGTTAATCGGAAGCTTCAAGAGCCCGTGGGCATCACCGGTTGTACTGGTCAAAAAGAGAGACTGCACCAATAGATTCTGCGTGGATTATCGCCAGCCAAATAATGTCACCAAGAAGGATAGCTATCCTTTGCCAAGGATTGACGACACATTGGTCACACTGTCAGGGGCAAAATGGTTCTCCACACCTGATTTGAAGAGTGGTTACTGGCAAATACAGATCCATCCGGAGAACCGTGAGAAGACAATCTTCACCGGAGAACACGGGCTTAGGCAATTGACAGTAATGCCATTTGGATTGTGCAATGCTCTGGCAACCTTTGAGCACCTAATGGAGCGCGCTTTGCTGGGACTAACATGAAAACGTTTTTGGTTTGCCTGGATGATGTCATCGTGGGCGGCAAAACTTTTCAAGAACGTAGATGCATGACGGGCAAGAGAAAGTAGTTTATTACTTTACTAAAGTGCTCTCTTAGACGGAAAAGAACTACTCTGTCACCAGGCGGGAACTTCTTGCTTTGGTCTTGGCAACAAAGCATTTCCATAAGTACCTGAACGGACAGAAATTCATTCTTCGCATGGACCATGCGTCTCTGAAGTGGTTGCTGCAATTTAGAAATCCTGAAGGCCAGGTCGCAAGGTGGACTGAATGGCGCCAGATGCACGACTACGAGATACAGCATCGAAAGGGAAGCCTTCACTCTAATGCGAGTGCTCTGTCCCGGCGACGTGCCAAGGGAACTGCACAATGGAGTATCCTGAGGCCAGATGGGAGTGAAGAAGACGTTAAAAAGGTGCGAGAGCGTTTTTATTGGAGGCACTCCAAGGACGATGTCGACAATTGGTACAGAAACTGTGTCACCTGCGCGGCCAGTAAAGACCCGAGGGTTAAAACTCACGGCAGAATGCAGCTTCCCTAACCAGGAAGCTAAAACCGTGATTGAGCAGATCGTTTACAACTAGGTGAGCAGATTAAGGGGAACCGATGGAATTGCACTTGGATTAAGAGCGCAACTTCGAGTCCAAAATTTTCCAAGGAGAGTACGAGAACAGCACCGTTTCACCCACAATCGGACGGGATGGTAGAACGCTCCAACAAAACCTTGAATAAACACCTATCAAAGGTCGTTGGCGACAAGCAATGCTATTGGGATAGACAGATTCCAATGTTTCTATTAGCCTATCGGAGTGCAGTACACAACAACACAGGTCACACTCCTTCGGAAATCCTTTTCGGTCAAACAATCCGGTTACCCAGTTAATTGATGTTTGGATCACCGCCGTCTGAAGTAAACAGAAATGAACACGACTATGTTGCAGTCCTCAGATAGATTATTAGGGACGTGCACCAAGGAACCAGGACGTTAAGACGACCACAATGGGATTCCAGGAAGGAGATTTAGTATGGCTATAAATTCCGCATAGATGTAAAGTGTATCACCCAAATTACAGTAAGACTGGGAAGGAACCTATGAAGTGGATAAACGCATCAACGATGTTGTCTATCGCTTTCAACGAGGAAAAGGCAAGATGCAAGTGAGTCATGTGGATCGGATACATCGATATGATGGGGAAATTATCGAAGAGTTTGGTGGGGACGACCAAGTTTAAGAGGGGGATATTGGGGTAAAGATGTAATAAAATCAGAAATCCATTGTTGCATAACATCATTAATAAACTCTGCACTTCGAAGAGTTCGGTTATTACTCCAGCTTGAAACCAGAAGTTACGAGAAAGAACTATAACCCGACAAATGTGGTATAAATAGAGGATGAGACACAGCGGATGATTAGTTGATATTTGGAAAGCGACAGAAAAGGGGTTAGGTTATATAGTAAACGAGAAGAAATTTGATGTGTGAAATAGTTGTGAAATCGGTTTTGAATTAGTTGAAAGATGTTTTAAAAAAAATAAAGTGTTTTGAAACAGAATAAGGTTTTATCATTTCGAACCCTAGCCGAAATTTTACAGTAAGGAATTTTCAGGGGGTGTCGTATAGAAGCAGGACTCGGCTGGAGATGAGGTATGTAAGTTGATGAATAATATCCACTTATAAAGGGAATCCTAAAAACGGCCACCGGATTTCCGGGCTGGGAGGGAAAAGGTCAGCGCTGATAAACACCACAGCGTCCCTCAGCATCGTAAGTTCCGTCCGTTTATTTTGGTTTGTTTTAAGATGGTTCATAAGGATTAGTCGGCATGATATGTGTTTTGGAGTAGTAGGTCCCGTCAAAGAGTGAGGACAAGAACCAGCCCCATAGCCGTGCCTCGGCAGCATGCCACGTTCCTCATTCAGAGACATCCTTTCCTTTCCCAGTTCAGTTCACATCCTTCACATCGGTCTTCTTCTCAACTCCGTCTATGATCCTCCAACCCCCTACTAGTATTCCATATCTACCTTTACTTTTTACCTTTGCATATACCCTACTTATTAAAAAAAAAGCGCCGAACGTATGTGCTTTTCAATTGTCCGTCCTAGCCGTCCGTCTACAGAGTTCCTGTGGCCATCATCTAAGGACCCGTAAGTTTTCACGTGAGAGTCTTCCTTACATACCAACCTGAATTGCGACGGGTGACATTGATGATGATCACAGAAACAACTCACTCAAATTTCTAGTCCCACGTTTTTTTTTCTACTCTCTTCTTTGAAATGTGAATTTCACTTTCCTATCACAAAATTTTGATTTTTCTTTTCATTTGCATTGTGTTTGTATACGGTTGCAGTGACCTAGTCCTAATGTAAAGGTATTGCATGCACTTGCAGCACTTGATGCACAATACTAAATTATTAGTGGCACATACTTTGTTACTTATTACTGCCTTATAAATTAAATTTAAGTGTTAGGATAAGTGATATATATTTGTTTTTGTTTTTATGGATAACATAGGAGAACGCAGTTACATAAGTTCCTTCTTTCTTCCTTTTTGTTCATTTAAAATTGTTCCATAAGCAATTCATATCTCTCTGATATTAGTTATCTTGTTGCGTTATACTCCCTAGGCACGTTGAGAATTTCTACCTAAAACAAAAATTAGACAGAACATCATTTGTGTGAAAGTTAAGGAAACAAATTTAGTATTACCTTATATACAATGGATGCACCCGAAAAAGAGAGACAGAAACATAGAAGAAGCAGCGAATTTGAAGAAAACCGCAGGCTTACGCGAGCACAAGTCTCACATAGGATGATAGGTACATTACCAAAAGTACAGCATAGTCCACTGGCCGGTAGAGTGCCACCTGCAACATCAACTGCACAACCGAGAAATGGTGAAAATGCTACCCTCGCTGTACCACTGCAACAAATTCCAGCAGTTACTTCAAATTATTTGCCATCAAATAGTTCGTTCTCACAGTTCTCACATCCTTCCCACTCTCTTAGCCTCAGTGGCTCGAGCGACTCCACCGACCCACCGTGTTTTAAAAGCCTAAGCCTTAGGGCTCGGCCCAGCGTTACTATGGTAGAAAATCAAAAATATATTAGTAACACACAGTGTAACATCGAAGACAGAAACAACATACTGTCAGACATCAGGACCTACGTTAACCAGGCGTTGGTGAATGTATATTCTTCCTACAACTAGGTTTAAAAAAAAAAAGAAGAAATCGCAAACCCGTTGAAAGAAGAAATGCGAAGAAGATTCCCCCAATTCACAAAAAATATAACCTACCTGATTCAACCACAGTTAAGGCAAGCAAATAGAGAGTCATCACAGGAAACTTGTCAAGCCTTTCAACAAATGGGGGAACAACACTTTGAACTCCAACAGGAACCAGCGGTGAATCATGCTGAAGAAAATTTTCTGCAAAGAAAGACCCAACCTCACAAATATTTTTTACCAAATTACCATGGGATGAACCAGCAGAGACAGCAAACACCTCCGATGCCACATAGACAAACTCTAGGGATGGCCCAGAGTCCGAAACAACATGCACCAAATCTGAGGTACCACATGAACGCAAAAGGCCCGATAAAAATCGACAAGTGGGGCATTTACTTCGAAGGTGATCCGGATTCTCTAACTGTGGAAGATTTTTTTCCGCGTAGGAACCCTCCAACGTCAGTACTAGTGCCCGTGGTCTGAGATCTTGCGCGATTTCCACATTCTCCTCTCTGGTACGAATGGTATTGGCAATTTAAAGTAGCCAATTACTATTCGGATTGGCCGTCTCTGCGTCAATTCCACAATCCGAAGACAGACTTCGAAATAATGAGAGACCTCATGGACCCCAGACAGGGTGCCGGAGAGTTGACTGATGAGTTTTTTGCTGAAATCGCCAAGCTCAGATCACAAATGAACATCCAAGCCCCAGAGTTTGAAATGGTCAAGATAATCAAAAGAAACTTAAATACAAGAATTGAAAAGTTGGTTTATCCCATGCCACTTTTTACGTTGGACCAACTAAGGTACGCCTGCAAAGATGCAGAGAATTCTTTTCCAATGAGGGAAAAACATTTAGGAAAGTATAGGCCTCGGCGTTATCGACGAGAATGAGAGCCCGTGGTGTTCGCCCGTTGTAGTCATACGGAAACCAGGTTAAAATCGACTTTGCCCGGATTCTCGTAAAGTCAACGAGCTTACTAAAAAGGACGCTTACTCTCTCCACCATATTGACCGGCTTCTCAGTCGGCTACTATATTAGCAGTTTCGATTTAAAAGATGGTAGATACCGCTAGAGAGTACGGAGAAAACCAGTTAAACGTCATGCCTTTTGGGGTGGTAATGCTGCCCGAAGGATTTGTAGAATAATAGATAAGATCATCCCATCCCGTTTGAGAGAAAGAGTTTTCGTTTATCTCGATGACTTGCTCATCGTATCCCCAGACTTCGAGACCCATCTCGCTTTACTCAGGGAGGTCGCGAAGGAAAGGGGACCTCACAATTAACTTGACTAAGTCGAAGTTTTGCTTCAAAGAGCTTCGGTACTTAAGCTATATAGTTGGTGGTGGGAAGTTGAAGAAGGGCGTTATTTATTGTGAATAAGCAATGGCGGCTAAGCATCCTTTTATCCATCCTAAACTAAATAACTTCTCAATATTTTGTTCGTTTGCGGATTTGTTGCCGACAAACAAAAACAGCATTGCTTTTTAGAAGAAATCGGTCTAATTCCCACTAAAACATCAACTCCCCCACTGTGTTGCAATTTACGGATGAAGGTGGAAAAATGCAAAAATATAAAGTTCGGTTGGATGTGGCGATGCTAAAAAAAAAACTCTAAAAAAGGTGACAAAAATTGTAGGAATGCAATTAACCCATCTATCGGCACATTTTTCCATGGCCCTCAATGTCGGCTAGAGATTCGCGAGGTTCTTGCGTTAATTATCTCTTTTGTGATCAAAATGCCTGTGAGCACGGATTTACAGGTAAATTAATGAAATCCTAAGTTATAACTTTATGTTTTTTTTTTAAATATTGTTGTTGTTTTTTGAAATTAGCATTCAATCCCTTGGCGCCATCATGACTAAAAAAAAAGAACTAAGCAAATCTACTATAATAGATTACTTTAACTATTGTCATGAAATAGCCGAAATTATATCGTCTCACGTTGATGTTGACATTTGCGGCAAAGAAAAAATACTACAGAGGCCGTATTACTGAACAAATGACAATCGTGGTATTGGGGCTGTTTTGCAAATAAGATAAGGTCGGGCGGTTCTTTAAAGTAAGCTCCAAATGTAAGGAAGATTTGTGGCCTCATATCCATAAATACGTTGACCCCAACACCAGTCGTATTTGACAGCGCGCGCCAGTATATAGGTATTAAAAAAATATTCTCTAGTTCCACAACACATGAAATTACGAACCACAGCAAAGGCGTATATGTTAAGAAGACCGATGCAACCAACACAATTAATTATCTGGAGAATCAGAATAAGCTTCTGAAAAAAACAATTCTATGCCGAAAAACAACAGACCACCTTCATAAATATATGGCACTTATTTTTCAAAAATACTGCCTTAAAAAAAGTATACCCGTGTTTTATCTATGGTAAAGAAAGTGTAGGTTTGCAATTAAAGGACTTCGACCCTCCCACCGTTCACAGTGAGCACTTAGAAGGTATTTTACCGACAAAAATACGTCGGCTCCTCACCATCAATGACGAACTCAACGAACTCGACAGTAACACCAGTACGGACGATGATTTTATTGACGAGACTTACTAACCTTTTTAATATGTACATTATCGACTTGAGTATTTTTAACTTACTACTGACTTACTAACAAAATGACTGACTGAGACGCGGAATGCAATGCAATTCTACCTCCTCGTGGTGCATCCTGGGTAACGCTGAATGATTTGCAATACTTTACTTACAAAGATGATAGGTTCATCAATATCCTCAATGTGAGATCACAGTAAATACCAAAAAATAAAAATCTCATAAAAAAGTAGTTTTGATAATTTTCAATTTTCTCAAAAACTAGACAATATAAATCCATTCGGTTTTTTGTGTTCGATTCAAAATTGATATAGTCATCGACCACAGGAATCCAATTTAGCATTCCATTTCACAAATTTAAAAAAAGTTGGTCCAAACTTAATTTTTAAAATTTTTTTAATCAAAATTTTCGGTTTGCATGCGAATTTCTAAAAAACTATTGATACAAATAATATAGCTGGAACTTAGGGTTGAAGAATAGGTTTCTGACTTCCGAAACTGATACATGCTTGTTTTTGACCCCTCTATAAAAAACCGTTATCAATTTCTGGCGCTAAAGTTATCGTACTCTCCCCATCAGCTAGGACAAATGCAGTGGTAAAGTGCAATAGCTCTATATATAAAAATAATAATAAAAAAACAGTAAGAGAAGTAAACTTCACATATTTAAAAACTATACTACGAGGGCGGGTCAATAAGTCCGTGACTTTTTGAATTTCTGACCTCTTTACTGAAACAGCAACACTGCTCCTGTCAACAGGCATCTGTCAGTTGACTCCTGTCAAAATTTAAACTTGCTGCGTCAGTTAGTTTGTGTTTGACAGCTATTTTCATCAGACTACTCACTAATTTGAGGAGAAAATGGAAAAAAAGTGAATTTCGTGAGCTTATTAAGCATTATTTCTTGCGAAAAAAAACCATTACCGAGACCAAGGCTAAGCTTGATAAATACTATGGGGACTCTGCACCATCGATTTCAATGGTAAAAAAGTGGTTTACTGAATTTCGTTGTGGCCGTACAAGCACTGAAGATGCCGAACGTCATCACGATATGGTGTTGGCCGACCGAAGATTGAAAGTGCGAGAGATTGTGGAAGCCGTAGGGATCTCGCATGGCTCAGTGGTTTCAATTTTGAATGATCACTTGGGCATGAGAAAGCTTTCCGCAAGATGGGTGCCGCGTTTGCTCACAGTCGACCACAAACGCATGTGCAGTTGCCATGGCAAAAATCCATGAATTGGGCTATGAATTGCTCCCTCATCCACCCTATTCTCCAGATTTGGCTCCGAGCGACTACTTCTTGTTCCCAAACCTGAAGAAATGGCTTGGTGGAAAAAGATTTGACTCCAATGATGAAGTCATCTCGCAAACAAAGGCCTATTTTGAGGACCTCGACAAATCATTTTTTTTGGAAGGGATAAAAAAATTGGAGAAGCATTGGACAAAGTGTATAGAGCTCAAGGGAGACTACGTTGAAAAATAAAATTATTTTTTTATCAAAAAATCTGTGTTTTAATCCAAAAGTCACGGACTTATTGACCCGCCCTCGTATAAGTGCCAAAATAGAGAAAAAAAAGGAAAATAATATAGAGACTAAATAAAACAAATAGTGCCAAAAAAGAGACAAGGGCAGAAAAAAAGTGTCAAATTGAGAGAAACAAAAACAAATTAAACAAAAAAAGAGAGGTGAAAGAAAAAAATAAGAAAAAGGAAGAAGGAAATCTTTGGTAAGTGTTTTTTTTTTTTAGAGGAGGGGGGGGGGTCACATCTTTTAAGAAGTGAAACCGAGGCGATCACAATTAAAATTGTCGTGATCGCCACCCTTTCGGGCTACAAAAAAAAAATATATATACATACTATGTACATATAACAACAACAATTCCTTACGAAGAAAAGGACATCTCCGCCGTTCCAAAGAAACCGACAAAAAAAATAGAATAGAATAGAATAGTTCCAACAAAACATGCGTATAAATTTGCATTAAACAAAAAATAAAATAAAAAAAAAGTATATATGTACACTCGTATATAGACATAATTCAAAAATTTAGATATTTTTGTTCTTAAGTATATTGAGCTTATTTTTGTTAATTACGCACATACATATATATATATAATTTTTGAATGTATATTTATTCATTTACTTTTTTTGCTGCCTTTAGTTGTTTCCTTTTTTTGTTATTTATTAGTTTATTTATGCGAATGTTTGTAAAATAAAAAAAGGATATATAGTATATAAACACTGTGTATGTTTTATTATCCTCATGTAATTTAAAATTTTGTAGTTTTTGTTTTGCACAGAAAGCTGAGTGCATCTCTCCTAATTTGAGCTCCAATTAGGCAGGTTTAGTAGCAAAAAAGAAAAATAATTATATTCATTACTTAGAGGATAGTAAAATATATATAGAAGCGATCTATACTCTGTCCAACAAAAATTAGCACAAATCTGAAAGAATAGTGTTCTTTTTTTTAGATTGAAATTTTGATTTAAATAATTTATTTTATCTATAGAATTTATGAAATAAAACAAATTTACCTTTTTCCACACCATTAAGAGGTAAGATAAAAGGCGTGGGTTAATAACACAAATTGCACAAAATTCAAAAAAAAAAATTACACCTTTCAAAAATACAATTTACACAAAAGCACTTAACTTAACATCAATATCACAATCCAAATTTATAAAAATACACGTTACATCAAAAAACTGACCGCGCGTTACGAAAACCTACGCAAATAAACTGTTTCCTTAAAGAAAACAGCTTACAATTTTGTTTAACGTATTTTTCACACATTATTATCATTAAAAACTTTTTTCAAAGCTCTAAGCCCAAAAGCTACTCAACAGAAACACAAGGAAATAGTTACCAAACGGACACTGGTAACGCTTGATGCACATCAATTTAATACGGGTTGAATAGCAGCAGCCACATGCAATTAGTGTACACTCAGATGTGCGTTGAATAAGACATGTTGGATTGAAAAAGCTTTGAAAAAGCTTCCCCATAAGAAGTGTACTGCCAATTTATGTTGGACAAGATATAGTTATATTCATTAACTACGACATACATATGTATGTAAAATTGTTTAGGTTATCATTCACTAGAATTAGGCAATCAAAATTATAAGAAAATATTTTAATTCTGTGAAACCTACACTGAAGGCGCTATAATGCCTTGGTAAGGAATTTTTAGGGTGTGTTATAGAGAAGCAGGACCCAGCTGGAGATGACATAAGTTGATGAACAATATCCGCTTATAGGGGAAATCCTAAAAACGGCTAGCGGATTTCCAGGTTGGGAGGGAAAATGCCAGCGCTGATCAACACCACAGCGCACCTCAGCATCGTACGTTCCGTCCTCGGCATGATATGTGTTTTTGTAGTTGTAGGTCCCTGTAAAGAGTGAGGACAAGAACCAGCCCCATCCGGCGAGAATTGCCGTGCCTCGCAAGCATGCCGCGTTGCACTCGGAGACATCCTTTTCTTCCCTTTTCCAGTCCAGTTCACATCCTGGTTTCCGGTCCTTTTTCTATCCTCCAACCCCTACTGGTAACCCAGACTTACCTTTACCTATACCCTACTTATTACACGTTATTTTAGTATATTATTGAACAAATCAATGAATGCAATAACTGGGATGTAAAAAGCAACTTATATCCATACATGGAATCCTACTAATATACTAGCCCATATATTACAGTGGGACTTTTTTAGTTGCTGGAAGTGAAAAGTTTTTGGAAATAAGTTTGGTCCTTGAATTCTAATTGAAGCAGGATCAAAGCAATGAGAAATTGTATCCAGCTCCCAGTATTCTTATACTTGCACCAAGCCAAATAATCACTTTGAAATATTGTGAGGATGACATCAATAGAAATTTTAAGTTGAATTTGAAAAAAAAGCACTCTCTTGGCCCTCTCGAGTGAAGATAGCACTCTAAAAATGTTCCAATAGCGCTATTTTGACGTTTTAAAAGTGTACTTTTCATACAAAACTAAATGTCGAATTGACGTTTGAAATTTAAGAAACAAATTTGAATTTGTTTGAATAGAAACAAAAAAATAAATAATAAACGTGATATAGAATCCTCATCATTTACTCCCTTTGGTTACCACTTCTAAGAGTCAGGCCCAAGTCAGGCCAGTAACGCAAATTCCAGCGGATATATTTTGTTCCTTATTGGCTTTGACAGCGTCTTCCAGCAATAATTTGTAAGCATGGTTTGAATTTGGTCGCATATTTAATTAATAAGTTTGTTAAAGAAACGATTGTTTTCAAACACGTGTAAGGTCAAGGAAAACTCCGTTTTGAAACAAATGCTTGTAAAGGGTATCAATGTTTTATTTTAAGCATGCCGTTAAAAATGTAAACAAAAATCTGCGAAATTGTTTGTGATGTTTGTTTTCAATTCAATATTAAATCCCTAGTAAATAATGTTAAATGTTATTTTAATATATAATTGAAAAAATCAATGAACGCAATAACAGGGATGTGAAATGCAAATTATATCCATATATGGAATCCTTCTAATATACTAGCCCATATATTACAATAGGACTTTTTCAGTTGGTAGAAGTTAAAAGTTTGTGAAATTATATTGGTCCTTGAGTTCTAATTGAAGCAGAATCAAACCAGTGAGAAATTGTATCCAGCTCCCAGTATTCTTATACTTCCACAAATCCAAATAGTACCTT
Source organism: Volucella inflata (assembly GCA_928272305.1). Lineage (NCBI taxonomy): Eukaryota > Metazoa > Arthropoda > Insecta > Diptera > Syrphidae > Volucella > Volucella inflata. The sequence continues at coordinate 78,271,709 of OV743716.1, read as the reverse complement.
TGAAATATTCTTTTATTATATTGGTAGGATTCCATCCATGGAAATGTTAAGTTGAATTTCAAAAAAGAGTGAAGATAGCACTACAAAAATATTCGAATGGCATTTTTTTGACGTTGTCAGAGTGTAATTTGTCACTCCTAATCTCATGGAGTGCACCACTATATACGAAAACAAAATCTGAAATTCAAAAAGCACAAAAGTATTTGAGAAATGCAGAGAAGGGGTTGGGGATCTTTTCATGCCCCACTTAAGATTGCTTCATGTTCCTGCTCAATCTCAACAAGCGTGGAAAAGAGATTCTAAGTGGCGAGAAAATCCCAACAAAACGCCAGCTACTCCGAGTGCTCATGAGTATTTATGATCCCTTAGGAATGATTGCTAACTACGAAGTGCGGTTTAAAATATTAAAGCAAGACGTATGGAGGTCAATGATAGATTGCGATGATCCTATCACTTCAGACCAGAACACAACCTTTCAACAGTGCTTTCAATTATTTTCTAAGTTGGAAGTGTTAAAGATTTCGCGTTGTCATCTAATCGGAATTAGCAATAACTTTGATGTCGATGTACAGCTTCACACCTTTGTCGACGCTTCGGAGATGGCTGAAGCAGCTGTTTGCTATATTTGCATAGAGCGCGATGGCATTGTGGCGGTAAAGACTCACGTAGACCCCATGAAATTAATATCAATTCCTGACTTTGAATTGGAAAGGAGCAAGACTTGGCGAAACAGTCAAGAAAAATCACGAATTCAGGGTGCCAAAGTGCATTTATTGGAGCCACTGAAAGGTAGTAATTAACAAGTTTGTTAAAGACAGGGTTGTTTTCAAACACTTGTAAGGTCGAGGAAAACTCCATTTTGAAACAAGTGCTGGTAAACGGTATTAATGTTTTATTTTAAACGTGCCGTAAAAAATGTAGACATAGCATCTGCGAAATTGTTTGTGGTGTTAGTTTTCAATTCAATATTAAATCCCTAGTAAATAATGTTAAATGTTATTTTAATATATTATTGAACAGGTCAATGAATTCAACAACTTGGATGTGTAATGCAACTTATATAAATATATGGATCCCATCTACTAGCCCATATATTACAATTTGACTTTTTCAGTTGGTAGAAGTGAAAAGTTTGTGGAAATTATTTTGGTCCTTGAGTTCTTATTGAAGCAGGATCAAGCCAATCAGAAATTGTGTTCAACCTCAGTGTTCTTATATTTGCACCAAGCCAAATAGTCCATTTGAAACATTCTTCTATTTCCCATCCATGGGAATTTTAAGTTGAATTTCAAAACAAGCACTCTACGTTTTCAGTGTGTGATTTTTCACTCCCAATTTCATTTCAGAGTGCACCACTACATATAAAAACATACACCAACTCATCTTTAAAATATGGTCGGACGAACGTATGCCCGATGAATGGAGCCTCAGTAGGAAAGTCCAACATCGACCAAATATTCACAGTACGTCAAATTTTGGAGAAGACTCATGAGCTTCAGATCGATACACACTACCTATTCATCGATTTTAAGGCCGCGTATGACATCATTATAGAGACGAGCTATTCAGATCAATGTCTAGTTTCAGCATCCTTGCCAAACTCGTCCGTCTGTGCTAGACGACGATGGAGAATGCACGCTGCTCCATTAAGGTCGGTAAAGATCTCACCGAGACCTTTGATATCCAGAAAGGATTTAGACATGGCGATACGTTGTCATGCGATTTTTTCAACATCGTATTTGAAAGAATAGTGTAAAACTCACGAGCAAACATAAGAGGCACTATCTTTCGAAAGTCCGTCCAACTACTCGCATACGCCGATGATATGACATAATCGGGAGAAAGCAGCGTGATTTCAGTGGCACTTTCGCGAGTATTTGGACGGAAGCGGCGAAAATGGGTTTAGCGGTCAATGAGGGCAAGACCAAGTAAATGCTGTCAAGCAGAAAGGACAACCAACACCGATGTCTCGAGCAGAATATCACCCTCGACGGATATAACTTTGAGGTAGTTAAGGACTGTGTCTACCGAGGTTCCGCTATAAGTTCAAACAACGACACCAGCGCTGAGATCAAACGAAGAATAACTCTTGCCAACCGCTGTTGTCTTAGGTTAAGAAGGCAATTCAGTAGCAAAGCCCTCTCTCGGACAACAAAAGTCACCCGTTACAAAACCTTAATAATCCCCGGTCCTGTTCTATTACGCAGAGGCATGGACATCATCAAAAGTGGATGAGGGCGTTCTTGGTTGCTTCGAGAGAAAAATTCTCCGGGCCATCTTCGGACCCGTCTGCATTGGCGGTGAGTGGAGGAGGAGATATAACAATGAACTCGACGGACTGTAGAGCGACATGGACCTAGTCCGAAGAGTGAATATCCAAAGACTGAGATGGCTGGATCATGTAGAGCGTTTAGATACCAATGCTCCGGTCCGAAAAGTCTTCGATTTCGCTCCCGAGGGACAGCGCAGTAAAGGAAGGCCAAGACTTGTCACCGCACTGCGATCTGAATTTTCAGCAAAATGTTTACGAAATCTCATTGAGGCGTTCACAACGGATATCGAGTATATTTTGTTTGACATTTGTACAGTTAATTGTTAATACGCGCTTCAAATTTGCGATTTGCAAATTTTTGTAATCCATAAGAAACTATTTTAAATCGTTGAGACCACCCATTTTTTTATATAATAAAAATTAAAGCAAAAATTTGAGTGCGTACAAGTGAATGCTTACCACTATATCAGCTGCATAATTTTTGTGTTTCACAATTTTGTTTTGACAACTACTGTGACAGTTGTTTTGCTGACTTGCTGAATGTTTGAAAAGGTTTGTCTGCTTCGGCAGACTCACAAGTACTATTAGATTTTTAGATTTTATGGAAAGCTGGATTTCACAACAAAATAGGAAATTCATAAAAATGTATGGAAAATCTTTCAGTTTCGATAGAGATTTATGTTGTACGAACAACATGTCCGAAAAATGTCAAAAGCATAGAACAATAAACAAGAATAAAAGGTCTGATAGCTTACGGCATTGTATATAAAATTTATAGTACTATCATCAAGCGATATTACTCTCTGAGAATTGAGTTATAATGACAGGATGAGTGAGTGATGAATGCAAACAAAGTAAGCAAAACCTGTTTTGGATCTCCATTCCCACTCTGAATTATAGTCCACATGTTACGCAACTGAGTGAATGACTTTGCCAAGAAAATGAGTAAAGAAACTAATTAAACGGCAAGCATTGAGCGTTGAGCAGGTGATTACTGTTTGCATCTTTTCCTTGTTGAATAAAAAGATGTAGGTTTTTCTGATCAGGTAGTGGTTTGGCACATAGAAGGATAAAAAAGTTTAACGCTATGCGTCCGGTTTTTAGTTCAAGTGGTTGTCGGGTTGAGGGATGGAAAAATATATTTCCATTTATTAGCAGAGCATGTTCTCGAAAATTGTTTTTTTGTCTATCATGAACAGATTTCAGTTTTCACAATTAAGTTTCTTATTCAACATTTAAGTGATACTGCTCAGAATATATTTTCCTATGAAATGATCTTCTACTGGATTCCCATCAAGGCCAATACCGCCAATATTATTAAACCCTTAAATCAAAATTTTGACCCAGACGATCCTTTGACCTACTCTAAACTTTATGGCACTTGGGACTCTTCTGGCTCATCGCTATAGGGCTTAAGGTCCTTAGCGTGCCAGGTACCTTTGTTCTGACCATTCGAATCCACCAAACTGTATGTCCACGCTGACACACGTTTGTGGATCCTGAATGGGCCCACGAATTTCGGCCTTAGCTTGGCCACGCAGAAATTAGCTGCGTTAGACAACACGAAGTTTCGTCGCCATACTAACTCGTTCGGGAGATATTGGACATCTTACCGTCGGAGGTTTTAGGCTTTCGCAGACTTCTTTGCCGAGTGGACTTGGGAAGTGAGCCTACCAGGTCTACACAAACCATTTCCAAACACCTTGACAAACCTACCCTCTCATTCATCAGACCAGCGAGTTGCTCATTCACTGGCTTAACTTGATGGCAAACTTTACAATTTCTATTATATCTTGTTACTTCTGACCGCATCTTCGTCCAGTAGTACCTAGCTCCTACTCTCGCAAACGTTTTGCGGACGCTCATGTGACCCGCTAATGAATTATCATGGCACGCCTGTAATATTCCTAATCTATCTTGCTTTCCTATTACTTGTTTCCACTCGTTATTGCTATCATTGAAAACTACAACCTGCCTAGCTTTGACAAACTTGAAGAGTTTGCCCCCCTCTACTCTCCACAAGGGGTAGGCTAACGGGTTAGCTTCTATTGCAGCAATCATCTTCCTAATTCAAGGGTCCTGATCCGCTTCCGAAGTCCCAGTCAACTCCGGGACTCCTCGCGAAAGCATGTCGGGAACTACATGCTCTTTGCCCTTCCGATGTATGGTCGTAACTTCTCAATCGCCCACAGGACAGCCAAGCATTCCTTCTCTGTGGTAGAGTAGTTCCTCTCGCTTCTCTGAAGAGACCTACTGAAAAAACAAATAATCTTCTCTCCATCATCAAACTCCTGCGATAATACGGCCCCTATTCCATAATTCGAGGCGTCCGACTGAACTACGAACGGCCTGTCGAAGTCTGGACATGTCAAAATGGGTGCAATGACTAAACATTCCTTCGCCTTCCTGAAACTTTCCTCACACTCATCCGTCCATATAAATTTCCTATTTTTCTTTAACAAGTTTCTTAAAGGCCTAAATAAAGCGACGAAGTTTGGTACGAAAGGTCTGTACCAAGAGGCTATCCCTATAAAACTCCTAATTTCCTTCACACTTTTGGGTGTGGGGATCCTGACCATACTATCTACTTTTTCTGGATCGACGTGTAGTCTATTTCTATCTACTACATAACCTAAATATTTTAAAGACGGCCTACAAACGTTACATTTTTCCCGACTAACTTTTAACTCTGCTTCACACAATCGCTTAAAGACCTCCTCCAGTATCTTAAGGTGTTGGTTGAATGTACGAGTATTTGTGACGATAATAATATCGTCCAGGTACACAAATCTCTGCCACGTAGCAGGCGCATTGTGTAACCCGAAAGGCATTCGCTTAAACTGGAACAGGCCTCTATTCGGAACCATGAAGGCTGTGAGTGGGTGCGATCTCCCCTCCATGGGGATATAAATATAAATATTAATAGTAAATAAGTTTTTTTTTTGTCAAATTGATATGTCTATAAATGACTGCGTATGTATAATTGGTGCATTATTTGTGGTTTTAGCCGAGTCAAAGAAAATAATTCCTGTGGTTTTGCTAGAACCAATTGAGGACAACGATCCCCTCTTTTATTCACCAGGAAAACAAGGTTTTTATAGTCCAAGGCAAGGTTATGCTTCATTCGAGCGAATGAACGCGTTCCGAAATGTTGGGAGGTATTTTTGGTAATATGGGATTATAGTTCAAAAATTATAGTTAAATATTTTCAGGTTAATTTGACTTTGTTTGCTTCAAAATGAATTGTTTCCATTATTTTTACAAAGACATGTTCTAAAATATATTTTAGGAAAACAAGTGAGGTTCCATGATTTGGCATTCTTTGATCCTACTGTGTATGAGTCTTTTAGGTAGTTGATTCAAGGCTGTAATACAACGAATGGTTTAGATATTTTTAATAAATTGGAACTATACTTTGTGTAAGAATAAATAAGAGTGTTAATGAAAGCAGTTTTTATTATGTATTATTTTTTTAAAGAATTGATTTAATAAAGGAGGAAGGCGGATGAAACGTGGAATTAACACCCGGTGGAAAGAATATTCAAGTTTCTCCTAGCAACATTTATGAATATGTTTGTCGGTATTCTGAATATAGAATGATTAAATCACAAGAAAAGGCTCTGAATGCAAGTTTTTTTTTTTTTTTTAAATTATAAAAATTATATAATTTGTTCCCTTAATTTTAGTCAATAAAGTTGGGGATTTTCGGTGTTTTACCTGAATGTGCGTTGGATTCATTGACATCAGAAGATTTAAGACTACTTTTAAACGGAGTGGGTGACATAAACGTGAATACTTTGATTTCATATACAACATTCAATGACGAATCTAGTGAAAATTCTGATAAATTAATGCGATTCAAAAAATGGTTTTGGTATATAGTTGAAAAAATGAATGCGTCAGAGCGTCAAGACCTTGTAAGTTAAAATTTTACTAAACTCAAATTGTTTTTATAACTAAAAATACAATTTTAATTTTAGCTGTACTTTTGGAGAGGATCTCCCGCTTTCCCAGCATCAGAAGAAGGCTTTCAACCGTTGCCATCGATAACTATAAGGCCTATAGATGTCTGTCATTTACCAACAGCAAATACCTGTATATCGAGACTTTACATCCCATTGTACTCAAATAAGTCTATATTGCGTACAAAACTTCTTTTGGCTCTAAAATCTAAAAATTTTGGATTTGTTTAGTGAGATTTTTAAAAATCTATTATTAAAAAACAGTAAACTATCAGAAGTTTAAGTATTTAGGTTAAATGAACACAGTTTTCAAGCAAAATAAAGAAATTCTTTAAAATTATAAGCATTGTCCGCTCTGAGATTTTATTTATCTTTAACGCAACCATGAGAAAATTTTTTTTTCGATCTAAAAAAAATTAGAACTTCTGTTATGTTCTTTCAACTCTTTTTCATTTTTAATATCTGACCTTTTCATAATTTGTTTCCTATGTTCAATAGCTCTTTGAGTTTTGTTGGCATTTAAAATAAAATTTACTTACGCCAAAAAAAACACTTTCATAGTTTATAATTTCCCTAAATATAATTGTTTTTCCAATATATTATAGTCCAAAAAGTATGCTAATAATAGCAGTAATTAAAAAAAACCGAATTAACAGTAGGGTCTGAAAAATATTTCTGTTTCAAATTTGGTTTCGGTTGGGTGCTGTAGAAACAGGGTAGCACTGAGAGATGTCAACCTGGCGATATCCAGTGTTGCCTTTATCTTCTATATACACATCAATTGTGTATTACGTGGTAACCGACGGGTACTGGTCTATGTCCGCCCGAACTGCACCTGCTAAGCTTATAAGCCCAAGTGCTGACCAGCAAACAAAAATAGCAGCACTGTAAATGGGACGGCGGATAAATACCTCAGATGGAATCAACTGTGGAAACAAACCCGAAACAAATTAGCCCTAATCTCTGGGCAACTCCGACATGTTTGAAAAGAGATGGTGAGGGAAGAGCCCTTAATGGATTAGTGGCAGCACTCACATCCCAGAATGGGTTACTGGCATTGGGCCTAACCAATCCCTCGCCCCAGGGTTATAAGAATGAAACTGGCCTTCCAGGTTGGGGGTTGTGTCGCCGGGGAAACTGCCCAGCAATGGAAAAAATTAGAAGTTTCGAAACATAAACAATCCTCGGATACGGACAGATCTACAGATGCAACCCATGCAAACGAACTTCGGATATGCACTTGAAATGTGTGATTATTATTGACGGCAAAACCAGCATATATTTGGATGCGGATTTGTTGTTGGAGGCAGACTAAGGCAAGAAGTCTTGAGTTTCCGCCATGTGAACGAGCGCTTCGTAGCAATCCGTATCAGAGCTGAATTTGCCAACATTGATATGTGCGCATGACCTCACGGGGGGAAAGATGGCGACGCCAAAGATGCCTTCTATGAGCTCTTGAACAAGACCTACGAGCAATGCCCTAGCTATGACATTTAAATTGTTCTCCGCGATTTTAATGTAATACCAGAAAGAGGGGGCACCTTTGGTAGCACTGCCGGAAGATGTAGGGCAAATTCGTAAACGCACGACTTGCAAAGCAAACTATTTGCAAAGCACATGTAATAGAGCAGTTGAAACGTCACAAGCATATGTTTGCATTGCAAGTGCAACATTCCTTTGACAGTTGCACAGATGCTCTTGCTTTCGCGTAAAAAAAACTGAATCTGCTACGTTTTAGAACTGTTTGCTTTGCAGTAATTTTCCGTTGTGCGTTTGCGAATCTCCTGCTTTGCACATTTTGCGCAACATATGCTTTTACGAATTTGGAAATAGCCTGCACGACATCACCTCCGACAACAGATTCAGGCTAATCGACTTTGCGGCGGGACGAAACATTGTCGTAGCTAGCACGCGGTTCCCTTTTTTCGATATTCACAAGGGGACTTGGAGAACTCCTGATCAATTAACAATCAAACAAGATTGACGCATGACGCTCCTCCAGTATTATGGATGTCCAAACGTTCCGAGGAGTCAATATCGACTCGGACTACTACCTTATTGTAGCCAAGGTACGGTTGCGGATATCCCGAACACCGCCAAGACAAGCTAATATTGCGAGGAATTTCGACATAAAAAAAGCACCAATGGAACATTTTCAGAGTGCTATCTTCACTCTAGATTGCGAAATAGTGCTCTTTTGTCCAATGGAAGCGGCATATAGCGATCGCGGGTATGACCCATCTTTCTTCTTGATAAGGACTATTGGCGATGCCCACGAACTGTTCGATTTCTTGATAACTCCCGCATCCAGCATCTCCTTTAATTCCTTGTCAATATGTTTTTGTATCGCAGGCGACACAGGGTAATACCGTTGTTTTATAGGTTCTGCCGACGTCCTAATCTTGTGTTCTACCAAATGAGTACACCCCAATCCCTCGGGCATCGACTTAAAAACACCGTCGACCAAAGCTTCCAACTGCCCAGCTTCGGCGGCGTCCAGCTGAGAAATCTCGCAAATAGCGGTAATCAAGGCAACCGATTGTTGGCTTGAGAAGCTCCCCACTCGTGATCTTAAATCTGGGACGATTCCCGATAGTGCCCAAAAATCTGCACCAAGGATCACGGTGTGTGGTATCGCTGGGATAACGAGACATTCAATTAAAATGGACCAACTTTGTACTACTATTGGCAGAGACACAACCCCCACTACCTCTATACTTTTTCCGTCCGCTAAAGGGACGGACCTAACCTCGTTTTTTTCTAAACTTATCCCTAAATCCTTAACTATTCTCCACCCTTCACCCGTATAATAGTGCGAGAAGCGCCACTATCCAAAAGACCTAGGATGGCAACACCGTATATACTAACTCCTACATATGGACGCCTATCCCTACCTTTTGCCTCCAAGCTAGAACCTAAATGAACTATTGAGTTCCCCGACTGATCTCCAGCAGGCGACCTACTCCCTACTTACGCCGGCGCTCCCGTCTTGCTGACCCGGAAGTCCGTTATGCGTTTCCCGACGAGCCACTGTATCGTCGGCATTGCCGCCGTGTCACTCCTTGCGCTCCACACCCGTAGCAGCGCCTAGGAGCTGAACACGTATTTGAGAAATGACCTTCCCCATTTTTTGAACCACCGGATTGGTGCACGCGCTTGGTTGCCCTCACTGACAACTGACACTCGTGGTTCCTCTCGCTTTCGCCGCTCCGTTAGCGGTTCCGAAAGCCTGCCAAACATGCTTTGCACTACCGCTACATATACCGATATCGACTGACTGCTTCCCTGGGTACGATGCCTTATCTCCTCCAGCAGGAGATCATCATAGTTGGGGGGAAGAAACTCCAGTTTCAATTCCGCCTCCAACTCTTACACAGATGGGACCGACAACCTAATAGCCCTAAACCAAATAAGTGTCTTCCCTGAAAAATGTTCCACAGCAGACCTAAGCAATTGAGCTTCACTCACCCCTCGCGCTTAACTGAGCGCCTCCACCCGCTCCAAAAATAAATTGGCCGAAGCATTACAGCGTTCCCCCGTGAACTTCAAGTCCCACTTGGCTAGGTTTTCCCACCTCGCAATCGGCAAGCGCTCGCTGTGTTCACCAGTGATTGCGTAGAAACCAGTTTCTTCCGCAATGGCAGGCGTCACTGGTGACCTCACAGCGCGGACTGGTGTTCTGTCCGTAGCTTGTTGCTGCTGGTAGGTCGACCTTTTATGCCGGATCCCTTCTTGTTTCTGTTGTTAATGTTCACCCCTCGCTGGCTGTGATGGTCGGTTCTTCATGAGCCTCGAGCACGTTGGCTCTTGCTCGTCTTCGTCACCTACCTCGTCCTCTTAGCCAGAATCCTCTTCCGTACCATCGACCAGTTCCCCGGCTAGTACGATTAGCCTATGTCGGAGAGTATACTTCTCCTCAATCTCCTCAGGAGAAGTGTCTCTCGCCCTATCCAACCTACTAAGAGCTCATTCGATTTTGGTAAGAACCTTCAAGTATTCCTTCGACTTAGGATTATTTGAAGGTTCTTCTGTTTAATTTTAGCGAGTAAAGCATCTCGGTCCTCTACAAAAGTAAATTTGTAGAACGGGCCGGAGCTCAACGACCCTCTACGCTCTAGCATACGAGCGGATCTCAAGGACTTCCTCATGGCGTCCAGGGTGCCAATCGGAAGACCGCGAGACTCTATCTCATATGCCATCTCGTCCACAATGAGTTTGTTGATATTGAACGCCATATTTATCGAACTAAAAGCACGAAATGTAAGACGAGTTAAGCCCACGTTGTTCAGCTATAAAACCTTTGAAGAAAAACAGAAAAACGCAACACCGATGTAAAACCAAAACCCACGCAATTGAAAATAACAACCCGAAAAAAGAAACTGAAAAACCAATGAAAAAAACTGGTGAAAATAAGTGAATGGTCACTCTGAACAAACAAAATCCCAAGGCAAATAAAGGATGGTGACCCTGAAATTAACTCAAACCAAATCGTTCTGACCACGAGAGAAAGAAAAGAAAAAGAAAATCAACACGAGAGAGCAGAAAAATTAAAAAAAAAATTCCCAAAACTCCGAATAAAATTGCACCAAGGAAATGTAAATATTTTTATATACGTGAATATGTATGTACTCGTATCATTTAAATGTACATGGAGGTATATTTTCAGTCGAAATAAATATAAAAAATAATTTCTAAAATGTATGTATGTTAATTTATATATGTTTATGTGTATGTATATATGTATAAGAAGGTATCTATTTATATGTGTAATATGTATACAAGGAATCAAAATTGCCGCACTATAATAAAAATTGTAAAATAATATTTGTTTGATATATGTATGTTTTGGTGTAAATATTTTTGTATGTATATATTTGTGGAAAATTGAATTCGAAAAAAACAAAATCGCACAAAATCTAATTTTTTTGTTGTTGTTTTTTTTTCCTCGTCAGTAGTCAGTAAATGTGTAAAAATATATATGTATACGTATATGCAAATGTATATGATACTACGCGGAAATTATTCAAGACAGACAACCCACTCCAAAAAAAAAATCAAAACAAAGAGAACACCTACTTGGGTACCTGGTACTTCCCCAGGTGTAAGGAATCCTAAGCTAGCTTCTATCGCTGTTCCCACAGGTACTTGCTTTCTCTGATCTTCTGGCAACAGCCACCGTTGCCCCGAATCAAAAATATTTTTGGAACCAACCCGTTAATGGCAGCTAGACCTGGGTATAAACAAAAGAACTGCTGAGCGCCACGAGATTTTTGGGGAAAATCACGAAACCAGAAAAAAGAAAAAAAAAAAGAAAATACTTCCCGAAAAAAAACGAAAACAACAAAAAGAAAAGACGGGGTTTTCCACAACGTTATAAAAGCTCCCGTTTGAGCTCGATGATTTATTAAAATTTACGTAGCGGTACACTCGTCGATAGAGTGACCCGCTATTTAAAAAGTCCCGAACGTACAAAGAACAAAACTTAACGAGTCGCGTGTCTCGTCTAATCTCGAGATTTTCACGCACGCGCGGCCCACCGGAGCCTCACTTTTACAAATAAAAACACAGACGCTAAACTGCACTGCACTATTTAACCACGCAATACTAATGTTCAATTCCTGGCGGTTTCTGTGCCCTTTCCTGGCGCCGTTTTCCTCGTCCCAATACACTTGGATAATCCCTTGAATCTCCTTTCTTTCGCCTACTCCTCTTTTCCCTTACCGGCCGCCAGGAGCAAAACAAACCCCGTGATTTTACTCTACACAAACTTTTAAAATTGAGAAGAAACACCAACTCTCGCCAGATTCACGCACTCATTCTCACCTACACTCACTCACACATTCATTTAGCTCCAGTGGACCCAACAACGGAGTTTCCAGCTCCACGACTAGAAAACTTTGCTAGTGTGTGCTCCCTAGTCCAACTAGGCCTCTCACACATTCCAATTGTTTCCAATTACAATTACGTATTTTATTTTTTTTACTTAATAGTTTCCTTGTTTGTTTACATATGTTGTGGGCCTTTCTGCCCGCCTGGTATGTTGTTATGCTTTTTGTTTTATTATGTTATTGTTATTGTTTATATTATTGTTGTTGTTTATTATTGTTGTTATTGTTATTATTTGTTGTCGCTGGTTGTTGTTATTGTTTGTGCTTACTGTTGTTGCTGTTTTTTTATGTTTGGATAATCCCCTTGTTGAAGACTGCCTCGTAACTTGGCCGGGTGCTGGCTTCAAAGGGGTTGTCGTCCCTTCACCCATCGAACCTGACTTTTATAGCGTCTTTGGGATGTATTCGATTATGTTGGTTGTCCGCTTACATACCAGCGTCGCTCCTCCGTAGCTTCCTCTTTGGGGTGTAGCTAAAAAAGAGATCGTCATCTCTTCACCCAAGGACATTTCGAAGTTCGCATCCACATCGATTACGAAATGTGATGCTTCTTGTCTCCACATCGATTACAGGATGTGGAACTCCTGGAGCCTTTGTGTCTGAGGCTGTCGTTTTGGTGTAAGCTCCAGGGATCGTCCTCCCCCACCCGTCATCATCGTGTTGGGGTGTCTGGCTTACAAGGACCGTCCATCCCCACCCGTCGATGACTTTCAGACGCCCCGTCTGATGCAGCCCGTTGCGAGTCTCCCGTCTAGCCTACGGGCTCCTACAACGGTGATCTTGGTGGACCTTGGTGGCTCCTGGTTCATCGTGGGCTCCCTACCGTCCTTAGGGCTTCCCCGAGAGAATGACCTCGTCCTCCTCTATGGGTATCAATAGCCCGTAAGCCCGTAAGTGGGTTGCTTTCCGAGATCTATGGTCGGTTGGCCAATGGCTGATGGGACCATGGCTGCCCTCCACCTACGCCAGAGCTCGGTCTTCCCACTCAATGAGAAGAGGGAACGAAGGGATATGAAAAAGGAAGAGGGTAAACCTTGTTGCTGGAAAATTTACCGCAACAATGTAGAGCGATTCATCGATGCCAATCACCAAATAACTTTTTGCACTGCATTATTTTTCATCTTGGCCCTCTTTGGCCGCTGACAAATCATTCGCCTTTTTGAATACCAAACAGTTGTGCAAAGATTTAGCTTCACAAAAATTCCCATTGCGAATCACCAATCGTAGTAATCCTCGGCTCCCCAACTAATGCTCAATAAAATTAGAAAACTCGAAAAAAAACAACGATTTCGAAAAAAATGCTAGTATTCCAACCGCCGTTTTTACAACAAAGGCTCGTTGAATTTTTAATTGTAAGCTGAAAAAGAAAAAGACGATTAAATGTTTGTTTACTTAAAAACATGGAAGCCCATAACTTGTGAGAAGAAAGACAAAGGCAATATCTGTTGAGCAAGTAAAGATGCCTACTGTAATAAATTGTATCAAATACAGCATTGTAACATAGACCTTAAACTATTTAAGCGCATTCTGCGCCCTCTTGAAGTCTAAGAAGTTTCCTATTGAGGTTGACATTTTGAGTGGTTGGCCATATTGCTTCCTTTTACTTTGTTCGGAGCCAAGCGAGCCACGCCACCTCGGAGTTGCAACCAAGGTAATATATATGTATTATTATTTCCCAAATTGTAATTAATTTTCGGTTCGTATTTGTGCTCCGCAACAAATCTTGATTTCTTATCTGAAATTTCATTTGTACTGCGCACGCCATTGTCATATGCTGAGTCGCACGCCGCCGCCACGACGAAGTCTACGGTCCCACAACATGGATTCGCCAGCAACTCGAGCCATCGCCAACACAATTGCCGCCACGTCAGTTGCCTCTACATCTGCCCACATTATCAATCATCCAGTCGCAGTTCAAACTCACGAAGACCCACCCACTACAGCACGTGTCATTACTGCAACGACGTATTCAAGCATACTTAATCCCGCCAGCGCTCTGCAAGACAAAACAAATTATCCACCACTAGACGTCCCTGCCGCCTCGTCAAAATCAGATTCCTTTGTTCTCGCCGCCTCTGCCCATGCCAAAATTATAATGTACATGCATTACAAGAGCATTTCGTCGAGTTGGAGTGTCAGTGTTTTTGCAGTCAGTCAACGAACAACACGACCTAACAAATCCGTCACTACTCAAAGCTACCGATGAGTAGGAAGCTGGAATTGATACTCTTCTCAGATATATCCTTACCCAACTGTTATTCATTTTAGTGACTGGCTGTGTTAGGTCGCCGGCAGATCTGTTCCATTCAAGACATCGAAAAGAAGTAGCCGAAGAGACGTTTGCCCGTGTTGCATGTCGCTGAACCACGACGGATTACGCTTGTGTGCCCGATCTGTCAAGGACACTATATGGTCAGTGACTTCGGCAATTTTCTACGAGCCACAGTTCAAGAGAGATGGTCCAATGTCAAGCGTTAAAATGGGACATATGACAAGTGATTGCCATGTTAAGATTTTTTGTTCCACGAATAGTTGCAGTCGACGTCATCATAAATTGCTTCACAAGGTCTCAGCCGAGAGAATTGATCCACAATTGATCTTGCCATCGATGTGGAGACAAGAAGCATCACATCTCGTAATGGATGTGGATGCTAACTATGAAATGTCTAAGGGGAGGAGATGACGATCTCTTTTATAGCTACTCCCCCAACGAGGGAGCTACGGAGGAGTGACTGTGGTGTGTAAGCGGACAGCCAGCATAATCGAACACATCCCAACGACGTTCCAGCGGTAAACGTCAAGTTTGATGGTTGAAGGGACGAAGACCCCTTTGAAGCCAGCACCCCACCGATGGAGCACCAAGGAAGCAGCAGAGGCTGTGGGTGGACGGCCAAGTATTGAGATAGCCTCCAACGTGGGAACATACAAACACTAATAAGAGCAACAATGAATCAATACATAAATAACAATAACTTTTAACAATAAACAACAACAATATCAATATATAAACAACAATAATAACAAAACAACTATAACAAAAATCATAAGAAAGTACCAGGCGGGCAGAAAGGCCCACAACATAAACAAACAAAGAAACTTACAAAACAAAAATATAAAATACGTAATTGTAAGGAATGACCCGCTATTGGTCAGTCCCCCCATTCCTCCAAATCTGAACGCCGATCCACCGGAGTAAGTAGGGACCCGAGGTAAAGTGGCACACTTGCACTTGTACTTAGCTTTGTTAGGGCGGCGGTCTAGAGAATGGCTAGACCGGGGTATAATCAGATTAGGATTATACCCACACAATCTTCCTCCGATTGTTCTTACTAAAATCGAATGGACTCTTAATAGGTTAGATAGGGCGAGAGACATTTCTCCTGAGGAGATCGAGGAGAAGTGTACGCTCAGGCACAGGTTGATCGTACTAGCCGGGGAGTTGGCCGGCGGTATGGAAGAGGATTCGGATGATGAGGACGAGGTAGGCAATGAGGACGAGGTAGGCAATGAGGACGAGGTAGGCAACGAGGACGCACAACAGCCAACGTGCTCGACGGTATAGGTATAGGGCGATCAGGTTGTCGGTCTGTTCGTGGCAAGAGTTGGTTGCGGAATTGAAACTGGAGTTTCTCCCCCCCAACTATGATGATCTCCTTCTGGAGAAGATAAGGCATTGTACCCAGAGAAGTAGTGGGTCCATAGGGGTATTCGTGACAGTTATTCAAAATAGGTTTGGCAGACTTTCGGAACCGCTAAGGGAGCAGTCGGGAAACGCGCAATGGACTTCCGGGTCAACAGGACGGGAGCGCCAGCGCAAGTAGGGAGTTGGTCGCCTGCTGGATATCAGTTGGGGAATTCAGTTGTTCGTTTAAGTTTAAGCTTGCAGGCAAAAGGTAGGGATAGGCGTCCATATGTAGCAGTTAACATTTATGGTATAGGGATGTTAGGTCTTTTGGATAGTGGCGCTTCTCGCACTATTATATTGGGTGAAGGATGGAGAATAGTAAAAAATGTATAGCTTATTTTATGTAAATACGATGTCAGGTCAATCGCCGTAGCGGATGGAAAAAATATAGAGGTAGTCGGGCTTGTGTTTCTACCAATTGATATACAAAGTCGGTGGGATGTCTCGTTATCCCAGCGATGCCACACACCGTGATCCTTGGTACAGATTTTTGGGTACTATCGGGAATCGTCCCGGATTTAAGATCACGAGTGGGGAGCTTCTCAAGCCAACAATCGGTTGCCTTGATTACCGCTATTTGCGAGATTTCTGAGCTGTACGCCGCCGAAGCTGGGCAGTTGGAAGCTTTGGTCAACGGTGTTTTTAAGTCGATGCCCGAGGGATTGGGGTGTACTCATTTGGTAGAACACAAGATTAGGACGTCGGCAGAACCTATAAAACAACGGTATTACCCTGTGTCGCCTGCGATACAAAAACATATTGACAAGGAATTAAAGGAGATGCTGGATGCGGGAGTTATCTAGAAATCGAACAGTCGCCAATAGTCCTTATCAAGAAGAAAGATGGGTCATACCCGCGATCGCTATATGCCGCTTCCATTGGACAAAAGAGCACTATTTCGCAATCTAGAGTGAAGATAGCACTCTGAAAATGTTCCATTGGTGCTTTTTTTATGTCGAAATTCCTCGCAATATTAGCTTGTCTTGGCGGTGTTCGGGATATCCGCAACCGTACCTTGGCTACAATAAGGTAGTAGTCCGAGTCGATATTGACTCCTCGGAACGTTTGGACATCCATAATACTGGAGGAGCGTCATGCGTCAATCTTGTTTGATTGTTAATTGATCAGGAGTTCTCCAAGTCCCCTTGTGAATATCGAAAAAAGGGAACCGCGTGCTAGCTACGACAATGTTTCGTCCCGCCGCAAAGTCGATTAGCCTGAATCTGTTGTCGGAGGTGATGTCGTGCAGGCTATTTCCAAATTCGTAAAAGCATATGTTGCGCAAAATGTGCAAAGCAGGAGATTCGCAAACGCACAACGGAAAATTACTGCAAAGCAAACAGTTCTAAAACGTAGCAGATTCAGTTTTTTTTACGCGAAAGCAAGAGCATCTGTGCAACTGTCAAAGGAATGTTGCACTTGCAATGCAAACATATGCTTGTGACGTTTCAACTGCTCTATTACATGTGCTTTGCAAATAGTTTGCTTTGCAAGTCGTGCGTTTACGAATTTGCCCTACATCTTCCGGCAGTGCTACCAAAGGTGCCCCCTCTTTCTGGTATTACATTAAAATCGCGGAGAACAATTTAAATGTCATAGCTAGGGCATTGCTCGTAGGTCTTATTCAAGAGCTCATAGAAGGCATCTTTGGCGTCGCCATCTTTCCCCCCGTGAGGTCATGCGCACATATCAATGTTGGCAAATTCAGCTCTGATACGGATTGCTTCGAAGCGCTCGTTCACATGGCGGAAACTCAAGACTTCTTGCCTTAGTCTGCCTCCAACAACAAATCCGCATCCAAATATATGCTGGTTTTGCCGTCAATAATAATCACACATTTCAAGTGCATATCCGAAGTTCGTTTGCATGGGTTGCATCTGTAGATCTGTCCGTATCCGAGGATTGTTTATGTTTCGAAACTTCTAATTTTTTCCATTGCTGGGCAGTTTCCCCGGCGACACAACCCCCAACCTGGAAGGCCAGTTTCATTCTTATAACCCTGGGGCGAGGGATTGGTTAGGCCCAATGCCAGTAACCCATTCTGGGATGTGAGTGCTGCCACTAATCCATTAAGGGCTCTTCCCTCACCATCTCTTTTCAAACATGTCGGAGTTGCCCAGAGATTAGGGCTAATTTGTTTCGGGTTTGTTTCCACAGTTGATTCCATCTGAGGTATTTATCCGCCGTCCCATTTACAGTGCTGCTATTTTTGTTTGCTGGTCAGCACTTGGGCTTATAAGCTTAGCAGGTGCAGTTCGGGCGGACATAGACCAGTACCCGTCGGTTACCACGTAATACACAATTGATGTGTATATAGAAGATAAAGGCAACACTGGATATCGCCAGGTTGACATCTCTCAGTGCTACCCTGTTTCTACAGCACCCAACCGAAACCAAATTTGAAACAGAAATATTTTTCAGACCCTACTGTTAATTCGGTTTTTTTTAATTACTGCTATTATTAGCATACTTTTTGGACTATAATATATTGGAAAAACAATTATATTTAGGGAAATTATAAACTATGAAAGTGTTTTTTTTGGCGTAAGTAAATTTTATTTTAAATGCCAACAAAACTCAAAGAGCTATTGAACATAGGAAACAAATTATGAAAAGGTCAGATATTAAAAATGAAAAAGAGTTGAAAGAACATAACAGAAGTTCTAATTTTTTTTAGATCGAAAAAAAAATTTTCTCATGGTTGCGTTAAAGATAAATAAAATCTCAGAGCGGACAATGCTTATAATTTTAAAGAATTTCTTTATTTTGCTTGAAAACTGTGTTCATTTAACCTAAATACTTAAACTTCTGATAGTTTACTGTTTTTTAATAATAGATTTTTAAAAATCTCACTAAACAAATCCAAAATTTTTAGATTTTAGAGCCAAAAGAAGTTTTGTACGCAATATAGACTTATTTGAGTACAATGGGATGTAAAGTCTCGATATACAGGTATTTGCTGTTGGTAAATGACAGACATCTATAGGCCTTATAGTTATCGATGGCAACGGTTGAAAGCCTTCTTCTGATGCTGGGAAAGCGGGAGATCCTCTCCAAAAGTACAGCTAAAATTAAAATTGTATTTTTAGTTATAAAAACAATTTGAGTTTAGTAAAATTTTAACTTACAAGGTCTTGACGCTCTGACGCATTCATTTGTTCAACTATATACCAAAACCATTTTTTGAATCGCATTAATTTATCAGAATTTTCACTAGATTCGTCATTGAATGTTGTATATGAAATCAAAGTATTCACGTTTATGTCACCCACTCCGTTTAAAAGTAGTCTTAAATCTTCTGATGTCAATGAATCCAACGCACATTCAGGTAAAACACCGAAAATCCCCAACTTTATTGACTAAAATTAAGGGAAAAAATTATATAATTTTTATAATTTAAAAAAAAAAAAAAAAACTTGCATTCAGAGCCTTTTCTTGTGATTTAATCATTCTATATTCAGAATACCGACAAACATATTCATAAATGTTGCTAGGAGAAACTTGAATATTCTTTCCACCGGGTGTTAATTCCACGTTTCATCCGCCTTCCTCCTTTATTAAATCAATTCTTTAAAAAAATAATACATAATAAAAACTGCTTTCATTAACACTCTTATTTATTCTTACACAAAGTATAGTTCCAATTTATTAAAAATATCTAAACCATTCGTTGTATTACAGCCTTGAATCAACTACCTAAAAGACTCATACACAGTAGGATCAAAGAATGCCAAATCATGGAACCTCACTTGTTTGCCTAAAATATATTTTAGAACATGTCTTTGTAAAAATAATGGAAACAATTCATTTTGAAGCAAACAAAGTCAAATTAACCTGAAAATATTTAACTATAATTTTTGAACTATAATCCCATATTACCAAAAATACCTCCCAACATTTCGGAACGCGTTCATTCGCTCGAATGAAGCATAACCTTGCCTTGGACTATAAAAACCTTGTTTTCCTGGTGAATAAAAGAGGGGATCGTTGTCCTCAATTGGTTCTAGCAAAACCACAGGAATTATTTTCTTTGACTCGGCTAAAACCACAAATAATGCACCAATTATACATACGCAGTCATTTATAGACATATCAATTTGACAAAAAAAAAACTTATTTACTATTAATATTTATATTTATATCCCCATGGAGGGGAGATCGCACCCACTCACAGCCTTCATGGTTCCGAATAGAGGCCTGTTCCAGTTTAAGCGAATGCCTTTCGGGTTACACAATGCGCCTGCTACGTGGCAGAGATTTGTGTACCTGGACGATATTATTATCGTCACAAATACTCGTACATTCAACCAACACCTTAAGATACTGGAGGAGGTCTTTAAGCGATTGTGTGAAGCAGAGTTAAAAGTTAGTCGGGAAAAATGTAACGTTTGTAGGCCGTCTTTAAAATATTTAGGTTATGTAGTAGATAGAAATAGACTACACGTCGATCCAGAAAAAGTAGATAGTATGGTCAGGATCCCCACACCCAAAAGTGTGAAGGAAATTAGGAGTTTTATAGGGATAGCCTCTTGGTACAGACCTTTCGTACCAAACTTCGTCGCTTTATTTAGGCCTTTAAGAAACTTGTTAAAGAAAAATAGGAAATTTATATGGACGGATGAGTGTGAGGAAAGTTTCAGGAAGGCGAAGGAATGTTTAGTCATTGCACCCATTTTGACATGTCCAGACTTCGACAGGCCGTTCGTAGTTCAGTCGGACGCCTCGAATTATGGAATAGGGGCCGTATTATCGCAGGAGTTTGATGATGGAGAGAAGATTATTTGTTTTTTCAGTAGGTCTCTTCAGAGAAGCGAGAGGAACTACTCTACCACAGAGAAGGAATGCGTGGCTGTCCTGTGGGCGATTGAGAAGTTACGACCATACATCGGAAGGGCAAAGAGCATGTAGTTCCCGACATGCTTTCGCGAGGAGTCCCGGA
The DNA here is from genome assembly GCA_928272305.1 of Volucella inflata. Classification (NCBI taxonomy): domain Eukaryota; kingdom Metazoa; phylum Arthropoda; class Insecta; order Diptera; family Syrphidae; genus Volucella; species Volucella inflata. Next base: position 78,250,963 of record OV743716.1, on the reverse strand, counting down.
GTTGGCTGGGACTTCGGAAGCGGATCAGGACCCTTGAATTAGGAAGATGATTGCTGCAATAGAAGCTAACCCGTTAGCCTACCCCTTGTGGAGAGTAGAGGGGGGCAAACTCTTCAAGTTTGTCAAAGCTAGGCAGGTTGTAGTTTTCAATAATAGCAATAACGAGTGTAAACAAGTAATAGGAAAGCAAGGTAGATTAGGAATATTACAGGCGTGCCATGATAATTCATTAGCGGGTCACATGAGCGTCCGCAAAACGTTTGCGAGAGTAGGAGCTAGGTACTACTGGCCGAAGATGCGGTCAGAAGTAACAAGATATAATAGAAATTGTAAAGTTTGCCGTCAAGTTAAGCCAGTGAATGAGCAACCCGCTGGTCTGATGAATGAGAAGGTAGGTCTGTCAAGGTGTTTGGAAATGGTTTGTGTAGACCTAGTAGGCTCACTTCCCAAGTCCACTCGGCAAAGAAGTCTGCGAAAGCCTACAACCTCCGACGGCGAGATGTCCAATATCTCCCGAACTGCGTCTGACGCAGCTAATTACTACGCGGTCAAGCTAGCGCCGAAATTCGTGGGATCATTCAGGAACCACAAACGTGTGTCAGCGTGGACATACAGTTTGGTGGATTCGAATGGTCAGAACAAAGGTACCTGGCATGCTAAGGACCTTAAGCCCTATAGCGATGGGCCAGAAGAGTACTAAGTCCCATTAATAGTAGAGTAGGTTAAAGGACCGTTTGGGTCAGAATTTTGATTTTAGTGTTTTATAGGACTGGCGGTATTGGCCATGATGGAAATGTCTTTCCAGCTAACCTTTGGCCTCAAAAAATGATTTGCGCTTCTGAAGAAGGCAACAACCTACAGGGTTGCGACAGGAGGTCCGCCAAGGTCACCGTTGTCGGAGCCCGTAGGCTTGACGGGTGACTCGCAACGGGCAGCATCAGACAGGATGTCTGAAAGTCACCGACGGGTGGGGGAGGACGATCCCCGGAGCATACACCCCAACGAAAGTCATGAAAACAAAGGCTTTAAGATTACGGGCATCACATCTCGAAATCGATGTGGACGCAGAAAATGTGTAAGGGGGAAGAGATGACGATCTCTTTTATAGCTACGCCCCCAACGAGGGAGCTACGGAGGAGCAACAGTGGTGTGTAAGCGGACAGCCAGCATAATCAGACACATCCCAACACCGCATCAACTTTAAAAGTCAGGTTTAATGGGTGAAGGGACGACGACCCCTTTCAAGCCAGCACCCCACCGATGGAGCACCAAGGGAGCAGCAGACGCTATAGGCGGACGGCCAAGTTACGAGTACTTGGCAGCCTCCGACGAGGGAATGTACAAAGATAAACAAGAACAACAACAGTAACAACAAACAATAACAACAACCAGCGACAACAAATAATAATAATAACAATAATAATAAACAACAACAACAATATAAACAATAACATTAACATAATAAAACAAAATGCATAAAAACACACCAGGCGGGCAGAAAGGCCCGCAGCATAACCATCAAACGAAACAAAAACAAAAATGGGCAGTCCCCCCATTTCCCCCAAATCTGAACGCCGATCCACCGTAGTAAGTAGGGACCCGCAAAGGAAACCCCGTTGTTGGGTTCACTAGAGCCAAATGAATGTGTGTGTAAGTGAGTGTGAGAATGCGTGTGGGAATCTGTCGAGAGCTTTTGGAAAGTCACTTTGGTGACGACCAGCACAGACAGAGGGTCAAGCAATGTTTTTTTTGAGGTTTCTTTAGGACTGTGCCAGCAAGGGGCACAGAACCGCCATAAAGCTAAGTATAGTGTACATAGTGCAGTGTAGTGTAAAAAAAAATCGTTTTTTTTTATATTGAAAAATTAAGACTCCGGTAGGCCGTGCGTGCGAAAAATCTCGAGAATAGACGAGACACGCGACCCGTTAGATTTCTCTTTGTATGTTCGGGACTGTAAATAGAGGGTCACTCTGTCGACGAGTGTACCGCTTATTTAACAAATAAATCGTCGAGCTCCAACGGAGCCGTTATAACGTGGGGAGAAGTCTGGTGTTTTACTTTGTTGTTGCTTTTCTACGGGAAGCATTTTCGTTTATTTTGGTTAGATTCGGTCTTTTTTTTTTCTTTTATTCAAGGTTTCGTGATTCTAAGGGAAAAATCAGGTGGCGCTCAACTCGGTTTTTTTGTGATTTTGTTGCCCAGCGCTGCCATCAAAGCGCTACCTGGAGGTGATTCGAACGCGGGTTGGAACAGTTGGTTCCAAGGATATTTTTGATTCGGGGCAACTGTGATTGTTGCCGGGGATCAATCTTAGCAATTGGCGCCCAACGTGGGGCTTTGTTTTGAAATTTTGTTTGACGTTTTTTTTAGTTTTTTTTTTGTTTTGATTTTATTTCACCCGTTTTTTTTTTCATTCATTTTTTTCGGTCGAATTTTAAGTTTCGCGAAATTTTTATATTCGGTTCGCGGTAAATTCGGTTAAGTAATTAGGGAAGTAGTTGTTTCTTTGTGTCTTTATTTTGGGAATAGTGATACTCTTGTGTTTTTCTTCTAGGTGATTGCAAGTGGAGTGCAACAAGTGCAAGTGGGTTTGAAACAAGGTGTTGTAGGATTTCCCTAAACCTGGGCAAGTACCAGGTACCCAAGTAGGTGTCTTTTTTTTGTCTTTCTTTTCAAACGGTTTTTCCTAAATCCACTTCCTAGTGGATAATAATTGGCGCGTTGCTTTACATTTCGGAGTGCAATTTTATTTTACCTGCCCCAAGTGGAAAGTTTTTTTTTATACAAACATTGTACATATGTACATATATTGACATATAAATATACGCATTAAAATATATAAATAAACATATGCATATAAATATATCCACACACGGAAATTAACATTTTTGAAACAATAATTTCGGCCTTCTAAACAAACATACATCTATATAATATACAAATAAACATATATACTATACAAACTTACATCTCACGTATACCTACACATAGTTTTTTAATAAATTTTGTGCGACAATTTTTTTATTTTTCCTTTACATATAACAAATATATATTTGAAAGTAAATATACACATTCACATACATATATACATATATACATACAATTTGTTTGTTACAATTTTTTTTATTTTTTTGTTTTCTATCGTGGGGTTTTATTTTTCGCTCTTGTTGCGGTAAATTTTCCCGTAACAACGTTTAACCTCCTCTCTGTTCTTGTCCCTTCGTTCCCTCTTTTCTTTGAGTGGGAAGATCGAGTTCTGGCGGAGGTGGAGGGCAGCCATGGTCCCATCAGCCATTGGCCCACCGACCACAGACCTCGGAAAGGACCTACATAGGTTTACGGGCTGTTATCCTCAGAGGAGGACGAGTTGGTTCGGTCGGTGAAGCCGAAAGACGGTAGGGAGACTCACGACGAACCAGGAGCCCAGGGTGCGACAGGAGGTCCACCAAGATCACCGTTGTCGGAGCCCGTAGGCTAGACGGGAGAGTCGCAACGGGCTGCATCAGACAGGACGTCTGAAAGTCATCACACCCGAACACGATGATGACGGGTGGGGGAGGACGATCCCCGGAACTTACACCCCAACGAAAGCCATGTAAGCAAAGGCTTTAGTATTACCGGCATCACATCTCGAAATTGATGTGGATGCAGAGATAAGGCAAAAGGGGAAAGAGATGACGATCTCTTTTGTAGCTACACCCCCAACGAGGGAGCTACGGAGGAGCGACGGTGGTGTGTAGGCGGACAGCCAGCATAATCGAACACATCCCAACGACGCACCAGCTGTAAAAGTCATGTTCGATGGGTGAAGGGACGACGACCCCTTTGAAGCCAGCACCCCACCGATGGAGCACCAAGGGAGTAGCAGAGGCTGTAGGCGGACGGCCGAGTTACGAGACAGCCTCCAACGTGGGAACATAAAAACATTAATAAAAATAACAATAACCAAAAACAATAAACCACATCAAATATAAACAATAACAACAACAAAAAAAATAACAACAACTATAAAAAATAACAACAACAACAATAATATAAACAATAATAACAACATAATAAAAACAAAACCATAACGAAATACCAGGCGGGTAGAATGGACCATAACATAAACGAAAACAAAAACCGAAGAAGTAAAATACATAATTATGTAAGGAATGACCCGCTATTGGTCAGTCCCCCCATTCCCCCAAATCTGAACGCCGATTCACCGGAGTAAGTAGGGACCCGGGGTATATTAGCACAAAGGCACATATACTTAGCTTTGTTTGGGACGGCGGTTTAGAGAATGGCTACACCGGGGTATAATCAGATTAGGATTATACCCACACAACCTTCCTCCTTCGTCCCAACACTCCATTGACCTTCGATCATACTTTCTTTCTCCTTCGCGTTTGTTGTTGTTTTTCAATTCTGTTTAGTTCGATGGGGGAAAATAAACCGGGGATCCGCAATGAAAGAAACATTGCTTCTCGCAATATTTTTTATCGACTTCCAATGTCTAGGGCAACAGCTAGGCATAGCTAGGATCCACAAGCCCTCAGAAACTCGCTCAGTGGAGTTCCCAGTTATCACTGGAAGCTAGAGAGAACTCAGTGTCTGAGGATTTTAGAATGAGAGTGTACAATTTGAAACAATTGGAATGTGTGAGAGGCCTAGTTGGACACGGGAGCACACACTATCAAAGTTTGCTAGTTGTGTAGCTGGAAACCCCGTTGTTGGGTTCACTAGAGCCAAATGAATGTGAGTGTGAGTGTGAGAATGCGTGTGAGAATCTGTCGAGAGCTTGTGGAAAGGAAAAGATCTGGAAGTCACTTTTTTGACGACCAGCAATCTAAGAGGGTCAGCTTAGAGGTTTTTTTTATTCTTGCGATTTTATTTTGTTATTGGGAATTGCGAAAAGCAATTTTTCTTTTGAAGTTAAAAGGTGTTTAGAGTAGTTTTTAATAAAATCGCGAGTTCGTTGTGAGCAAAAGAAAAAAAAAGAAAGGAGACAAGGATTATAAGGAGAAAGGAAGTGGATCGGGATAGAAAAAGGAATAGCAGGACGGAGAGGGAAGGTGCAGAACCGCCAGGAGATAGAAATTCAGCTAAGTATAGTGTAGTGTAGTGGAAAAAAAAAAGAAAAGAAAATCGTTTTTTTTTTTTCGTTTATTGAAAAGAAAAATAAAACTCCGGTAGGCCGTGCGAGCGTGGAAAATTCTCGAGAAAAGACGAGACACGCGACCCGTTAGTTTGTTGTTTGAATCGTTCGGGCCTTTTTAAATAGCGGGTCACTCTATCGGCGAGTGTTCTGTTAATTTCTTTGTGTGTTTTGCAATAAATCGCCGTGCTCCAACGGAGCCGTTATAACGTCTTGAGAAACCCGGTGTTTGACTTTTTTTTTGTCGTGATTCTTTTCGGGGAAGATTTTTATTTCTTGGTTTTTTCGGTCGGTTTCTTTTTTCCTTTCTTTCGTTGTGGATTCGTGATTCCAAGGGAAAAACCACGTGGCGCTCAACTTCGTTTTTTTGTGATTGTGTTGCCCAGGTCTAGCTGCCATCAAAGCGCTACCTGGAGGTTTCGGGAACCCACGTCTGGAATTAGTGCGGATTCTAGAAAGTTATTTGTGATTCGGGGCAACTGTGTTTGTTGCCGAGGATCAATCGTAACACTCTCTTGGGTGATTTGGGTTCAATTTCAGGGTTACCAGTTGTTTGTTCATCGGTTCTTGTTGTATTTCAGTGTTGCCATCCACCTTTTTTCCACGGTTAATTCCATTTTTTTTTTCCTTCTGTTTTGAATTTGTGGGTTTTTATCTCTTAGCTTTTATTTACATTTTTATTTTACGTGTTGTCCTTACACTTGCGGTTTCGAATTGCTCGTGGCACTGCTTTAAAGGTTTTTTTTTTTAACATCGTTGGACACTGTAGTTTTTAACGTTGGTGTTGCGTTTTGTTTTTTTTGTTTTTTCTTTTAAAGATTGTTCATCGACAACGTGGGTTTTACCTTTGTTTTATTTGCTGTTGTTTTGTTTAAGGAGTTTTTTTTTCCGTTTTTTTTCTTAAATAAAAATGTCCTTCGCTATCAACAGACTCTCTGTGGACGAGATGGCATATGAGATGGAGTCTCGCGGTCTTCCGATTGGCACCCTGGACGCCATGAGGAAGTCCTTGAGATCCGCTCGTATGCTAGAGCGCAGAGGGTCGTTGAGTTCAGGCCGGGCCTACAAATTCACATTTGAAGAGGACCGAGATGCTTTATTAGCGAAGATAAAGCAGATAGAAGAGCTCTTGGAATCCTCCTAAGTCGAAGGAATACTTGAAGGTTCTTACCAAAATCGAATGGGCTCTTAGTAGGTTGGATAGGGCGAGAGACACTTCTCCTGAGGAGATTGAGGCTCGAGGCTCGTCAAGAACCGACCACCACAGCCAGCGAAGGGTGAACAGCATCAAAAACAAGAAGGGAACCGGCATAAAAGGTCGACCTACCTGCAGCAACAAGCTACGGACAGAACACCAGTCCGCGCTGTTAGGTCACCAGTGACGCCTGCCGTTGCGGAAGAAACCGGTTTCTACGTAACCACTGGTGAGCACAGCGAGCGCTTGCCGATTGCGAGGTGGGAAAACCTGGCCAAGTGGGAACTGAAGTTCATGGGGGAACGCTGTGGTGCCTCGGTAAATTCTTTTTTGGAGCGGGTGGAGGAGCTCAGTCAAGGGCGAGGGGTGACTGAAGCTCAATTGTTTAGGTCTGCTGTTGAACTTTTTTCTGGGAAATTTGGTATAGGGCTATTAAGTTGTCGGTCTGTTATTGGCAAGAGTTGATGGCGGAATTGAAACTGGAGTTTCTTCCCCCAACTATGATGATCTCCTGCTGGAGGAGATAAGGCATCGTACCCAGGGAAGTGATGAATCGCTAACAGAGCGGCGAAAGCTTGCCATAGTTCAAAGAAACCTGGCCCCCTTTTACCAGCAACAACTTGGGCTGGCAGACCCGAAGTGTGTTGTAGATTTGGTAAGATTGGGTTGAAGGTTGGAGACGGTGCGGGCCAACGTGGAAACGTTTGTTCCACCACCGAATCCGAGGTCGCGTCGGTTGATGGAGCCAGATTTGGCTTACATCAACGTGGAGGAACCACAAGTTTCAGTTGTCAGGGAGGACAACCAACCGCGTGCACCCATCTGGTGCTTCAACTGTAATGGGGAAGGTCATTTTGCTACGACGCGTTCAGCTCCTAGGCGCTGCTACGGGTGTGGAGCGCAAGGAGTGACACGGCACCAATGTCGACGTTGCAATAACACGCAAGTAGGTAGTAGGCTGCCTGCTGGAGATCGGTCGGGGAACTCAGTAGTTCATTTAGGTTTTAGCTTGGAGGCGAACGGGAGAGATAGGCGTCCATATGTAGGAGTTAGTATCTATGGAATAGGGATGCTAGGTCTTTTAGATAGTGGCGCTTCTCGCACTATAATAGGGGGTGAGGGATGGAGAATAATTAAGGATTTAGGGCTTAGGTTAGGAAAAAACGAGGTTAGGTCCGTCGCTTTAGCTGACGGAAAAAGTATAGATGTCGTGGGGGTTGTGTCTCTACCAATTGAGGTACAAAGTCGGTCTGTGTTTATAGAATGTCTCGCCATCCCAACGATACCACACACCGTGATCCTTGGTGCAGATTTTTGGGCACTATCGGGAATCGTCCCGGATTTAAGATCATGAGTGTGGAGCTTCTCGAGCCAATAGTCGGTTGCCTCGATTACCGCTATTCGCGAGATCTCAGAGCTGGACGTCGCCGAAGCTGGGCAGTTGGAAGCTTTGGTCGACGGTGTATTTAAGTCAATGCCCGAGGGATTGGGGTGTACTCATTTGGTAGAACACAAGATTAGGACGTCAGCAAAACCTATCAAACAGCGATATTACCCGGTGTCACCTGCGATGCAGAGACATATTGATAAGGAGCTGAACGAGATGCTGGAGGCGGGTGTTATCGAGAAATCGAACAGTCCGTGGGCATCTCTAATAGTTCTAATCAAGAAGAAAAATGGGTCATTTAGGTTCTGTGTCGACTTTAGGAAACTGAGTAGGGTTACAGATAGGGATGCTTATCCATTGCCATTTATATCAACGACATTGGATAAGCTTAGGGACGCCAAATACTTGACGTCATTAGATATAAAGTCGGCCTAATGGCAGATCCCCATGGAGGAGAGATCGCGCCCACTCACAGCCTTCACGGTTCCGAATAGAGGCCTTTTCCAGTTTAAGAGAATGCCTTTCGGGTTACACAATGCGCCTGCTACGTGGCAGAGATTTATAGACAGCTCTTAGGTGCTGATCTAGAGCCACACGTATTTGTGTACCTGGACGATATTATTATCGTCACAAATACATTCAACCAACACCTTAAGATACTGGAGGAGGTCTTTAAACGATTGTGTGAAGCAGAGTCAAAAGTTAGTCGGGAAAAATGTAACGTTTGTAGGCCGTCTTTAAAATATTTAGGTTATGTCGTAGATAGGAATGGACTTCATGTCGATCCAGAGAAAGAAGATAGCATGGTTAGGATTCCCGCACCTAAAAGTGTGAAGGAAATTAGGAGCTTTATAGGGACAGTCTCGTGGTACAGACGTTTCGTACCAAACTTCGCCGCTTTAGTTAGGCCTTTAACAGATTTGTTAAAGAAAAATAGGAAATTCATATGGACGGAAGAGTGTGAGGAAAGCTTTAGGAAGGCGAAGGAATGTCTAGTCACGGCGCCCATTTTGACATGTCCAGACTTCGATAGGCCGTCCGTAGTTCAGACGGACGCCTCGAATTATGGAATACGGGCCGTATTATCGGAGGAGTTTGATGATGGTGAGAAGGTTATTTGTTATCTTAGTAGGTCTCTTCAGAGAAGTGAAAGGAACTACTCTACCACAGAGAAGGAATGCTTGGCTGTCCTGTGGGCGATTGAGAAGTTACGACCAAACATCGAAGGGGTTCGTTTTACGGTCGTAACTGATCATCATTCGTTGGTGTGGCTGAGCAACCTTAAGGAACCGCAAGGGAGATTAGGTCGATGGGCAGTGAGGTTACAGCAATTTGATTTTCAGATAATCTACCGAAAGGGGAAAGAGCATGTAGTTCCCGACATTCTGTCGCGAGGAGTCCAATAGTTGGCTGGGATCTCAGAAGCGGATCAGGACCCCTGGATTAGGAAGATGATTGCGGCGATAGAAGCTAACCCGTTAGCCTACCCCTTGTGGAGAGTAGAGGGGGACAAACTCTTCAAGTTTGTGAAAGATAGACATTTAGTATTATATGATGATAACGATAACGAGTGGAAACAAGTAGTAGGAAGCAAGGTAGATTAGGGATATTACAGGCGTGCCATGATAACCCATTAGCGGGTCACATGGGCGTCCGCAAAACGTTTGCGAGAATAGGAACTAGGTACTACTGGCCGAAGATGCGGTCAGAAGTAACAAAATATGTAAAGAATTGTAGAGTTTGCTGTTTGCTGGTCTGGTGGGTCAAGGTGTTGGGAAATGGTTTGTGTAGATCTGATAGACCCACTTCCCAAGTCCACTCGGGGTTACACGTATATTTTAACTGTCTTCGACTACTTTTCTAAATTCCCTTTGTTGTTTCCTCTACGTTCGGTAACTGCGAAAGCAGTTTGTGGGGAACTAGAGGAAAACGTCTTTTTGTTGTTCGGCGTACCCAAGGTTGTCGTCTGTGACAACGGTCCCCAGTTTAGGGGGAAAGAACTTAAGGCGCTCTGTGACTCGTACGAGTCAAAAATTCGGTTCACGGCCCATTATCACCCGCAGGCGAATCCTGCGGAGAGGATAAACCAAACAATTAAGACAACGCTCAGAGCGTATGTCTCGGAAAATCACCGTGTTTGGGATTCGCAGTTGGCGAAAGTAGGGTGCGCGATTCGCACAGCCCAACACGAGGTGCTGGGGGTATCCCCGTTTTATGTAAATTTTGGGAGGGAGATGATGACTCGCGGCACGGAGTTTGATGCCTCGAGGGATTATCTCCAGAGTAGGATGGGAAGTGAGGATAGGATAGGTAGTAGGGACATAGTACCAGGTAGTGAGACCACAGGTACTGTAGGTAGGGACTTAGATGTGGTACGGACTAGGGAAAAGGAAATTAGGGAACTAGATATACCGGAGTTAGGTAGGAGGTTTGAGTTGTTAAGGGAGGATATACGTAGGAAATTGGCGGCGGCAGCAAAGAAGTCTGCGAAAGCCTACAACCTCCGACGGCGAGATGTCCAATATCTCCCGAACTGCGTCTGACGCAGCTAATTACTACGCGGCCAAGCTAGCGCCGAAATTCGTGGGATCATTCAGGATCCACAAACGTGTGTCAGCGTGGACATACAGTTTGGTGGATTCGAATGGTCAGAACAAAGGTACCTGGCACGCTAAGGACCTTAAGCCCTATAGCGGTGGACCAGAAGAGTACTAAGTCCCATTAATAGTAGAGTAGGTTAAAGGACCGTTTGGGTCAGAATTTTGATTTTAGTGTTTTATAGGACTGGCGGTATTGGCCATGATGGAAATGTCTTTCCAGCTAACCTTTGGCCTCAGAAAATGGTTTGCGTTTCTGAAGAAGGCAACAACCTACAGGGTGCGACAGGAGTTCCACCAAGGTCACCGTTGTCGGAGCCCGTAGGCTAGACGGGAGACTCGCAACGGGCAGCATCAGACATTAAACGAAACAAAAACAAAAATGGGCAGTCCCCCATTCCCCCCCAAATCTGAACGCCGATCCACCGTAGTAAGTAGGGACCCGCAAAGGAAACCCCGTTGTTGGGTTCACTAGAACCCAAATGAATGTGTGTGTAAGTGAGTGTGAGAATGCGTGTGGGAATTTGTCGAGAGCTTGTGGAAAGTCACTTTGGTGACGACCAGCACAGACAGAGGGTCAAGCAAGGTTTTTTTTGAGGTTTTTTTAGGACTGTGCCAGCAAGGGGCACAGAACCGCCATAAAGCTAAGTATAGTGTACATAGTGCAGTGTAGTGTAAAAAAAAATCTTTTTTTTTTATATTGAAAAATTAAGACTCCGGTAGGCCGCGCGTGCGAAAAATCTCGAGAATAGACGAGACACGCGACCCGTTAGATTTCTCTTTGTATGTTCGGGACTGTAAATAGCGGGTCACTCTGTCGACGAGTGTACCGCTTATTTAACAAATAAATCGTCGAGCTCCAACGGAGACGTTATAACGTGGGGAGAAGTCCGGTGTTTTACTTTGTTGTTGCTTTTCTACGGGAAGCATTTTCGTTTATTTTGGTTAGATTCGGTCTTTTTTTTTCTTTTATTCAAGGTTTCGTGATTCTAAGGGAAAAATCAGGTGGCGCTCAACTCGGTTTTTTTGTGATTTTGTTGCCCAGCGCTGCCATCAAAGCGCTACCTGGAGGTGATTCGAACCCGGGTTGGAACAGTTGGTTCCAAGGATATTTTTGATTCGGGGCAACTGTGATTGTTGCCGGGGATCAATCTTAACAACGTTCTGGACTTATGAAATAGCGGGTCACTCTATCGACGAGTATACGGCTACGTAAATTTTAATAAATCGTCGAGCTCAAACGGGAGCTTTTATAACGTTGTGGAGAACCCCGTCTTTTCTTTTTGTTGTTTTCGTTTGTTTGCGGAAAGTATTTTCTTTTGTTTTCTTTTTTTCCGGTTTGACACCATCGAATGACAGCGCGTTTTTGAGCGAAAAGAAAGAAAAATCGTTCAAAAAACAGTCTCATCGAGTGAGACTCGTGTGGTGGAAAAAATAATAAAAGTACCGATTGCATAGCCAAGTCGAAAGAAAAATGGACGGGATTAGCAAAAAAAAACATTTATTGCGCGCTACATGGCAAAAAGTTCGCCGGACGATTGGTATGTGGATAGTGGTCCATGTCACCGAATAAAGCAATATTGCCAAGTTGCGAAAAATCAGCAGTGCGAGAGATAACTACGGCGAATGAGGGGAAAAAGCGAGTGAATTGTTCGGAAGCAACGTTTGAACAAATTGAGCGTCAGAAATGTTTTGCTTGTGCTAAAATTATCAGTGAATTAATTGTCTGTTTATCGTTTGGTCGAGTCTGGCAAACTGCAAACTAAACGACGGTGTTTACAAATTCCGTTCGAGTGGTACGAGTATGCTAACAAGACGAGAAGAAAATTCAGCGCTGACATGGCATTGAAGACTTGGGCACATCAATTATCAAAGTTTGAAAAGAATGCGTGATGGAGTCGTGACTGGGATAAATTTCGAAGACAAACGATTGCAACAAATTGTGAAGTGTGCGCCAAAGGAAAACAAACACGAGCAACTTTCAGAAGAAGTACAACGGAAACCAATGACGTGTTGGAAATTATTCGGACTTAGTTGGACCCATGGAGACGCCATAGATTGCCGCAGCTAAGTACTCGTATCTTCTGACTTTTGTTGATGATTACAGTCGGAAGGTTTTTTTGTATTTTTTGAAGACAAAATCCGAGGTATTGAGCTGCTTCACTGACTACAAGGCATTTGTGGAGAACCAAATGAGCAAGAAAATTAAAGTTTTTTCGAACCGACAACGGAACCGAGTATAGCTCACAGCATTTTTAATCGAGTTTTCAAAATTACCGGAAGTTTACACTAAACGACAACTGCACACACACACCCGAACAGAATTGTGTACCAAATAGAATGAATCGGACAATCGTCGAACGGGCTAGGTGCATGATTTTTGATGCCAACTTATATGATTCACATTGGGGTGAAGTGTGTGGGATGGTGGCATACCTTGTAAACCCATCAGTTTGTTCATTGTCGTGACTTATTGAAAGTAAGACTGGAGAGTAAAATCTCGAATATAGAAATGAAAACACGTGAAGCTTGTTCAAAGTCCGATTTAATAATCGCCGAAGCCTAAAGAAAGTCATATATAATTCATTTAAAAAGGAAAGAAACAGACACATATAATGTGAAGGATAAAGATGTATTATTTTTATACAAGTGTTGTCATGTTATAATGTTGGAACTCTTGAGGTCATAACAATTCTCCCACGCTTAACTGCAACTTAAGGTTACTCGGAATTCAGTTCATAGTTCCTTAAGTAAGTTGGTGGTTGACGTTGATGTGATGACTTACGAACTTGTACTTGGTTTTCGACTGGTCTGGATTGTTGAAGATTTATTTCATTTTCAGATTGTTGAATTGGAATTGTTGAAATGGTGGATAGATTTTCATGTTTAGGTGACGGACTTGCTGGATCATAGGCAAAATATTGTTGATCGATTATTTGCTGATCTTGTAACTCTTGACTGTCCGGTGTTGTATTGCTTTTTAATCATTAGATTGAAGGTGATCGTCCGGTGTGATATCTGTTGTTAATTTTGAAAATTGGTTGGACGTAGCTGATTTATGTGTCTTTTTAACGCATATCCGGTATCCAGTTTGACCATATAATGAAGGCGACCCATTTAACTGATAATAAAATGAATTGTCTTCATGCTATTGCAGTCGCGGAAGTACTTTTGAATTTCATCGGCTACAGCGCATCTAAATGAATTCTGATTTGTCTTCCTTAATATTATTCTGATGGCAATTTCCCGTTCTTGAATGGGGTTGCTCGATGTTTGAAGAGGATTCCTTTATTTTGTTAACGAATTTTGACGGCTCATTGCTCATTGTGGCTAATTTATTTTTTGGCATCTGAATACTCCTTTCATCTAAGCAGTTTGTTGTTGGATGGCCTGGAGCTATGAATTTTTGAAAAATGCCAAAATCTTGGCAAAACGATGTAAATTCCTCGCTTTTAAAAATTGTTGCATTATCGAAGACCAACACATCCGGGAACCCGTTTCTGGAAAATATATTGAATAGTATTACTTTGGTTGATGAAGATGATGGTGCTGCTGTGCAAACTCCTACTTCTGCCCACTTTGACTTGGCATCCACGACAACGAGAAAATAGTGTCTTTGATAGGGGCCCGAATAATCAATATGAATGCGTTGCCAGTTATTTTTTGGTTCTTCTCAAGGATGGAGGGTTACTTTAGCTGGATTGCTTTGGTTAATGCACATGCAGAGCACGATCACACAAGAAGTTCGATGTCTTTGTTTATGGAGGTCCAGTACATACACCGTCAAGCTGTTTTATTTTGGTTACTCTAATATGGGTGTGATGTAGCTCTTCCAAAATAGTCTGCTGTAGGTTGCTTGGTACAACAGCCCTTTGGTCTCTGAACAGAACATCACTATCGATCGTATATTCAGATTCTGGATAACTTTAATTGCCCAGATATATGATAAAATTTCCTTTTGTATTTCATAGCGTAGTATTTTGACATTTATTTTATTGTAGTCGAAAAAATAATATCGTTACCAACTTGTTTATGAGACTGTGTCACACAGTAGTTCTCTCTAATTTTTTACCACTCTTAGACTGGTCACCTGATCGCATGATTTTCCCGAAAACTCTCCAGACATGTATTCGTATATTTAATCACTGCAATTGTCCAATGTATTTAAGCCTAAGTAATCGAACACTTGATGTGAATTAAAGTTTATAACGTAGAGACGAAGAGTTGGAGTTTTTTTTTCTGGCATTTCTCGCATTTCTTTTACTACAGTTTTTTCAGAAGTGGGATTGGTAAGCAACGCGACGACTGTACCAAATTGTGTGTGCCTTAAGAATCAGTACCGCGAGTTCGTGACTTTTTTTTATTTTTTTTTCGCTGTGCAAAGCCGTGAAAAGTTGAAAAGTATGTCTGAAGAATGGACACAATTTTTAGAGTCGGCGACCGTAATCCGGCTAAAAGAAGTCCACAGATATTTAAAACTTCAAACAAGCGGCACAAAAACGGAATTAAAAATTCGCGCTCAAGAAGCAGCTCAAGAACTGGAAAAAAGCGAACTTCTCAAGCTGATGCAGGAAGAAAAATCTTCAGGAAATGTGGGCCAATGCACAGGTGAATCTAATCAATGCACCACCATGTGGCAGACAGTGAAATTCAATCTGAAAGTGAGAGTGAGGAATACCTAGATGCTGAACTTGAAAAACTCCGAAGACTGCATTAGAAGAAGCAGGAAATTTTAAAGCTGAAACAACAAATTCGTAACATTCAATTGGAAGACACAGAAACCAATCTCAGACCTCATGCAAATTACAGCTAAAAGGACGCAGAAGACGCTGTACATCCATTCACTGGTGACGACAATTATCCTATATAGCGGTGGATAGAACAATTCGAGGTATTATCTGATGTCTTAAAACTAGCTGAAAGGGATAGATTCGTCTATGGAAAACGCCTTCTATCTGGTACTGCAAAATTATTTGTGACAACGGTTCATGTAAATAGTTGGTGCGGTTTGAAATCGGCATTAGAAGTTGAATTTGGACGTGTAGTGACAAAATCTGATGTATATAATGAACTTCGTAAGCGGAAGAAGTGACGTTGAGAAAGCATGCAACAGTACGTGATTCACATGCAAGAGATCGCTTCGCATAGCTCCATTGAGGAAGAAAACGTCCTACAGTTTACCATAAAAGGAATACCCGATTCAGAAGTAAATAAAACAATTCTGTATGGAGCCAATAACATCAGTGAACTTAAAATCGCTCTCCGAAAATATAAGAAACAAAAAAGCAACACCTCAGAAAAACTTACAAAGTGCATGCCCTTTCATTCTCCGCAAAACAAAGTTAAGAACGCTGGCGATTCAGTCCCAAGTCAAAGCAGTGCCCAAACAAAATATGAAAAGAAACCGATTACCTGTTTCAAGTGTGGGAAGCAAGGCCATTTCTCTATAAAATGCCCCAACAAGGATTCAGTTATGGCATTGCAACATAGTGGAGATGCAGTTCGGCCAACGGATAATGAATTTGAGAACTTCATCCAATATAAGTGGACTTACAAGGAGATGGAAACTTTTACAACGTTGCTGACATTGCTGGATTCTGGTAGCCCTATCAGCTTCATCCAGGAGAAGTACCTTCCACCGGTCTTACTGTCAACTTTAGATAAAGCTGCAAATTCATATTTTGGTGTCAACGGCAGCCCTCTTGTTTCTATTGGGAGTATAAGTACTTCTATCTTTTTTGAAAATGTAACAATTAATTTACAGCTTTTGGTGGTAAAAGATTTTTCAATGACCCATCCTGTTATTTTAGGAAGAAATTTTATTGGAGAGACAGGTTTAACACTCACAAGAAACGCATTAGACAACAGTACCAACATAAATCAGGACCCTCCAGCGACATCTAACACCTATAGTCGTCATCATGATTCAGTGGACAAATATGGTTCGAAGGGACACCTTTGTGAAAATACGTTTGACGATGAAATCCTTAACATAGATATAAGTGGAAAAAGCAGTGGGTTTGATATAAACGTCAACCAAAATTTGCATGCAAATATTGTTCAAAAAATAAAAGATATCGTTAGGGCAGCTTTTTTTCCCCTTAAATGACCAATAACCAACAACGGATTTTCGAATGCATATAGTCCTTTCTAAGGACACACCCTTTCATTGTTCGCCTAAAAGGCTCCTGTATGTTCACAAGGTTGAACTCCAAAAGATCTTAGATGATTTGCTAAGGAAAGGTATTCTTCGTGAATCTAATTCTCCTTATGTGTCACCTATAGTTTTTGTGCAGAAAAAGAATAAGGAACTAAGAATGTTCATAGATTTTCGCGAACTTAATAAGGTAACCGTCCGAGACAATTACCCTTTGCCTCTTATTGAGGATCACTTAGATCGTCTTAAAGGGAAAAAGTATTTCACATCCTTGGATTTGAAAAATGGATTTCATCGTGTCCAGTTGACGAATGAATCTATGAAATACACTTCGTTCGTTACACCATTGGGCCAGTATGAATATACTCGAATGCCTTTCGGGCTAAACAAATATAGTTTATTTGGGCTACCTGATTACTGAAAATGGTATAAGACCTAACGAAAGGAACCTTAACGCTATAAAGGATTTTCCTATACCGACATCCACAAAGGATGTACATAGTTTTCTAGGACTCTGCTCCAACTTTAGAAAATTTATAAAAAATTTTGCTAACGCCGCAAAGCCGTTGTATGAGTTGTTGAAAAAAGACACTCCTTTTGTATTTGGCATTAAGGAATTGCAAACTTTCAATACTTTAAAAAATAAACTGGTAGCTTCACCAGTTTTATCTATTTACAGTCCGAATTTAGTAACGGAATTGCACTGTGATGCTAGCAGTGTAGGGTTCGGTGCTGTTTTATTGCAAAAACAACTCTATCAAAAGTTTCATCCCGTTTTTTTCTTCTCGAAAAGAGCAACAGCATCTGAATCGAGATATCACAGCTACGAGCTAGAAACGCTCTCGATTATCTATGCTTTGAGGAGATTTAAGATTTATTTAATTGGGATTTCGCTTAAAATCGTAACCGATTGTCAAGCGCTGACTTTAACTTTAAAGAAAAAGTGCCTGAATCCTCGTATCTCACGTTGGGCGTTAAAGCTACAAAGCTTTGAGTATGTGGTAGAACATAGAGCAGCGAGTCATATGACTCATGTTGATGATTTAAGCCGTTCTTTTAATATACTTTTTGTAGATGATGAGTCATTTGAATTCGCTCTAGCTGCAGCCCAACAACGAGATCCGAAAATCATATCGATAGCCTCTCAACTGGAGAAATCAGAATCTTCCACTTATGAAATGATAGATGGTTTAATTTATAGAAAACATAATAATAACTTTCTCTTTTTTGTTCCGTCCCAAATGGAGGAACAAGTATTCCAGCAATCTACTGGTTTCCACAGATGAAGGAAAAGATAAAAGCCTACATAAAAAAATGTCTCAAGTGTATTTACTTTTCGCCTTTATCCAGAAAAAAAGAAGGTACTTTGCATTCGATCCCATTTGATACATTACACATCGTTCATCTTGGGCCTCTTCCAAATTCCAGTGCGAAAAGAAAACATGTATTTCTTGCAATTGACGGTTTTACTAAATTTATAAAACTTTATCCGGTCAAGTCAACACAGAGCAAGGAAGCCATCACTTGCTTAAAATCATTTTTCGAAAACTATTCTCGCCCGAATCGGATTGTATCAGATCGTGGCACTTGTTTCACTTCCAAAGAGTTTGAAGATTTTTTGGAAGAACAAAGCGTAAAACATGTTAAGATAGCAACCCTTTCCCCCAATCGAACGGTCAAGTTGAGCAAATGAATCGCATCATTATACCGATATTAACCAAAGAATGTGAGGCTAAACAACTTTTGATTGGGACAAGCACTTAACGAAAGTTGAATTCGCCATAAATAATACTCTAAACAGAAGTACAGGTTTTAGTCCAAGTGTTCTTCTGTTTGGAAGAAACCAAAAAGGCGAATTCTGCGATCGTGTTCGTGAACATTTGCAAGTTAATATGGCGAATGAACAGGAGTGTGTAAAAGAAATAAGGCAACAGGCAGCTGAAAACACAGAAAAGAGTCAGTTACTAAATAAAACTTTTTACGATAAGCGTCATAAAAATCCAAGGTCATATAAGCAAGGTGAATACGTCTTAATTAAAAACATTGTAACAGTTCCATGTGTCAACAAAAAACTTCATGCTAAGTATCGTGGGCCTTATGAGATAAAGAAAATTCTATCGAACGACCGATATGTATCGACCGATATGTCAGTGATATTGATGGATTGCAAGTAACTCGCCTTCCTTACAAAGGAATTTCATCACCAGGCAATATGAAGCCATATAACGCCGAGCCAATTGGTCCTGAACACGATGACGATTTGCCTGAGAGTCGCTCGGAGGAACTTGATTTTGCTGGAAGTGTTAAATAATGACGTCATAAATTTAGTTCCCAATAAAATTTCACCTATATTTTTCTTGTTTACGATTACCTTTAATGAAGTAACTAATGTAAATCTATTTCATTCGTCATATGTATTACTTCAAAGAAATTACTGATTTATATTGAATTTCAAAGTATTGCTTTAAAAACATTCCCCAAGTTTATAGTATTACCATTGTAATCGGGTCGATTATATTGTCAGGATGGCCGAGCTGTAGTCGAAAAAATAATATCGTTACCAACTTTTTTATGAGACTGTGTCACACAGTAGATCTCTCTAATTTTTTACCACTTTTAGACTGGCCACCTGATCGCATGATTTTCCCGAAAACTCTCCAGACATGTATTCGTATATATAAATCACTGCAATTGTCCAATGTATTTAAGCCTAAGTAATCGAACACTTGATGTGAACTAAAGTTTATAACGTAGAGACGAAGAGTTGGCGTTTTTTTTTTGGCGTTTCTCGCATTTCTTTTACTACATTATTTAAATGAATTTGATTGATGGTTGCTAAGCAGATCAGCTGCACTTCATTATCTATGGAATTTATATTTTCAATATTATTATTTATTATTATTATTATTTTTATTTTATTTATTTGCTTATTTATTTAATTGCAAACTTATACTTTAAATAACAATGTTATATAATCACAAAACAATTTAGGCATGAAATAATGCAGTACATTCTGTTGCCTAATACGAGTGGACAAGTGACGAATGTATACTTATAAAATAATAAAAAATTAAATTCAAAATGTTAAATTCAAAATGTTAAATTCAAAACGTTGATGGGGAAAAAAACACTTCTTCAAAGAAGAAATAAATAAAGCAGAAAATCCAAACAGATGTTACAAATAGGTTAAGTTAATGGTTCAAAAGTCTGTTCAATATCTGTGTAATTAAAAGAAAAAAGCCATTTTTTGACTTTCACTAAAAATACTACTGTTTTTACTCTTTCGAATCTAATGTTATTAGGTAACAAGTTAAAAAGACGAGGTGCAACAACAGAATAAAGCCTAGAAAAGTGTGATTTTTCAATTGCAGGTACTGTTACAAAATTTCTGGTGTTACGAGTATTACGCAAGTTATAATTTTCATATGTTCTAACCTGATAATAACCAGATTTTTCAAAGAATATTTTTAAAACTTTATAGCAGTATAAGAGTCTTAAAGGAAGAAATTCGAGGTTCCTTAAAGTTCTAAACTAGCTTAAAGATAGTTGTATTACAATACTGACTTAAGTGGTACAACTGTTTTACTACTCTATTCATATACTGTGGCAAATAATTAGCATGATCCTTCCAACTAAGTTTATGGTCTAAAATAATACCCAAATATTAATAAATATTGTTGAACACACTCAATATCGAAGCAGGAATCACAACAATTAGTATTGTGATCAAAACTAATGGAATTCTGTGAACAACAGATTAAAGGAAAACGAGTACAATTTGGGCTATGGTAAGATAACGAAAAATCTTGATAGTCCATGCTTCTGATATTAAAAAAACATAAACTTAGTTTTCATCTCAGTAATTCAAGATCGTGATTTACATCCATAAAAATATTAAAATTATTGCTATGGGAGTAGAAAATAGCAGTATCATCAGCAAACGCAGAAATTATTCCTTTGAAAGGTTGACTAAACAGAGAGTTAACATAAATTAAAAGCAAAATAGGACCCAAGACCGATCCTTGTGGAACACCTGTATTTATAAATTTCAGCGAGCTAAAAGACTCTTTGATCTTCACTATCTGCTTTCGATTTGCTAGGTAAGAAGCAAACCAGTTAGAAATAAACCCTCTAAAGCCTGCATTATACAGTTTATTTAATAATAAAGAGTGGTCTACTGTGTCAAATGCCTTAGTTATGTCTACAAATAGAGCTGCACATCTTTTGGACAAATTTATACGAGTACTATTATAAATTTCTCCGATGAATTTTTGCAAGGCCGTTTCTGTCAACATACCACTTCTAAAGTCAAATTGACAATTGTTGAAAAAATCCGTCCTACTTAAAAACGAAAGAATTCTCAATTTTATGCCTTTCTCAAGAATTTTTGAAAATACAGATAAAAGAGATATAGGCCGATAATTATCTATGGTCTGAGTATCACCTTTTTTGTGGAGGGGTATTACTACAGCTGTTTTCAGTGTTTCTGGAAAAATACCATTTTTTACATTAAGGTTAAAAATGTAGCATAGGACGTCGCAAACAAAAAATGAAATTTGCTTAAGAACAGAGCTGGAAACTGAATCAAAAGAGGGTGAATTTGATGATTTAAGTGACATAACTATTTTTTGAATCTCAGCACCTGTAAACTCACAGAACAAAAATGTTTGCGGTTCCACACCCTCCGAATTAAATGAATGTTCATAACAAGAAGTAGGGACACTTACATTTAAGAATTCATGAGAGGAACACAAATTTGTAAAAAAGTCATTGAATAAGTTGGCAACTTGTAAAGGGTCCGAAACGTTAACATTATTATGTCGTAAAATAAACTCATCATTATTCGTCGATCTGTTCAGTATCTCATTTACTACTGCCCATTCTTTTTTGTATTTCCGATATTATTGGATATTTTTTTTGTAAAATAAGAATCTCTGCAGATGGGTATTTCGTTTTTCAACTGCTTGCACACTTTATCGTAATATTTTTTCAGGTTTTTATTATTGGGATGCTTTTTCACACGAACATACAGCATTTTCTTCTTTTTTATTTTCGTAAGTAAGCGAAAAGTCATCCACGGTTTAATACACTTCAGCTTATTGCATTTTTTATTCACACGATTAGTGCAGCATGATAGATGAAACTGTAGTATTTTGAGAAAATTATCAAAAACATAAGATGGATCACTTGAATTGTAAACTTCTTCCCAAAATTCAAAATTAAGTGTACTTTTGAGAGCATTGAAATCAATTCTCTTATACTCAGGTCATAAGCCATAACTTGATAACCAATAAGATTGCATCTGTGAAGACTTAGAAATATATGGTCTAGACAAGAATCAAGACGTGTAGGTTGATCCAATAGAGAATCAAAACCATGTAACGCCATAAGTGATAAATAATTATCAACATCTATAGACTCAGACAGAATATTTATATTAAAATCACCCAACAGTACAATATTCTTACAAGTTTGTAACTCTAAGAAACTCGAGAATTCATCCTAAAAGACACCTACTGAATATTTATGATATCTATAACAGAAGCAGTAACGTACACCAGAGATTTCACAAAATAAACTCAGTACTTTTCACTTTCCATAATTTACTCGCACAGTCATTTAAGTTATTTCTATGAAATACTGCAACACCTCTGCTAAATACGAATTATTACAATTTGCAACAAAAGTGAAATTAGGAATTAAATTTGCGTAATCCGAGATTTCATCTTCAAAAATCAATCAAGAAATATAAGATCAGGTAAATGTTCAAGAGATGCAAGATAAGTAAAAAATGTATCAAAGTTAGTTCTTAGGCTACGGATATTCTGATGAATTATTGAAAAGCCTGTACTATTATTGTTTGGATGTTCTATAGAGACGTTTAGGTTCATTTAAGCTTCTATTCACAAAATATTGAGGATTCTGAGCAAAATTTGAATTATTTGACATAACGAGTAATTAAACAGACGCAAAAAAAAAAAAAAAAAGTTTCAAACTGGAAGAAGTCCACAAGATTACGAATAATAATAGCTTTTTCGCCTTCTGTTTTCCTAATGAGAACAATTACATTTCTGACCCAAACAAACTTAAATTTATTATTATGTCTCAGTTCATTTGCCTTTCTTAATAGTGATCTTGAATACGACGCGAGGGAATCCTCTCTGTAGATCTGGTTGATTTTGTTGCGATTGCTGCTGTCTCTGGTGTTATCAACATGTTGCCCAACACCATAAATGTTAGAGGAAGAAATGTTTTTCACCTCACGCATTTTTCTCATCACAGACTTAGACAGACAGAGAACTTAACGCAAACTAAGGTGGATGGTGATTTGATTTTCTTCGCTCTTATTTTTTCAACAAAACACGATGCTATATCGTTGTTGTTGCACTCAGCTTCAGTGAGACCCGAAAGGAGAAGTGATACTTTCTCCTTAGCATTTTTGTTTGAGACGTCTGGTATGCCAACAATGTCAACAGAGCATTGTAACTCTCTTTGCTCGATGATATTTAGTTTTGACTCCAAAAACAAAACCTTTTTGTTCAGAGAACTAATCTTTGACATTGCTTCCGCAACAATCTGTTGGAGTTTAATGATCTCTGCAAGAAGCATTTGATTTGTTACCGTATCGCCTGCATTGTTGACATCATGGGCACTGATCGAAGGGGTTGATACGGAGTCTCTCATTCTTACCGAAGAAGTGCAAGTAGAGCCACTGTTGAGAATAGAGTCATTTGCAGATGAAGTATTAGTGGTAGTGTTACGCTGCAGAGTAATGTCAGCCTCAGATAGATGAATACGCTCATCAGATATAACCGATTTTCTTCTCAGAGCGACACAGGTTTTACACTTATGTGTTTGACCATTTTTCTCATAAAAATCAATATCTTTTTTTCCAAGCTTCGCGCACATTGCATGAAAAAATACTAAGCAAGTGTTACACTGAATTTTTAACTGAAGTCTATCGACTTTTAGTTTACAGATACCGCACGACATTATTTAAGACTTGGTATTAATGTTATTATGCACTTATCAAAATGGTATTAGTAAACTGATATTTTAAGGGTCCAATTTAAAATTAAATTTGAGACAACTTAAGAGAGCTCGCGGATGTGTGTGTCCCTATCAACAACACATATACTGATATTTGCCTTATGTGGCAATTGGCGTTATTGTTGTCCTTGCCACTTTTTGGACTGACTTCACAGTTATAACCGGTTAAAAATGCTGCATAAGGCTGCAAGCGAGTTGATGTCATCTGTGAAAGCTTTGAATGTTGATGAAAAATTCTAGCTTAAGGCTGGTTAGCTGTTATTAATTTGAAAAATCTACCAATAAGATACTCATGGAAATGTTGAACAGCGTAAATGATGGCTAAGGCTTCTCTGTTTAGCTGAGAGTAGTTTTGTTCAGATTTTATTAACGATCTAGACGCGAACGCTATAGGTCTTTCTTTTCCATCTATGATGTGCGATAGTATTTATGCTATTCCCGTGGGACTTGCATCACATGCGAGTTTTAGTGGTAAGTCTGGATTGCATGGTCGCTAGCGCTTTCCCTTTTCAATTTGTCGAAGGCTTTTTGGCATTTGATTGATCATTTAAATTTTTGATTTTTCTGTAAGAGCCCACGAAGTGGCAGTGTAATTGTTGAAGCGTTTGGAATAAACCTCGCATAATAGGTAACTAACCCGAGGAATCGTCTAACATCATCGCTGGTATTGGGTCTTGGCATTTCTACAATAGAAGCCCTCTTTTGATGGTGACTTTACGACTTTATTGTGTTCTATTGTGTATCCTAAAAATTCGATTTTATTTTTGAAGAATTGACATTTTCCACGGTTTAAATGCAAGTCGAATTTTTGAAGTTGCTTCAAGCATAATTTAAGATAATATCGGCATTCTTCAAGTGACGGGGAGTGTATAATTATATCGTCAAAATACGACTCTGTATTGGGCACATTACTTGAAATTTGGTCGATTATTCTATTGAAATCAGCAGGAGCTGTTTTTATGCCAAACGAAAGGCGGTTCATTCGGTATGTCCCCCTATGTGTCGAAATCGTTTCGATACTCGATTGTTCGTCAACAGGTACATGCAGGTATGTTTTATATAGATGTAGTCTACAAACATATTTTGAGCTCCCAAAACTATTAAAAATTTGATTGATTTTTCGGGTAGGGTAGTGTGCATCTAGAAGTCGCTGATTAATACCAACTTCATAGTCGACGCAACTTTCGGTATAACAACTAATGGTGAACCCCAATCACTTCATTCAGTTCTTGTTATAATTCGGGATTTTTCTAAATAATGGAATTCATTATCTATCCGTTTGATTAAAGTGTAAGCAATCGGGCGTTCTTTCTAATATACTGGTGAAGCGTTCGGGCGTAGTTTTAGTGAAACTCTATAATTCGGAATGCACCCTATTCTTTCTTCGAATACGCTGGTAACAACCCCTCCACGTCACATGGACTATTTAAAACATCGAAAAAGTTGTTACCTGAATTATCCCCATCCAGATTTTGCAAGTTGATATTAAGTCGCCTGATCCACGATCTTTCTATTAAAGCTGCACAGCTGTCTTCGACTACAAATAGGTTATCTATAATGTGTGTCCCTCTAAATTTATGTTGACGCTGGCTTTTCCATCCGGAACGAATGTATTTTGAGGGTAAGATCGAAAAATATCTGTTGGTAGGAACCGTATTGGTAGAGTATTTCCTCGTATGTCAATTCCGACATTGATTTTGGTGAAGACAGTGCCGTAACTATATTGAAGTACCTCAAACCTATCGAATTTAGCAGGAGCTTCTTGCAATATTTTTTATTTGAAAAGATGACCTTCATTTCGATATAATTTGAGAATAGCTGAATATAATTTTTAAAGTTTTCCTTCGCGGCATCAAATTGCTCCAAATTTGGTACTAACAGAGATGGCGCCACATTCTGCACTCTGGTGGTGGGAACGCTGGTGTTGGCGGCGGTGGCGTTGGTGTTTAATGCAAGTAATCTCTCCATGATTTTTTTTTGTGCAGACATAAAACCTGCGAGTTGTTTCTCGTCCATTTTGCAGTAGGTGTATTTTGCACTATACCCTTTTATCGAATTTTCCCTCTTCGCCAATTTGTAGTGACTTATTGAATTAAGACTGTAAATTAAAATCCTGGATATAGAAATGAAAACACGTGAAGCTTGTTCAAAGTCCGATTTAATAATCGCCGAAGCTCAAAGAAAGTCTTACATAATTCATTTAAAAAGGAAAGAGACAGATACATATAATGTAAAGGATAAAGATGTATTATTTTTATAGCAAGTGTTGCCATATTATAATGTTTGAATTTTTAAGGTCATAACATTCATTGATTGCAAACAAGACTTCAGAAGAAATGTGGAGTGAAAACAAGTGGACGTTTCCAATTAAAGTCGAAGAAGTTGCATTTCGTTGGTTTCGATAACGATAAGAAAGGATTCTGCTGCATCTACCAGAAAACAACGAAGCTAACAATCAGTCATGATATAATATTTCACGACACGTCGCCAGTTTCTCAAGTTGGATTAAAGATTAAAGTGTGGAGTCGAGCCGATGAAAATGAATCCGTTGAAGAGGATTTTGCTCAAATGAGAGACGACAACAGCGATGACACGATTGTGATCGAAGAATTCATTGATGATTTAGCCGCAAGTACATCAATCTATTCAACGAGCAGTTTCACTCAAGCGACTGACGACGATGAAACAAGCGAAGACACAGTTTGCAAAATGGACAACATACAAAAAGATCCAACGTTCACACGAGAGCTCGATTGCCGACGGAAAAGAGATCATCGGCGCGAGGATTGATAAAATGAGTTTTCGATGGGTATGTTACATATTTGCCTAGAAATAATGATGCTTCCCATGATCATTTTACAGTTAAAGAAGCATAATCGAGCAATGTCTGCTGCAAATGGAAAATGGAAATGAAGAAATTGATGTACACAAGGAAAACAACACCTGGATACTAGTTGATTTGCCCAAACGTCGAAAGGCAATCAAAACGAAATGGGTCTTTAAAACCAAATATGTTAATAACGGAAATTTATTGCACGATTGGTTGCCAAAGGTTGTGATCAAAAGGCTGGATTTTATTATCCCAACGATACGTTTCTTAGTCGCACTTGCTGCTTTCAATCAAAGCTTTACCCATGTGTTTTTTTAGAGTCACAATTCGGAGTTGATTGTAGCAATTTACGCCGATGACATACTCATATTTTGGCGTGACCTCAAGTCTTGTCCAAAATCAAAATGGCACTGAGCATGGCTTTCAAAATGAAAGACATGAGGCTAGCAAATCATTGTGTTGGGCTCAACATTGCACAATCCAACGGATGCATTGAATGAGATCCATCATTGTACATCAGGGAAATACTTGAGCGTTTTGGAATGGATAAATGCCACCCGATAGCAACACCGAGGGATCCAAACGTCGAGCTAAAGAAAGACTTGGGTTCAGAGAAGAAAAATTAGGAAGACGACCTCAAAAAGATTCCGTACCGATCTGCGGTAGGACAGCAAATTGAACAAGGCGATCTCTTTTAATTGCGACAATAACAGTTCCATCGACCTTGGTGAATCGGACATGTTCAGAGCAAGAACCAAACGTATTTGTGTGCGATATCATCACATACGAAAAATGATTAAGAAGAAAATGGTCGCAATCAAATTCAAACCAGCTGGTGAAATGGCTGCGGACAACTTAACCACAACCGTTCACATTGATAAACAGTACTGCGTTAAACAAAGTGGATTATGATGAAATTTTAAGTTTGATTTTTGTTGCATTAGAATTTATTGTAAGCTATCATTCCATTGCATTTATGTATTTAAATTTCATCAGGAAGAAAAGCATTTAAAATAATATACAATAATCATGTTCAGCAAATGAGGGTGTTAATGTAAACCGACCCTTAAGGTTAATCAAGTTATGAAAAATTACAGTTCAAACGTCTGACAGTTGTATGACAAATAAATATCATGTTCTTCTCTTTTTATACCTCAAAGAACAAAGACGGGTTTTTCTTTCTACTCACAGAAACTTTGTACTTCTGAAACGTTTTCCGGTGGTTTGAGATCTATTGCTTCAACCTTTTGAGAATCTGGTTCAAGTCCCTCTTTCGAAAAAATATAGTCAAAAACTGAGCTTTAGATTTATTTAAAATAATTTTTTTATTTATTTATGGCCAATCAGTTGTCATCAATTGTTGGCGTGACGTGACGTTCTCTTTTGATTGCAGTGTTTGTTGTCTGCATATCAACACACATTCGGATACCATCTGGTAGAATAGCTATTGGAGATATCCACTGTGTTGATCTACCTGCTTTTTCGATTATACCTTTTTCTTGCAGTCTCTTGATCTCATCTTCAACCGTATCCCTTAGATGGAAATGTATTCTCCGATGTTTCTGAGCTATTGGTTGAGTACCATTATCGATGTGGAGATGAACTTCCAAATTTTTTAATCTGCCAACTCCTTGGGTAATACTTGGATAGTTATTTTCAATGTACTTCATATTAATGATACTCTCATGGTTTGTAATTTTATATGCGACTTTAACTATTTGAGGCGCTTTGCATGTTTTGTAGCCTGAAATTGATTCTGCATCTGTGTCTATTACCAAAATATCTGAAAGCACTTCATTATTTTGGTTACTTAATTTGGTTTGAAAACTGCCTAATATAGGTGTAACAGAGAAAGAAATTGATTATTGCTATGTAAAAAAAAATTATGAAACACAATATGTCGGAAAACAATGACCCAAAAAGCTCTACCAATATTCTCCACGTCAAACTAACGACTTGCAACTGCAAGCCGAAAATAATGAGAGCAAAGAAAGAGAAGAAAGGACAGCTAACAACATCTCTGCTCATCTCTACGGTAAATCCTCAAAAGATGTACATCAATGACTGCTTGACTCATCAAACTCGTCAACTGTTTAAAACTGCAACATCAATGACGACAACAAAGAAATACAAATTTGTCTGGACCAAGAACGGGATAGTGTACATGCGTAGGAAAGAGGGTGACAAATCGATACGTATTAGTTATATTATTGACTTAAATAAATTATGAATTCTATTAAATCCTGTCCCTCGTTTATGTCCTATTACATGTGAATATCCCGATGGTACCTATGATATCTGCCTTCATCAAAATGTTCGTAGAGTTAGAAGTAATTTTTCATCACTGTTTGCACATGTCAATACTTTCAAAACATTACCTGTTGTTATTGTTTTAAGTATGGATTTATGAAAATGAACTATGTCTATATAATATACCAAGGTATATGCCGCCGTTTGGCAAATGTAATGAATCTTGCCCAGCTGGGGGTGTAATGGTGTATGTAAGAGAGAGTTATAGTGCAATTTTACAAAAACTAATATTTCAAGTGCCGATGTGGCGAAGTTGTCATTTGAACACCACTATGTTGTGCATATACAGATTACAGGAAGTTCCCAAGTCAATTTTTATAGATGACTTAAATGATATTTTATCTGCTACAGATGATAAAAATTTGATTGTCTTGGGTGACATCAACATAGATATATAAGATCACTCAAATAACTCCATTACCGATTCTACTTCTAGTTGCATCGACCATATATTTATTAGGGTGCATACAAATTTTAGAAGTATTCTCCAGTACAACTCCACAGAAAGCTATATGTTTCTTATGTCGTCAAATGGAATCAGACCATATATACTCGTATATTAGGGTGCAGTGGTTCAGTTGATGACTATAGAGTTACAGACCATCATATGATTTGTCTGTGCGTTCGTAATTACAGACAAATAATTTTAATCCCCAAAAAAGGCAAATAATAGATTATAGAGCGTTGAGAGTAAATCTTACCTACGAATTGTGGGAGTGGGTCTTCTCTGAAATGGATCCTTCAATTGCCTTTGACAGATTCTTTAAGACCTTATATAAGCATATCCTATCCTGCACTAGTAGGTCAGTACATATTTCAAATAGAGCAAAATATTTAAAGTCTTGGATGACAAACGATCTTCTTAACCAAATACATAGGAAAAAAACACTTTGCAGTAAAGGTCGCAAAGCATCCTCATAACGGAAGGTTAAAGAGGTACTATGGAAAATTGTGCAAAAAGGTAAACATGAATATCAAAATTACTCGTGTTGCGGTAAATTATCCCCGCAACAAGGTTTACCCTCTTTCCTTGTTCATATCCCTTCGTTCCCTCTTTTCGTTGAGTGGGAAGACCGAGTTCTGGCGGAGGTGGAGGGCAGCCATGGTACCACCAGCCGTTGGTCCGCCGACCACAGACCTCGTAATGGACCCACATAAGTTTACGGGCGGTTTGCTCCTCAGATAAGGACGAGGTGGTTCGGTCGGTGAAGCTCTAAGGACCGTAGGGAGACTCACGACGAACCAGGAGCTCAGGGTGAGGCAGGAGGTCCACCAAGATCACCGTTGTCGGAGCCCGTAGGCAAGACGGGAGACTCGCAACGGGCTGCATAAAACAGGGCGTCTGAAAGTCATCGACGGGTGGGGACGGACGGTCTTTTTAAGCCAGACGCCCCAACACGATGATGACGGGTGGGGGAGGACGATTCCTGGAGCTTACACCCCAACGGCAGCCTAAACCACAAAGGCTTGAGGAGACAAGAAGAATCACATCTTGTAATCGATGTGGATGCCAACTTTGAAATGTCCAATAGGGAAGAGATGACGATCTCTTGTATAGCTACACCCCCAACGAGAGAGCAACGGAGGAGCGACGGTGGTGTGCAGGCGGTCGGCCAAGATAATGAAACACATCCCAACGTCGTATCAACTCTCAAAGTTCGGTTCGATGGGTGAAGGGACGACGATCCCTTTGAATCCAGCACCCCACCGATGAAGCACCAAGGGAGCAACAGAGGCTGTAGGCGGACGGCCAAGTTACGTGGCAGCTTCCAGCAAGAGTATATATAAACATAAACAAGAACAACAACAGTGACCGCAAACAATAACAACAACCAGCGACAAAAAAAAATAATAAAAACAACAATAACAAACAACAACAGTAACCACAAACAATAACAACAACCAGCGACAACAAAAAATAATAATAACAACAATAACAAACAACAACAATAATACTCGTATAAACAATAACAATAACATAATAAAACAAAAAGCATAACAACATACCAGGCGGGAAGAAAGGCCCACAACATAAACAAACAAAGAAACCAACTAAGCAAAAAAAAGAAAAAACGTAATTGTAAGGAATTGGTCAGTCCTCCCATTCCCATTTTGAATAGTTCGTTCCAATGTCTAGGGCAATAGCTAGGCATAGCTAGGATGCACAACTCTCATAAACTCGCTCAGTGGAGTTCCTAGTTATCACTGGAAGCGGGAGAGAACTCAGTGACTGAGGAGTTTAGTATGAGAGTGTACAATTGGAAACAATTGGAATGTATGAGAGGCCTAGTTGGACACGGGAGCACACGTTAGCAAACTTTGTTGTTGGGTCCACTAGAGTCAAATATATGTGTGAGTGGGTGTGGGTGAGTATGAGTGCGTGAATCTGGCGAGAGTTTGTAGAAGGGAAAAGATCTGGAAGACACTTTTGTGACGACAAGCATTTAGAAAGGGTCCAGAAAGTTTTTTGAGTGCGTTTATTTGGAATTGCGATAAGCAATTTTTCTTTTGTCTTAAAAAAAAAAAAAAGTAGAGTAGTTTTTTTCAAGCGCGAATTCTTGGTGAACAAAAAAAAAGGGGGAAAGGAGAAGACGAAGGATAGTCAGGAGTAGCCGGGCAAAAGGATTTCAAAGTAAAACTGTTCCAGAAGGGGCATAGAACCGCCAGGAAAAAAATAAATAATAAATAATAGCTAAGTATAGTGCAGTTTACAGTGTAGTGTAGTGTAGGAAAAAAATATCGTTTGAAAAATTAAGACTTCGGTAGGCCGCGCGTGCGAAAAATTTCGGGAATAGGCGAGACACGTGACCCGTTAAGTAGTTTTTATATTCCTGCGGGACTGTGTAAATAGCGGGTCACTCCATCGACGAGTGTTTAATAAACACGGAAGTTTGATAAATCGTCGAGCACCAACGGAGCTTTTATAACGTGTTGGAAAACCCCGTTTTTTTATTTCTCATTGGCTTTGTTTTCTTTTCCTCGTGGGAAGATTTTCCGTTCTTTTTGGTTTCAGTTCGGGTTTTTTATTCTCCTTTATTTTCGGTTTCGTGATTCCTGTGAAAATCACGTGGCGCTCAACTTGGTTTTTTTGGTTTTGGTGTTTTCCCAGATTTAGCTGCCTTTTAAATCGCTTCCTTTAGGTCGAACGAACGCACATTTGGAATCCGTATTAAGGATTTCAAGTTATTTTTGTTTCTTGGCAACGGCTTACAGTTGCCGGGAATTAAACATAACACTCGTAATAATTATTACTTAAATATATTTGATAGAGCAAATGGTAAAAGCAAATATGAATGGAGAGTTGTTAATTATGCCTTAGGTAGAAAAAACACATTGTGGAAATAAGTGAATTCCGTGAATAAGTAATTTCGTTATTTAAAAAAGGAGATAGAATAAATGTATCCAACTATAGACCTATATCTCTTCTACCGACTGTAGCGAGACTCTTTAAGAAACTTATCAAAGTCAGGATGTTAAGTTTTTTTTGGATAAAAACTATTCCTTCTGCATTTACCAATTTGGTTAAAGAACTGGCTTGTCAACAGAGGATACCATCCTCAGAGTGTGCAGTCAGTTTTATAAGGTGCTAAACAATAATCAATCTACAATAGCTTTGTTCATAGATATGACAAAAATCTTTGACATTGTTGACCATCAGTTATTGCTGTATGTTGTTGGATTTAGAGGCTCAATGCATACCTGGTTCAAGAGGTACCTTAATAAAAGGGAGTAAAAAGCAAAGTTAAATGGAATCTTAAGTAAACTTCGTGTTTTGGAAAATTTCAAGCAGCAATTTCATAGCTTAGCTACATCATTTGCTGATAATATAACTTTCACATATGTGTTTGAAAACCATTTTGAATGTATTGCGAAGATTGGCGAAGATTTGGAGAAGTTAGAACTGTGGTTTCTGCTCACATTAATTATCAGAGAAAAAACGAAATTATTGAACTTTACAATATGCGGCAATTCGTTAAATATTGTAACTATAATCTCCATTTTCACGCTCACGCCTGTAAGAAGCTCTGCTTACCGCTTCATACTTGTGGCATCCAAAATAACCACGATAACAACTCGTGCTCTGATAAGAGCTTTAAAATATTAAATACCTAAGCGTTCTAATAGATCATAACTTGGAAGGATCACTTTCCAGCATTGAAATCGCATATGAATCTTGTACCTTGTAAACTTATTAAGCCATACTGCTTTAAAACCGTTTTACGTAAAATCTATTATGGTCTTGCACACACGAAGTTGCAATACGGCATTACTAGTTGGAGTAGATCGTACTTTAATACACATTTAATACATCTTCTTTCTGGTGTTAATGGTCGTACTCATAGTTGGCCAATATTTAAAAGACTTGCAATTCTACCGCTGAGACACCTGTATATTTTCAAGGTACTTAAAGAATTTTTCAAGAAAAGTGGTAACATCCCAAATAGAAACAATCAAATTTATAACTAACGAATAATTACATACCAATTGGACGCACAACTCATTTTACAAATTTATTCACGTTTACTGTCCCAACTTATTTCAACAATCTTCCATCCTTCATCCGAAAAATTAATTTCTGTAATGCATACACCAAAAAAATATTAAAGAATGGTAAATTATCATTGAAAATGCTAGCATTGAATCATTATAAAGAGATATGTACATATAATAGGTAGCGTAGCAGATATATCTTGAACTTTCTTTCCTCATAAAACTAAATTACAAAAGGGCCGATGAATCAGGGGAGTCTGCATCTCAAGTATTTTCCATTATACTCGCGAAACTTGAGCAGCAAAACAAAGTAAATGAACTTATTTTCGAAAAGTTAACAAAGATTGAAAATAGGTTTGGTTAAAAAACGAACTCACCCGAAAAAATAAAGAGAGGAAAACTAAAACTACTTACTTGGAACGCTAACGGCGTTTTAGACAAACTCAGTGAATTAGTGTGTTATTCCTTAGTATCAATGATATTTGTCGTTTGTTTAATTTCCGAAAACCACTTGAAAAATGGGTCGCGCGCAAGAATAAGGAGTTTTAATGATTACTACGCGTATCACCCTCGAGACGACCGAGCATAACGAAGATATGAAAATATAACGCGTAAAAACCGAACGCAATTTTTTTACCATCCGCGATCCAGGGTTACAAAAGATTTTATCAAGAATATATTTATTTCGTTTGAATCTGCTTTTTTAATTGGCGGTGACTTTAATTCTAAACACACCTTTTAGGGCTCAGGATGTGTTTCCCAAAAAGGTAAATTGGTCTATGAAGCTGGTATGGAACACAACTGTGACTTCCTTCGACGGATAAGCCGACTTATTGGCTGACAGACATAATGAAAATACCCGATCTTGTCGATTTTTTAATTTTTAAAGGAATCTACAACAATTTTATAAAAGTTAATGAAAGCTTCGATCTTTCCTCCGACCATTCTCCAATCATATTGACAATGAGTGACACGCTCATTAAAAGACAAGTACCGCTTCGACTAACAGGAAAAAATACCAATTGGGAAGAATTCGGGAAAGAAATCGAAAATAACGTGGAATTAAACGTATTAATAAGATTACAACTTGAACTTGAAACCGGAGTTGACTCCTTCGTGGAAAATCGTTCAATGTGCTGCGTGGAACAACACACCTTATCAACAACAAAAAACGGCTAAAAATAGCAGAAATAACGCCAGAGATAAAAGAAATGGTAAGAGAAAAGAGGAAAGCACGCAAGAAATGGCAATTTACTCGAGCTCCGCAGGATAAAAGACGTCTAAATAAACTTTGTTATCTGCTCAAGGAGACTCTTAAAAATCACAAAAATTGCATCCTAAATACGTATGCCGTAAACTTGATGGCAGGAAAAGAAACGAATTACTCGCTTTGGAAAGCATTTAAAGGCTTCAAAGGGCCCAAAACCAAAACCAGCGCCACCAATTAAAATGGATAACAATAAATGGGCGAAGTAAGATAAGGAAAAAGCGGAGCTCTTCACGGATTATCTAGAAGAAACTTTTAAGCCCTTTGATGGGCAAACACTAGTACACTATACAAGTATATCAGAAAGGGTGTCTGATAACTTTACAATAGCAAACGCAACCCTTGCTGAATTAAGGGATATTAAACCGAAAAAAGCTCCCGGATATGACCTGATAACTGGGGAAGTCCTCAAAATTCTGCCCTTAAAAGCACTCACTAAGCTCTTACATATTATTAACGCGGCTTTTAGGCTAGAATACGTTCCGTGCCAATGGAAAGTTGCGGAAGTAAAAATGTTGCTAAATCCTCCGATTGATAAAAAATCGTATAGACCGATTTCTCTCCTTCCGATTCCGTCAAAAATTTTTGAGAGGATCCTGTTCAAACGTTTAATGCCAATTATTGAAGACAATAATTTTATCCTCAACCATCAGTCGGATTAAGTGTATTTCTTGACGTCTCTCAAGCCTTTGACAAATTTTGGCACGAAGGTTTAAAGTTAAAATTACGGCAAATTTTGCC
The DNA here is from genome assembly GCA_928272305.1 of Volucella inflata. Taxonomy (NCBI): domain Eukaryota; kingdom Metazoa; phylum Arthropoda; class Insecta; order Diptera; family Syrphidae; genus Volucella; species Volucella inflata. Next base: position 78,215,798 of record OV743716.1, on the reverse strand, counting down.
ATCGAAACTGCAACATATTGACTAAGTATCTTGAAAATAGAATTGTTCGTGTTAGATATGGAAATGACGCATTGCAGTTTAAAGATATATTGGACGGTGTACCGCAGGGAAGTGTGCTCGGTCCACTCCTGTATCTCTTATATACAAGAGATATACATACCATAAGTCGAGGAGACTTGCCACCTTTGCCGACGACTCTGCCACGTTAGCTGTCGGAAAAACAATAGAAGAATCAACAGAGAAACTGCAAAGCGCTCTACATAAGGTATATGACTGGACAAAGATCTGGGGATCGCACTCAACGAGACCAAATCTGTGCAAGTAAATTTTACCTACAGAAAAATAAGTCACCTGCCCATCCACATAAATTCGGGCTGTATTCCGTTTGCTAATGAGGCTAAATATTAGGGCATCACTCTCGATGCAAAGCTCAAATGGAAGACGCACGTGAAAAAGAAACGTAAAGAATAAGAATCTAAATACAGAGGAATGTACTGGCTACTTAGTAAATATTCCAAGCTTAGCGTAGAAAACAAGCTGCTTTTACATAAGCAAGTGCTAAAACCAGTGTGGACTTATGGTATACAACTCTGGGGTTGCACCAAGAAAACAAATATTAGTATTTTCCAAGCTTTTGAAAATAAAGTCCTACGAGAAATTGTACATGCACCGTAGTTTAGAAGAAATAATTACCTGCATCGTGACCTTGGAGTTACTTCTATCGAAGATGAAGCAAGAAACTTCGCAAGAAACTTCGGAAGAAAACATAAGATCCGGTTAAATGGGCATATTAATAATACAGTCCTAGAAATTCTGGACGAATACAATTTACTGCGCCGTCTTTAAAGAACTAAGCCTCTGGCAAGATAAATTGAAACCGCGTTCAAAAAGCGGAGCATGTAGGATCTATCAATGGAAAGTCGCCTAGCAAACGAGATTATATTGTGATGAAAAAGCTGCTTGAGAAGCCTTACTTAGCTGTGGTATCAAACATTACTATCGAAGGGATGTGTTTTTAGTGAGTAAGAATCTCACATTGCTATGAGCACGCGCTCACAATCCTCATAGTGTCTGATGGAAGATTTTCACCTGCTCTCCTCGGGGAAAAAAAAAAAAAAAAAAAATTAAATTTGAAATGTACAACGTTGAATTAAATTTTTTTTATTTTGGATCTTTTGATCTCAGTCACTAAGTATCACCCCACATCAGAAATCTTTTAAAATGCATAAAATATAGTTGAAGGGTCGTTTAACACTAGTTCAGAGCTACTTGTTCATTAAATTACATAATTACATAACCACAACTAAATTTATTCATCATTTGACAGTTTGTTAAATTGTAATTAGGTTTTCATTTTAGTTATGTATCAGAAAGAATGAATAAATGAGCAAAAACAATAAAAATGTATAAGTACGTTCTAGAGTTATAAGAGTAAAATTATTCCTTTGTTGGTGTTAAATTTTTGATTTTCTGAGTGTTTCACGACTAATGATGTTGACTGAAGATCGAGTATCAATAATGAACTCAACTTCGGGTCTGTTTAATAGCAGTTTAACAGCACAGATTTAGGTATGGGGAATGTTTGTTTCGCTTTAATTTTCTCAGGATCTGGTTTAAGGCCATGTTCTGAAATGATATGACCTAAATACATTAATTCTTTCTTTAAGAAATTGCTTTTGTTGGGCTGGAGTTTTAGATTATTCTGGCACTTGCTTAAATATTTTTCCCTGCCAAGTTAGTTCAGATAACCCGTGATGTTGGGTAGTGGGCATTCATCGACAATCGTTAGTTCGTTCAGCCGATGAAAATCAACCTTTTGGGAACCAGAAGCAACGGGGAGTTCCAAGTGCTCGCACTAGGCTGGATTATTCCTTCCTGTAGCATTTCGTTCACCTGTCTGTAGATCTCGTTTTTATTTGTGTCAGGGGGTCTGTAAGGTCTCACGTATAATGGGTGAATGAACTTTACCTCTTTAGCCAAGCGTATCGCTTCTTCTTCTGAGTCACCACTGTCTAAAAAATCATCCACGTAGTGGTTTTCGGCAATCGCTTTGCATGCTCTTGGGTATTACTTCGCAAATTTCATAGCATTTCTATTTTTTATAAATTGTGGGCAAAAGGGTGAGCAGGTTGATCCGAAAGTCATCACTTGCATCTGGTACACCTCTAACCGGTTGGTGTTGGGGTTTCGCCACAGGAATCTTTGCGCATTTCTATCTTTTCCACTATGTTCACCTGATGAAACATTTCACGTATATCCGCTGAGAGCGCAATCCTTGTCTCCCTAAACCGAAAGAGAACTGATGGTAAGGCAGGTACACTGTCTGGGCCCGTTAGCAGGAATGAATTTAGAGATATACCATTTACTTTTGCCGCCGCGTCCCATACTAGTCGAATTTTACCTGGTTTATTTTGATTCGTTACAGGGAAGATTGGTAAATACCAAACTGGTGCTTCTTCTTTACTCGCTTCGAGATCTGTTAGCCTTTTGGCGTATCTCTTTTGGGTGTATTCTTCAATTTACCGGTTCATCACTTCGGCTATCAAAGGTTCTTTGGAAAGCTGCCTTTCGAGGCAGAGTAACCTCTTTTCAGCCATTGCCTTACTGGATGGAAGAGAAAATCTCTTGTATTTCCAAAGGAGAGGGACCGCGTATCTTTCGCCTAAGCATACGCTCCTTTCTTCAAGGATTTGCACAGCTCTTTCGTCATCGTTGGAATGCATGCCCTTGATTTGTTTTGTACCAATGCTCTCTAAGGAGAAATAATTCTTGACCATCTCATGCATCATCCGATCAGCCTGAATTTGACATTCGCAAGTATGAAAGGTATATTTCATTTTGTCATTTGAAAACAACCTATTGTCCTCTGAAATTGAACCGTACAGGGTCCAACCAAGTCTTGTTTTTATAGCCACTGGTTGAGTTTCGTTCCCTTCGCGAGTCTTTAACGGAATGCCCAAGTTCCAATGTCGCAGGCCGATCAAGATCCGCGGCTTTGCATTGAAGTATGATTTTAGCGGAATATTCTTCTCATGATTTAAATATTTTGTTAGCTGACTTACATCGAGGGTTTGCACGGGGAGTTCCAAGGACTTGACTGTGCGCACATTTGGAAGTGAAAACTTTGGTTTTCCACCCTGTGCCGAAATTTCCAGTGTTATTCTTTTCAACGAGGCTTCCCGCCGTTGCGTGTTTACCGTCCATTTCAAGCACAAGAGGTCTGCTTCGCCGTCAGCTTCAACTGCGATAGCTAATTCCTCATCGACAAGGGTCACCGAAGATCCGTCGTCCAAAAAGGCAAATGTGTCAATTTGGTTCTCCCTGAAGTATAGACTCACGGGAATAATTCTGAAAAGCATTGGATTTGTGTTCGCCTGACAGATCGTGCCGCTAAATTTCATATTTATCCCACTAGGTTCCTTAGCACCCGGCTGAACCGCGGTATTATTTAGGAGTGGATTGTGTCTAAATGTGCATCCATCAATTCCACATAACTGTGATGATAGACAGCGGCGCTTGCCATGTTGGCGTAGGCAAGTGCGACAGCAAAGATTTTTCTTAACCACAGACCATTTATCTTGAATTGACATTTTAATGAATTGTTCACACGAAGCGACAGATTTGCAACCGCCTTTGCACACGAGACACTTGGAAGGAAATTGTCCCTTGGATTCTAGGTGCACATTGAGAAATGCCTTTGATCTTTTAATAACCTTGCATTCCGATTGCCCAGGGATTGTCAATGTCACCTCTGAAGCTGCTTTTCCCACCTGCGCAAGCCAGTTGCTAAACACAGATACGTCTATATCAGACACAGTCTGCTTAAATATTCCCCAGTTCAATTTTATTTGTACAGGCAATTTGTCCACAAGTTTTTGCAGTAGACAAGGGTTATTCAAATGTGCACGAAGTCCCGTAGCTTCCATTGTACTGCACACGTTCTCGACAGAAAGCGCAAGATTTACAATTGTTTCCAACTTATCATACTTCGGTGCTGGTTCGCATTTTTCCCAGGAGTGATTGGACAACTAACTCAGGCCTTCCATACAATGTATTTAAGGTATTGATTACACCGTCAACTTGGTTAGGGTGGAGTAGTCTGAACCGTACCGCTTCCAGTGCCTTCCCTTTTAAGCATCGTTGCAGTCGGAGTAGGTTCTCATATTTACTGCAGCCGCACGTTTTTGACGAATTCTTCCACCAGCTTATAAATAGCGGCCACTCTTCCGGACATCCCGAGAAAACCACCTGGTCTTTCGCCATGACTTGCCTAGCCGCAAGTTAAGTTTTACTCAGCAAAAATATTTCCTCCTTCGGTTCATGTTGTTTTTTTTCAGTTGCTTTGGTATGTTGCTTTGTGCCTAACCACGTATCGTAAACGTCTATATGTTTCCTTTCACCATCGTACTTTTCCCTTGGCGTGCTACTTTTGATCCAGTCTTCCATACGATGTTCACAGCCGGATTCTGAACCAATTGAGTCTTCTTCGTAAGGTAAACTGTTCCAGAATAGCGTATTTTTTTTGCAGATAGTCCGTATCACGTTGTTCTTGGAGTTTGCGCTCTTCTTCCAGTTTTTGTAACTGCATAGCGACTCTTTTTCCCGAAGACGACTTCGACCTTATGGAGGTACTTTTCACTAATTTATTTGTGGTTTTAATTTGCGTCGCATTAGCAGATATACCTAATTGTCGCTCAGGCACAGACAGAGTAATAGGTTGCGCTCTAATGGCCTTCGTGGAACCATCCATAGCTGTCGGTTGCAGGCTAGTATGTTGGTGATTATTCGATTTTTTTTCTTTACAAGTTTCGCAAAGCCAATCTTTATTCCGGATATCAGTTGTTACGCCAACGCAAGTGAAATGAAACCAGCTATCGCAGTTATCACATTGTACCATGTGATCATGATGATCGGGAGGGGTCCACTTTCTACAGTTGTGAGCATTGGATGATGATGGCGGAGGATGACCTTGTGACCTAGTGGACCTTTGTGACATAGTAGATCTTTGTGACATAGTGATTTAATGCCTCGATTTGATGTAGATATTCTGGTTGGTACGCACTCTTCTTTATGCTTGTTGTGATGAAATATTTGCTGCAGCTGCAATACGGAGGAAACGTCGAAGCACATGCGGTGGCGGTCTGGCTTGAGGTTATGATGATGGATCCACCGTATAGTCACAAGTTGTATATCCACGTCTTCGATAAACGAAAATTTAGTTTTGTTGAAATCAATTCAACAAAGAAAACAAAACGATTTCTGAAAATTTGAGCTTTATTCTGTCGGTTCAGCCGACTACTTAGCATCGGTAAACGATGACAATCAGCTAAATTTTCCTACAACATTTCATTTATTGTTTAGTATATACATGTATATATTTATAGAACTTACGTTTAGTTTTTGATTTTAATTCTTTACTTCTTTAATTTATGTTTTATGAAAATATAAAAAGAAACTCCATCTTACTGACGGCAAATTTTATATTAAAAAAGGACAAAAGAAAAATGCGCGCTAACAATTGAACTTTCAGTTATGACTCAGGTTGCCAGATTCACCTCCTGACTACAGTGCTGCCAAGTTCGCTTACAGGTGGGTTTTGTCTGCTTTTGTTTTTCTGACATGAGGCACATTTTCGAATGTACTCGGCTATGTCAGCTGCCATTGTGGGCCAATAGTATTTGAATTTGATCATTTTTAATATTCGAGTGGTTCCCTAATGTCCACCGAATGGCGAGTCGTGATATTCAATGAGTAATTCGCGTATGTTTGTGTGGTTCGTTACCATTATTTTGTCGTCCGTATAAACAGCGATAGTTATATCCAGGATCTCTTCGTCAGGTGATTGTATTAAGGGCAATACTATGACCTTGTATTTACCTAGTTTGTTCGCGAAAATTGATCCCATCTGTTCGTGCAGGGCGAGTCTGGAAAGAACTTGAATTTCTTGTGGGTTAAGGCGTATTACTTGCGAAGATTCCCCGCTTTTGTTTTCACTACGGGTAGTTACACGTACAGTGTGTTGTTTTACACTAACTTCATCGATCGGTAAGGGACTTAATGCGTTTGAATTGTTTTTTCCCGCTTTGTAAATAATTTGATACTCGCATTCGTCGAGTAGAATTCTCTCTAGCGCGTTAGTCTTGACGTTGGATTTTTAAGATTCATAAGCCACTGCAAGGGCTTGTGGTCTGTACATATTTTAAATTTACGCCCGTATATGTATGGATGGAATTACTGCCAATAATTCCACTATTGTAGTACTGTACCAAGTTTCGGCGTCGTTCAATGTTCGGCTGGCAAAGCAAATTGGCTTGTTCTGGCCGACTATTCCTTCTGAAAGGATAGCACGTAATCCAATATCACTGACGTCCGTGGTTACTATGAAGTCTTCCTTGAAATCTGGATTAGATAGAATAGGAGGTTCTATTAATTTAATTTTAACGCTTCGTCGCAGATGCACCCCATTTAAAATCGACATCCTTTTTTAATAGTCTAGTTAATGGCCTCGCCGTTGTAGAATCCTAAGAACGATTTTATTCCCTTCACAGATTTAGATATGGGGGATATTTGTGCCGCTTTAACTTTCTCTGGATCTGGTTTGAGGCCATGTTCTGAAATGACCTAAATACATAAATTTTTTCTTTAAGAAATTGCTTTTGTTGGGCTGGAGTTTTAGGTTATTCTGACGTTTCGATTTAGTTTGGCGTTGTGTCTTTAAAATCGTAACCGACTACATGAAATAGTCGAATCCTTGTAGACCCGTCAGTACTGTATACATCAGACGTTTAAAGATTGCTGGGGCATTTTTCAGACCAAATGGTACACGATTGTATTCGTAATGTCCATAAGGGGTGCTGAATGCCGTTTTGCTCCCATTCGCTCATACGAATTTAATGAAACCCGTATGCCAAATCGAAGATGCTTAAATATTTTTCCCTGCCAAGTTGGTTCAGTTGATCCGTGATGTTGGGTAGTGGGCATGCATCGACAATCGTTAGTTCGTTCAGCCGACGAAAATCGACCTTTTGGGAACCAGAAGCAAAGGGGAGTTCCAAGGGCTCGCACTAGGCTGGATTATTCCTTCCTGTAGCATTTCGTTCACCTGTCTGTGGATCTCGTTTTTATTTGTGTCAGGGGGTCTGTAAGGTCTTACGTATAATGGGGGCTTTTATTGGTCAGTAATGATTCTGTGACTTAAGGCTTCTGTAAACGAGAGTTTTTCGCCTTCGAGGAAGAATATGAATATGCTTTTAATGAAGTAATACGTCTCTTTGGTTAATATCATTGAAAGGAATTTCTATTACTTGTTAAGATTGGGGTTTTAGCCTTATTATTCGACTGAAGACCTTTTTTCCTGTTTAACTGTTTACAATGGGTTTTCTGTTGGTTCTATCATCTACCTCAGTCTTAACTGCTTAGCTCTCTGGACTTAGTCTTACTGTTGTATGCTGGGAGATTATTATTATTCTCCTCTGTCCTTACTGCTAAGTTCTCGTTAGTCTTACCATTGGCCGGGATTTTCCTTTTACCTCGGGTTCTCAATGTTACTTGTCTTTTCGAATAATCGATGTCACATTGAAACTTGGTCAGGAAATCGTTACCAAGTATGCCATCGAATGAATAAGGTTAGGTGGCTAAGTACCACCTGAAATGAATGCTCTAGCGGGATCGAGTATTCTTCAGTTCTTAGGTCTATAGTTCCAACTATTCCCCCTATAGTTTGAACTGAGTCACCCGCTATCGTGGATAAAACACATCTGTTTAAGTTTGAAATGTTGGTCTCTGTTCTTGTTGACTTGACTATGCTGATCTCAGCGCCTGTGTCAAGCAAAAATGTTGCCGAATTTTTGTCCGGGGGACTAAATTTTACTCGTATCACTGGCTCTTTACATTCAGGAATGATACGAGTGTAATTAATTTAACTAGTGGATGTCAGCTTGGGTCTGTACTCGGAATGGATTTTCGACTGCATCTTCCCGAGTCGTCCCGTTTCCCATATTGGTTCCGTTTAGGAATTGCTGCTTACTATACCGTCTGGTGGCGAATTGCTTAACTTCGTGGGGAGCGTTTTGTGAGTGACTTGTTTGACCGGTATCAGTACTGCCCTCCGAAAATAATTCTGTTTGGACAAAACTCCGATGTCTATCAGACGTGTCCTACATACGTCTTCGCGATGGTTAGGCTTTTTGCAGTAGCTACATTTTAAGAGCTGTACCTCTTTCTTGATATCCTCTGGAGCGAAATTTGGAAAATTCGTATTTTTGTGACACGTGACGGACGTGTGTCCCACCTTGTTACAGGTTTGGCAGACGGGTTTATTATGAACGACTTTGGGGTTCCTGAAACATGTTGGGGATGTGTGGTAAGGTAGGTTTAAAAATAGTTTTGTTCGGGGAACTGAAAAAGTTTGGGTTGCTGTAGCAAGTGACCCATATATGTCCAACTTTATTACATGTCTGACAAAATGGCCTGGGAGAAGAATTTAGAGTTTTCGTGCACCTGTTGGTAATTGCCTGGGACGCAGTGGTACGCTCGAGACGAGCGGATATTCCACTGCTGCTACCAATTATTGGATAACGCCATATATACAGTGTTTTCCGCGTATAAATGCGGAGAAGAGTATACGAGCGGAGAGAAAGAAAAGACTTTTGTTTAAGACGTTATAATAATTTTTTATTTAATTATTTTTTTATAGTTAAAGGCCCGCTGTCTTACCAAGGGCTGCGACCTTACCTATTTCAGTTTTAGTATTCGATTATTTAAGTTTTTACAAATTATAGTACAATATAGGGCTGCGACCTTTATTATTTGGAGTATTTTTCTATCTCTGAATTTGTCCTTCTCAACCACTTCCTTTTATACTAATTTTATCCATTATTCTTGCATACTTACGCAATAGATTCAGTAAAAAATAATTTCTACGATGGATTTTTCATTTATTGATTTGAATTAATTATCCTAAATGTCCCAGTTAGTCACCCTTTCGTGTCGGCGCCCATGATCGTTCGTACGATCGGTCAGTAATTTAATCCTATTTTGTGAACAACTGCTTGCTGGCGAAGTGCAACGACACTTAATGCCTGCCCTGTGTTGCTATTGTAGAGTCCGTATTTTGACTTTGACCTATGTATGTTAGAAGGCTTCGGGGTGAATGCATTGGTATGTTTGTTATTGTCAAGTCGGCATTTAGCAGTTGAATTTCAAAAAAATATCTTTTGGCACTTTAGAGTGAAGATAGTACTATAAAAACGTTCCAATGACACTTTTTTGACGTTTTTTTTTGAGTACTATAGAATTCCATTGAATTCGAGGGATTGCTAATTCCAGAGTGAAACCAATGGAAAACGCCACAACTTTCATAGTGTATTAATGCCCTGGCCCATAAATGAACTAACATAGATGACAAACTTTACAGATTTGATTTGCGGCCCGGGTCAACCCCGGACAGATTTATTAATACTTATTGCAAGCTTATTCTTAGAACTAACAATTTTCATAAAACTAAAGATAAAAACTTAAGGGTGGGAGCGGTTAAAAAAAGTTAGGATGTGAGGCATAGGTGGAAATAAGAATGTTTTTAAGAGAGAGTTTGGTGAGATGGTAGTCGAAGAGAGGCAGAATACCGTTAACTTCACGAAGCATTCTAGACATTGTCCGTAATTCGGTCGGTGAAGATTGAGCCGGAAAAGTGGCACTGACCTAAGATTGCGTGGGTTGGTATTGAAAGAAATAAGTCGAAGTAAAGAAGGACAATCGATACTACCAACTAAAATTTGATGAATAAAGAGAATATCGGCAACTTTTCGACGTATAGAAAGGGGTTGTAAATTTATAAGTTTCAGCCGGTCAGTGTAAGGTGGTAAGTTTTGGCTATCATCCCAGGGAAGACCACGTAAAGCGAATCGTATAAACCTGCGTTGAACAGCTTCTATCCGGAGGATGTGTGCTCTGTAGTAGGGTGACCAAACTTGGCTTGTATATTCAAGAAGAGGCCTAACAAAGGTTATGTAAAGAGATTTGGTAACATAAGGATTGGAAAACTCCTTAGACCAGCGCTTTATGAAGCCAAGGGCAGAGTTGGCTTTCTTTATTATATTATCATTGTGAGAACGGAAATTGAGTTCCTTATCACAGATAACACCTAAATCACGCAACTCATTCACTAAGGGAACAGGAAGATTAAAGATTAGATAGCAGCGAGGTGAAGTAGGGGGCCGCTTACGGGAATACGTTAAAGCCTGACACATATTGACGTTAAGCTCAAGAAAATTCTTCTGACACCAAGTACAAAATCTGTCAAGTTCTTCCTGCAGTGGTAGGCTGTCTGAGGAAGAAGATATATACCTAAAGATTTTCATATCGTCTGCGTAAACAGATATGTATGAATTGTTAATGATGCAATCAACATCAGTAATGGCCAGAATAAATAGTAAGGGACAAGGACAAGGACAAGGTGGCTGCCTTGAGGGACACCAGAGTAGGCTTTAATTGGATCAGAAATCATGGACCTAAATAAAACATAGTACTGTCTTTCAATTAAATATGATTGAACCCATGTTATAAAGTTTATTTGGAAACCAAGAGCTTTTAATTTCAGACAAGAGAAATCCTATTGAAGGCTTTGCTGAAATCGGTGGCAATCACATCAACTTCATTTTCAGATTCCAGTGCACATAAAGTGCTTGATACGAATTCCGTTAAGTTGGTGGTCGTGGATCTACCTTTGAGAAATCCTTGCCGGTTTTGGGAAACAATAAGTTTACAATGGAAAAGCATTATGTCATAAATAATGCTTTCGAAAAGCTTAGCTATGCAGGACAGCTCAGCAATTGGTCGATAGTTGGAAATATCATCTTTTCGGCATTTTTTATGTAGGGGAATAATAAATGACCTTTTCCAGGTCGGGGGGAATAGTCTCTGGGTGATAGAAAGCTGAAAGAGAGCTGTAAGAGGTTGGGCTAGGTGCATTTCACATTTCTTTAAAAATATAGTGTTCCCCCTATCGACAGGGCCGGCAGAATAATCATCTTTGAGGTTTATTATTTTATCATTGACTTGCTCTAAAGTTATAGACACAGATTCCAAAGTTTTTTGTGGGCTGTTATTTAAGTAGGAAAAGTAAGAGTGGTCTGGCTCTTGGGAATGGGTCGCGAATGCTTGGCTAATAAAAATTCTGAAGAGATTTGCTATAATTTGGGGATCGCCCGAGGACTTATCTAGAAAATTCAGAGATGATGGATAGTTATCGGATTTACTTTTAGTTGTGATGAACTGAAAGAATCGCTTGGGCTCGGAAATAAGTGTGTGCGGTCCATTTGGTTTAAATAGTTGTCATATAGAGTTTGACAAAATAGAGAGAAATTTATTTGGGCAGACTGGTAGTAAAAGAAATCGATGTCGGAACGCGATATTAAGTAAGTACGCCAGAGCCAATTTCTCTTATTACGAAGAGATCGCAGCTCATTATTATACCAGGGTGGTGATGATGAGGGATTTTTTTTGGGTAAAAAAGGTACGGATTGGGAGAGACATTTGAAAATTTTGGTATAGAAGGATTCGAGAGCATCGTTAACCATGAGGTTGGGATTATCGTAAAGAAAGTCAAAATTGGCCATACTGAGGAGGTTATTCAGTTTGGCGTAGTTAGCCCTATGAAAATTAAAACTGTAGGAATACTCATAAGAAACGCGATTAAGATCATTGCCAACGTAAGAGAAAGGGGAGGGTGGTAACTATCCAACTTAGAAAGAAGATGTCTGCTTTCTAAAACGATGCAGTTATCTGTATCAGTGGCGAAGACTAGGTCGAGTTGTCTGCCAATGTTATTGGTGACACCACTTCTTGGTTGATACAGACCAGGGTCAGTAAGGCAGTCAACGAAAATGTTTTCTTTATCAGAGGTGGGATTTGTTGCAGTAAAGTAGGACTGGTCAGTCTGAGCCCATACAAGCTTAGGTAGATTGAAATCACCTAAAAAAATAACAACATCGTTGGGATCAGCAGCATTAAAAATGCTGTCGATTGCATCAACAGCTAGCTGGTAACCTTTATTTGGTTGCGACGGGCGAATATAGCAGCAGCACATATATAGGTTGCGCTTGCAAATAGGAGTTCTAGCGCAAACAAATTCAAAGCATGCAGTGGACGATTTTTTAAAGGGTTTAGACTCGAGACGAGAGTGTATATAAGTACCCCACGGCCATATAAATTTTCCTCCTTATCTAGACCGTCGTCACGGTGTAAATCAAAGTCTTGGGAAAATAATTCATTATTCTTAATATTAGGGGTGAGATTGATTTCTGTGAGTGCAAAAATGTCGTAGGGCAGAATCTGCGAATTAAGATATATAGCAGAAATCTTAGTTCGTAATCCTCTTACATTTTCATAAAACAGGGACAGGTGAGAAGCAAAAGAAGAGAGATCATTAGCCACATCATCAGGGGTCATATCTAATTGCTCATGAAAACGTATACAAATTTGCCGCAGATCATTGTGATTAGTGGGAAGGCCTTCTTGCCGAATGGAAACTATTGCATTGGTTTTCGTTATACCGTTTATACAGACAGAGGCTGGCATATCATGTAGATATGCTAGATATAAACGAACTTCATCGTATAGTCTGCGGTCTCGTGTCGAGAGAGTACATACCGGCCATCTTCCCTGAATCGATAAGGTGCTTGATTAACTTTGCCTTTGGAGGAAGTATGGGGTCTAAAAAAGAAGGCGGTGTGGTATTAGGGTGGGACTCTAGCTTAGAAGATGGGGAGGGATTTAAAACATGGGAGCGAATTAAGTTAGTATATGTAGTTTTTGTTTGAGTGGGATGAGGAGAAGTTGTTGGGTTTTTTTAAATGACTGAGAGGAGGATCAAGATTTAAAAGATACACGTTTGGGAATCGGGTTGGACGGTTTGGAAGAACGTTTAGTGTATACCCGATTAGCAGTATGAAGTGAAGAAGGAGTGAAGAAAGGGAATGTCCCAACTTTAAAACTCCAGTTTGGATCAGGAGCTTGTTTGTTAGGCTTTGGATTTTTTTTTGTGAGAGTTGGGCTTCGGTAAAGTGTTAGACTGCTGTTTTCTAGGTTTAGTGCGATTGAATTACTGGACTTAAGGGTAGTATCCTTGCGATGTTTGTTGTTTTCTCTATTTGGTTTTAATCTTTCCATGATTATTCCACCCAGATTGATGACGTCGTAAGCAGGGTTGATGAACATCCATTCATATTTTAAAGGGATGCTTACCTTGAGGGTGTTGCTAGAGATCTTACGGCAGTTGATGACATCAATTTTAAATTAAGATTTGAAGAGACTTGTTAGCCTGGCTCGATCAAGATGTAAGTCATTTTAAAAACCGGTTGCTACTGAGGGCCTCTATCCATGTGAAACCTGTCCTTGAATACGTGAAAATGTCAAAATTTAAGATTACGTCATCCATAAGAAAATGGCGAGGTGAAATCTTATTTTGACATTTCTAATGTTTACAACTCTTATTTCGTGTAAGTTTCAAACAAATTTTAATTTTGGATAGTAAATTGTTTTCTTATACTTTTCAAGGCAACAAGATGAGGAATCTAAAGACACCTACAACAAGAAGAAATAATTTTCTACAAAAAAGTGCAGCCACCAACGGATTTGTCTTTTTGTGGATGTGGCAAAGGCATTTGGAATAGTTTTTTTTTTTGGAGCAAGAAAAACAATTTCAATTTAAAAATTATTAATTAAACTTCCTATTTTGCAGAACAATCTTACTATTCAACATCTTGGTAAATACTTTGGATAAAAGAAACATCGTTAACTGACTAAAGTATGCGAGTAAAATGCAATTATTTCTATTTTCGCAGATTCAATGTTTGAAGTTCCAACATCTTGGCAAATACGTTTGAAGAGTGGAAACATCGGAATCAAACAATAGACATGTGAGTGAAATGAAATTGTTTCAGTTTAGATGTGAATTTAATGCCTTTTTCGCAGATTCAACGTTTGCAGTTCCAAATGATTTTGAAGAGTGGCAACATCCCTAACTAATTAAGAACACGTGAGAAAAATGCAATCGCTTTAGTTTAGCTGTGAATTTTACGACTTTTTCTTCGCAGATTCAACATTTGCAGTCCCACTATTCTGACGATTGCGTTTGCAGAGTGAAAACATCCTATTTTGTCCAAAGACAACAGAAAACAGGAAACATGGTAAGTTTTTTTTGGTTTTATTGTTTGATAAATAAAATATATTTATACTTTACAAAAAAAATGTGTTTGTTTATTTCTTTGATTATGCATTTCCAAACCACCCCTGAGGTTAACCGATTCTTTTTAGTTGCAATTTCACTTTACAGATACACTCACATCACATAATTTTACATAACATAAATAAACTTTTTCTTTAAAAAAAAGCGCACAAGTAAAAAGCACAAAAGTTGTCCATATAAAGTTAATTCTTTTCACGAACCATACAATTTATAAAGGGTTTTCCAATCAGGACTTGACAACTTTTTTTTTTTATAAAAAAACGCAAACCATTTGAGAAATTTCAAAAACTTTATTATCGGCTTGAAGTACTCGTACAATCAAAACATTTATTTATGAATATGGCCACCGCGGGCATGTTTGCAGCGGTCGATTCGTTGGATCCAATTTTCAACGACTCGGCCACACATTTCGGCCGAAACGGCCGCTATTTCGCGTTTAATGTTATCTCTGAGCTCTTCCAACGTCGTCGGTTTGTTGGAATAAGCCAATGACTTAACGTACTCCCACCATATTTTGCTTATTTAAGAACCCATAGAGCCAAAAATTAGCTTCGTCACCGAAGATGATTTTGCGATGAAATTCACCATCTTGGCGCATCTTCTCCAGAACCCAATCGGAGAACGTACGTCACTTCAAATGGTCCATCGGCTTCAATTCTTGAGTCAGCTTGATCTTGTATGGATGTAAACCAAGATCCTTACGCGAAGTACGCCATAATGTGGTCTGAGCGATGCCAGTTCTTGAGAACGCCGTGGAATTGACTGATTTTCGACACTTCGACCAACCCGTTGTCTCACTGAGACGGCAACATCAGACAACGAATATGTAGATTCAAATTTCTGCACTAAACTTGTTATTGTCTGTCTACTAGGGCGAGAATTACGACCGAAAATTGGAATTAACGTTCTTAAAGTTGCAGTCACCGACTCCGAATTTCGGTAGAAAATTTTTATAATTTGCAGACGTTGTTCGTTCGTGTACTTTACCATGATAAAAATGTTGAGTTTACTGAATAAATTGACAGTGACAGTTTGATGATAAGTGAAAGAGTGCGTTCACAAATTAAATTCAAAGTAGTCAAGTCGCTATTGGAAAACCCGATATTTGAGGCTCAAGTCCCCGGCAAAAAAATGCAAAGAATTGTGATGATCATCTAGCTTCTGTAAATGAGAGAAAATAATAAGTAAATGCAAACATGTGTATGTATATATTATAATACCACACAATTGTAAAAAAAGTTGTTTTACTTTTTAGTCCACCCCCGTAATATATTAAATATTGTGCAAACAAGTTTTTATTTCCCATGCATAATGCAAACTTACTTGAATGCCTCGCATCCTGGGCCGTACAAATGCACATGTGTACTTCATCCTTGACTGCATTTCTTCCAGTTTGCCATATTAGTTGGTCTATAAAATAAAAACTTATTTATTTATTAAATACAAAGGAAACCATTTTTTTCACTTACAAGTTTGCTCCTTTTTCAGTAAAATATTGACATTCCTTCATTTCACCCCGGTGCGTGTGGGCAATTTTTTTATTTCACCAGAAATATTTTTATTAGAAGGGTATGTTCCGAAAATTATTAATTTATACGAGTAATCTGAGAATAAATTAGAAATCTGAAATATATATGGATTAAGAAAACATACAATTTGATCATTACTCGTATTTTCATTTTATAAATAAAAGAAAAGGTTTAATGATTACTTTAAATATTTTCATTTGTGCAAATATAACTCAACATAAATCATTTGCAAAATTGATTTTAAAATATTGGTTTAGTAACAAACAGCAAACAAAACAATAAGCAAACTATCCAGAATTTGTAATTTTTATGTAATATAAGGAATAAACTAATTCTTAAACAATATTGTAAATATATACATACGAGTACATGTAACTGGACACATTTAACTCAAATAGGGAAATAAAAATGGAATATTGCAAATGGTGGTTTTCTTACATGAATTTCTAAGATCAAAGAAAATATCTACTTCTACTTAAAATAATACCTAACCTAAAAAGTTCATTGCCTGTCATTGACAGATTTTGAAGTAAGCATTTAAAAGCTATAATCGTTCATGATCTGATTCGAAAATAAAATGCGCAATTATTGAATGATTTGTCGCCGAGTCAGAACTCGAGCGAAAAAATTACTAACTACTGAGAGAGTAAGAAAAAATTAAAGTGCATGCAAAATTATATTAAAACTTAATCATTTTCAAAGAAACAAATAAAAAACAACTATTAATCTGTATTTTATTTCAAACAGCAATTTATTTCGATTCCAAGATCTATTGCCATTGGACAAAAGGATATCGATTTTGCAATCTGATTGGTATATATTTTTTTTAGGGATTCGTTAGTAAATACCTTTTTAACAATTTTGTGTCATTCATTCTTTTACCAAATTACCAATTCCTTGCTCAGTTTTTGTATTCATTTCAATAAGAAAGAACTAGAAAGAGAAAAACTAAATCTGTGCAAATTGAACGCTGTATTTTTCACAAATATCACGTTAAAATCTTAAATTTTGGTTTAAAGATCAAGAAATCTTGGCTATTCCGGGATATGAAAACCAACATCAGAAACCCCACCCTTTGTATTATTTGAAATTTTTAAATGAGACGAGAAAAAAAATATTTTCTTGAAATACTTAAAAAGGATAAATAATAATTTATAGCTTATTAGACAGTATTGCCATTGTATATGATACTAGGAAATCGATAGTGGTGCCTCTATCGGCCCAAGTAGATACCCTTCGCTGAGTACCACAAAAAGCTTACGCTCTTTTGCCTCAACAATCTCCATATGCAAATGCACTCATAAGGCATTGCATAACACAATTCCGCTCAAATCTAACCAATCCCATGCCAGTAACTCTCTATGCACAAGCCCACTCCACTCAAACATCGTGCTGTGTCGAGTAAGGTAGATACTTTGCAATGTGAATAACTCGTCGGCCTAACCCAACGCAGTGCTACACTATCAGTGGCTTTGGGAGGTGAACGTTCCTTCTGCACGTAAATCCGAATGATAATGAAAATGAAGCGAAACAAATGCACTCAAAAAAATACACACACACATAGCCCATTCCTTTTTGCTTATTTTACACAAACATAATATTTCCTTTTCACCTACCTCATCGGTCTGAGCCATTGGCAGTGCATCTCTAGTTCCCGTCATTTTTGATTTTCAGAATGTCTAAACTCTAAATGTTCACACAAAGATTGTGACAATATCAAAAGAAGAATTTTCCTTGTCATTTTTTACAATTCCTAAAGATCGTAAAAGGGATGTTTGGTTAAGGCACTGGTGCCCAACTGGTATTGCTCCAAGGGCTATTTTGAAAACCCCGACATGCTACGCCGGCACCACCGAGTTTAAACAAAAAAAAAAAATTGAGATACAAAAAAAAATTGACTGCAACAGCCCAAATTTAATGTGATACTTTGCTGTTTACGTTTTCATATAGCTCCTTAAAGTGTGGTTGGTAATCTTCTGTGCAACCCAAAATCATACAATTTTTGATGTGGTCGTTTGTTAACACACTTCTGTACTTAGTTTAATTTACGTTTTGAGAAAAGGTACGTTCACATAGATATGTTGACCCGAAAAATGTTTTAATTATGAGTGCACAGTGTCGTATGTTTTTGTATTTAACAGGATCCATTAGCTTGAAAACCTCGTCGCTTTTATTTTCTGTGCTTTTAAGAATGATATCACTGCGAAGTGTTACGATTTCTAATTCAGCTTCCGCTTTGTTTATAAAGCAATGAATTTGCATTAATGAGGCTAGTTTTGAAACATCGATATTTATGAATGAATTTTTGATAAAAATAATGAGAGGTTCCATACCAGCATGTTGTCAAAACGCCTTTCGAATTCCAATTTCAGCTGATGGATTAGCTCCAAATGTTAAGTTGGATTATACTCGGCAAAATAATCAGCGTCCAAAATGAGAGTAAACGAAGAAAAGTGTTAAAAATTGTTCTTTTCTAACTGCCTCTTACATAAATCGATATTGTTCATGAATGCTGAAATTGCGCTCATCATGTCTGCTATGTATTTTTCTCTTCCTTGCAGTGGCGAAAAAGATTTTTGTCGGAATTTTTTTTTTAAGTCTCCCACATTATATTCCCATATGGTAAGCTCGGCATTTAGTATACCATCCATGAGCACAATCTATCGATGGCATTCTTCCATAAGTTTACCGGCCGGTTTTTCAAACTAAATGATTAATCTTTTATAGAGCAAGGTAGAAACGATGTCAAGCAAACCTTAATTTGATTACAACATTAAAAATGACACGGTATATGGGTTTTCTGACTTCGGGGAGCTGGGTAGATGCGCCACTTTAGCCACCAAAGTAATGGTTACTATCCTTACTGGATTTAAAAAGAAAGCAAACCACATCTTATTATATAGGATGCCCGAAAGGTGATGAAATTGCCGAGATATTGAAATTCACAATATAACCAGAGTATGGTCTGCAAGTAAATAACAGAAGAGCATACAAATTACTTGGGACAAACGAAAACAAGCCTTGTTTTGATGTTGAAAATCAATGACTTTTTCTTCTATATGACTACCCTCACTTATTCAAAAGTGTGCGAAATTGTTTGCTCCTACCAACAGAATGTAATTAAATGCTTCCAAAACTGCTGTCGCTTTAGCGAAATTCAAATATCTAGCCCTTATCCATGAAAGTCACTTGCATCGTTGAATAACCACATATTCGCCAAAAATGCTGCGAAATATCTAGGTTGAATTAAGCGATGTAAGAAATTTTTCACCCCCCATGATCTGGCTTCAATAAACAAGGCTTTCAACCGCCCGAAATTGGAGAACAATGCTCACATCTAGTCGGGTGATCCCAAGACTTCTTTGCAATTGCTAGATAAAATTCAAAACCGTGCGTTAAAACTTCTAGGTGATGCCAATATTATACAGTCGATTGACACCCTCGACCGCCGACGTAATGTCCCCTGTCTCACCCTGTTTTATTGTTATTTTTACCACCAGTGCTCCTCAGCTCCTCCAACCGTAACACCTGTCGCGCTATGAATGCTCATGAACACTTTCGGTAGTACCCTGGAATATCGTGATTCTTTCCTAAGCCGAAAAACTCGCTCATAGAATGCCCTGCCGAGCTCTTTATTTCCTAGTTCTCATAGCCTCCAAACATTCAAGACCAACGTACATCGGTACCTCTTTTTCCTTCCTCCCTAACTTTCGCCCGAGCTGAGTGCAACCTTGAGCGCGCGCTAAATATAAAAACAAAATATATATGAACCCGAGTAATTTTAAAAATTCTCAGTGAAATTGGCTACAAAAGTTTTAAGTGCTAATGTTGCTGCTGCAGTCTTCAACGCAATGTATGCAAATTGTTTTAAAAATGAAGCCGATAAGAAGATTGCTGCCTCAATGGCAACTTTTTTTAGCAAACTGAATGATCTTTTCGACAACTTAACAGTTACAATTTATATACAAGCAGCCTTTATCGACAGTCTATTTCACTACATAGTGAGATTCTGCAGTCCATTAAAACTGCTAGGCAGTGGATA
This sequence comes from Volucella inflata, assembly GCA_928272305.1. Taxonomy (NCBI): domain Eukaryota; kingdom Metazoa; phylum Arthropoda; class Insecta; order Diptera; family Syrphidae; genus Volucella; species Volucella inflata. Next base: position 78,195,982 of record OV743716.1, on the reverse strand, counting down.
TCGTTAAGGGAATCTTCCGGTAAGATGAAGAAGCAATATAGCTTTGGTGGGTTATTACAAACTTACTTGCTATAAAACTTTCTTTCTTTTCTTTTAGGTGGCGCTACAGTCCGGGGTGGACCTGGGCCTCAGCCAACAAGCTTCTCCAGCCAGCTCGATCCCTGGCTAGCTGCCTCCAGTTTCGCACGCTTAGTTGGCTGAGGTCCTCTTCCACTTGCGCGCGCCACCTGAATCTTGGCCTTCCTATACTGCGCTGTCCCTCGGGGGCGGATTCGAAGACTTTTCGGACCGGAGCATTGGTGTCCATGCGCTCTACATGACCCAGCCATCTCAGTCTTTGGATCTTCACTCTTCCGGCTAGGTCCATGGCGCTGTACAGTCCATACAGTTCGTCGTTGTATCTCCTCCTCCACTCACCGTCAATGCAGCCGGGACAGATGATCGCCCGAAGAATTTTTCTCTCCAAGCAACCAAGAACACCCTCATCCATTTTTGAAAATGTCCATGCCTCTGCGCCATAGAGCAAGACCGGGATTTTTAAGGCTTATAAAGGGTGACTTTTGTTGTCCGAGAGAGGGCTTTGCTACTCAATTGCCTACTTAACCCAAAGAAACAGCGGTTGGCCAGAGTTATTCTTCGCTTGATCTCAGCGCTGGTGTCGTTGTCTGTATTTATAGCAGAGCCTAGGTAGACAAAGTCCTTAACTAGCTCAAACTTATATCTGTCTAAGGTGACGTTCTGCCCGAGACGTCGGTGTTGGCTGTCCTTTTTGCTTGACAGCATATACTTGGTCTTGCCCCCATTGACCGCTAAACCCATTTTCACCGCTTCCGTCTCAATACTTGCGAAAGCGCCACTGACATCCCGCTGCTTTCTCCCGATTATGTCAATATCATCGCCGTATGCGAGTAGTTGGACGGACTTTTGAAAGATAGTGCCTCTTGTGTTTGCTCGCGAGTTTTGCACTGTTCTTTCAAGTACTATGTTGAAAAAATCGCACGACAGCGCGTCGCCTTGTCTAAATCCTCTCTGGACATCAAAGGTCCCGGTGAGATCTTTACCGACCTTGATGGAGCAGCGTGCATTCTCCATCGTCATCCTGCACAGACGGACGAGTTTGGCAGGGATGCCAAAACTAGACATTGCTCTGTATAGCTCGTCTCTATAGATGCTGTCATACGCGGACTTAAAATCGATGAATAGGTGGTGGGTCTCGATCTGAAGCTCATGGGTGTTCTCCAAGATCTGCTGTAGTGTGAATATCTGGTCGATGGTGGACTTTCCTGGCCTGAAACCACACTGATATGGACCTATCAGGTTGTTGACGAACAGCTTCAGCCATTCACACAATACGGAGAATAAGATCTTATATGCGCTGTTACGGAGACTGCTGCCTCTGTAGTTGGCTCAGTTCAGGGGGTCTCCTTTCTTGAGAATCGGACAAAAAATGCTGAGGTTGCATTTATCGGGCATACTTTCCGACCATATTTTACAGATGAGTTGGTGTATGCTCCTTACCAAGTCATCGCCTGCCGCTTTGAAGAGCTCGGCAGTCAGACCATCCGCTCCCGCAGCTTTGTTGGACTTAAGCTTCGATATAGATATCTTCACTTCATCCAGGTCGGGTGGACGGAATTGTTGGTCATCATCGTCCAAGTTGAAAGGTTGATTCTGCCTGACAGCGGTATTTGGTCCGTCATCGCCGTTATACAGTCCGCAAAAACGGTTCTCCCAAATCCTCAGAATCGACTGCGATTCTACTACGATGTTCCCTTCTTCATGTAACAGGCTTCGGTCTGGAGTTTATTTCCGGGGCATGTTACTTTCACCTTTTGGTAAAACTTCCGAACCTCATTCCTGGAGTAGCATCTCTCAATTTCCTCGAAAGCGCGCTTCTCATGCTCTTTCTTCTTCCTCCTGAGAACCCGGTGTTCGTCTCTCCTCTTCCGCTCATAGAGCTCATGAGCAGCTCTGGTCTTTTTTTGCTGTGCCGCTTTATATGCATCTTGCTGAGCTAGATGTGCTTGCCGGCATTCATCATCGAACCAGGGGTTTCGTTGTGGTGGACGAGTGAAACCCAACACATCAGAAGCTGCATCTCCGATGGCGTTTTGGCAGTGTTTCCAGTGGTCTTCGATGTTTGATGCTGGCGGCATTGGACCTCTTAGAAGATTAAGAGACACTCGATCGGAAAAAGCCTTGGCGATCTCTTGCGATTGTAGCCGTTTGAAGTCGAATTTTCTCACAGCATTAGTTTGTCTTGGCGTAGTTTGGGATATCCGCAACCGTACCATGGCTACAACAAGGTAATGGTCCTAGTCGATGTTGGCTCCTACGGACATCCATAATACTGGAGGAGTGTCTTGCGTCTGTTGATTGATCAGGAGTTCTCCAAGTCCCCTTGTGTATGTCTAGATGTGGGAACCGCGTGCTAGCCACGTGATGTTGTGCAGGCTATATTTTCCGATTATTCCACCAAAGATACCCTCTCTTCCTAGCTTTCCACTAAAATCACTGAGGACACTTTTAATGTCATGGCTAGGGCATTGCTCGTAGGTAGGAGTTCGTGGAAGGCATCCTTGGTGTCGTCATCTTTCTGCTCTGTGGGGGCATGCGCGCATATAAGGCTAATGTTGGCGAATTTAGCCTTGATGCAGATTGCTCCGAGGCGCTCACTCACATGCCGGAAGCTGAAGACTTCTTGTCTTAGTCTGCTAACGACAACAAATCCGCACCCAAATAAGCGCTGCTTTTGCCGTCGATAGCAATTGCCGTAATATTTCATCTTCTTTTTGTCCGGCCCATCCCATGGCATTTCTTGAATTGTGGTTATGTCTGCTTTGCAACAGTCTAGGGCCTCCGCTAGTTGCTCGGCTGCACGTGGTCTATTAAGGGATCTAACATTCAACGTGCATATCCGAAGCTCATTGTCCTTAAATCGTTTGCGTGGGTTGTCAACAGTAGATCCGTCCATATCCGAGGATTGTTGAGGCTTCGTAACTTCTTGTTTTTTTTTTCAATGACCGGGCAGTTACCCTGTTGGCACAACCCCCAACATGGAGGACCAGTTCCATTTTTAATGCCCCTAGGACGAGGCGTCGGTTACACCGAAGCCAGTAACCCGTTCCAGGATGTGAGCGCTGCCGTTGGCCCATATAGGGCCCGTCCACCACCATCTCTTTTCCAATACCCTAACTAAGTCCTGGAAATCCTTACCGGTTTGAGCTCCAAATAACATATCTTAATACTGATGTTGCAGACAATTTATTGTCAATGGCTCGATCAAATAGGGGATCATACGAACAGAATCCTTCATCCCACAGATTTATTCGTAATTTGAAGTAAATTATTTTCAAAAATTTAAAGTCGCCGGAAAATTCAAGTTACGAAGATTTTGGGGCTAAGTCGTTACTGCCCGTAGCTGATTGCGAAGATCTTAAGTGTGATGACAGTGAAGACTTCCACACTGAAGCTCTAGTAGAAGATCATCTCATGGGAAAAGATATTCTGAGCAGTATCGAATAAAATACGACTAGTTGCGATGATGAGTTTGATTGCGATGCCAATGAGACAGAAATAGTTGTATCCAAAGGATGTTCACAGAAGCTGCAAGAAGTGGCACTTACATTTTATGCCGAGTTTGCAGCTTTTAAGTTGCATAAGAAACTTAGTTGTGATAGACAAAATAGATAAATTTCGAGAACAAGTTCTATTAATGATATCACGAGCTTATAACACTTATCAGACATCATCCGAATTTGAAAAGTTAACTGTTCCTTTTCTAGTATTTGAAGATTCTGAGTTTCCTGCGCCATAAACCAGGGTTAGTGTCGGAGAAACAAAACAAGACCTTATCCGGGCTACTCCGACATATTTGGAGCTCAGGCCGGTAAGGATTTCCAGGACTTAGTCAGCGTCTTGGAAAAGAGATGGTGGCGGACGAGCCCTATATGGGCCAACGGCAGCGCTCACATCCCGGAACGGGTTGCTGGCTTCAGTGTAACCGACCCCTCGTTCTAGGGGCATTAAAAATGGAACTGGTCCTCCAGGATGGCGGTCATGCCGCAGGGGTAACTGCCCAGCCATTTAAAAAAAGGAAGTTACGAAGCATAAACAAGCCTCGGATATAGACGTGTTTACTGTTGACAACCCACGCAAACGATTTAAGGACAATGAGCTTCGGATATGCAAGTGGAATGTTAGATCCCTTAATAGACCACGTGCCGCCGAGCAACTAGCGGAGGCCCTAGACTGCTGCAAAGCAGACATAACCACAATCCAAGAAATGCGATGGGATGGGCCGGACAAAAAGAAGATGAAACACTGCAAGAATTGCTATCGACGGCAAAATCAGCCCTTATTTGGATGCGGATTTATTGTAGGAGGCAGACTAGGGCAAGAAGTCCTGAGCTTCCGGCATGTGAGCGAGCGCCTCGGAGCAATCCGCATCAAGGCTAAATTTGCCAACATAAGCCTTATATGCGCGCATGCCCCCACAGAGCAGAAAGATGACGACACCAAGGATGCCTACGAGCAATGCCCTAGCTATGATATTAAAATTGTCCTCGGTGATTTTAATGGAAAGCTAGGAAGAGAGGGTATTTTGGTGGAACAATTGGAAAATATAGCCTGCACAACACCACCTCCCATAACGGATTCAGGCTAATCGACTTTGCGGCGGGGCGAAACATTGTCGTGGCTAGTATGCGGTTCCCACATCTCGACATACACAAGGGGACTTGGAGAACCCCTGATCAATCAACAGTCAACCAGAATGATCACATCGATCACAGCGATCGACGCAAGACACTCCTCCAGTATTATGGATGTCCGTACGTTCCGAGGAGCCAACATCGTCTCGTCCGAGTTACCGAGATTACCTTGATGTTACAAGGTACGGTTGCGGATATCCCAAACTACGCCGATACAAACTAATGCTGTGAGAAAATTCGACGTCAGACGGCTACAATCGCAAGAGATCGCCAAGTCCTTTTCCGATCGACTGCCTCTTAATCTCTTAAGAGGTCCAATGACGCCAGCATCAAGCATCAAAGACCACTGGAAACATTGCTAAAACGCCTTCAGAGATGACGCGTCTGATGTGCTGGGTTTCACTCGTCCACCACAACGAAACCCCTGGTTCGATGATGAATGCCGGCAAGCACATGCAGCTAAGCAAAAAGCACACAATGCGGCACTGCAAAAAAAGACCAGAGCTGCTCAAGAGCTCTGTGAGCGGAAGAGGAGAGACCAACACCGGGTTCTCAGGAGGAAAAAGAAAGAGCATGGGAAGCGCGCGATCGAGGAAATTGAGAGATGCTACTCCAGGAATGAGGTTCGGAAGTTTTACCAAAAAGGTAAAAATAACATGCCACGGAAACAAACCCCGAACCGAAGCCTGTAGAGATGAACAAGGGAACATCGTAGTAGAATTACAGTCTATGCTGAGGATTTGGAAGAACCATTTCTGCAGACTGTGTAACGGCGATGACAGACCAAATACCGCTGTCAGGCAGAATCAACCTTTCAACTTGGACAATGATGACCAACAATTCCGTCCACCCGACCTGGATGAAGTGAAGATAGCTATATCAAAGCTTAAGTCCAACAAAGCTGCGGGAGCGGATGGCCTGACTGCCGAGCTCTTCAAAGCGGCAGGCGATGACTTGGTAAGGAGCATACACCAACTCATCTGTTAAATACGGTCGGACGAAAGTATGCCCGATGAATGGAACCTCAGCATTGTTTGTCCGATTCTCAAGAAAGGAGACCATCTGAACTGCACCAACTACAGAGGCATCAGTCTCCTTAGCATCGCATATAAGATCTTATCTGCCGTATTGTGTGCCGTGAAGCCGTTCGTCAACAACCTGATAGGTTTATATCAGTGTGACTTCAGGCCAGGAAAGTCCATCATCAACCAGATATTTACACTACGGCAGATCCTGGAGAAGACCCATGAGCTTCAGATCGATTCCCAGCAAAACCTATGCATCGCTTTTAAGACCGCGTATAACAGCATTTATAGAGACGAGCTATACAGAGCAATGTCTAGTTTTGGCATCCTGCCAAACTCGTCCGTCTGTGCAGGATGACGATGGAGAATGCACGCTGCTGCATCAAGGTCGGCAAAGATCTCACCGATACCTTTGATGTCCAGAAAGGATTTAGACAAGGCGATGCGCTGTCGTGCGATTTTTTCAACATCGTACTTGAAAGAATAGTGCAAAACTCACGAGCAAACACAAGAGGCACTATCTTTCAAAAGTCCGTCCAACTACTCGCATACGCCGATGATATTGACATAATCGGGAAAAGCAGCGTGATGTCAGTGGCGCCTTGCGAGTATTGGGTGAAGCGGCGAAAATGGGTTTAGCGGTCAATGAGGGCAAGACCAAGTATATGCTGTCAATCAAAAGGGACAACCAACACCGATGTCTCGGGCAGAACGTCGCCTTAGACAGATATAACTTTAAGGTAGTTAAGGACTTTGTTTACCTAGGCTCTGCTATAAACACAGACAACGACACCAGCGCTGAGATCAAGCGAAGAATAACTCTTGCCAACCGCTGTTTCTTTGGGCTAAGAAGGCAATTGACTAGCAAAGCCCTCTCTCGGACAACAAAAGACCTAAATAATCCCGGTCCTGTTCTATGGCGCAGAGGCATGGACATTATCAAAAATGGATGAGAGTGTTCTTGGTTGCTTCGAGAGAAAAATTCTTCGGGCGATCTTCGGTCCCGTCTGCATTGACGGACTATACAGCGACATGGACCTAACCAGAAGAGTGAGGATCCAAAGATTGAGATGGCTGGGTCATGTAGAGCGCATGGACACCAATGCATCGGTCCGAAAAGTCTTCGAATCCGCTCCCGAGGGATAGCGCAGTAGAGGAAGGCCAAGACTCAGGTGGCGCACGCAAGTGGAAGAGGACCTCAGCCAACATAGCGTGCGAAACTGGAGACAGCTAGCCAGGGATCGAGCTGGCTGGAGAAGCTTGTTGACTGAGGGCCAGGTCCATCCCGGGCTGTAGCGCCACCTAAAGTAAGTAAGTAAGTTAATATTTATTTTATGAATATTTTTATTTCTTTAGTACTTACTAGAGAGCAAGGACTATGCCTACAGGGGACACCTTAAAAAAAAACGTGTTTTATATTCCACCTCATTGTGTGACGTGGAAAAGAATATTTGAATTATAGTTATAGGTACATACTATACAATAACGGGTTTTCCAATAAGGACTTGACAACTTTTTTTATTAAATAAAACGCAAATCATTAGAGATATTTCAAAAACTTTATTATCGGCTGGAAGTACAATCAAAATATTTATGAATGGAACTCGACTTTGTTCATATGGCCACCGCGGGCACGTTTGCAGCGGTCGGTTCGTTGGACCCAATTTTCAACAACTCTGCCACACATTTCGGCCGAAACGGGAGCTATTTCGCGTTCAATGCTGGCTCTGAGCTCTTCCAACGTCGTCGGTTTGTTGGCATAAACCAATGACTTAACGTAGCGCCACAGAAAATAGTCGAGCGGCGTTAAACCGCACGAACGAGGCGGCCAATCGACTGGCCCATTTTTTGAGATAACACGCTCACAATGCGTACTCTTCAATAAACCGATTGTAACGTGTGCTGTGTGGCTTGTGGTACCATCCTGTTAAAACCACATGTCGTGCAAGTCCATATCTTCCAAAATAATCGGTGATCGTGGCGCGATAACTCTTACCATTCACAGTAACGCCGTGGAATTGACTGATTAGGATCGTTTGCTACGGACGCCAGAACGGCAGCGATATTTTCGACACTTCGACCAACCCGTTGTCTCACTGACACGGCAACATCACACAACGAATATTTAGACTCAAATTTTTGCACTAAACTTGTTATTGCCTGTCTACTAGGGTTAGAATTACGACCGACAATTGGAATTAACGCTCTTAAAGTTGCAGTCACCGACTCCGAATTTCGGTTAAAATTTTTATAATTTGCAGACGTTGCTCGTTCGTGTACTTTACCATGATGAAAATGTTGAGTTTATTGAATAAATTGACAGTGACAGTTTGATGATTAGTGAAAGAGTGCGTTCATAAATTAAATTCAAAGTTGTCAAGTCCCTATTGGAAAACCCGATACATATATTCTAAGACACAGTTCTTGTCGTTTTATCCTCCTTTCCTTGGCAGAGTCATTCACTCAGTTGCGTAACATGTGGATTAAAATTCAGAGTGGAATGAAAACTCAAAATGATGCCATGCACTCATCACTTACTCATCCTGACATTTTAACTCTATTCTCAGAGAGTAATAACATCTTTCTTTGCTTGCGAGAAATGAGAGCTCACCACCTAGGGGGTCAAAGTGGATACCAAAAAATATCACTTGATGATATTAGTTTCATATACAATGGTATTACTTAATTAAATTATAATATTTATTTAATACGTGTCAAACAACAACAAAAAATGGATGCCCTTAATTAACTTTTGTTTTCATAAAGTACATGTCCAGAGTTCCTAAATACATAAAGCTTACACAATTGACTTACAATACTAGTTTAAGTTTTCTGAAATGTTGATTTTAAATTCATTTATATGTTAAAATGGAAATTTAAAATATGATCAAAATCTCTTATTACTTTAATTCTGAAACCATCAGCTTTTGGTGCAATTAAAACAAAACAAGTCCTTTTTGATATATTCTACTATATTTACTTTTTCACCACCTTGAAATAAATATTGACCACGTTAAAATATCATTTCTTTTGCATTTGCCTTTTTATATATACCTAGTGGACGTCATGTCATGTGAAATTTGCTGTCATTTTAGCTATTTTGACAGATTTGCTTAAGAGTTGGTGATTCACTTACAGCGTATTGGTGAAAAAGCCCAAGGCTTTCAATTGTAGTAGTAGAGTTTGCCACCTATGTTAGTTAATTTATGCCCTGACCCACAGAATCCATCAAGTCGACGTCTTTCACTGACATCTTCATACACCGTTATGGAAGGAGGTCCATTGAGACTCGGTACGATAATTCTGGCGGATTTTCTCAGCAACCAATCGGCAACATTGATTTCTGACACCTCACTGGCCGGAACAAATAAGTCTAAAATACTAAAATTCAGTATGTAATTAAATTGTTAGAACACACAATTTTAAGTTAAAATGTTGAGAAAAGGTACCAAGTGCCTCTGAAGTGGCTCGATGTTTTCGTCTTAATACTCGTAATTGATTATTTGAATCTCAAATAAATTGTTTGTGTTGCTGTTTCCAATGTAATATTAAATCCCTAGTGAAAATATTAAGTGCGTTTGTCATTTATTTTTAAACAAATAAGTACACATGGATAATTAAATCCAGCTCCCAGCATTCTTTCACTTTCACCAAGTAAAATAGTTCCATTGAAATAATGTGCTACATTAGTAAAATTCTACCTATGAAAATATTAATGCATTTGCATTAATTTGTCTCATTAATTGATTTTTTTAACAATATGCTAAAAAAACACTTAATATTATTCACAACTGCCTTTTTATTGAAGTAAAAAACAACAAAAAAATGTTCTCCCTTCTTTTTAAACCGATTCTATTTAAACTAACTCATCTACACGCTTAACAAGCATTTATTTCAAAATATACCCATGTTTTCTTCACATACTTACTCAAAATGTATTTGAAAACAACTTTTTTAAAAAAATTTTAATTTATTTAGGAACGAATTTTAGCTTTTCATAAAAATTGTTCTATGCGCGAGCTGTCAAGAATCAATGCAGCCAATTAGTTGCTAAAAATGTCTGCAAAAATTAGTGTTTATCAAATCCTTAGTAAACAATTCCAATGTTATTTTAATATTGTATATTATTGAACAAATCAATGAATTGCAATAACTGGGATGTGAAATGCAACTTATATCCATATATGGAATCCTACTAATATACTGCCCACATATTACAATGGGACTTTTTCAGTTGGTAGAAGTGAAAAGTTTATTACATCTTCCTCCAAAGGAAAAAATTAATAAACTAAGAAAAAACCATAAACATAAACTTACCAAATCATTTTCGACCAATGCAGACATTACTGACAAGACAGACAATACAGACTTGCAAAGGACCAACCTAGTCCAAACCGGTGTATGTAAAAGGTCGAACGAATGGTGTCAATCGATCCTCTGGCAGCTGTCTTATTGATGGAGTTACGGGTTTGGCTTGACCAAGTTTGCATTTATGACAATTGCGCTTAATAGGTTTGAGTGGCCCCGATTTCCGCACTTCCTGCAATTATATGTAAAAGTATCAGTTTTTACCTTATTTTGACTTTGTTTCTTATGAAATTTTTGAAACTTACTGTGTTTGGCACTGAGAGCATTGTTGTTAAAGCAATCCTTTTTCCTCAGTCGTTCATAGACCTCTGTGAGGAATCAACGTGTTTCGGCTACTCGTAAAAGTAATTAAAAAAAAAAAAATAGTGATTTTTACATAGACAATTAGAGTCGGTACTGACAAGTGTTTCGGTAGCCCAGGTGGTAGTGCCGTCGAACAAGTAAATCAGGGGTCGTGGGTTCGATTCCCGAAAAGGGGTAGTAAAGTTTTTTTGTTTTTTAAATTAAAATAGAAAAAAGTCAAAAGAGTAAGAAAGTGCTATCGGACGATGAGCAAAAAGGAGCGGTCCGCTATTCCAATAGCGGGACCGGCAGATGACGTAATGTCATCTGATGATCAAGCCGTAATATCGGCCCATCCAGAGGTAATGACCAAACGGAGGAGGAAAGTAAAAACAACTCCTAACCTGGTGAAGCGCCCTTCCCTTTCAACGTCTACCGAAAAGCTGCCCGGTAGAGTGAGGGAAGAGGTCACCAACATCGGCAAGGGCAGCAAAACAAAATCAAAAAAAGGAAGTTGCAGACAATGACGACTTTCCATATGTGTCAGACGGCGGAGAAGGTCACTATATGGGAGGTGACAATACGTTCGCATCGCTCGCAGCCTCGGAGTCAGAAGACGAAGAGGATGAAGTCAATGCTCTCAACAACAGCATTAAAGAGCTGCAGCAAAGAGTTCTTGGCATTAAAGAAAAACAAATGGCAAGAAGGGAGAGAGAAAGCCAGCCTGCCCCACAGCAGCAGCAAGATGTCGAACAGACAAGGCCACGGGAGCAACAACAAAGCCAAAATAAAAAGCAGCAGCCTACGACAGAGCCAAAAAAATATATACAAAAAAATAAAAACCAACAACAACATCAGCAGCAGCAGAAACAACAACAACAGCAGCAAGAGAAACGACAACAGCAACAACAGCAGCAGCAGAAACAACAGCAACAACAGCAGCAGCAGAAACAACAGCAACAAAAACCGCAGAAGCAGCAGAAACAAAGGGTTCCACCCATAAATACGTTCAAGATGGAACTCAAAGACACGATCGAGTTATGTAAGTCGGCCATTGGCTCAAACTTTTTTGTTAAGAGCCTTAGTGTAGATAGACATGCGATCCACTGTAATACAGTGGAGCGCTATCATAAAATTAAAAACCTGTTAAAGGATTCGACGACGGAGTTCTTCTCCTTCACCCCGAAGGGGGAAAAGCTGCAAACTATGCTGCTGAGGGGGTTAGAACCGTCTACTGATCCAGAGGAGCTCTTAAAGCTGCTCAAAGAGAAGGAGTGCGACGGTCTCAAATTCAAAGGGAGAAACGGAAGCTACCGTTCTTCCTGGTGCAGCTCAGTCCCGAAAGCCGTCTGGATAGTCTAAGGAGTATCAATGTCCTAGACTACCAGGTGGTTCACTGGGAAAAAGTAAAAAGGCACGAAAACATTTTGCAATGTGTTCGCTGCCAAAGGTTCGGGCACGCCGCGTCGAACTGCGAAATGCAGCCTCGATGCGTTAAGTGCGGTAAGAACCACAAGTCTGAAGAATGCGCTCTAGGTAGGGATGGAGCGTCAGAAAAAAGCCAACTCTCTTGTGTTTTATGTAAGAACACGGGACACACCGCAAACTATCGGGGTTGTCCTAAATTCCAATACATAAAAAGAGTAAATCTGGCTCGACAGCAAAAGGTGGAAGTTAAGCTTCCACCTGTTCTACCACAAACACCAGCCGTTGCTCCCCAGGTTACCTACGCCCAAATGGCGGCAGGTAGGGGAAATACGGCACAGCAAGCGAAGGTTGCTTCTCAGGCCCCAGCGCCTAGAGCACCGGAACGGGCAAATGACATGCTAGCTATCTTGCTCTCTATCCAGGGGCAGATGGCTCAGCTGCAACGTCAAATTACCGAGCAAGCTAAGCGGGTAGATCAAATATACGCGCTGCTGCCGAGCCTAACGCACCTTCAGTCGTAATGGGTACGTACATGGCGGAGCAAACCCTGAAGGTCCTTGCAGTGAATGTTAATTCACTGATTAGGATTGAGCGAAGAGCCACACTTTTTGAGTTGCTTAAAGACCAAGCCCCTGATGTGCTTTTGGTTAGCGAAACTAAGCTAACCAAAAGACACAAAATGAGGCACAGGAGGTATAAAATCATGCGAAGAAATCGACCCAACTCCATACAAGGAGGAGGCGTTGCAATCTTCGTAAGAAAAGGTATACGTTTTAAAAGAATATACAGTCGTGAAGTACGTAGGTTTCAGGTGCTAGAAGCATGCATCATGTATATCCCTCTCCGTAGTGGAAAGCGGTTATACATGGTGTCAGTTTATGCATCTAAGGCTACTCAATCCACCCTATTCATCTCAGAGCTCGAGACACTTTTTCGATTTCTGAGACTGGAATTGGAGGAAAACTACTTCATTATCGGCGGAGATTTCAACGCCAAACATAGCGATTGGGGAAATAATACACAAAACACTAGAGGGAACCTGCTATTCAATTGGTGGGGTCAGCACAGTGTGATGTATCGACTCGGCCTAAAGGCGACGGATAGTCCGTCGTTTCCTAGACACGGCTCCTATTTGGATCTCCTGTTGGTCGACACACGAATACAACTGACAGGTACGAACCAACAAACTGTAAACTGTCTTCGCACTTTTGTGTATGACAGTGACCATTGCGGTCTTAGTACCGAAATAACCGTTCCGAACGAAAATGCGGAATTGGATGAGTATGTTCAAAGGCATTCCTACAACTATAGTAGAGTGCGTTGGACACACTTCTCCAGGACACTGATTAGAGCGCTCTCCTCGAATTCGCTCTACCCACTGTCCAACAGAAATCTGTCAAACGAGGAGATTGACAGGTATTTAAAACTAATGGACGAGACAATTAAACGGACTATGGACAAAACGATACCTCAGTATAAATACACTGACAACGAAGACTTGTTCCGCAATTCAACTATAGACGCACTGCACCGACATAAAAGTAGACTACTCTCAAGACTGAAGACCTTGTACAGACAGTTTACTGACATACACAACCCGGAGATTTTGACATTAAAGTCGTCGATCAAAAACCTCCAAACATTAATAAAAGAAAATTACAGGGCTTCTGTAAGTTTGTATTGGAACAACAAAATTCAGGCTGTAAACACCAGCAACCCGAATATGTTCCCGCAAATAAATAAAATATTTCGGAGGAAAGATCAAAACGACCTTTCATGTCTAAAAATCGCCCGAACGACTGACAACGAACGCATACTCTCAACAGCAGGCATAGATCCAAATGAGGCTGTTGATGATGACAACTTCTTTGTGATCGAGGATCCGCAGGAGAAGGTCGAGGCTATAGGAGCGACTTTCCAGGAAGTGTACAAGACAAATGACATCATTGGTCCCAACCACGACCTGGAAAATCGAGTCCTTGTGCACAATTTCTACCTTCGAAATGAAATAGCGAACTGGCGAATCGAGAACTCGGGTTTCACCCAGTTCAGTGACGAGAATATGGCAAATAATGTCATCGCCAATGGAAGGGAGCAACCCCCGTTCATTTCGAAGGAAGAGCTTCAAACGATCTTCGACACAATTAGAAGTAAGAAATCAGTGGGAACCGATGGAATACCGAACATTGTGCTTCGACATCTCCCACTAGAAGCGGTGGACATTTATACCACCCTGTTTAACAATGCAATGAATAATGCACATTATCCAGCGCACTGGAAAACTGCGGTGGTACATCCCATCCCCAAAAGGGATAAAGACACCTCCAATCCGGCGAATCTCCGGTCGATCAGTCTCCTGCCAAATATCAGTAAAGTTTTCGAAAAAGTTATCAATAGAGTCCTGACAAAGTGGGTTGAGGACAGAAATATAGTTCCGGATAATCAATTCGGTTTCAAGGCGGGGCATGATGTTATTCATGCCGCGTCTAAACTGGTTTCTTATGTCCAATGGAACAAAGCCAAGAAACAGTGCACGGGTGCCTGCCTGATTGACTTGGAGAAGGCTTTCGATACCGTATGGTTAGATGGACTCTTCTACAAGTTGGACAGACTGGGCATTAGTAAACCACTGCTGTATATTCTTTTCAATATGCTCACAGATAGACAGTTCATCGTGAAAAAGGGCGATGTGACTTCTACTGGTACATTCAACATTAAAAACGGTCTGCAACAAGGTGCAGTCAATTCGCCAATCCTTTTCAACATTTACACAAGCGATCTGATAGGTTCACTTCACCATGCCATAGCGTACGCAGACGACTTAATTGCGAACAGATCAGGTTCAAAGATTGAGGTTATAAACATTCTTTTGCAACGTGACTTCGATAAAATTAAACAATATTGCGACGACTGGAAGTTGAAGATCAACTTTCAGAAGTCGGAAACCATTCTGTTTAGGACGCCTTTGTCTGGGGCCTCTGCGGATACCAGAAAGAATTGGCGAAAGTTTCAGATCGTGGGACAACACGGGCAGCCACTTGTTTGTCGAAATGTAGTCAGATACCTTGGGATCTGGCTAGATCAATATCTGTATTTTAACAAACATATAGATGTTGCTCTGGCCAGAGCCAGAGGTGCTTTTGCCCTTACAAAGAGACTGTTTTATAGCAGACAACTCGATGCGGGGGTAAAGGTGATCTGCTACATGGCCCTTATTCGGCCTATGCTTACATTTGGTTGTCCCGTGTGGTTCAACGTGAGAGCAAGTCTTTTGGAAAAGATTCGGGTGTTTGAGAGGGCTTGCCTTAGGGCTTGTCTTCGCTTGTACAGAACACCAGAGTCTGAGTACATAAAATTCTATCCTAATGAGGTCTTGTACAATAGGGCAAACCTAATACGAGTGGACAATTTTGTTATTAAGTTGATTCGAAGGCACATTGCAAGAGCAATGACCTCGTCGAACAACCTGATCTCTGGGGCTTACTACCCCAATAACATGTATCACGAGAAAGTTCGCTTTGACGGCTTTATTCCTCCAGAAGCGTTCCTCTACCTCGATAAACAAGGTCTGATCCAGGATAGATTAGCGGTGCCGTTAATCTTCCACGTCGCTCGAACAGCTGCGGACAGGCGACTCAACTACGACAGAGACGTCGCACACGGCAGTGCAGAGCGTCTCCGGTTTAGTAGGGCGGTAGGGAGTCGCGACATGAGGGATGTTGCTCGGCAGCACCAACAATTTTGGTGGCTTGCAGAAGAAGGGGAAGCTCCGTTGTCGAATTCCTCCAATCCTTGATAACTTCGTTAGGGAGCAGAGTGGGTCTGCCTATTTTTAGACATGGCCGGCTTACATAGGTTTAGGTAGGGTTAAGGTAGTTTTAAGAGTAAAAATTATAAAAACTTTAAAAAAAAAGAATAAAAAAAAAAAAAAAAAAAAAAAATTATAAAAACTGAGAAAAAAATAATAAAAACTTAGAGATTGGTACCCTTCCGGTAGTTTTTCTTAAATAAAAAAAAATACTATACAATACAATAAGAAAGGTTAAGTAGGCTAAGTAGGTTAAGTAGTCTAAGTAGATTATTTAGATTAAGATTTATTTTTAAGTATTTTTTAAGTTTTATCTTAAGATTAAATATAAAAAGAAAAGTCCGTATACTAAGTTTTTTTTTTTTTTTAATAAAATAAATTTTCTTAGTTTTAGCTTTAATTAATGTAAAAATTTAAATATGTATTAAGGATCGTCGAAAGACATTTAGACTAAGAATTATGTTTAACCTAGAGTGCCTGCATGGGGCCAGTAAGTTACAATAAGATAGTTTTAAGTTATTTAAGCTAATTTTTAAGCGTTTTTTGTATAGCTTGTAAGAATTTCTGAATTTCAAAAATAAAAATGCACTTAAAATGAAAAAAAATGAAAATCCTTTTTCCTATCTCCTACCTCCAGCAGCCTTGTGCATACGGTTGCAACTTCGGGGTATACGCTCTGGACATCAAAAGCAGATCGAATGTCTTTGTAGTTTTCTGACAGTCCGTCTAAAAGTACTACAACGAGCACATCCTCATCCAAGGTAGCTAATAACTCCCGTAGTCTATTGGTTATTGGTAAGTTAATTTTCGGTACTCCTCTTTCTTCTGGCGTAGTCCCTTTTTGTCGTAGCACTCCAACAAATAATCCCAGACTTCTTTCGAAGTTTTATAATTTGCAGTTAGCGCTACGATACTTGCTTAGATTAGCAACTCCGCGCGGGCGTCCAAACCCTTGTCATCTCACTGCGTCCGCTCCGTTCCGACATGTTCTGGGCGTGTTATTTCACCTTTTACATATTGTAAAAATCTCCCACGATGAAGTACAGCTTCCATCTGTGCCTTCCAAGCGATGTAATTGTCTCTGTTTAGAAGAGGTATCCGACCATGTGAACTCATAATCCATGAGCCCATAACCTGATGAGTTGCACTCAAATAAAAGACGAATCCGGTCGATTTATAACAAGACTTATTGGAAGAAGTAATTCAGTAAAGTAAAAAAGAAAGTAAATGACAGACGAAAAAAGATTACAGCCATCTTGTTGTGGACTGTAGACATGGATTGTGGAACTGGATGTGTTCAGTGTACCTTTGCTTCGCATTACTCACCCAACAATTATGAATGATGAAATTTTTTTTATCATCCACTGTAAAACTTAAATCACATAATTTTGTAGAACTTGATTTGATATCAAAATACGGACCATAGATTTTATCGAAATTCAGAACTAATTGGGAGTACTTTGATAAAGAGTTTAGGAGTTTAGCAAAATGATTTCAAACAATCTATTGCCTCTGGGTTGTTTTGCCGGAGTATAGCTTGATAAATTTGGTAAATCCATCAATTACCATAAAACTTGTTTTTTTCTTGCTTGAGAATTAATTAAGGGACCGAAATGATAGACGTATAACGTTTCAAAGGGTGTGTCGTCACCTTTCCGTAAAGATCGTAAAGTAAATTCTAACACATGGCTTCGTGGTGCATACGAATCACTTGTTCTTCCATATTTGTGAGCCCCGTTTTTGAATTGAACATTTACCTTATAAGCTCCAACAGGTTTAAGGCACTACACTCCTTTTTTTATTGATACTAATATTCAGTATATATATATGAAAAACCCAACACAAGTTTTCTTATTCGAATCCAAAGGATAGTTTGCGGTGTACGCCGCTTCCAAAAGGACACTCCGACGAAGTGGCTGCTGGTTGGTTGACAGCAATTAAGCCATACGATTTATCTGAATAATTCCAAAGAACATTTTTATAAACTAGACATATCTATAAAAAAAAAAAATTGCGACGCAGTGAACACATAATTTGTTCCGTGTTTTGCACGCATGCTAACCGATGTCTGCCGTTCGACGCGGTAGAACGCTTGGCACGGTTTCACATAACATGCAGTATTTCCTTCAATTTCACCAAATTCTTTACTTAATTTGGCTAGAGCATCCTTAACAAATGCATGTTTCAGAAAATGAAAAAAAAATTGTTTTCCATGGTCTAGTGCCACTTTGACCCCACTAAAATGTTGTTGATAAACATCTTCAAAAATTGTAGAGATTGTCGTGTCGCTGTCGATTTCCATTTTAATACCAACTCCATTCATAGTAATTATTGTAGTTATCGGCTTTAACAAATTACAATATCTTCTCTAAAATAAAAATAAGATTAATCATTACCTTGATCTTTTAAATAATTCCATTTATAATTTCTATTATTTTAATATGTTTGCTTAACTTCGTATGTTGTGTTGTTGGATCGATGATTTTTACACATCTTCTTCAAATTCTCCTTCTCTTTACATCACAGGCAAATGTAGTTCTTAAAGCGGCAATTATCCGCTATGTAATTTTTTAATCCACATCTGGAACAAGGTGGATGCTGTGTTGTTGTTTTTTGATAACGATGATGACTTTTGTGCTCTGATTTGAGTCAGAAAACTTCTGGTTCAGTTTTTATTTCCACGTTAGGTGCTTCGTATTGACGTCGGATGCATTCGACTGCTAAAGAAATTTCCACAATCTTTTCGAAAGCTAACTTGGCCACATCTTTAAGGAACAATTTATCTTTTTCTGGACCTTTATCTAATCCCATGATAAATTTGTCCCGTAGAGCGTTGTTGAGATGTGCCTTGAACTTGCAATTCGCTGCCAAGGAAAGAACACGTGCTGCCCACTGACGAAGGGTCTCATGCTTAAAAGAATATTCAAATTCAGCTTCCTTAGTAACTTTCCCAGTTTTTATCAATTATCAAGAATCCGTTCGAATACTTCCAAAATTTAGAACATAATTTTCTAAATTGATTGAAAGACATATCAGAATTTATATGATCATTGTATATATGTTTTAAATTAAGATCATCCTGTTTAAAAAGAATAATAAAAATTGCATTATCCCTAATCAAATGCTTTGGAATTGTGTATATGACTGATGAAGGTAAAAACTATCAACATCATTATGACGACCCATGCAGAAATAGTCTCGAATATTATTTTGCTTTTCACAAGCTACATCATCAAATATAAATATTGAATTTCGTTTTGCTTTAGAATGAGATATTATTTTATAATTTTTTTTAAATATATATATTTTGGTTGATATAGAGACTTTGAATAAATGTAAATGCTTTCAAATTTTAGTCCATCGGGATCCAGAATAATTAACATTACATTTGTTTTTCTACAGTTTGACGGACCCACAATTATTCCTCGAACACTATCAGGAAATAGCAATCCATGTTTCCCTTTCTTTTTTTCTCATTATCAAAGTTCTTAACTTTTATATTGTAATATCCGACTGTTTGATGAACCTAATTTAAATGAGTGAGATGTTTCAAAATAAAACATAATGTTTTATAGATTATCTTTTCACAGCGTGCACAGAAGTAAAGCACTATAAATGATTGATTACAGTATAAAATCTAACAGTTTAAAGCATCCCTTTAAAGGCTACACTTCGGTGAATTCATTAATTAACAAACTACCATTTGAATTACATCTTCCATCATATAACTTTTGTAGTGCCGGAACAAAATTAAAAGAACGTCTTGATAGAGGGAATAGAGGAATTAATCAATTGGATGAAGCTTGTCGTGTACACGATATTGCATACGCTAATAATAAAAATTTATCTGAACGTCACACTGCGGATGAAATTCCAATAGAAAAAGCTTGGCAACGAGTAAATGCGAAAGATTTATTCAAAAAAACTCCAAGAAAAAAATAAACATTCCTAGAATCATACCATTACCAGAAGTTGGTAGTATCCTACCATTATTACAAATCTTTGCTGGACTATCAGCATTAAGTGCACAAGCTGTTGGAAGTGCTGGTGTGGTTAAAGCAGTTAATTATTCAAAAATTGCTTTAAAAAACAATTAGAAGAAAACAAACGTCAATATCAAGCTATGAAAGTAATAAAAATCAAACAGAGCAACGGACTTTACTTTGGACTTGCCTTAAAATCAAAAAACTACTAAGCTTACCTTTATATTGAAGGTCATTTATCGAAAACTGATGGAGGCTCAGTTGCAAAAACGAAACTTGTAAGCAATAGCATAGCTCTTCTCTTTGATGAAATTCGCTATGAATTAAATGGATTTGAAATCGATAATAATCGCAATGTTGGTATCACAACAACTATTAAAAATTATATATCTTTAAATAAATATGAAAGGGAAATGCCATTGAATGCATCATTCTCCAATAAGTATAAATGGTTTCCACTTTAGTTTCTGCATTCCTCTTAACAAATTACTTGGATTTGCTTGGATTATAAGAAAATAATTCCAAACTCACGTCACGATTTAGTGCTAGTACGATCACGTTAAGATGAAAACTCATTAATATGCGATGGAGATGAAAAAGCTAAAATTAACTTGCTTAAGATACAATGGAAAATTCCTCATATTACATTGTCAGACGCATTTAAATTAAAATTATATGAATCCATTAGTGATGGTGGATCAATGAGAATGGCTTTTCGAAATTGGGATTTTTATGAACACCCTGTATTACCTAACACCAATCATCACGTCTGGAATGTGAAAAACAACCTCTCAAATAGAAAAGCCACGCTATATTACTTTAGCTTTGCAAACTAATAAACGCAATTCACTTCAAGAAAATCCAACCCATTTCGATCATTGTGACGTTATAAATGTGAAAGCTTATTTAAACTCTGATGCTTATCCATATGAAAACTTAAACCTTTCATTTGATAAAAACCATTACAGTTCACTATACAATATGTATTGCGATTTCCAAAAAAACTATTATAATCGTTTGGTTTCAGAACCCTTTTTAACTAGGGAAGATTTTAAGGAACAGGTTTCAATTTATATAATCGATTGCAGACATCAAAATGAAATAATAAAAAATGGCCTAGTTGATATTCGCATTAATATTAAAACTTCAAAATCGTTTCCCCCCATCACTTCAGCCTACTGTTTGATACTCGTATTACACAATCGTATTGTAAACTATAACCCATTGAATCAAACAGTTTCAAGAGAAATATAAATTGATTAGTTAAATTTATGTCGTTTACAGATAAACACGTAAACCACACACAATCATATATTCTATTTTAGATGCTCAAGGATTTAAAGGATCAAATAATAAATTCATTGCACAGGAAATAGCTATACTACAAAGTAATAATCATCTTCAGCATTTTATATTGAAACCTCCATACAGTTCAAATCAACCAACAACATAATTGAAAAAACAAGCTGATTGGCTTTGTCAAAACTTTCATGGCTTAACTTGGAGGATTGTCTTAACACGGAAAAGTCAAAAAATATCTTCAAGAAAATTTAAAAAAAGAAAAAAATGCAGTCGTTTACATAAAGGGAGCTGAAAAAACTCTATGGTTTGAAAGAGTAATCAATAATGAAAATGTTCAAGTAATCAATATAGAAGATCTTGGATGTGTAAATCTAGAAGAATTAAAACACCTCTATTCTAATGAACCGAAATGTTTGCAACATAATAAATGCTATGCTCTGCAAAATGTTTATTTGATAAACAAATTTGTTAATCAATCTGTAATATGAATTTGCCTCCAGTTCTTAAAAAATTATCTTTATAAACATAAAAATAAATATTTTAAATATATTTTATATTTATGTTATCATAATCTCGGATGTGTAAATCTAGAAGAATTAAAACACCTCTATCCTAACGAACCGAAATGTTTGCAACATAATAAATTCTGTGCTCTGCAAAATGTTTATTTGATAAACAAATTTGTAAATCAATCTGTAATAAGAATTTAAGAGCGCTAAAATATGGATTTTGGGAGATTCCCCCCCTTGCCACCAGTACTTAAAAAATTAACTTTATAAAAAAAGAAATATTTTAAATATAAAAAAAAATTGTTTCTTTTTTACACTTTTCAGAGGTTTTGTTTTTTTTAGTTATTCTTAAATGCATTGTTGATAACGAACAATGGATGATATTCTTTGCACACCTCAACCCTTCACCCCCTAAACCCTTCTCCCCTCAACCTCTCAACTCTTCACAAACCACACATTCATCTCATCATTACCGGCGCACATTCAGCACATAACATAACATTCATTCACTGTAACATTCCTCATCACTGCTGCTGCTGCTGCTGCACCCAAATCCACAAATTTCAACTATCACCATCAATCACAACTCACCACCACACCCCCTTCACCCCTTCTTTACTTATTCACTACACTTCTTCACTTCACTTCTATTTTATTTTTATCACCCACTCAACCACACAAAATAACAAGCACAACCACATTCTTCGTCGCCGTCGTCGTCATCGGTACTCCTCGTTTTCAACTATCAAAACCATGACTCAATACCATTCCCCATGCTTGTTGTTGTTGTGAGCTTGAACCGGCCTATATATTCTCATTCCCCATGCTTGTTGTTGTTGTGAGTTTGAACCGGCCTATCTTTACTACTGGAGCTTACTGCAATTACTTTTTTCTTTCAAGTATATGGAGCTCACTCCACTGTACCACTGCACTATGTCCTCCCTAATATTCACGCCACTGTGATCTTATGTCTGGCGGAATGCACTTAGCTGTCTTGAAGCCGTTTTTCTCTCTCTTGGCTTATAGCTATTCCCACTGCTACTGTTTTTTAATCAGGGTCGTATTCTCCTGCTGGATAGCTTAATAGCTGTTTAAAGCCATCAGTTCCCTACCTTACCCTAGTAAAAAAAAATGTCGGTTCTAAGCTTACCACGTTTTTATTCTTCTCCGAAGATCGAAATTTGTTCGAGGATGGAATTTTTTCCCACCATCTTGTTTTCGGGGTTGACAGTTGTTTTGTTCTGAATAAGTAGGAAAATGGTTTGGTAAGTTTATGTTTATGGTTTATTTTTACTTTATTAAATTGTTCCTTTGCAGGGAGATGTAACAACACTATGGCGGAAAGGACAGAAAACAGCTTCCTGAATTTGAAATAATTTGACGTGGTGAGGAATCCCACGATCTCTTTAGCCGGGCAAATAGGACACTTAGCCTAATCATGAATACATATCTGCATTTCTGCTTATGTACATTTGGACAATGACCTCCAAACAGCTGTGCGAGTTTCTGTTCTGTAGCAACGTAAGTACATATGTACCTAAATACATAACTTGCAGAAGTATAATATGATACATAAGAACAAAAAAATTAATTAAATAAATACATTACTCGCATATCACAATAGTGAATATTGCACATAACTAAATAAGTCTATAAATAAATGTTTAAATATAAATAGGTGTAAATAAACTATGTACAAAAATAAACTACGCGATAAATAAATAAGATATACATACATATAAATAAATAAATATATAGAAAAATAAATAAATACATCGAAAAATAAATAAATAAATTATTCTTTATACAATTACATACATAAATTAATGTCTAACCTTACTTCAGTCTATATTCTCTACCTATACCTATGTGAATAAATAAATAATTTAATGAGTAAATTAATAAATTAACTAACATAATGAATAAAATGATATTTCTAACTTTATGAATACATACATACATATTTTTTAACTACACGTTGCTGTCACTATTCTATGTGCTTCGCGTGGTAGACTCCGATTTCTTTTCCGGTTATATTTTCTAACTCATACATGTTCCAACCAATGGGTCTGACAACACATCATTTTACATATTTAGGACACAGCTTGGACCTTAAGTACTTAGACGTGTCACTAGTTCTTCGTCCTCCACAGCATTAAGTGTTGAGTGAGCCAGTTCGAAGCAGCTTGGTTGTGTTATCATATTTGTACCAAACAAGGTGAAGTATGGTGACACACCGATTGAGCTATGCACAGAACTCCTCTACGAGCCAGCTATATCACTTAGTTGAGGATCCCAATCACGATGGTCATCCGTGATGTAGGATCTTATGACCGTGATTATTGATCTATTAACACATTCGATTCAGGCGAGTTATTTGCATTTCTCAAGTTTCGTTCTTGCATTCTTGTAAGAAGATTTTGGAAATCTTTTGCCAAGAACAGCTTACCGAACATATTAAAAACACCTTGTTAATACTGGACAGCACTAGATGAACTTGCATTTTTAAGCGCTTTCAACAAAAGAAATTTTGACACATGGTCAAGGACTACAAATACATATTTTTTTCCAGACTTTGATCTGGGGTAAGGTGCCAAGAAATCTATATATAGTTTCTGGAATGGACGATCTGTACAAAACTTGATGACATTGACGGATGTTGTATGAGATTGGTTGGTTTACCAAGTTTACATGTAACGTAATTGGCCACATAGAAGATCTGCGGAAAATCCGGTTAAAAAGGCACTATCAACTACGGTCACTCGAACTGTAAGAACTGCAGCAATGCAGTAAAAATGGGAAACTTGTTATGCATAGGTTCGTATAACGAGGAAAGGGTTAATAAAAGGATAAGAAGAAGAAGAAGTAATTGGACACATATTGACGAATTTGAACTGTTATATTTGGCCAATAAAAGAATTACCTTATCCTGTGTATTGTTTTCGGAATACCACCATGCAAAACTTTAGGTGGATTGTGTGCTCGGGAAATCAACTCCTCTGTGCGATCCGACGGAATCCATAACTTCCCGTTATTTTCAACCGTGACTCATCTCCGCGTAAGTATAAGGCCATCATCCGGTCTTGGAAAAGAGGTGGTGGCGGACGGGTCCTATATGGGCTAACGGCAGCGCTCACATCCCGGAACGGGTTACTGGCTTCGGGGTAACCGACCCCTCGTCCTAGGGGCATTAAAAAATGGAACTTGTCCTCCACGTTGGGGGTTGTGCCGCCGGGATAGCTGCCCGGTCATTTAAAAAAAAACAAGAAGTTACGAATCATCAACAATCCTCGGATATAGACGGATCTACTGTTGACAACCCACGCAAACGATTTGAGGACAATGAGCTTCGGACATGCATGTGGAATGTTAGATCCCTGAATATAGTAGACCAAGTGCAGCTGAGCAACTAGCGGATGCCCTGGACTGCCGCGAAGCAGACATAAACGCAAAAAGAAGATGAAAAACTGCCTCGTAGCAATCCGCATCTAGGCTAAATTCGCCAACATTAGCCTTATATGCACGCATGCCCCCTCAGAGGAGAAAGATGACGACACCAAGGATGCCTACGAGCAATGCCCTAGCTATGACATCAAAATTGTCCTCGGTGATTTTAATGCAAAGCTAGGAAGAGAGGGTATCTTTAGTGGAACAATCGGAAAATATAGTCTGCACGACACCACCTCCGATAACCTCAGGCTAATCAACTTTGCGGCGGGGCGAAAAATTGTCGTAGCTAGCACGCGGTTCCCACATCTCGATATACACAAGGGGACTGATCAATCAAGAGTCAACCAGATTGATCACATTGCGAGCGACGTAAGCCACTCCTCCAGTATTATGGATGTCCGTACGTTCCGAAGAGCCAACATCGACTCGGACCATTAGCTTGTTGTAGCCAAGGTACGGTTGCAGATATCCCAATCTACGCCAAGAGAAACTAATGGTGTGAGGAAATTCGACGTCAGACGGCTGCAATCACAAGAGATCGCCAAGTCCTTTTCCGATCGAGTGTCTCTTAATCTCTGAAGAGGTGCAATACCGCCAGCATCAAGCATCGAAGACCATTGGAAACACTGCCAAAAGTTAGTTTAGTTTAGTTCATTTTATTTATTTTCATTTAAAACCAACTTAAGATTATTACAAAGTTAAAGCTATAGTTTAAATAAAGCGGAAAATAATAGTAATCAATCCATAACTTAAAGTTAGTATGGAAAGATACCGAATTAATATCAATATAAAGATTCAATAGTTGATGTGGGGGAGCATCGATTAATTGAAATTCAAAATTTAAGGAATTATTCAAATAAATATAATACATAAATTGAAAATTCATTTAATGTAAATTCAAATATAAATTCATTGATTCATAAATTCAATCATTAACAACTCGAAAATAAAAATGAAGAAGCTGACACTAAAAATACGGGAACGACTTGTGTTGATGTTTAAGGAAGCAGATTTTTTTTTTTGTTTTATAATTTACGCGCGCCTTAAGGAGTTTATGACACCCTTGTACTGATTCAAGGAGGTCGTAGTTGAGTGTAAATATCCAGTCTTATACGCGTTTTAGGAATGAATTAAATCGTAAGGCTGACCTAATTGGAAAAGGTAACTTGTTAACCATTGAAGGGGCTGTAACAGTATAGAAGCGCGAAAAGAGGGTTGTGCAGGCAAATAGAACATTTACCAGTTGCATGTTACTTGTACGAAGACTATAAAATTGATTTATTCTACTAGGAAGATTTCCACTTTGCTTTAAAAATTCTTTTAGTACTTTAAAAACGAACAGATGACTCATTGGTAACGAGACGATTTTTTTTACTAATAATTCTAATTTAATATTTCTGAGCTATCAACAATGGCCTAAAAGAGTTATTATAGGAGCCACCCCAACTTGTAATACCAAACTGCAATTCGGAGTGGGCAAGGCCATAATAAATTGACTTTAACACTTTTGCAGAGCAGTGTTGCTTGATGAGGTACATTTTGCGGGTTACAAGGAGTATATGCCTTTTAATGGTATGAATATGATCTTTCCAGTTCAAGTTTCGGTCAATTTTTACTCCAAGGTATTTAAAATTTTGCCCAGATTCAATTTTAAAGCAACTATTTGAACAGGGGGAGCTACAAACAAAAGTACTCTTTCCACAAATATGTACAGGCAAACAAAATTTTTTGCAATTGGGTGCATGCAAACATAGATTAAAATTCACCAAATCATTGTTTAATATTCTGAAAGCCATTAGTTTTGTTTTGTCGCTAATAATCAACTTATGTTCTGAAAACCAAAGTCTCAATGTCTGAGATCTTCGCAATACATTCGAATATTGTATCAAACTGATAAGTTAAGGCTATGTCATCTACAAACGCTGTTGACACACCTTTAAGATTGAGAGCAAAGAGAAGGTTAATGTTAATAAAAAGAAGGACAGGACCAAGAACTGAACCCTGTGGAAACCCATTTCTTAAGGTACGCGAATCACTAAAATACCTATTTACATTGACCTTTCTGTTTTCTACCCTTGAGATACGAACAAAATCATTTGTGGATAATTCCTCTAAGACCAAACGCTTTTGTCATGTCAACAAAAAGAGCCATGGTAGTTTGTTTGCAGTGAACACTTCCATATAACTGGCCGCATACTCTGAGGATTGCATCTTCCGCTGACATTCCTCTTCTAAATCCGATTTCGATTAAATACTCGTTGAGCTTATTTGAAATGCTACCTAAATCGATGAAATTAATACCATCTATATCCACGCTGCTTATACTTATTGGTTGCCTACTTTTCCCTAAAATACTATCAACGACTTCCCATTCCTCCCTTAACGATTTAGAATAAAAAGTGTCGCGCGTTTCTTCAATGTTCTTCCGTAAGGATTTGCAAAGATTATGATAATATTTTTTAGTTTTATATTTTGTGGGTGACTTCTTATTTTATTTGCAAAAAAATTTTTCCTTTTAATCGGTTGCAAGGGATTAAAAATCATCCACGGCTTTAAAAATCTATTTTTGTTCGATACGTGAGGGGAAAGGGTAGTACAATTGGATATGTGCTTTTGCAAAGTTTTAAGAAAAAGATCGAATGCAATTGAAGGATTAGGTTCACGATAAACTGGCTCTCAAAATTCGTATTTTAAACACTCATTTAAAAGATTGACATCTGTGCACTGTTAAATGCATTGGAGTTACAACACGCTGTGAGTGCAATCATGCAATGATCTGTTAATCTTAGATCATAAACAATACCATTGAATTCATTACTATTATTCTTCCCCAAACGCATAGATACTATATATGATCAATGCAAGTTTTAGTTGATTCGGTTATAGGAGTAGGTTCATTAATAAGACTCTCTAGACCATATGACGCCATAAGAAACATATAATTTTCAGAATCTTTATCTAATTGATTTAAGATATCAATATTGATATCACCAATTACTATAAGGTTTTTCTCTTTACAAAAACTTAGAGCATCGTTTAGTTCACCAATGAAAACTCCTTTAGAAGATGAATATACCTTATAAACAAACAGCATTGCACAACTTTCATTCATAAAGCCAAAAGACAATTTTAAGACATCGGCACTAACAAAGTAAAACTTAAAGTTATCGATTGGATAATCATTTTTCACATACAACTGCTACACCTCCAGCTGAAATTTCTTCCTTCCCAAAAGGTGTATATTCGGGTATGTTATACAGATCTAATTCATTCCCACAAATCCAAATCTCACTCAATACGATAACAACGGGTAGATTGGGTAACGACTCAAGGTGCGCTACTAAAGCTGACAATGTTATGATGTAAACAGACAATGTCAGCACTATTAATAGAATTGACTGGGTACTCACATTCACATGCATTAGGGACTAAGCACGAAACAGAATTAAGAGAACTATTCAAGTCTTCAGCACAAGTAATTCTTACAAAATTATCCCTCTCCTGCTCCCACATATAGACTGTCCCATTTTTGTGTGTTATTGTTAGTTGCACTTTTTTTTCTTTCTTTGCTTTCATCACTTTCTCCTTGTACTGGCGAGAAACAAATTTGACAAAGCGGTTAGGTTATGCGCTTTGTGTAGCAGTGGTCAATATCTTCCTTTGTTATGCCGACACGCAGACCATCGTTGAAGATTTTTAGCGCCATAACAATGTCAGAAGTGTTGCTGCAGTCAAGTAGAATATTGTAGATTTCCAAAGCATTTCCGATGAGTTGTTGTTCTAAGTGGTTTACTTTCTTCTCGAGTTGCTGTATTTTTAGATCACATACGATGTTCTTCATTTGAAGTTCCTCAATTTTCTTTTTATGGATTTGTTTTAGTTCTTGTATTTTATCGTAGATTAACTCCAGTGTAACGTTGGGCCTTTGTGTTGCGACAGGTGGGTCACTCACTGGTGTTTTATTGTCAGCTTTCATATATTTATTTGCTGGACAAGGGACGAATGCTGGCGCTTCCCCGGATAGCGATTCACGTCGTTTTTTTGAGGCACATACATTGCACTGCCAGAGTTTATTTGCCGTTTTCAGAAACTCGATGTCGGCAGGAAGACATTAACACAGGCTGCATGGAAAAGACCAATGCACTCCCGACACATCACCTTCAGTTGATTTCGCTCCACTTTATTTGCGCACCACAAGCAAGGCATTTTAGAAATTATGTTATAGATATTTGTTTACAAATGTTTTACATATACGAGAAAATAGGTAACTTTATACGTAGCTCCCGACGCGTGCATGCCCCACAACAAATAGCTGAGAACGCCAGCAGAGATGCCGCTTCTGATATGCTGGGTTTCACTCTTCCACTGCATAGAAGGACCACAACAAGGGAATATCGTAGTAGAATCGCAGTCGATGCTGAGGATTTGGAAAGACCATTTCTGCAGACTGTACAACGGCGATGACGAACCAAATACCGCTGTCAGGCACAATCAACCGAATCAACCTTTCAATTTGGACGATGATGACCAACAATTCCGTCCACCCGACCTGGACGAAGTGAAGAGCCGAGCTCTTCAAAGCGGCAGGCGATGACTTGGTAAGGAGCATACACCAACTCATCTGTAAAATATGGTCGGAAAGTATGCCCGATAAATGCAACCTCAGCATTTTTTGTCCGATTCTCAAGAAAGGAGACCCCTGAACTGAGCCAACTACAGAGGCAGCAGTCTCGTTAACATCGTATACAAGATCTTATCTGCCGTATTGTGTGAACGCCTGAAGCCGTTCGTCAACAACCTGATAGGTCCATATCAGTGTGGCTTCAGGCCAGGAAAGTCCACCATCGACCAGATATTTACACTACGGCAGATCTTGGAGAAGACCCATGAGCTTCAGATCGATACCCACCACCTATTCATTGATTTTAAGGCCGCGTATGACAGCATTTATAGAGACGAGCTATACAGAGCAATGTCTAGTTTTGGCATCCCTGCCAAACTCGTCCGTCTGTGCAGGATGACGATGGAGGATGCACGCTGCTCCATCAAGGTCGGTAAAGATCTCACCGAGACCTTTGATGTCCAGAAAGGATTTAGACAAGGCGATGCGCTGTCGTGCGATTTTTTCAACATCGTACTTGAAAGAATAGTGAAAAACTCACGAGCAAACACAAGAGGCACTATCTTTCAAAAGTCCGTCCAACAAGAAAGCAGCGTGTATTGAGACGGAAGCGGTGAAAATGGGTTTAGCGGTCAATGAGGGCAAGACCAAATATATGCTGTCAAGCAAAAAGGACAACCAACAACGATGTCTCGGGCAGAACGTCACCTTCGCACGCAAGTGGAAGAGGACCTCAGCCAACTTAGCGTGCGAAACTGGAGACAGCTAGCCAGGGATCGAGCTGGCTGGAGAAGCTTGTTGACTTAGGCCCAGGTCCACCCCGGACTGTAGCGCCACCTTAAGTAAGTAAGTATATCTCCACATGTCCCCTTTTCGCGCAATAAGACCCCTTCTACGAGCCCCCCGAGGTATAATGGTAAACTTCGCTCTTTACGTAACAAGAGAAATAAATTATGGGCAGTTTTCCTCCGATCCAACTCTTGTGCTGACTATTCAAACTCTCTCGGGCAAACCTTTAATTCGCCCAGCTTCATAACGTCCTTTATCAGCGATACCTTGAGTGCGCAATCAAGGCTTATAAACGATCCTAAGTCTTTCTACCAATTCGTTAACTACAAAAAAAATCTGACGGTTTTCCTCCATCCCTCTCATATGAAAATATATTATCAACAGATCCGCATACTATAGCCAACTTTTGTGCTACTTTCTTTAAGCAATCTTTTGCCCATAGTTCCTTCATACCAGATCCTTCTTATTTTAAATACTTACTTAACTCCCCCATCGGCCCCTCTATTTCTCAAAGATTTGATCATACAGTAATAGAAAATAAATAACAACTTAATGATCAATACTTACCCGGCCCAGATGGCCTTCCATCCATATTTCTTAAAAAGTGTTCCTCAACACTATCCCACCCTTGCAAATCTCTTCCAATTATCGCTTTCTCAAGATGAATTTCCACAGATATGGAAGTCTTCTTTTATAACACCGATACACAAAAAGGGATTATAGAGCGAAGTCACTTATCACCGCCTATAGCTAAACTTTCTCATATACCCAAACTCCTCGAGAGCATTTTGTATTAAGCCTTAAGTTTTCAGTGCAAATCTTTTATTTCCCCCAATCAACACGGTTTTCTGAAGGGTAGATAAACTACCACTAACCTCGTAGAATTCATCTCATAAACTAATCCTGTTCAAATTGTCCGTCCTGGGTTTTGATTGCTTCAATGGATGTCTTCTTACCTCGATAGTCGTTTTTATAGAGTTCGTTTCAGGTCTGTCCTATAGGCCCCTTCCTTGGCCACTTCAGGTGTTCCTCAAGGTAGTCACCTAGGTCCACTTCTCTTCATCCTAACCATTGACGATCTTGAGAGGGTCATTCTCCACTCAGCACTCTCTGTCTATGCTGACGATACCAAATTTTTTAAACCCATCTCCTCACAACACGACTCCCGCCTACTTCAAATAGATCTAAATAGTTTTCCATCTGGTGCATCGAGAACTGTTTAGAACTCAATGTCACCAAATGTCAATCAATTACCTTCTCACGTAAGTGCAACAAGTCTCCTCCCCGAATTTACGTTCTCCGCGATCAACTTATATCCGTAGTTGAGGCTATCCGCGACCTTGGCATATTATGCGACAGGGAGCTTAATTTCTGATTGCATATCGATGAGATAATTACTAAAGCAAACTACGTTAAAAGATGGTCCAAAGAATTTTGCAACCCGTATGTGACCAGATCACTATACATCACTTACGTTCGCCCTCTTCTCGAGTACGCTAGCCAAGCCTGGTATCCATTTCAACGAGTTCATGTATCTCGAATTGAGAGGATCCAGTGTCGTTTTCTTCGATTTGCTTTTCGAGGTCTACCTTGGAGCGATCCTCTAATCTTACCTCTCTACCGAGACTGTCTCAAACTCATTAACCTGAATACCCTTGAGGAACGAAGGGACGCAGCAGACATTCTTTTCATTCACCGACTCTTCTCAGGCTCCGTCGATTGCATGTCTCTTTACAATTCCATTTTCTTTAGCACTAACCCTTGAAATCTACGTTGCCTCTTCTATCAACCAATCCACCGCACCACATATGGCTCTGACGGACCAATCTCCCGTATGCTGCGTAAGGTAAACTCCAACCTTTCCGTTTTCGATTTCAATCGCAGCACACTTTCCTTCAAATTCGATCTCCTTCACCATCCCTAGCTTTAAGCCCTAGTGATAAGTTCCACATATCACTAATCCTTTTTTTATTATTAGTTTTAAGTCATAGATGTTAAGCTTGTACTAAGCAAAACAAATGGGGGTTAGCCCAGACCAAAATTAAAACATTTAAATGTTTACAATTTTTAATTCTAAGTTGACAAAACTAAAACACCACCGAACACCACGGATAAAAACACGAAATTGAATGTTAATATCCTCGTAACAGATGGTCTCCCTCTGGTACCCGTACATAAAACGAGGTCAGCAGTCATCTCACCGTGACTAAATTGATCATGGCTGACTTCAAGCCAAGGAGAAAGGATGCACTTTTGAGGCGATTACTTCCTACATACATGTTGAATAGGGGAGATTTATAATACACAATACATGGAGACATACACATACATAAGAGTAGTCTTAACATATTAATGTATAAAATACAATACTACATGTAAACATACACATACATAAAAGTAAAATCTTAACATATTAATGCATTGAAAGAAATTCAAGTTCTATACTAATTTTATAGTAGCACCCAAAAGCGCGGTTTCATGGGAACTAGATAAAAATTACGAGTATATACTTACTCGTACTTGTCGGTTAGCATTCAATTGCGAAATACCTATATAATAAAGAGCAAGTTTATAACGTGGATATTGTATTATCTAATATTTCTTAAGTCAGTTTATTCTGAGCCATGACAACATTGCTTGGGCAATTTATTTCTAGGTCCAACTTGACTTAGAACAGATACAATAGTCATTCATTTTTAAGGAATTCATTAAGCTATGGACATAGTCATTAGACTTCTTCAATAATTTGATGGGAGGAATATATATTTTTTTCATTGAACTGCATGGCGTAATCACTTCATTCATTTCATCCAAATCACTATCCGGTAGGCATTGAAGAGGTCTACAGTAATTTGATCGATTACCATAGTCTTTTTTTGACACTTTTTTAGAACCCATTTTAATTCAAAACTTTTTTCTCAAGGACAAAACCTTGCCCTCAGAATCCAGTGATCTATCGCGTTTATTTATTTTGCTTATAGAGGAGCGAAAGTCAAACTGAGACGTCATGCGCGGGGAAAAACTTCGGGTTGACTGATAACATTCTTATTATAACCTTATTTTCTCGTTTTTACTCTCACTTGCTTTTATACATGTATATATATACTAATTATATTTTCCTTATTAATTCTTTATGATTATTATTTTTTTTTTCCTGTTTTTTTCTGTTGTTACTATTTGGCAACGATTAGTCTAAGGCCTCGTAGAAGTAGCATCTTCCGACAGGTGCTGGTTCCTTAAAAGACGAGAATGAGCCTCTGCAGCCGAACATCTTACAGCTCTGCTAATAAGCCCTACTTCACGCCTCCCCGTGGCGCCATCTGGGAATCTCACTAGAGATTGCGAAGTGAAGGGGGCAAATGGCGAGTTTCCTGCGCCATAAACCAGGGTTAATGTCGGAGAAACAAAACAAGACCTTATCCGGGCTACTCCGACATATTTGGAGCTCAGGTCGGTAAGGATTTCCAGGACTAAGTCAGCGTCTTGGAAAAGAGATGGTGGCAGACGAGCCCTATATGGGCCAACGGCAGCGCTCACATCCTGGAACGGGTTACTGGCTTCGGTGTAACCGACGCCTCGTTCTATGGGCATTAAAAATGGAACTGGTCCTCCAGGTTGGAGGTTGTGCCGCCGGGGTATTTGCCCGGCCATTTAAAAAAAAGGAAGTTACGAAGCATCAACAAGCCTCGGATATGGACGTATTTACTGTTGACAACCCACGCAAACGATTTAAGGACAATGACCTTCGGATATGCACGAATAGACCACGTGCAGCCGAGCAACTAGCGGAGGCCCTAGACTGCTGCAAAGCAGACATAACCGCCATTCAAGAAATGCGATGGGATGGGCCGGACAAAAAGAAGGTGAAAAACTGCGACAATTGCTATCGACGGCAAAAGCAGCGCTCATTTGGATGCGGATTTGTTGTCGAAGGCAGACTAAGACAAGAAGTCCTCAGCTTCCGGCATGTGAGCGAGCGCCTCGTAGCAATCCGCATCAACGCTAAATTCCCCAACATTAGCCTTATATGCGCGCATGCCCACACAGAGGAGAAAGATGACGACACCAAGGATGCCTTCTACGAGCTCCATAACAAGACCTACGAGCAATGCCCTAGTTATGACATTCAAATTGTCCTCGGTGATTTTAATGCAAAGCTAGGAAGAGAGGGTATCTTTGGTGGAACAATCGGAAAATATAGCCTGCACAACACCATCTAAGATAACGGATTCAGCCTAATCGACTTTGCGGCGGGGCGAAACATTGTCGTGGCTAGCACGCGGTTCCCACATCTCGACATACACAAGGGGACTTGGAGAACCCCTGATCAATCAACAGTCAACCAGATTGATCACATTGCGATCGACGCAAGACACTCCTCCAGTATTATGGATGTCCGTACGTTCCGAGGAGCCAACATCAACTCGGACCATTACCTTGTTGTAGTCAAAGTACGGTTGCGGATATCCCAAACTACGCCAAGACAATCTAATGCTGTGAGAAAATTCGACGTCAGACGGCTACAATCGCAAGAGATCGCCAAGTCCTTTTCCGATTGAGTGTCTCTTAATCTCTTAAGAGGTCCAATGCCGCCAGCATCAAGCATCGAAGACCACTGGAAACACTGCCAAAACCCCATCAGAGATGCCGTTTCTGATGTGCTGGGTTTCACTCGTCCACCACAACGAAACCCCTGGTTTGATGACGAATGCCGGCAAGCACATGCAGCTAAGCAAAAAGCACGCAATGTGGCACTGCAAGAAAAGACCACAGCTGCTCATGAGCTCTATGAGCGGAAGAGGAGAGACGAACACCGGCTTCTCAAGAGGAAGAAGAAAGAGCATGAGCAGTGCGCGATCGAGGAAATTGAGAGATGCTACTCTAGGAATGAGGTTCGGAAGTTTTACCAAAAGGTAAAAATAACATGCCACAGAAACAAACCACGAACCGAAGCCTGTAGAGATGAACAAGGGAACATCGTAGCAGAATTGCAGTCGATGCTGAGGATTTGGAAAGACCATTTCTGCAGACTGTACAACGGCGATGACGAACCAAATACCGCTGTCAGGCACAATCAACCGAATCAACCTTTCAATTTGGACGATGATGACCAACAATTCCGTCCACCCGACCTGGATGAAGTGAAGATAGCTATATCGAAGCTTAAGTCCAACAAAGCTGCGGGAGTGGATGGCCTGACTGCCGAGCTCTTCAAAGCGGCAGGCGATGACTTGATAAGGAGCATACACCAACTCATCTGTAAAATATGGTCGGACGAAAGTGTGCCCGATAAATGGAACCTCAGCATTGTTTGTCCGATTCTCAAGAAAGGAAACCCTCTGAACTGCGCCAACTACAGAGGCATCTGTCTTTTTTAACAGCGCATATAGGATCTTATCCGCCGTATTGTGTGAACGCCTGAAGCCGTTCGCCAACAACCTGATAGGTCCATATCAGTGTGGCTTCAGGCCAGAAAAGTCCACCATCGACCAGATATTCACACTACGGCAGATCTTGGAGAAGATCCACGAGCTCGAGATCGATACCCACCACCTATTCATCGATTTTAAGGCTGCGTATGACAGCATTTATAGAGACGAGCTATACAGAGCAATGTCTAGTTTTGGCATCCTTGCCAAACTCGTCCGTCTGTGCAGGATGACGATGAAGAATGCACGCTGCTCCATCAAGGTCGGTAAAGATCTCACCGAGACCTTTGATGTCCAGAAAGGATTAAGACAAGGCGATGCGCTGTCATGCGATTTTTTCAACATTGTACTTGAAAGAATAGTGCAAAATTCAGCGCTGAAATCAAGCGAAGAATAACTCTGGCCAACCGCTGTTTCTTTTGGTTAAGAAGGCAATTGAGTAGCAAAGCCCTCTCTCGGACAACAAAAGTCACCCTTTATAAGCCTTAAAAATCCCGGTCTTGCTCTATGGCGCAGAGGCATGGACATTATCAAAAATGGAGGGTGTTCTTGGTTGCTTCGAGAGAAAAATTCTTCGGGCGATCTTCGGTCCCGTCTGCATTGACTGTGAGTGGAGGAGGAGATAGAACGACGAACTGTATGGACAGTACAGCGACATGGACCTAGCCAGAAGAGCGAAGATCCAAAGACTGAGACTGCTGGGTCATGTAGAGCGCATGGACACCAATGCTCCGGTCCGAAAAGTCTTCGAATCCGCTCCCGAGGGACAGCGCAGTAGAGGAAGGCCAAGACTCATATTCTGGAGCTCCAGACTCCATCTTCCAAGCCTGCCGGACAGGTTCTTGAGGCCCATCAGTCACCTTAGACTGGAATTGTCAGTAATGATGGAAAACGCCATGCCTTCCACGTAAGGTCTGAATTCCTGAACGGACAGAACCGCTGTTAGACTTCCTTTCTCTGTCACACTATAAGTTCGTCTACATGAATTTTATTTTTGGGAGTAGTACGCGATATGACCTTTTTCTTTAACTTCGTAGAATTGGAACAGCCCTGCTCCTATTCCCACATCAGAAGCTTTGCACTGGATGAAGAATCTGTTCGAAAAGTCAGGGTAGCAGTTGTTAAAACCTGTTTTAGTAATTCGTAGGCTTTCCGCGCCTCATCAGTCATGCAGAAAGTTCGATTGGCCGGATCGATCTTCAGCTTCCTACCACCAAGTACCGAAGCTCCTTAAGGCAAAACTTTGACTTAGGCAAGATAATGGTGAGGTCCCCTTTCCGCAAGCACAACGCGACCTTCTCGAGCAAAGCGAGATGTGTTTCCAAGTCCGGAGATACGATGAGCAAGTCATAGAGATGACCGAAAATTCTTTCACTCAAACGAGATGGGTTGACCTTATCCATTAACCTACGCATCCTTTGTGCAGCATTACACAACCCTAAGGGCATGACGGTGAACTGGTATGAGGGTCTCCCCGAAACCGTAAAAGCTGTTTCCCAGCGGTATCTTTAAATTCAACACTGCTGTTTATCAGCAGGACACTAGTCCTGTAGCCGACTAAGAAGCTCGTCGATGTGGGGGAGAGGATAAGCATCCTTTTTAGGAAGCTCGTTGACTTGACGAGAATCCAGGCAAAGTCGATTTTTACCTGGTTTTCGTATGAGTACAACGGGCGAACACCACGGGCGGACACCACGGGCTCTCACTCTCTTCGATAACGCCGAGGCCTATCATTCGGTCTATCTCTGCGTATAAAAGATCTTGTATCACTGGAGGAACAGGGTAGTGAAGTTGCTTTACAGACTCCGCATCCCCGATGTTGATGACATGCTCCTCTAAAGATGTTTTTCCGAGACCATGCTGGGTGAAACAGAGAAATTTTGTTTTGATTGCCTCTAGTCTGGACTGATCTCGTTCTGATAACATGTATTGCCTGGTAATGTAATTGAACTAACTAAGCGCTATTTAGAAAGCCTTCCAGAAGTTGATTCCCAAGTACAATTCCTGCTCAAGACTTGGCACTAGGAAAAACGTAATCGGTTCGGACACACCTTTGTTCTCTACTGGTTTCGTAACTTTACCAACTATGGCCTGGTTCTATCCGTCGGCTGTTGTTACGCCAGCACTACTAAAATAACTAAAGTGTAAATTTAGCTTTTTTTACTTACTGTTCACAATTTTTACTTAATATACTTATCATGGCTCCACTATCCAGTAAACCTAATATTTCTATTTTTCCAATTTTTATTTTGGCGTAGGGCCTAGGGTCAGAGGATATGTCGACTATACTTGACGCTATCGCTCTTCTGACTTCTTTCCTAATTTTGTATCTTTCCCTAGCTCTTAAAATTGTCTTGGTCACTATGTTTTTTCTTTTTATAATTATATATCTTGTTCTTTCATATTCCTGCATTCTTACGGATAGGGGTTTTATTTCTAAATTTTCTTTGTAACCATGTTTTTTTTTTATAATTTCATATCTTGCTCTCTCACGTTCCTGCATTCTTACGGATAAGGGTTTTATTTCTGAATTAGCTTTTTTATTTCTCTTTCTTCTTCGTTTCTCTTTAATAAAATTGCTGTCTATCTTAACTATCATCGTCTTCTTCTATTTGGATGATGACAAAACCTTGATTATTTATTCAGGTACTTGCGTCGAATGCGACTTCCCCGTCAACATCACGTTCCCTTGACTGTTTCCCGGGTTGCACCGGCGACATTTAGGGGTTATCACTCCCTCTCGTCCACACCTATAGCCAAATATATTTCTGATGATAATTGATGCATAAGTACATCACGCAGAGATGGCCAATCCGAATAGTAATTGTCTCTTTCAAATTGCCAATACCATTCGTATGCGATACCAGAGAGAATGTGGAAGTAGCGCAAGATCTCAGACCACAGCCGTATTGACGTTGGAGGGTTTCTAATCGGAAAATAAAATCTTCCACGGTTAGAGAATCCGGTAAACCTCCGAAGTAAATGCCCCACTTGTCGATTTTTGTCGGGCCTTTAGGGTTTGGGTGGTAATTTGGATTTGGTGCATATTGTGGCGGCCTCTGAGCCATCTTCAGAGTTTGTGTATGTGGCGTCGGAGGTATTTGCCGTCTCTACTGGTTCCTCCCATGGTAATTTGTACTCAGAGCATGAGTTTCCCTTGGCAAAATGGTTCCGAGGTTGGGTTCAAATGGGACTTTAAATTTGTTTGTTGACAATTCTTTTCAGGATGATTCATCACTGGCTCCTGATGGTGTGCAAGGTGTTGCTTCTCCATCTGTTGCGAGGCTTGACACGGCACCTGTGATGACTCCTTATTTGTTTGCACTAGCAGTGGTTGAATCAGCTTGTTTATGCTTCTTGTAAATTCGAGAAAGCTTCTTCGCATTTCTTCTTTCAACGGGTTTGAGATTTCTTCTTTTACAGCCTCGTTGTATTCACAACTCGTTCATTCACAACTGCAAGATTAACGTGGGTTCTAATGTTCTAATGACAAGTACCGTACCTGTCATCATGTGAGAAACTTGTGCTCTGCTAAGCCTTTGGTTTTCTTCAAATTCGATGGTTCTCCGAAGTTTTTGTGTCTCTTTTTCAGATAGATTCATTTTGACAACGGTACTACCAAACTACGAACTCGACTAATTTTTTTGGGATACAGATCATAATAGAGGTAAAAAAATGTTTTCTTAACTTTCACACAAATGATGTTATGTCTTGTTTTTGTTTTAGGTATAAATTCTCAACGTGCCTAGGGACTGTAACGCAACTAAATAAGAAGAGATATGAAGATTGCTGTATGGACCAATTTCAAATTAACAAAAAACAAGGAAGAAGGAACTTACGTAATTATGTCCTTTAATGTGAATGAAAAAAACAAAAAATAAATATATATCACTTATACTAACACGTCAATTTAAATTATTAAGCAGTAATAACTAGAACGGTGCCACTAATAGTTTACAGTGCAGTCTCGGTATTCCGAACTAACGATTGCAAGAGGCTCTTCGGATTGGCGGGAACTTGAAAAATTTCCAAATACGTATGCATGTATGTATATATTTCCTATAAGAAAATGATCTACGCACCTGTATAAATGAATGTATTTGAAGTTTAGTTTTAGTTTAGTTTTAAATGCATTTTATTGTCTTAATCATTAATTCTTACACACTAACAAAAAATGCTTAAATGCTAGCTTAAAATTACTAAACAATCTTATACTAACTTACTGGCCCTACACAGGCACTCTAAGCTACTCTAAATTCTTATATCTATGTCTTTCGACTTTATTTGCATTTTATTATTGAATATTTATTTTTTATACTTAGGCTAAGAAAAGTATTGTTAAAAAAAAACTTAGCATATGGACATGATTTTTTTATTTTTATAAAAACTTAATATCTAACTTAAAACAAACCTTAATCCACCTAACCTACATACAATACGTACATACACACACACAGACATTACACACAATTATATACATACATTAGTATATACCTTTTTATATACTAATATATATATATATATTACTTAAATGCTAACCTAAACCTATGTAAGCTGGCCATCGCTATTTACAGAGCAAATAGATTGGTCAGCTCTGCCTCATTAGTGAGGCTGGTCTGTAATTGACGGAAACGACGACGAAACATCTTCCCCATCATTAAACCACCAGAAATGCTGGTGCTGCCGAACGACATCCCTCTTATCGCGATTCCCCACCGCCCTACTGAACCTGAGACGATCCACCCTGCCGTGTGCGACGTCTCTGTTGTAGTTGTGTCGCCTGTCCGCAGCTGTCCGAGCGACATGGAAGATTAACGGGACCGCTGAACTATCCCGTGTCAACCCTATCTGATCAAGGTAGAGGAATGCTTCCGGTGGAACGAAGCCGTTGGAGCGCACACTCTCATGATAAAAGTAATTGGGGTAGTATGCCCTTCAGGTTATTCGTCGAGGCCATTGCTCATGCAATGTGCCTTTGAGTCAGCTTAATTACGAAGTTGTCCACTCGTATTAGATTCGCCCTGTTGTAAAGGACCTCATTAGGATAACATTTGTCGTACTCCGACTCTGGTGTTCAGTACAAGCGAAGACAAGCCCTCTCAAACACTCGAATCTTTTTCATTTAGCTTGCTCGTACATTGAACCACACGGGACACCCAAATACTAGCATGGGTCTGATAAGGGCCATGTAGCAGATTACCTTTACCCTCGCATCGAGCTGGCTGCTATAAAACAGTCTCTTTGTGAGGGCAAAAGCGCCTTTAGCTCTGGCCAGAGCAGCATCTACATTTTTGTTAAAATACAGAAACTGATCTAGCCAGATCCCAAGGTATCTGACTACATTTCGACAGGCAAGAGGCTCTCCGTGTTGTCCAATGATCGAGAACTTTTGCCAATTTTTTCTGGTATCCCTAGAGGCTCCGGATAACGGCGTCCTAAAGAGAATGGTTTCCGACTTCTGAAAGTTGATTTTCAACTTCCAGTCATCGCAAAATCGTCTTATCTTATATAAGTCACGCTGTAAGAGAGTATTAATGACCTCGATTTTTGGACCTGTTCTGTACGCTATCAAGTCATTTGCGTACGCAATAGTATGGGGAAGTGAACCTATCAATTCGCTTGTATAAATGTTGAATAGGATTGGCGAATTGACGGCGCCTTGTTGAAGACCATTTTTAATTTAGCATATTATAAAGAATGTACAAGAGTGGTTTACTAATCCCCAGACTAGCCAGCTTGTAGAAAAGACCTTCTAACCATACAGTGTCGAAAGCCTTCTCCAAGTTAACTAGGCAGGCACCAGTACACTGTTTTTTGCCTTCATTCCATTGGATATCGGACACCAGTTAAGACGCGGCATGTGAGATAGCATGTCCTGCCTTAAAACCGAATTGATTATCCGGAACTATATGTTTGTCCTCAACCCACCTAGTCAGAGCTCTATTGCTTACTTTTTCGAACACCTTACTGATATTCGGAAGGAGACTTATCGACCGGAGATTCGCCGGTTTGGATATATCTTTTCCCTTTTTGGGGATAGGTTGAACCACCGCCGTTTTCCAATGCGCTGGATAATGTGCATTATTCATTGCATTATTAAACAGGGTGGTATAAATGTCCACCGCTTCTAGAGGAAGATGTCGAGGCACGATGTTCGGAATACCATCGGTCCCCACTGATTTCTTACTTCTGATTGTGTCAAAGATCTCATGGAGTTCTTCCTTCGAAATGAACGGGGGTAGCTCACCTTCTCTGGCAATGACATTATTTGCCATATTTTCGTCGCTGAACTGGGTGAAACCAGAGCCCTAGGATTGCCAGTTCTCTACTTCATTTCGAATATAGAAGTTGTGCACCAAGACGCGATTATCCAGGTCATAATTAGGGCCAATGATATCATTGACCTTTTATACTTCCTCCGAAATAGTTTATTTATTTGCGGGAACATATTCGGATTGCTGGTATTTACAGCCCGAACCTTGTTGTTCTAATACAAACTTACAGAAATTCTGTAATTCTCTTTGATTAATGTTTGAATATTTTTAATCGACGACTTCAGTGTCCTAATCTCTGGGTCTTGTCTGTCTGTAAACTGTCTGTATGAGTTTTTTAAGTCTTGTCAGAAGTCTACTTTTCTGTCGGTGCAGTGCGTCAATAGTAGGATTGCGGAACAGATCTTCGTTAGCCGTTTGTTTATACCGCGGTATTGTAGTGTCCATAGCTTGCTTTATTGTCTCGTGCATTCGTTTAAGATACTTATCGATTTCCTCATTTGATAAATTCCTATTGGATGGTGGGTGGAGCGTGTTTGAGGAGAGTGCACTTGTCAAGGTTGCGGAGAAGCGTGTCCATCGAGTCTTACACTAGTTGTAAGAGTATCTTTGGACAAACTCCTCCAATTCCGCAATTTCGTTGAGAACTGTGATTTCGGTGCTAAAACCGCAATGGTCGCTGTCATACAAGAATGTGCGCAGGCAGTTAAGCGTTTGTTAATTCGTACCCGTCAGTCGTATACGTTCGTCGTACAGTAATAGATCCAAATAAGACCCGCCTCTGGGAAACGACGGGTTATCCGTCGCTTTAAGACCGAGTCTATACCTGGCATCGTGCTAATTCCACCAATCGAGTAGTAGGTTCCCCCTAGTATTTGGCAAATTATTTCCCCAATCTCTGTGTCTTGCGTTAAAATCCACGCCGATTATAAAATAATTCTCCCCGATTTCAGCCTCAGAAGTCGAAAAAGTGTGTCGAGCTATGTAATGAATAAGGTGGATTGTGAAGCCTCTGGTGCATAAACAGAGGCCAAGTACAGCCGCTTGCCACTGCGGAGCGGGATGTAAATGCGTAACACTTCCTTGTACACTCTGTGGAATTTTATGCCTTCTTTAATGAAGATCGCGATACCGCCTTCACGTTGGGAGTTAGGCCGGTTTCCTCTTCTAACAACATAATTATTGTACTCCAGTTCGTGCTCATCGGTTAGCTTGGTTTCGCTAGCGAAAAGCACATCAGGAGTTTGGTCTTGTAGCAATTTAAACATCGCGGCTCTTCGTTCGATCCTAATGAGTGAATTAACATTCACCGCAAGGACCCTCAAGGTTTGCTCCACCATGTGCGTACCCATTACGACATGTGTTGCGTTAGGCCCGGCAGCATTGCGTAGATCTGGTCCACCCGCTTGGCCTGTTCTTGTACCTGCTGTTGCAGCTGGTACATCTGCCCTTGGATTGCGAGCAAGATGGCCAGCATGTTAGGTGCAGCTTCTGTTGTTCTCGGCATTGGCGCCGGAGAAGCAACAACCGCTTGTGTGCCGTAGCCCCCCTACCTGACACCATTTGGGCGTAGGAGATTTGGGACGTGACGGCTGGTGTTTGAAACCTAACAGGTGAACCTTCTGTTGCCGAGCCAGTTTTGTTTTTTTAATGTCAGCGAACTTAGGACAACCACGAGAGCTGCGTCCTATCGGATGCTCCGTCCCTACCCAGAGCACACTTCTCGGAACTATGGTTCTTTGCGCACTTCACGCATCGGGGCTGTATTTAGCAGTTCGACGCGGCGTGCCCGAACCTCTGGCAGCGAACGCATTGTAGAACGCCTTCGCTCCTTTTTAATTTCTCCCAGTGAAACACCTGGTAGTCTAGGACATTGATGCTCCTTAGACTATCCAGACGGCTTTCGGGACTGAGCTGCACCAGGAAGAACGGCAGACCCCGTTTCTCCCGTCTGGCTCTAACTGTGGTAAATGGCTTTACCCCCACAAATTTGAGTCCTTCGCACTCCTTCTCTTTGAGCAGTGTGTGGTTGGTGTGAGTGTTCGGTGTGAATGAGTAGTGCTCCGTCACCGTTTCTTTTAGGAGCCCTTTCACTTTCGCATAGCCCTCCACTGTATTACAGTGGATGGCATGGCGATCGTTCGCCAATCTCTTAATATTAAAATTATTACCAATTGCCAACTTACACAGGTCTTTGGTAGCATTTACCTCTAATTTGTATGTGTTGATAAGAGGAACCCTCTCCTTCTTGTTCTGCTGATGCTGCTGTTGTTGTTGTTGCTGCTGGTGTTGTTGTTGCTGCTGCTGCTGTTTTTTAAGCAGCTGTGATTTCAGCTGTTATTTTTGTAGCTGTTGCTGTTTTGTTTGCTACAGTTGTTGTTTCTGCTGCTGCTGGTTTTGTTGTTGCTGCAGTTGTTGTTTCTGCCCCTGCTGGTTTTGTTGTTGGGAGCTTTCTGCTTCGTAATGCTGCTGTTAATATCTTTAATGATTTCACCCTCATCCTCCGATTCAGATGCCGCTAGAGAGGCAAAGTTGTTGTTGTCCCTCTCATAATTAACGTCTTCAGAGCTGTGCATCAACGCATCATCTGTTTGTTTTTTTTTTTTTT
The DNA here is from genome assembly GCA_928272305.1 of Volucella inflata. NCBI lineage: Eukaryota > Metazoa > Arthropoda > Insecta > Diptera > Syrphidae > Volucella > Volucella inflata. The sequence continues at coordinate 78,151,396 of OV743716.1, read as the reverse complement.
GTGTTGCGGAACGCTCTCCAACATCCATCGCATGATTTCTTTATTACGAGTACTTGTTATTGTTTTTATATTTACACAATTTGCGAAAAAAAAACACAAAAAAAAGCTCCAAGTTTGGCCCGGGTTCGAACCCGTTGTCCCACTATCTGATGACCGATGCCGCTACTAGCTTGGTTACGGAGTGGGTTAATAAAACTGCACTAATTAGCTTTAGGAGGAAACTGAATCATTATTTTTTCTAAACTGTACGAAAAACCGAAACATGTCTATCCTCAGTTTAGATCTGCGAACGACTGATGAATGTATTTGAAGTAGACAGGTAAGTATGAACGAGTAAGTATGTACATTTATACATATTTTGTAAAATAAAATTTTATAAAGAACTTGAATATGTACTGATCGGCGGTTCGGATTAGCGTAATTTCGGATTACCGAGGCTGCACTGTGTTGTACTTCAAAGAAGAAAATGCAAATTGTAAATATTAAGCAACCAAAAATGTGTACATATATATGTTTAGTACTACTAATGTATAAATAAACAATGAATTCAACCAAACAATTAAATAAATAAATAAGTTATAAATACACAAATAAATAAATAAATAAATAACAAATAGATAATTACATACCAATTAAGTAAATAATTAGCGATTAATTTAAATATAAATAGAAAATAAGAAGGACAAAACTCCTAAAAGCCCTGCTTGTAATATAAATGGGTTAATGTATGTGACGTTAAGGAAATTATTTTATGTGTTTCCTATTTAACCCTAGACTGGGCGCACCTAGTATAACCACCACATCCGGGCGCGTGGTGGACTTTGTCAACCACCACCTTTTTATTCAATTTTAATGTACATCAAGAAAGAACAAACCTTTTATTCAAAATATTTATTGTTAACAAAAGTATTAAAATAAAAATATCATATTCGCTAACTAAAAACAAAATAAGCGTTGTCAATCGTCAACATCTGCACCGTTTTCACAAGAAACACATTTTATTACATTCTTCGAATGTTTTCTACAAACAAAATTATTGCAAAAACCATACTTCATTGTCGTTACTTGATTACCCTTGCGACCACAGAGAACACAGCGCCCTTTACTCACACATCGTTTTTTTGCTCAGGTTCACACTCATCTTTATCCTGGAATGGTCTTAAATATAAGCGAATATCCATTGGCAATGTGGTTATTTTAGAGCGCTCAGAAAACCATCGTTTCATTTCGGCCTGGGATAATTTTTTAATAAAACATCTCCTTAGCACTCTTTGTTCAGCGTTGCTGTTGTATGTATGTATTACATAAGAATTTATTCCACTTACATATAGCAGTGTGAAAAATAGGCACATTGTCCACCTATTGCTCTTTCTTGACACAAAGTATTTTCCCTCCATCTGGTCGCAAGTGTCGAACCCAACTTTTTTCATATTATAGTCAAGTATAGCATGTGGTTTCATCGGAAGATTATCAATAGAAGCAGAATTGTGCATCGAAGAAAGTAGAATAACGGATTTATATCATAGGGTTTATTTGAAAGTTCGTAGGGCCCTACAGGTTGTTATCCGCAATAAAGTTCTAATGTTGACGTGTAGAATGTTGAACATAGCATCATTGACTGCAAAGAATTTTAGTCCGTATTTTGCTGGCTTACTTGCTATGTACTGTATACCTAAAAGAACAGCGGCCGCGGAAAGGAACTAATTTTTCATCAAATGTAACAAACTCACTGGAAGTGTAACAGTTTTTACAATTTCTAATAAATGAGTCTAAAAGAGGACGAAAAGAAGCCAACTTATCTGTTCAACTCGAGTACTCTTATCTTCAAAACGCATACATCTCAATAGAAACAAAAACCTTTTTGAGGACATGCAACTTCTTGTTCCAATTAGCCCGTCACCTTCGTTATTCCAGAATTCATTCACATTGATATTATGTCCTCCTTTTATTCCCAATAAAAATAATAAACCTATAACTGCCATTATTTCGGTGCGACTAGTCAATTTTGCATCGCTTTCACGGCTATACTCCACTTCTTCACGTTTACGAGAAATATATAAATTGGTACAGTAAACTATTTGATCAATCAATTTTACTTGACTCATTCTTAGCATCACCTTTTGGCCCAGGCAATATTTTCACCATATTTTTTTAACTTGTCCGGGAAGTAGTTTTACAAAAATATGTCGTGGAGCACATCATCTCATCTTTTCCAAAAAAAAAGCTATGTTTTCATCATCCTCTTCGATCTCGTGATCTGATTCACCTTCTTACTCACTATCACTATCGTGTTTCTCATCTGAATAATTAATCGCTTCCTCGTCATCATCAGAAAAATTAAAATCAATATTGTCTTCGTATGCGATATTTTCGGTTTCCTCATCTGATAATTCATGAAGAAACTTAAAAATATCTTCATCATTCGCAAACCGATCTCTAAAATAACATTTAATTATTCCAAATAAAAATTTCAAGCTTCAAACTGCTCCAAAACCACAACAAAAAATTAAAATATAATGTTACTTACATGCCCTGGCGCGTGGTTGACTTTATCAACTATCTTGTTTTTAACTATTTTTATTTATATATCTATTCACTTGTTGATTGTTCTGTTGCAAAAACACTACTGGCTGAACAAATAGGATTTGGAGTTAAGGTACTGAAGGCGGTAGCCGGACAAGATTTAACCTGTACGAACAATGGCGTCACAATGCCTCAGTGGTTGACTAAGTCAACCAGCGCGCCCTATCTAGGGTTTATAAAGATAAAGGGAATTTCGTTTATATATATTTTCTCTTAGGTGTCTTTGGAAGTTTTCCTTCGAGGATGCGATGATGTTTAAGCTGTTGTTCTTGAAATTTGACTGCGGATGGGCATGGTGTTATCCCTCAGCATGGTAAATAAGTAAACAAAAATATACTAAACACAAAACGAAACACATAAAATACTTCACTTATTGCTCCCGCAACTCCACACCAGACTGGGTGCCTTTGCTGGGAGACTTGGAGCAATTCGATCAGTATACATATAAAGAATCTAAAATATAAGGACGGAGCAGTGCTACAAGTGCATGCAATCACGAATAATTTTGACTAGGTCAATGCAACCGTGTACAAACACAATACGAAAGAAAAGGAAAATTAAAGTTTACGATAGAAAAATAAAAATTCACATTTAAAAGAAACGAGTGGAAGAAAACGTAGGACTACAAATTTGAGTTGTTTTGTGGTCATCATCAATGTCACCCGTCGCAATTCAGGTTGGTATGTCAACTGTCTCCCACTTGAAGACTTACGGATCCTTTGATGATGGCCACAGAAACATCTGCGGACGGACTAGTAGGACGGAGATTTGACAAGCACAAGTCTTGGGCGCCATTTTGTAATAATAAGTAGTGTATAGGACAGGTAAGGAAGGTAAGTATGGGATACCAGTAGCGGTTGGAGGATTATAGAGAGCGTTGGAGTTGAAAAGAGGACCGGAAACCAGAATGTGAACTGGGAAAGGAAAGGATGTCTCCGAGTGACGAACGTGGCATTCTTGCGAGGCACGGCTATGCTCGCCGGGTGGGGCTGGTTCTTGTCCTCACTCTTTAACAGGACCTACGTCTACGAAAACACATATCATGCCGACTTATCTTTACGAACCAAATCAAACAAAACAAAATAAACGGACGGAACATACGATGCTGAGGGCCGCTTTGGTGTTGATCAGCGCTGGCCTCTTCTCTCTCATCTTTGAAATCCGGTGGCCGTTTTTAGAATTTTTCCTATGAGCGGATATTGTTCACCTCATTTCCAGCCGAGTCCTTCTTCTCTACGACATCCCCTGAAAAGTTCTTATTAAGGCATTATAGCGTCTTCAGGGTATGCTACAAATTAACAACAAAAACAAACATTTTCTTTTCCTCTTTTTTTTTTTACTGTTGCCTATATCAAGGCTCTGATGAAATGAACAACTGGAAATATATATACATACTGTAATACTCGTATTTTAGCTAGGGTTTGAAATGATAAAAAGTTATTCTGTTTCAAAACACTCTATTTATTATTATTTATAAACAACTTTCAATTAGTTCACAAAAGATTTCACTACTATTTCACAATTCAAATCTCTTAACTTTCACTTAGTAAGACTAAGCTCCTTTTCCATCGCTTTCCAAAAATCAACTTAATGTCCGCAGTTTCTCATCCTGTATTTATACCACATTTGTCGGTTAGTTCTATAGTCTAGTTCTTTCTCGTAACTTCTGGTTTGAAACTGGTGTAATAACTGAACTCTCCAACGTGGAGGGTTTGTATGATCCTAAAGTTATGCAACACTGGATTCTTGATTTAATCACATATATACCACAATATCCCCCTCTTAAACTTGTTCGTCCCGAACAAACTCATCAACATTCAGCCCAATATAGCGATTTATCCACATGAACCACTTTCATCTTGCCTCTTCCCCGTTGAATGCGGTAGACAGTCTTGCTGTAATTTGGGTGATACGCCTTTTCGTCTATGAGGGTTATATAGCCACACTAGATGTCCCTATGAAGATTACCCTATGAAGATTGTTGCCAAACACAAAAAGAGCTCGCAAAATCTTTGGCTGTCACTCAAGCAGCTATTTCAAAACGTTTAAAAGCAGCTGGATATATTCAATAGTAAGGAAATTGGGTTCCACATGAACACAAGCCGAGAGATGTCGAAAGGCGGTTTTGCATGTCGGAAATGCTGCTGGAAAGCCACAAAAGGAAGTCATTTTTGCATCGGATTGTTACTGGTGATGAAAAATGGATCCATTACGACAACCCCACGCGCAAAAAATCATATGTGAAACCCGGCCAACCAACCAAATCAACGGCAAAGCCGAATATCCATGCGCGAAGGTAATGCTCTGTATTTGGTTGGATCAGATGGGTGTGCTGTATTATGAGCTGCTAAAACTGGGTGAAACCATCAATGGACAACGCTACCGAACACAATTAATCCGTTTGAAGAGAGCAGTAGCCGAAAAACGCCCGGAATATGCGACCAGACACGAGGCAATAAATTTCCAAGATGACAACGCTCGGTCCCAAGTTGCTATTCCGGTTAAGAACTATTTGGAAAACAGTGGATGGGAAGTCTTACCCCACCCGCCTTATAGCCCAGACCTTGCCTCACTGAAATAGGGTTCACATCAGAGCAGAATATCAAAAATTGACTTGATTCAATCTTGGCTGCCAAGCGCAGTTCTTTTGGGATGGGATCCACAAATTGCCAGAAAGATGGAAAAAAGTCATAGCTTCAGATGGGTAATACTTTGAATAATACCATTGTACATATTTTTCTTAAATAAACGTCCAAATTTTGAAAAATATCGCACGAATTAAGTTATTTCCAATAGAAATATTGGAATTTGCCTATTCCAATCGCATTGCTTGTCGCCAACGACCTTTGATAGGTGTTCATTTAAGGTTCTGTTGAAGCAGTCCACCATCCCTTCCGGTTGTGGGTGGAGCGGTATTGGTGTTTTTAACCCCCAGTAGCTCGCACACCCCTTGGAAAATCTTGCACTCGAAGTTTCCCTCTTGATCCGAGTGCAATTCCATCGGTACGCAGAATTTGCTCACCCAGTTGTAAATGATCTGTTCAATCAAGGTTTTGGCTTCCTGGTTAGGGATAGCGAAAGCCTCAGGCCTCTTACTGAAGTAGTCCATAACAACAAGAATGTAGTGCTTTCCCTTTTCGGTTTCAGGAAACGGTCCTGCGATGTCAACTGCGACTCTCTCGAAGGGTGCTCCAACGTTGTATTGCTGCATTCTGCCGTGAGTTTTAACCCTCGGGCCTTTACTGGCGGCGCAGGTGACACACTTTCTGCACCAATTTTCTACATTGTCCTTGGCGTGCACCCAATAAAAACGTTCTCGCACCTTTTCTAACGTCTTATTCACTCCCACGTGGCCTCCGGATACTCCATCGTGCAGTTCCCTTAGCACGTCACTGACTCTCGACCTTGGCACAACGAGCTGCATCACAAACGACTTTCCATCCGAACTTTCCCACCTTCGTCTCAAGACACCATCTTGAACATGAAGCGAGTCCCACTGTGCCCAGTATGCCTTTAGTTCTGGACTTTTATTGGATATTTCCTGCCAGTCTGGTTTTTCTTCGTGTTCTTTCCATCCTCTTTTTGGGCGTTTCGCGTTTCACTTTCATTCCAACCGTCAGTGGGCTCAGCTCTTAGCCGTTGACTGGATACCACATCTTATTCTTCTTGTCGTGCGCAATGTTTGCAATCCGATTTGCAAGGTCGTCGGGACAGAGCATCCGTATTAGAGTGAAGGCTTCCCTTACGATGCTGTATCTCGTAGTCGTACATCTGGAGTCGTTCAATCCACCTTGCGACTTGTCCTTCAGGATTTTTAAATTGCAGCAACCACTTCAGAGATGCATGGACTGTGCGAAGAATGAATTTTCGTCCGTACAGGTACTTATGGAAATGCTTTGTTGCCAAGACCAAAGCAAGAAGTTCCCGCCTTGCATCAACTAACAGAAAAGGAAAATCAATTCAAATGGTCAAGTGAATGCGAAAGAAGCTTCAAAACTCTCAAACAACAACTAGGCGAGGCCCCTGTACTAGCGTACCCTACTCCAGGAAAAACATTTATTGTGGATGCAGATGCCAGTAACGTCAGAATTGGAGCTGTCCTTTCGCAGATGCATGACGGGCAAGAAAAAGTAGTTTCCTACTTTAGTAAGGTGCTCTCTAAGCCGGAAAGGAACTACTGTGTTACCAGGCGGGAACTTCTTGCTTTGGTCATGGCAACAAAGCATTTCCATAAGTACCTGTACGGACGAAAATTCATTCTTCGCACAGACCATGCATCTCTGAAGTGGTTGCTGCAATTTAAAAATCCTGAAGGACAAGTCGCAAGGTGGATTGAACGACACCAGATGTACGACTACGAGATACAGCATCGTAAGGGAAGCCTTCACTCTAATGCGGATGCTCTGTCCCGACGACCTTGCAAATCTGATTGCAAACATTGCGCACGACAAGAAGAAAAAGATGCGGTATCCAGTCAACGGCCAAGAGCTGAGCCCACTGACGGTTGGAATGAAAGTGAAATGCGAAACGCCCAAAAAGAGGATCCGGATATCGAGCCAATACTCGCCTGAAAAGAACACGAAGAAAAACCAGACTGGCAGGAAATATCCAATAAAAGTCCAGAACTAAAGGCATACTGGGCACAGTGGGACTCGCTTCATGTTCAAGATGGTGTCTTGAGGCGAACGTGGGAAAGCTCGGATGGAAAATCGTTTGTGATGCAGCTCGTTGTGCCAAGGTCGAGAGTCAGTGACGTGCTAAGGGAACGGCACGATGGAGTATCCGGAGGCCACTTGGGAGTGAATAAGACGTCAGAAAAGGTGCGAGAACGTTTTTATTGGGTGCACGCCAAGGACGATGCAGAAAATTGGTTCAGAAAGTGTGTCACCTGCGCCGCCAGTAAATGCCCGAGGGTTAAAACTCACGGTAGAATGCAGCAATACAACGTTGGAGCGCCCTTCGAGAGAGTCGCAGTTGACATCGCAGGACCGTTTCCTGAAACCGAAAAGGGAAAGCGCTACATTCTTGTTGTTATGGACTACTTCAGTAAGTGGCCTGAGGCTATTGCTATCCCTAACCAGGAAGCCAAAACCGTGATTGAACAGATCGTTTACAACTGGGTGAGCAGGTTCGGCGTACCGATGGAATTGCACTCGGATCAAGGGCGCGACTTCGAATCCAAGATTTTCCAAGGGGTGTGCGAGCTACTGGGTATCAAAAAGACGAGAGCAACACCGCTCCATCCACAATCGGACGGGATGGTAGAACGCTTCAACAGAACCTTGAATGAACACCTATCAAAGGTCGTTGGTGACAAGCAATGCGATTGGGATAGGCAAATTCCAATGTTTCTATTAGCCTATCGGAGTGCAGTACACAACACCACAGGTCACACTCCATCAGAAATCCTTTTCGGTCGAACAGTCCGGTTACCTAGTGAATTGATGTTTGGATCACCGCCGTCTGTAGAGAACAGATATGAAGACGACTATGTCGCAGACCTCAGACAGATTATAAGGGACGTGCACCAAAGAACCAGGGATAAGATCAAGATAGCCAGTGACCACATGAAGACGAGGTATGATGTCAAGGCAACCACAACGGGATTCCAGGGAGGAGATCTAGTGTGGCTATATAACCCTCATATACGGAAAGGCGTATCACCCAAATTACAGCAAGACAGGGAAGGACCATATAAAGTCGTAAAACACATCAACGATGTTGTCTATCGCATTCAACGAGGAAGAGGCAAGATGAAAGTGGTTCATGTGGATCGAATAAATCGCTATATTGGACAGAATGTCGAAGAGTTTGTTCGGGACGAACAAGTTTAAGAGGGGGATATTGTGGTATATATGTGATTAAATCAAGAATCCAGTGTTGCATAACTTTAGGATTATACAAACTCTCCATGTTGAAGAGTTCAGTTATTACCCCAGTTTCAAACCAGAAGTTACCAGAAAGAACTAGAACCCGACAAATGAGGTATAAATACAGGATGAGAAACTGCGGACGATAAGTTGATTTTTGGAAAGAGATGGAAAAGGACCTAGGTCGTACTAAGTAAAAGATAAGAGATTTGAATTGTAAAATAGAAGTGAAATTGTTTGTGAATTTATTGAAAGTTGTATTTAAATAATAATAAATAGTGTTTTAGAACCATAATAACGTTTTATCATTTCGAACCCTAGCCGAAATATTACAATATCATAATAATCATAATAAATAAACATGTATTCAAAAAGAATATATGTATGTATGTATATGTCCGTACTTAACAAATATCTATACATGAATAATGAAGTACGTACTCGAAATAATCATACACCAAACAAAATTTTGTATTGCCCATTAAAGTTATAAATGTTTTTTTTTTCTATAAATTTATATGTATGTATATTTTTTTTGTATAATAATATTCTAAACAAATGCAAGATATTGTAGGAAAATAGTTCAATATAAGTACACGGAGAAAAATTTCTTTGGTACTGTTTTGCTGTTTTTACGTAAAAAATTTTTTTTTTTTGTCGGCATGTTTACATCAAAATGAGGTAACATAGGTATTTCGATTTTGGGTAGAAGTTAGCTGTGAATTTTGAAAATTGACTTCCAGGTGGGGTTATATTCTCAGGACAAAATTTAAGATCATTGTGTTTATCGTGAATATTTAATGGATAAGTTAAATCAACTTCCAGAACATTACCAACATCATTGCTTTCAATATTTAAAATGTAATCAGTAGTAAAGCTCTCAGAATTTTTCCTTTGAAAATTACCATAGGGAAGCGGTTGTGACATAGCCCATCCATACAAATTATTTGCATCTAAATACATAAAATATTCACTGGGTCTATCTCTATTGAAATTGCTGATATATTTGTTATTTGCTGTAGCATGGCGATGACTACACTGGCATAAACCACTCCGAATACCTTTGGAAAAGAAATTCTACACATCAATATCTGTTAAAAGTTCCAAATCAATTTTTGTTATCTTCAACATTGCATCCCAAAATAAGCCAGGAGCTGTGTAATAGTGACATGGATCTAATTCGTAAATGCTATTGCATACATTACGAAAATTTTCAAATATATCAGCTAACTTTGCAGGTATAGAAGTGTGTAATCTCTTAATGTTGCACATTTAAAACGATTCCATACTTTCAACGCATGATTATAATCATTGCCTGCTAATTTATTATAGAACATGGTAATTGATGGAAGAGAGCATTCATCAAACCGTTCCCATGAGTCTAAATAATCATATGGAAAGACACCTTTTCTAAGCATTAAATTAAATGATTCATCAGTTTTAAATATTTTTCTCGTATTCGTTAAATCGTTTACAGATAAACTTGACTGAAGAAATCGGTTCGAATCTTAAAATCTTAGTTCAAATGAAGAATATTCATCGTAAAATATACGCTTTAAAAGAGAAATATATTTCTCTTTGTTTAATGGAATTATTTTTATTTCACCAGAAATTTTTGAGAGATTATTCACAAAAAAGCGGCAATCATAACCTGAAAAATTATAAAAAAATATGGGAAAAAATGTTAATACCCTTAATTCTAGATTGCAATTAGAATGTGCTGTACCTCTGTAGGCACCAGTGAAATGACAATGATCCCTTACTCTTAATTCACCTTCCTTAAAACTATTCTTACATATATGACATACAGGTGTAGTATAATGTGAATAATTCTCTTGGTCCGTTAAAGTGTTCATAGGTTTCGGCTTCATAACAATTTCCTTACCAACATGTCAAAAAATATCTCTGGTGCATTTTCTTCTAAAAAGAAAAAATAAATAATAAATCTTTTAAATATTTTGTTTTAAAAAAATTTTATTTACCAATAAATTTTTTGTGTACCTATGTATTTAAATTTTTATCAAATGAACACTTGACATAGTATGAAAACGCGCATGGAACATGTTTTTGTACGTCAGTTGTTGATGGAATTTCAGGATTACAATGATTTAGAGGAAATAGTATAGATTCAAAATCAGAGTAAATAGTAAATGGGACCTTCATTTCTAGTTTTTTTTTTATCAAATTTAATATGTTTTTACCCTCTTCTAGCATTATTGTTATCACTTTGCGACATTCACTTTTGTGTTGACTTAAATGGGGTTCATTGGGAAAGCGTTGCAAACATCCATTGCAGAGATGTATTTTATGTTCTTTCAGGGTAACTTGATTGCCTAACAATCGGGAAATTTGTTTGATATATACGTAATGATTTCCTGAAATAAATATTGATTCACAAGAGTAAATTTATGCGTTCCGCCTTTTTCCACGTGTGTGGTAAAATGGTCCAATTATCATCGTTTTATAATTTATTTCATTAGTTTCATAACCAAAAACATTTACACTTATATTAGGGTTTTTGATTTAAATTTTTTTAACATCCTTTACCATTAGGGGGAATTCCATATTTGTAAAGTCTATTACTCTACCAACGCTGATTTTTATTTTTTCTTCACGAATGTGTTTTATATTATAGACTGACGGTCTGCTATGATTTTTTAAAACGGTTTTTTCTAGAGCTGATATTATAGCCCATTTAAAGCAATTTTCATCATCGTTGTGCACATTAACACATGCATGTTTTTCCTTTATTGAAATTGGTAATTCAAAGTAAGAAGATCGACGAATAGGTTGATACTTATTTATGTCAATTTCAATTTTGATTAACGACAACAAAGCCTATCCACTGTTTTTTTCTTGAAATTCTTCCAATTTTAATTTAATATCAATCATATCATATCAATCATATATGTCAATTGATTCCGTAATTCATCTATTCTTAAAACGGCGTACATCTTGGCTTGCATAACTTTATTACGAGTATCATTTCATCAATGTCTTCAGAACTTTTCACAAAGTCACAAAATAGTTTCACATTAAATTTGTATGCTTTCAAAGTTTTAACGCTCTGTCCAATAGTTCCATGAGAACATGTGTATGAGCATTGAAAAAAATACTGATGTCTAAAATGCTTTCATCCGTATTTTATATTACAAAAGTTTTAATTCTATTTTGAAAAGCTCCCTCGATTAAACACACGTTATTTTGCAATACTAGTTGAGATTTTTTCCTTTGATGTTGTGTCTGCCTTTTCTCATCGACATCTTCTTCACAGAACAGACATCGCCTATATTCATTTCGTTTCTTTTATTTCTAATCAGCAAGAACAGAAAAAAGAAATAAATAAATAAATAAATGAGAATGCAATGCATATATTTTTAATTTTATTTATTTTTTATTTGTTTCTCCTTTTTTTATTAACAATGTTTTATAAGAAATCAAATACTTGTGAGTTAAAAAAATCCCCATTAAACTTTTCTTCTTCTCCATTTTTGTTGGATGTTGTATTTTGTTCTTCTTTCTGAGCATCATCACTCCCATCCTTCTTAAAATTTGTTTGCTGGTGTTGCAAAATTTTCTTCTTCTTCTTCTGAATGTATCCTCTTTTGCTTCTATTAAATAAAATAATATGTTATTTTTATTTTAAAAAAAATAAAAAATTATCATATACTATGTTAATATAATAAAACTTACCTCTTTAAATTTTAATTCATAAGAGGATCCAACTGTCCATTTTACCAGCATTTCACTGTTTAATATTAAGTCTAATTCATTCTCTTCTAATGAATTGAACCTGAGTGGAAGAAAAATCTTTTGGTCTTCCAGTTCGACCATAGTCCTGGACCCGTATTTAATGTTACATCTTCTAACACTTAAGATTTTATAACCTTTAGAAATTTGTAAAACTTAAAGGCTTTCTAATGGTTTACATTGACCAACACTATTTATTTTGAACATAATATTTTGTATTTAAAGATACGCGTACACCGACGAACTAATATTTTCCTAATAGAATAACTCTGCTTATGTAGGAAAGATTTATAAGAACTTAGTCTACAAACCACTTCCCATTCTTTAAAAAAAAAATTTGATCAAAAAACTTTTCAAGTATCCCTAAATTTAACCTCATAGTTTTGTTAATACAAAAATTAAAAGTAAACGAACCCCACGATTCTATTTTTATTATCATTATTATTACTTCATTCTTATCATTACCCATCATTCAGCATAAGAAAAAAAATATTATCCATACACACATACACACACACACATCAGGAAAATTTAATAACTTTCGTATGGAAAGTGCTGCCCTGGGTCTAAAATTACCTTTGACAAAAATAATCTCTCCAATTTTACTATTTAAACCAAAAATCTTACCATTGGTTGCCCATGGTTCTTGGTTTAATCCAAAGTTGATGTTCCCTTCGGCACATCGTTGGTTGTAGACGTCTGAAGTGCTCTTAGCTCGGTGCAGGTTTGCCTGCAGCACATTTAGGTAGGATGTCATTTGCTATGTGCGAACGCTCCACGTTCTGGTGTTTAGCTCTTTATTCTGGCCATCAAGTATTGCCAGAATACGTTCGCTTGCCACTCCGGTACTATGTGGGAAGAAACCCCTGATGGCATGTGGTTGTGGAAAATGTTCCTTTTCCACAAGGAAAATGTTCCTTTTCCACAAGCATCACCTCCAACCCACAAGTCGAAGTTTTTGTGTAATCACTCTGCGGTTGTGGCTTCCATCCGGCTTTAAAAGGCGTGCCGCAAAAAGCAGGTTTAGTACTCTCATCACGTTCTTCTATTGTGATGTCCAGAATCCTCTCCTGTATCTGAACCATTTGCTCATTACTGAGAGGATAACGATCGAGATCCATTGGGACTGTACCTAGTCTAACATAGCTGACAATATTACTATGTATATGAGACTTTGTTGATAGGTGTATTCCCAGTGCGAGCTCGTTTTGCATCGGGGTGAAGTGGGACATCTACCTCGGATCGCGTGCGTTTCACCCAAGGACCTTTTTTGTCATCGGTTACTTTCGCAACGACCCGTGCTTCTTCAATGCTAAGACCACTTTTCAGCGCTCGTTTGAAACGTCGTCTCTCAGATGGTGTGAATCTTGTGTTTTTGTTGGACCTCATTGTCTGAACTCACCGGTATGTTTATGTCTAGGGATGACAACTCATCCGACATGATGCTTTGGTTGCATAGAGTGCTGGTCTCTGAAATTGAATCGCTGAGGAGGGACTGATTCCCTTCCAGGTCGTCTATATCAGAGTCCTGGCTAAGTGACCTTGCCCGAGTGGCAGAGGTCACGTCGACGTCGACAGGTTGTTCTGAAACATCCCTTGTTGATGCTGCATTTATAGAGGCAGCATTCTCTATTGTTAAATTTATTTTCGGATCTATTTTGGTCCCACGAGTAAACGGGATAGTAAGTCACCCGTGGTCTACCCATATAACCACAGGAAGGCTGGTTTGAAATCGGAGGTCGCCAGGTATCCGAAGTTCGCAAACTAGGCGCTAAGCACCCTCTTAGTCATGCATCCTTCGGCGTTTGCTGGTCCACCTTGGATTTAGGGATTTATTTTCGAGGTTTGCTCCTCCATCCCCACTGGGATATCCCTCCTCCTTTCTCCGGGCTTGCGACCGGCAGATTTCTTAAGTGCCAATTGCACAAAAGTCATCAGGCGGAGTTTAAGAAATGATTTTGTTTTATGAAGGTTGGTTGTTTTGGATTCATCTTTTACAATATTTCTTAATCACCCTGTTATTTGAAATGTCATAGGCATATACATATGTTTGTACTACTCATTACATATACTTTTCCCTTTCTTAAACATACCTTTGTAAGACCTATGTAATTTTTATCAGATCGAATAAAATCATTCTACGATACAGTCCAACACAGTTGGATGCTTTCGTTAATTATGTGTTTGTTTTTACTCGGAATTATGTTAACCTTTTTTTGTGAAATTTAAACAAATTTAGTACTTTTGTTACTTTATTCTTAAGTTTCAGCACAAAAATATTTATTTACGCAGACAGTTATATAAAATATATATTCGCAAAGCAAAACAAATCAATTCAAGTAAGAGAAACATTTTTAATTGAGATCAATTTTGTAATACATTTGCTGAAGAATTTCGCGCATGCCTTTTACGAACCGAATCCTATAAACTAAATGCGAGCTAAAAAAAAACATGAAGTGTGTAGCGTTGTCCGAGAAATTTTTGGCGGGTAATCCACGGCGAGCCACGAACATTTTTAGGGCAACGCTTGGGTTGTTAGATCTGAAACTAACTCCAGATGCACAGCATATGAAAACCGATATTTTTTGAATCGGTGAAGTTACTGGGCATACTGTGGAATCCAGTTAAGGATTCATTTCAATTTAAGGTTGGCTTGCCGGAGCGACGTGTATGCACCAAACGCGAAATCTTATCGGACAACTCCCGGATATTTGATACCCTTGGATTTCTGGCACCAAGTGTTATTTCCTTAAAAATAATTTTTCAACAGCTGAGGAAATCCAAGCCATCCTGGAATGACGCTGTTCCTGCCGACATTGCGAAAGAATGGTTTAACTTCCGCTCTGAAATTCCTTAGTTGCAGGGGTGGGAGATTTCTCGTCGTATTTGGTACAGCAGCCCCGTGGAGTATCATGGGTTTTGTGATTCTTCACTAAAGGCTTATTCAGCTGTTATTTATTGCAAGAGTCAACATTCTGATGGATCTTTTGTAATGTCTTTAATTGCTGCCAAAAATAAAGTTAGCCCCACTATTCCGTGCTTGGAATTATGTGGTGCGCTGCTGCTTTGCAGACTTTTCGCTAAACCTAAAACATCCCTTCCAGATTATTCATGTGGGATTCACTGGATCTTTTGAGTCCAGTTCCCTCACTCTGCCTACCGCTCCAGAGATGACCATCTAGGTACCCCGGATAAAGCCAGGCGGACGGCCTGGAGACTCTTGCAGACGGACGGTCTGCCCCCCTTGATGCCCTTTACCGATGCCCCGATATGTCGACACCACCAGCAATGACCGAGAGCCCACCATAAATAATTATATTGTTTGTTCAACGACTCTAAATTGTAAAACCCCCAAACACCCCCCCAAATTGAAAAAAATAAAATTGTAAAGAAAGCCCACAATTCCCCACGATCGTCACCCCTATTTTCTTGTCTGCAAGGAGACTTACGCCCCCCCTTTAAATGCATTCTAGAGAAAATTTTCCTCTCTACTTAGTGATCGTACAGAATCGTGAGCCTTCCCGTGACCGCTGCCTTAGTTATAATACATATTAAATTTTTTGGTGTGAGCAACACCTTTGGTGCCACAATTACTTTTGCTCTAGTGGTTTTACTAGTATACATATATTGGGCACGGCTTTTTCATCCCCCTTGGTTAAAGAAAACAATACACATTTTAATTCCCCATCAGGGAAGAAAAAGAACCTCTTGCGTTTTGATCGTGTTTTCCCAATTTCACTTAAAAATTGGGTGGCGTCCACTTTCTTTTGTTTACCATCGTTTTTTTTTGCTTGAACCAGCTGCTTGTTGCAATTCCGGTTTTTTTTGCGATCCTCTTTTGGGCTCCCATCATATTTTTCGCATTAATCTTCATTTGCTTACCAACCACCATCCGTGTGCTTGCGGGTTTTTTTGCTCTCTCTCTTCTTTCTTCTTTGAGTTTGATTTGGTTGCCGGTAGCCTGGCACCTTTGTTAGTAGAATTGTTATTTAAATCCGCGGAATTAGCAACAATGCAAAAACATATCTTTTTAAAATTGTACAACGGAGTTCTTCTGGAAGGTTATTAGCCTACTCTCGCGTTAACATCATCTGGTAAGCACCCCATTATTTTGCTTAGAGCGCACGCCGTTGTTTTACTACTCGCCCGACACTATCACGAAAAATATCTTCATGTCGGAGTTGCAGAATTATCCAGCTTATTAAGACAGGATTACTGGATCATTGGGTATCGCGACCTGATCCGAAAAATAGTTCACAACTGCGACGTTTGTGCTAAAGTCAGAAAAGTTACCTATTCTCAACTGTTGGGATCTCTCCCCGTCGAGTGCGTAAATTTCTCCCATCCTTTTGTTCGTGAAGGAGTTGATTTTGATGGTCCAGTCTGCGACTGGCAGGTGGGCCAGACTTCACTTTCGTGAAGTCATATATCGCACTCTTTGTTTACTTCGTTACCAAAGCAATCCATTTGGAACTCGTTGGAGGTTTGTCAACTGACGCGTTCATGGCTGCCCTTGACCGTTTTATCGCACGCCGAGGGAAGCCTGACGAAATCTTTTCAGACAACGGAACAAATTTTAAAGGAGCTTATAGAAGGCTAACTGAGATGCTTTCAATACTTCTTGCGGACCATCAAGGCGATATTGTTGCAGACCATTTATCAACTAAAGGCATTTTGAGGCGATTTGTCCCACCCTCATCAACGCATTGTGGAGGATTGTGGGGAGTAAGGTCCGTCAAGATTCATCTTAAAAGAGTCATTGGTGATCACGTTCATATATATGGAAAGTTTTATACATTTTTAACTCGCGTCGAAGCATTACTTAACTGCCGTCCGCTGTGTGCCCAGGCAAACGATGATTCTTAAGTCTTCACCCCTTTCCATTTTTAATTGGCCGTCCATTTACTTCTGTTTCCGAACCACATATGAGTAATTTTAATCCTAATTTGCTTTCTAATTACCAAATACTTCAACACTTGGTGCAAGGGTTATGGAAACGTTGGCACAACGAGTACTTCACTTCTCTTCAAAATCGCCCAAAGTGGAAGCAACTTAAACGTAACATCGAAGCCGGAGATGTGGTGGTCCTCAAAGAGCCAAATATGCCGCAATCTAAATGGTTATTGGGGGTTGTACAAAAATCAATACATGGCAAGGATGGTTGCACTTGAGTAGTATCCGTTAAAACCGCACATAGAGAGTTCGTGCGGCCAATCACCAAACTAGTCCTGCTCCCTGTTCTTAAAGACTAAGGTCTTTCAGCCGGTGGCAGAATGTTTTGGATTCATCTTTTAAAATATTTCTTAATCACCCTTTTATTTGAAGTGTCATAGGCATATATATATGTTTATACTACTCATTACATATACTTTTCCCTTTCTTAAACATACCTTTGTAAGACCTATGTAATTTTTATCAGATCGAATAAAACCATTCTACGATACAGTCCAACACAGTTGGATGCTTTCGTTAATTATGTGTTTGTTTTTACTCGGAATAAAAAATAATAAAGAGAAAAATACTTTTCATCTTAAATTTGTACGTGTTTATGTTTTTTACTATATTCTTAAGTTTTAGGACAAAAATATTTGTTTACGCGCACAGTTATAAAAAATATACGAGGCGGGTCAATAAGTCCGTGACTTTTTGAATTTCTGACCTCTTTACTGAAACAGCAACACTGCTCCTGTCAACAGGCATCTGTCAGTTGACTCCTGTCAAAATTTAAACTTGCTGCGTCAGTTAGTTTGTGTTTGACAGCTATTTTTATCAGACTACTCACTAATTTGAGGAGAAAATGGAAAAAAGTGAATTTCGTGTGCTTATTAAGCATTATTTCTTGCGAAAAAAACCATTACCGAGACCAAGGCTAAGCTTGATAAATACTATGGGGACTCTGCACCATCGATTTCAATGGTAGAAAAGTGGTTTACTGAATTTCGTTTTGGCCGTACAAGCACTGAAGATGCCGAACGTCCTGGACGCCCAGTTGAGGTCTCTACACCAGAAACAATCGAAAAAATTCACGATATGGTGTTGGCCGACCGAAGATTAAAAGTGCGAGAGATTGTGGAAGCCGTAGGGATCTCGCATGGCTCAGTGGTTTCAATTTTGAATGATCACTTGGCCATGAGAAAGCTTTCCGCAAGATGGGTGCCGCGTTTGCTCACAGTCGACCACAAACGCAATCGTGTAACAACTTCACAGGAAGGTTTGGCGTTGTTTAATCGCAATATGGAGGAGTTTTTGCGCCGTTTTGTAACCGTGGACGAAACATTGATCCATCACAACACACCAGAGAATAAACAACAGTCAAAACAGTGGGTTTCTAAGGTGAATCGGCGCCAAAGAAGGCCAAGGTGGGTTTGTCAGCCAATAAAGTTATGGCGACTGATTTTTGGGATGCACGCGGGATAATCCACATTGACTACCTTCAAAAGGGAAGAACAATCAATGGGGAATATTATGCCAACTTATTGGACCGATTCAATGACGATTTGAAAAAAAAACGACCTCATTTGGCCAAGAAAAAAGTTCTATTCCACCAAGACAATGCAAGGGTGCACACATGTGCAGTTGCCATGGCAAAAATCCATGAATTGGGCTATGAATTGCTCCCTCATCCACCCTATTCTGCAGATTTGGCTCCGAGCGACTACTTCTTGTTCCCAAACCTGAAGAAATGGCTTGGTGGAAAAAGATTTGACTCCAATGATGAAGTCATCTCGTGAACAAAGGCCTATTTTGAGGACCTCGACAAATCATTTTTTTTGGAAGGGATAAAAAAATTGGAGAAGCGTTGGACAAAGTGTATAGAGCTCAAGGGAGACTACGTTAAAAAATAAAATTATTTTTTTATCAAAAAATCTGTGTTTTAATCCAAAAGTCACGGACTTATTGACCAGCCCTCGTATATTCGCAAAGCAAAACAAATCAATTCAAGTAAGAGAAACATATTTAATTAAGAGCAATTTTGTAAACATTTGCGCTGAAGAATTTCGTGCATGCCTTTTACGAACCGAATTCTATAAACTAAATGCGAGCTAAAGAAAACATGAAGTGTGTAGCGTTATCCGAGAAATTTTTGGCGGGTAATCCACGGCGAGCCACGAACCTTTTTAGGGCACCAATAGACGCTTGGGTTGTCAGATCTGAAACTAACTCCAGATGCACAGCATACGAAAACGAACATATAGGCCCATGTTGGCTGTTTTCCTCTGATCTTATAGTGGATATACACTGGACCCAAAAAGTCGAATCCTACGTTGGTGAATGATCTTGAAGGTTGTACTCGCTCTGGCGGTAGATTAGATTGCTAAATACTTCTTGGCTTTGCCTTAAAACAATGTATGCAGTTGTGTACAATTGTTTGAGCGAGTTGTTTTCCTCGTACTATCCAATAGTCTTGCCTTGCGAAAGATAGTAATGCTTGTGGCGCTGCGTGGAGGTTTGTATAGTGCAGATGTATCATCAATAATTTCGTAAATACATATGAGCTGGGCAAGATGATGTGGTGGTTTGCATCGTATGGCAAGTTAGAACATGTACAACACCTCTATTGTTGATAAATGGAGACAATGGACTTAATGGGCTTTTCTCAGGTATTTGTCCAAATTTGTTGAGTGCTTTAATGTCGTCTGAGAATGTGGTTTCCTGAATGAATGTGGCTATGATTATATTCGCTTTCTTTAATTTTGGTGCGGAGATAACCGTCCCCTTTATCCGATAGGCCTTCGTCCTTTTTAGATTGTTGATGAAACGTACGATGCATGCTGTTATTCGCCTTAGAGTGACGAACGTGTTTCGATGATTGATCTCTTCAAGGAAATGGGTCTTCTTGCTTGTGGCTACAAAGACTGTTTTTATCGCTTTTACTTCTGGAAGATGTTAGCTTTTGATTAGTGGTGATTGCACTGGCTTTGTTGATTTACATTCGAAAAGGAATGTAGGTCCCTTGAACCGAGAAAGGGTCTTGAGAAATTGGTCGGGAAATACTCCCCGAGACAATAAATCAGCTGGATTTATTTCTGTATTGATGTACTTCTATCGCCCGTTTTTTGTTTCTTCGTTTATAAATGAGATACGGTTGGTGCCAAAGGCTTGTAATGGTGATTGGGGGTTCATCCAAGCTAAGACGATTTGAGAGTCTGTCCAGAACGTTGTTTTGTGAATTTCGAGTGGTATCCTCGTTTCGACCACGTTGGCTAGTTGTACCATCAATTTTGCAGCACAAAGTTCTAATCGTGGGATCGTCAGTTGTTTTATTGGGGCAACTCTACATATTGAACAGACCAGTTGCACTTTAATTTCCTCATTCTGGTTTGCTGATCGTATGTATATAGCCGTTCCATACGCCCGTTGTGAGGCATCCAGAAAACAATGAAGCTGGATATCAGTTGCGGATGGCAGTAATACATGCCTAGGTATTTTCAGGCTGTTTAGGTGTTGAAGTTCTGTCCTGAAGTGCAGCCATTTGGTGTGTATTTCCATTTCCAATCCAGTTTAGATCGCCACAATTCTGACGCTTCGGACTGATCGGTTAGTATCGTTTCCATTTCACAGTCTTAATCTTTTCTCTTAAGTAGTGCTGGTGTGTTTGCGCACCATTTCCGCAACAGGAATTGTCCCTGTTTGAGCAAATTAATTAACTCTGTCTTCATTTGGCATGCTTCTTGTAAGTCGTCGCTTCCAGTTAAAACGCCATCCATGTATATATCGCGTCTGTTATGGCAGCTTCTAATGAATATTGACTCGTTGCATTTAGAGCCAAATCTTGAATACACTTGATTGCTAAGTATGGTGCCGATTTTGCGTTTTTGTTGTGCTTTTTAATTTGTTCGTTTTAGTTGCTCAATGCCAATTTTGAGAGAGTGAATTATGAATTGGATGAACGGGGAGAATCATGCAAAATAAGAAAATCCTTTAAAAAACCCAAGCGGCAGCCCAGAGGTAAGGCAAAAAACTTATTTAGGACTCGTTATAAAAAACTCTTTATTAAATTTCAACAATGAACTCGAACATACAATATTTTCCGCCAGTTGGTGTGAACAACGGATTCCACATATGGTAATATTTTTATTACCATCTCTGTAAAAATGGAAATTTTAAATTTTCTAAGAACCTGACCATTTTTATTTCGAGTTCATTAAGGTTTTATCGCCTTTCTTATACTAAGGTATCACTTCAGCTATTTTTAAATAATTTAGAAACACACAACATATAACGCTTCCGTTAAGCATAAAACATAGAATATCACGAATGTTTAAAGATATTTTTTTAACGAAGTTGTTTAAAATTCCATCAGACGTTTGTGTGTTAGAGTTTTTAAGAGATTCAATAACTTTATATACTTCATAAGAGGTTATAGGGTCAAAGAAAAAACTCTGGGGATATGAGTCTTCCTGAGCTAAGCAGTTACAATTAGAGAATGAATCAGTGCAATCGGAGGAAACTACCTTAGCACCTATAGAGCAAAATAACTTATTAAATGTGTTTGCTAACATATTAGCTAAGCACTTACAATCAGAGAATGAATCAGTACAATCGGAAACTACCTTCGCACCTATAGAGCAAAAGAACTTATTAAATGTGTCTACTTACATATTAGAGTCTGATATAAGAGCATTATTTTCTTTTATGCTCTGGAGTTGTTCTCTTTGATTTGATCCATTTAATATATCTTTAACTAGTTCCCATTCCTTTTTGGAGTTATCATGAGCCTCAATAAACTTGTTAAGATAGTAATTGTTTTTACATAGAAAAACATATTTTCAAATATCTTTACACTTTTTTTTATATTTAGGTTTAATATTGTCATTGTCAGCATAATTAATTTTCTTTTTGTATGATTCATTTTTATTCTTGATTTTTCTCAATAAATCAAAAAATATCCAAGACTTGGATTTTTTCAACTTGTTCTTCTTTTTTACTATTTTTTTTTTAGAACATTGAAAGATATGGTATTCTATTGTCTTAATAAACTAAGAGAAGGCAATGGAAGGATTACATTCATTCAATACATTTCCCCATTTCAAAAGTCTTTTATTTATAGGGGAACAACAATATTTTGAACTAAGACACGTGGAACAATGATCAGAGACTTGCAAATTAACATCAGAGCTACAAATTCTTACACTTTGATTGGAATTGGAATTGGATTGGAAAGAAGTATCATAATGTGATCAATACAAGTACTAGAAGAGACAGAAACATGCGTTGGTCTACTAATACACGACTCAAAACCAAAAGTAGATAACAAAAACAAATAATAATCCACCCAAGTTGAGTATTGTAGGTTATCTTAATTACTAATATCTCCCAAAAGGATAACGTCATTAGAAACATCAGACAATAAGTCTGATTATTGAACTAGATTGGTGAGCGGAGTGGTGTGACGACTGATACCTAGGACCTACTGAATAATTTCTTAGATTTTAGTACATTATCTACATCATTAGCCGTATTTTGTTATCGCCGATGATCCACATAAATCATTGATTTGTGTGCATCACAACAACAACACAGGATCCTACTTTTGATCGGGATCAATTTTCGTGATCCAAAAATTAGTTCGTGCTATTTCTCACTAGGTTACATTTTTATTCGCAAAAGTTGGTATAACTGTCGACGATTGTCAAGCGCCCATGTTACCACATTAGAATATGAAATATTATTTGAAAACATTTTTTATATTCAAATAAATTATTGCTTTGCCTACATACAAAACTTACATTAAGTTAGCAATATAATCGTGAAATATGAGCTAAAAAATATTATTTTTATTTAATAGCTGTTGATTACAAATATTTTAATTTGCTCCTTAAAGAAAACAGAGAGTGTTCTTCATAGTTCATATAGTTCATATAGTTCATATAGTATTTATTCATATACGAGTAGTATTCAGAGTATAATTCAAATACAATTCATTAAAAAAATTTAAAACTAGTTTAACCCATTAACGCCGAGGTGATCAGAATTTTACTAACTTTTCAACGTGTTTATTTATTATGTTATCGGACCAAAAATATTATGCAATACCTCTATTCCTACCTGAAATTTGATGCTCTTTCAGAATCTGAATTTCGATTAGACACCGAGAAATTTTCATCGACGCGTTCTCAAAAAAAAAATAAATTCTTGAATTGTACAATACATAAAATTTTGTTTCTATCTACCACTATAAAATTCACGAACAAACTCGTACATCCTTTCACTTGTGCATGGACACATATGTTCTATACAATTTGTACATGAATATAAGTAAAGAGAATAGTCAAAATATTGGTTTTCACTTTTTCAATACATTTGTTATGTTCAAAGTCTTCAGCTTCATTGCATGCAGAATATGAATCAGATTATTCGGATAGTGATGTCTCCAAAAATTCTGGAAAAATTTGAGAGTGTTCTTTGACTAATTTAAAGACATTTTTATTCTTAAAAGTTTTTTTCTAAAGTTTATAGTTTTTAAGAAAACAATAGATTAAACATTTTTATAAAAGTCTTAATCTATTGTTTTCTTAAAAACTATAAACTTTAGAAAAAAACTTTTAAGAATAAAAATGTCTTTAAATTAGTCAAAGAACACTCTCAAATTTTTCCAGAATTTTTGGAGACATCACTATCCGAATAATCTGATTCATATTCTGCATGCAATGAAGCTGAAGACTTTGAACATAACAAATGTATTGAAAAAGTGAAAACCAATATTTTGACTATTCTCTTTACTTATATTCATGTACAAATTGTATAGAACATATGTGTCCATGCACAAGTGAAAGGATGTACGAGTTTGTTCGTGAATTTTATAGTGGTAGATAGAAACAAAATTTTATGTATTGTACAATTCAAGAATTTATTTTTTTTTTGAGAACGCGTCGATGAAAATTTCTCGGTGTCTAATCGAAATTCAGATTCTGAAAGAGCATCAAATTTCAGGTAGGAATAGAGGTATTGCATAATATTTTTGGTCCGATAACATAATAAATAAACACGTTGAAAAGTTAGTAAAATTCTGATCACCTCGGCGTTAATGGGTTAAACTAGTTTTAAATTTTTTTAATGAATTGTATTTGAATTATACTCTGAATACTACTCGTATATGAATAAATACTATATGAACTATATGAACTATATGAACTATGAAGAACACTCTCTGTTTTCTTTAAGGAGCAAATTAAAATATTTGTAATCAACAGCTATTAAATAAAAATAATATTTTTTAGCTCATATTTCACGATTATATTGCTAACTTAATGTAAGTTTTGTATGTAGGCAAAGCAATAATTTATTTGAATATAAAAAATGTTTTCAAATAATATTTCATATTCTAATGTGGTAACATGGGCGCTTGACAATCGTCGACAGTTATACCAACTTTTGCGAATAAAAATGTAACCTAGTGAGAAATAGCACGAACTAATTTTTGGATCACGAAAATTGATCCCGATCAAAAGTAGGATCCTGTGTTGTTGTTGTGATGCACACAAATCAATGATTTATGTGGATCATCGGCGATAACAAAATACGGCTAATGATGTAGATAATGTACTAAAATCTAAGAAATTATTCAGTAGGTCCTAGGTATCAGTCGTCACACCACTCCGCTCACCAATCTAGTTCAATAATCAGACTTATTGTCTGATGTTTCTAATGACGTTATCCTTTTGGGAGATATTAGTAATTAAGATAACCTACAATACTCAACTTGGGTGGATTATTATTTGTTTTTGTTATCTACTTTTGGTTTTGAGTCGTGTATTAGTAGACCAACGCATGTTTCTGTCTCTTCTAGTACTTGTATTGATCACATTATGATACTTCTTTCCAATCCAATTCCAATTCCAATCAAAGTGTAAGAATTTGTAGCTCTGATGTTAATTTGCAAGTCTCTGATCATTGTTCCACGTGTCTTAGTTCAAAATATTGTTGTTCCCCTATAAATAAAAGACTTTTGAAATGGGGAAATGTATTGAATGAATGTAATCCTTCCATTGCCTTCTCTTAGTTTATTAAGACAATAGAATACCATATCTTTCAATGTTCTAAAAAAAAAATAGTAAAAAAGAAGAACAAGTTGAAAAAATCCAAGTCTTGGATATTTTTTGATTTATTGAGAAAAATCAAGAATAAAAATGAATCATACAAAAAGAAAATTAATTATGCTGACAATGACAATATTAAACCTAAATATAAAAAAAAGTGTAAAGATATTTGAAAATATGTTTTTCTATGTAAAAACAATTACTATCTTAACAAGTTTATTGAGGCTCATGATAACTCCAAAAAGGAATGGGAACTAGTTAAAGATATATTAAATGGATCAAATCAAAGAGAACAACTCCAGAGCATAAAAGAAAATAATGCTCTTATATCAGACTCTAATATGTAAGTAGACACATTTAATAAGTTCTTTTGCTCTATAGGTGCGAAGGTAGTTTCCGATTGTACTGATTCATTCTCTGATTGTAAGTGCTTAGCTAATATGTTAGCAAACACATTTAATAAGTTATTTTGCTCTATAGGTGCTAAGGTAGTTTCCTCCGATTGCACTGATTCATTCTCTAATTGTAACTGCTTAGCTCAGGAAGACTCATATCCCCAGAGTTTTTTCTTTGACCCTATAACCTCTTATGAAGTATATAAAGTTATTGAATCTCTTAAAAACTCTAACACACAAACGTCTGATGGAATTTTAAACAACTTCGTTAAAAAAATATCTTTAAACATTCGTGATATTCTATGTTTTATGCTTAACGGAAGCGTTATATGTTGTGTGTTTCTAAATTATTTAAAAATAGCTGAAGTGATACCTTAGTATAAGAAAGGCGATAAAACCTTAATGAACTCGAAATAAAAATGGTCAGGTTCTTAGAAAATTTAAAATTTCCATTTTTACAGAGATGGTAATAAAAATATTACCATATGTGGAATCCGTTGTTCACACCAACTGGCGGAAAATATTGTATGTTCGAGTTCATTGTTGAAATTTAATAAAGAGTTTTTTATAACGAGTCCTAAATAAGTTTTTTGCCTTACCTCTGGGCTGCCGCTTGGGTTTTTTAAAGGATTTTCTTATTTTGCATGATTCTCCCCGTTCATCCAATTCATAATTCACTCTCTCAAAATTGGCATTGAGCAACTAAAACGAACAAATTAAAAAGCACAACAAAAACGCAAAATCGGCACCATACTTAGCAATCAAGTGTATTCAAGATTTGGCTCTAAATGCAACGAGTCAATATTCATTAGAAGCTGCCATAACAGACGCGATATATACATGGATGGCGTTTTAACTGGAAGCGACGACTTACAAGAAGCATGCCAAATGAAGACAGAGTTAATTAATTTGCTCAAACAGGGACAATTCCTGTTGCGGAAATGGTGCGCAAACACACCAGCACTACTTAAGAGAAAAGATTAAGACTGTGAAATGGAAACGATACTAACCGATCAGTCCGAAGCGTCAGAATTGTGGCGATCTAAACTGGATTGGAAATGGAAATACACACCAAATGGCTGCACTTCAGGACAGAACTTCAACACCTAAACAGCCTGAAAATACCTAGGCATGTATTACTGCCATCCGCAACTGATATCCAGCTTCATTGTTTTCTGGATGCCTCACAACGGGCGTATGGAACGGCTATATACATACGATCAGCAAACCAGAATGAGGAAATTAAAGTGCAACTGGTCTGTTCAATATGTAGAGTTGCCCCAATAAAACAACTGACGATCCCACGATTAGAACTTTGTGCTGCAAAATTGATGGTACAACTAGCCAACGTGGTCGAAACGAGGATACCACTCGAAATTCACAAAACAACGTTCTGGACAGACTCTCAAATCGTCTTAGCTTGGATGAACCCCCAATCACCATTACAAGCCTTTGGCACCAACCGTATCTCATTTATAAACGAAGAAACAAAAAACGGGCGATAGAAGTACATCAATACAGAAATAAATCCAGCTGATTTATTGTCTCGGGGAGTATTTCCCGACCAATTTCTCAAGACCCTTTCTCGGTTCAAGGGACCTACATTCCTTTTCGAATGTAAATCAACAAAGCCAGTGCAATCACCACTAATCAAAAGCTAACATCTTCCAGAAGTAAAAGCGATAAAAACAGTCTTTGTAGCCACAAGCAAGAAGACCCATTTCCTTGAAGAGATCAATCATCGAAACGCGTTCGTCACTCTAAGGCGAATAACAGCATGCATCGTACGTTTCATCAACAATCTAAAAAGGACGAAGGCCTATCGGATAAAGGGGACGGTTATCTCCGCACCAAAATTAAAGAAAGCGAATATAATCATAGCCACATTCATTCAGGAAACCACATTCTCAGACGACATTAAAGCACTCAACAAATTTGGACAAATACCTGAGAAAAGCCCATTAAGTCCATTGTCTCCATTTATCAACAATAGAGGTGTTGTACATGTTCTAACTTGCCATACGATGCAAACCACCACATCATCTTGCCCAGCTCATATGTATTTACGAAATTATTGATGATACATCTGCACTATACAAACCTCCACGCAGCGCCACAAGCATTTCTATCTTTCGCAAGGCAAGACTATTGGATAGTACGAGGAAAACAACTCGCTCAAACAATTGTACACAACTGCATACATTGTTTTAAGGCAAAGCCAAGAAGTATTTAGCAATCTAATCTACCGCCAGAGCGAGTACAACCTTCAAGATCATTCACCAACGTAGGATTCGACTTTTTGGGTCCAGTGTATATCCACTATAAGATCAGAGGAAAACAGCCAACATGGGCCTATATGTTCGTTTTCGTATGCTGTGCATCTGGAGTTAGTTTCAGATCTGACAACCCAAGCGTCTATTGGTGCCCTAAAAAGGTTCGTGGCTCGCCGTGGATTACCCGCCAAAAATTTCTCGGATAACGCTACACACTTCATGTTTTCTTTAGCTCGCATTTAGTTTATAGAATTCGGTTCGTAAAAGGCATGCACGAAATTCTTCAGCGCAAATGTTTACAAAATTGCTCTTAATTAAATATGTTTCTCTTACTTGAATTGATTTGTTTTGCTTTGCGAATATACGAGGGCTGGTCAATAAGTCCGTGACTTTTGGATTAAAACACAGATTTTTTGATAAAAAAATAATTTTATTTTTTAACGTAGTCTCCCTTGAGCTCTATACACTTTGTCCAACGCTTCTCCAATTTTTTTATCCCTTCCAAAAAAAATGATTTGTCGAGGTCCTCAAAATAGGCCTTTGTTCACGAGATGACTTCATCATTGGAGTCAAATCTTTTTCCACCAAGCCATTTCTTCAGGTTTGGGAACAAGAAGTAGTCGCTCGGAGCCAAATCTGCAGAATAGGGTGGATGAGGGAGCAATTCATAGCCCAATTCATGGATTTTTGCCATGGCAACTGCACATGTGTGCACCCTTGCATT
Source organism: Volucella inflata (assembly GCA_928272305.1). NCBI lineage: Eukaryota > Metazoa > Arthropoda > Insecta > Diptera > Syrphidae > Volucella > Volucella inflata. The sequence continues at coordinate 78,122,761 of OV743716.1, read as the reverse complement.
GTCTTGGTGGAATAGAACTTTTTTCTTGGCCAAATGAGGTCGTTTTTTTTTCAAATCGTCATTGAATCGGTCCAATAAGTTGGCATAATATTCCCCATTGATTGTTCTTCCCTTTTGAAGGTAGTCAATGTGGATTATCCCGCGTGCATCCCAAAAATCAGTCGCCATAACTTTATTGGCTGACAAACCCACCTTGGCCTTCTTTGGCGCCGATTCACCTTAGAAACCCACTGTTTTGACTGTTGTTTATTCTCTGGTGTGTTGTGATGGATCAATGTTTCGTCCACGGTTACAAAACGGCGCAAAAACTCCTCCATATTGCGATTAAACAACGCCAAACCTTCCTGTGAAGTTGTTACACGATTGCGTTTGTGGTCGACTGTGAGCAAACGCGGCACCCATCTTGCGGAAAGCTTTCTCATGGCCAAGTGATCATTCAAAATTGAAACCACTGAGCCATGCGAGATCCCTACGGCTTCCACAATCTCTCGCACTTTCAATCTTCGGTCGGCCAACACCATATCGTGAATTTTTTCGATTGTTTCTGGTGTAGAGACCTCAACTGGGCGTCCAGGACGTTCGGCATCTTCAGTGCTTGTACGGCCAAAACGAAATTCAGTAAACCACTTTTCTACCATTGAAATCGATGGTGCAGAGTCCCCATAGTATTTATCAAGCTTAGCCTTGGTCTCGGTAATGGTTTTTTTCGCAAGAAATAATGCTTAATAAGCACACGAAATTCACTTTTTTCCATTTTCTCCTCAAATTAGTGAGTAGTCTGATAAAAATAGCTGTCAAACACAAACTAACTGACGCAGCAAGTTTAAATTTTGACAGGAGTCAACTGACAGATGCCTGTTGACAGGAGCAGTGTTGCTGTTTCAGTAAAGAGGTCAGAAATTCAAAAAGTCACGGACTTATTGACCCGCCTCGTATATTTTTTATAACTGTGCGCGTAAACAAATATTTTTGTCCTAAAACTTAAGAATATAGTAAAAAACATAAACACGTACAAATTTAAGATGAAAAGTATTTTTCTCTTTATTATTTTTTATTCCGAGTAAAAACAAACACATAATTAACGAAAGCATCCAACTGTGTTGGACTGTATCGTAGAATGGTTTTATTCGATCTGATAAAAATTACATAGGTCTTACAAAGGTATGTTTAAGAAAGGGAAAAGTATATGTAATGAGTAGTATAAACATATATATATGCCTATGACACTTCAAATAAAAGGGTGATTAAGAAATATTTTAAAAGATGAATCCAAAACATTCTGCCACCGGCTGAAAGACCTTAGTCTTTAAGAACAGGGAGCAGGACTAGTTTGGTGATTGGCCGCACGAACTCTCTATGTGCGGTTTTAACGGATACTACTCAAGTGCAACCATCCTTGCCATGTATTGATTTTTGTACAACCCCCAATAACCATTTAGATTGCGGCATATTTGGCTCTTTGAGGACCACCACATCTCCGGCTTCGATGTTACGTTTAAGTTGCTTCCACTTTGGGCGATTTTGAAGAGAAGTGAAGTACTCGTTGTGCCAACGTTTCCATAACCCTTGCACCAAGTGTTGAAGTATTTGGTAATTAGAAAGCAAATTAGGATTAAAATTACTCATATGTGGTTCGGAAACAGAAGTAAATGGACGGCCAATTAAAAATGGAAAGGGGTGAAGACTTAAGAATCATCGTTTGCCTGGGCACACAGCGGACGGCAGTTAAGTAATGCTTCGACGCGAGTTAAAAATGTATAAAACTTTCCATATATATAGCGTGATCACCAATGACTCTTTTAAGATGAATCTTGACGGACCTTACTCCCCACAATCCTCCACAATGCGTTGATGAGGGTGGGACAAATCGCCTCAAAATGCCTTTAGTTGATAAATGGTCTGCAACAATATCGCCTTGATGGTCCGCAAGAAGTATTGAAAGCATCTCAGTTAGCCTTCTATAAGCTCCTTTAAAATTTGTTCCGTTGTCTGAAAAGATTTCGTCAGGCTTCCCTCGGCGTGCGATAAAACGGTCAAGGGCAGCCATGAACGCGTCAGTTGACAAACCTCCAACGAGTTCCAAATGGATTGCTTTGGTAACGAAGTAAACAAAGAGTGCGATATATGACTTCACGAAAGTGAAGTCTGGCCCACCTGCCAGTCGCAGACTGGACCATCAAAATCAACTCCTTCACGAACAAAAGGATGGGAGAAATTTACGCACTCGACGGGGAGAGATCCCAACAGTTGAGAATAGGTAACTTTTCTGACTTTAGCACAAACGTCGCAGTTGTGAACTATTTTTCGGATCAGGTCGCGATACCCAATGATCCAGTAATCCTGTCTTAATAAGCTGGATAATTCTGCAACTCCGACATGAAGATATTTTTCGTGATAGTGTCGGGCGAGTAGTAAAACAACGGCGTGCGCTCTATGCAAAATAATGGGGTGCTTATCAGATGATGTTAACGCGAGAGTAGGCTAATAACCTTCCAGAAGAACTCCGTTGTACAATTTTAAAAAGATATGTTTTTGCATTGTTGCTAATTCCGCGGATTTAAATAACAATTCTACTAACAAAGGTGCCAGGCTACCGGCAACCAAATCAAACTCAAAGAAGAAAGAAGAGAGAGAGCAAAAAAACCCGCAAGCACACGGATGGTGGTTGGTAAGCAAATGAAGATTATTGATCAGAATTTTACTAACTTTTCAACGTGTTTATTTATTATGTTATCGGACCAAAAATATTATGCAATACCTCTATTCCTACCTGAAATTTGATGCTCTTTCAGAATCTGAATTTCGATTAGACACCGAGAAATTTTCATCGACGCGTTCTCAAAAAAAAAATAAATTCTTGAATTGTACAATACATAAAATTTTGTTTCTATCTACCACTATAAAATTCACGAACAAACTCGTACATCCTTTCACTTGTACATGGACACATATGTTCTATACAATTTGTACATGAATATAAGTAAAGAGAATAGTCAAAATATTGGTTTTCACTTTTTCAATACATTTGTTATGTTCAAAGTCTTCAGCTTCATCGCATGCAGAATATGAATCAGATTATTCGGATAGTGATGTCTCCAAAAATTCTGGAAAAATTTGAGAGTGTTCTTTGACTAATTTAAAGACATTTTTATTCTTAAAAGTTTTTTTCTAAAGTTTATAGTTTTTAAGAAAACAATAGATTAAGACTTTTATAAAAATGTTTAATTCTCGCCGCCATTTTGAAAAAACGCGGCGATGAAATTTTCTGAAAAAAATTCCTCTTAATGTTCGAGTGCCATGATCACCTCTGATCATAGTAAAAAACGAACAGAACTTATTTATATGAAATGTTGAGACATTCTGTATTTTACTAACAAAAGTAGTGAAATAGTTGTAAATGCCACTTTAATCGGTCATTTACATTGATATTAAAGATTATGATGGGGTGGCCATAAACAACAAAGGCAATTCAGAGTAAAAATCAATTACGAGTAACAAAATAAGCAGGATGACGAAAAAAATCAATTAAATTCATAAATTAAGAAAGATTAAAGAAGACAAATGAATTTAAGTTACAGTTAAATCAGAATGTCTAAAGTAACAGATTTTAATCTAGCGTAGTTGTGGTTCAAAAGCCAGCCTTTCAGACATTTTAAAAACATTCCAGGTATTGCTATTGCCCTGATAAACTGTAGAAGTTTATTAAAGAGGCGGAATGACAAAACAGAATAGAAATTACGGTAGACAGTAGTACGAGCAAATTGGACAGGTAACAAGTACGAAAAATTACCTCGTAAATTGTAATTAGAAATTAATCTAAAACTTCGATTACCTGATTTCATAAAGAATGACTTCAATACTTTAAAACAATACAGATGACGAACAGAAAGGATTTTAAGATCACAGAACAAAGGAAAACTAGGGTATCCAACATGTATTTGACATAATTTTCTTAGTAAATGCTTCTGTAAAACTAATACGGGTTGCATTTTGTTAAGATAAGTACCTCCGCAACAGGAAAATCCATATTTGAATGAAAGATCCCATAGTAGATTTTCTTTAGAAGCATTGTGAACATTTCGCAAATAATAGAAGTATCTCAGTGCGAACCGGAAATACTTCCTTAGAGAATCCGTGTGATTCGATGTTCATCTACTTTCTCGATAAGACAAAATTGATCATTACAACTAGAAGTACTACAAAAAGTGGGAGTAGCAGGTTTATTGATGCAATTGCAATTAAAAAATTAGAATTTTTGACACTCAGGTGCATGAAAGTGGACATTTGTTCCGAAACTGTGAAACAAAGTGAAACACATATTTTTTGTTTTGGAGCTAATTATCAAATTGTGATTCTCAAACCAGATTCTCAACAAATTCAAATCGCAATTTATGTCAGCAATGAGTTCCAGGGCTATACTATTTTTTTTGTTTTAAGTGGCGCTACAGCCCGGGGTGGACCCGGGCCTCAGTCAACAAGATTCTCCAGCCTCGATCCCTGGCTAGCTGCCTGCAGTTTCGCACGCTAAGTTGGCTGAGGTCCTCTTCCAATTGCGTGCGCCACCTGAGTCTTGGCCTTCCTCTACTGCGCTGTCCCTCGGGGGCGGATTCGAAGACTTTTCGGACCGGAGCATTGGCGTCCATGCGCTCTACATGACCCAGCCATCTCAGTCTTTGGATCTTCACTCTTCTGGCTAGGTCCACGTCACTGTACAGTCCGTACAGTTCGTCGTTGTATCTCCGCCTCCACTCACCGTCAAAGCAGACGGGACCGAAGATCACCCGAAAAATTTTTCTCTCGCAGCAACTAAGAACACCCTCATCCATTTTTGAAAATGTCCATGCCTCTGCGCTATAGAGCAGGACCGGGATTATTAAGGTCTTATAAAGGGTGACATTTGTTGTCCGAAAGAGGACTTTGCTACTCAAAGCGGTTGGCAAGAGTTATACTTCGCTTGATGTCTCAATACTCGGGAAAGCGCCACTAACATCACTCTGCTTTCTCCCGATTACGTCAATATCGTCGGCGTATGCGAGTAATTGGACGGACTTTTGAAAGATAGTGCCTCTTGCGTTTGCTCGTGAGTTTCGCACTATTCTTTCAAGTACGATGTTGAGAAAATCGTATGACAGCGCATCGCCTTGTCTAAATCCTTTCTGGACATCAAAGGTCTCGATGAGATCTTTACCGACCTTGATGGAGCAGCGTGCATTCTCCATCGTCATCCTGCACAGACGGACGAGTTTGGTAGGGATGCCAAAACTAGACATTGCTCTATAGATGCTGTCATACGCGGCCTTAAAATCGATGAATAGGTGGTGTGTATCGATCTGAAGCTCGTGGGTCTTCTCCAAGATCTACCGTAGTGTAAATATCTGGTCGATGGTGGACTTTCCTGGCCTGAAGCCACACTGATATGGACCCATCAGGTTGTTGACGAGATCTTATATGCGATGTTAAGGAGACTGATGCCTCTGTAGTTGGCGCAGTTCAGAGGGTCTCCTTTCTTGAGAATCGGACAAACAATGCTGAGGTTCCATTCATTGGGCATACTTCCGCCCGTCCATATTTTGCAGATGCGTTGGTGTATGCTCCTTACCAACTCATCGCCTGCCGCTTTGAAGAGCTCGATAGTCGGGCCGTCCACTCCAGCAGCTGGACTTAAGCTTAGATATAGCTATCTTCACTTCATACAGGACGGTAGGGGGGAATTGTTGGTCATCATCGTCCAGGTTGAAAGGTTGATTCTGCTTGACAGTGATATTTGGTTCGTCATCGCCGTTATATAGTCTACAGAAATGGTCTTTCTAAATCCTCAGCATAAACTGCGATTCTTTTCACCTGTTGGGAAAACTACTGAGCCTCATTCTTTGAGTAGCATCTCTCAATTTCTTCGAACACACGCTTCTTATCCTCTTTCTGCTCTGGTCCTTCTAAGCAGTGCCGCTTTATATGCATCTTGCTTAGCTGCATGTGCTTGCCGGCATTCATCATCGAACCAGGGATTTCGTTGTGGTGGACGAATGAAACCCAGCATCGATGATGGCGTTTTGATAGTGTTTCCAATGGCCTTCGATGCTTGATGCTGGCGGACCTCTTAACAGATTAAGAGACACTCGATCGGAAAAGGACTAAGCGATCTCTTGCGATTGTAGCCATCTGACGTCGAATTTTCTCACAGCATTAGTTTGTCTTGGCGTAGTTTGGGATATCCGCAACCGTACCTTGGCTACAACAAGGTAATGGTCCGAGTTGATGTTGGCTCCTCGGAACGTACGGACATCCATAATACTGGAGGAGTGTCTTGCGTCGATCGCAATGTGATCAATCTGGTTGACTGTTGATTGATCAGGAGTTCTCCATGTCCCCTTGTGTATGTCGAGATGTGGGAACCGCGTGCTAGCTACGACAATGTTTCGCCCGCCGCAAAGTCGATTAGCCTGAATCCGTTATTGGAGGTGGTGTTGTGCAGGCTATATTTTCCGATTGTTCCACCAAAGATACCCTCTCTTCCTAGCTTTGCATTAAAATCACTGAGGACAATATTAATGTCATAGCTAGGGCATTGCCCGTAGGTCTTGTTAAGGAGCACATAGAAGGCATCCTCGGTGTCGTCATCTTTCTCCTCTGTGGGGGCATGCGCGCATATAAGGCTTATATCAGCGAATGTAGCCTTGATGCGGATTACTACGAGGCGCTCGCTCACATGCCGGAAGCTCAGGACTTCTTGTCTTAGTCTGCCTCCGACAACAAATCCGCATCCAAATAGGTGCTGCTTTTGCCGTCGATAGCAATTGCCGTAGTAAATATCGCAGTTTTTCATCTCCTTTTTGTCCGGCCCATCCCATCGCATTTCTTGAATGGCGGTTATGTCTGCTTTGCAGCAGTTAAGGGCCTCCGCTGGTTACTCGGCTGCACGTGGTCTTTTAAGGGCTATTCTTACCATATGAAAAAGCTATGTCGTCCGCGAAGGCAGTTGGTGAGCCTTTAAAATCAAATGCAAAAAGTGAATTAATGTAGATAAGAAATAGAATTGGACCCAAAACAGAGCCCTGCGGAACACCCAGGTTAAACAAATTTATTTCGCTCCTTATCTCATCAATCTTCACACCTTGTGGCCTATTTTTTTGGTAAGACTTTAACCAATCAAGCAAAATGCCACGAAATCCAGGGTTTTCCGGTTTACCCAACAAAATATCGTGATTGACTATGTCAAAAGCTTTGCTAATGTCACTAAATAAGCCAGCTGTACACATTTTACCATCAAGATTATGCATTGTTTCGGCACAGAACTGCAGTAAAGCATCTTCAGATTTTCCTTTCCAAAAGCCAAACTGTTTAGGACTAAAGTGATTATTGACATCTAAAAACTGTACAATTCTGTCTTTCATTAGTTTTTCAAAAACCTTACTTAGCACAGGGAGGAGGGAAATAAGCCTGTAATTGCATACTATTCATATGTATACTATGCCTACTATTCGTTCATTCTGGCTGTGATTACGCCGGCCCTGTTGACTTAAAGGTGAAATCAGAATACAAACCAACCTTTCATAAAGGATATTTATATTAGGGTGACTAGTGTCAAAAGCTATACATTTAGAACATGTCAATTTATAATCCACGGAAGCTTTGCCGCTTTTCGTCGCTCTGTCTCGCCACAAACCTTCGCGAATGTGCTCGTTTATTATCTGCAATGCAGAATTTAGTGTTATCGCAAGATAACAATAATTTTGTAGCAGAATCGCTACTCGTGATGATATTACAAAGCATTTTTTCCTCCTTCACCACCAGCAGTTTGTGGGATGCGCGAATAAAATCGGTTAAACAGCATCTACGACGAGCACTCGAAACGAACATTCTCACTTTCGCTGTTGACACAAATTGAAGCGCTTCTCAACTCGCGACTATTGTGCCCGCAAACTGATCTAGATATTGACCCTCTAACATCCTCTCATTTCGTTCTGGGAGAACGCCATACTAGGGCATTTGATCGATGTTCCAACCAATCAATTTACCACTTGGCAAAATCTTCAGGCAAAAATACAGGGATACTGGAAGGACTAGCAGACAGAATACTTGACGTCACTGCAGCAACGTTCAAAGTCGCAGCAGATCGAGAAAAACATCAAAATGACCTTGTACGAGTTGTCACACTTCGCACAGCTATTAGTGCACTCACTCGCCCAATACATAAGCTAGCCGTATTACATTATTCATCTGCTAAAACACTATTTCAGTGGCGGCGGAATGTTTGAGAATATATTTTTTAATCACATTATGTTGTAAATAATCTAACCTAAAATGTTCATAAAAATATGTTGTAACTCACTATTCTTATATCGAATTCGAATTTCAACTTAATCACAAAAGTTGACTATCGATTTTACAATTGAGTTTAATTAGAGATCACACCGCTGCACTCATCAGCCCACAATCGGTAGAAGGCTCTCACCATAATCTCTTTTCCCCTGTAAATGTGGGTTGCTTAAAAGTTGGTGGCTGTTGCTGAGTGACACTCTCGTTCACTTGGATAGATCATCGAAAGGGTAACAACAAATCGAAAGGATAGTAATAAATTGTAAATTCTCGATTGTTAAAAACATTCGTCTTTTTCATTTCGTTCTTTCGATTTCTTTCTCCCTTTTTCGATTTGTCATTGAAACGTAAAATACATTATAACACCAGCTGTTTGGGAAATTAGGTGAGCTCATGTACAATTAATTAAAATATAATAAAATAAATTAATATAAAAGATAAAGCCATCGTTCATTACCGTGTCAGAATCAAGTCCTGCAAGAACTCGCGTGGAGGACATTTCAAGATATTAAAAAAAATATATATATATTTTGCAACATTTTTGTTAGTTATACTTACGTACTTTTTATGATAAGATATTAAAATGTTATCTAAAATTGTTTTAAATTGATTTAAAATTGTCAAGGATATTATTTTATTAATTTTTAAAGTCCCCGGTGACTAAAGTCGTGACTTTTAAAACTACATGATGAGATAGAAAATCAGCAACCTTGTGAGTCGTAGGGCAGATTTTTATGGTTTTTTTTTTTTTTTTTTTAAGTTTCTCCTTTCCCTTATTCATTATTTTTCTATGTCGTTTTATTTCGTTTTCCGTGAGGTGCAGCTCGCAAAAAAAAAAGATGGAAGAAATTGGGTCGAAGGAACCAAGGAAAAATTCAAAACCTTTGTTTAGAGTTTTAACCCGAAAGAATGAATTTTTGAATTTTTATTTTGTTATGTAATAAACAAATATTGGTCATTGCACATTTTACAAAATGGATATAGGGCACTATTTTACCTTGCTTCTATAAATAAGTTTTAGAAATAAATAACACAATCGATAATAATAATTGGAGGAATATTTACGGACAAAAACCTCCACCACAAGAAAGAAAACAAAAAAAAAAATAATTAGAGGCATGACTCAAGAGTCACTGTGTAATAGCAAGCGCCTCACAGAATGAGATTTAAAAGAGAAGAGAAAAACGGAGTCGCGAATAAAGGCCATCGTAAAATAAAACTTAAACACTATAAAAAGAAACAAATAATGCTCTGAAACTTCTTGTGTCGCTTTATTTATTTCAATATTTCAAATAAAATGCAATACAATACTGAAGTGTTTATATGTATACATGTATGTAAATTTCCACATATATTTTTTGTATGTATTAAATATGAAATATCAACATTTGAATGCAAACTTTATAAATAAAAATTAATTTAAGCGTGCAAAATTCGTTGCAAACTACAAAAAGCTAATACAATAGATTTTTTTAAATGTTATGTTATTATACGAGTATGTTAAAGGTATTTAAGTGTTTCAGCGTCTATCTGTTCATAATATCTAAATTTCGCTGTTTATTCTAACTATTTCTGCACTTGCCAACTATGAAACACACTCTTAACATATATCATGTTTTAATTTAATTTTTGATAAATGCTGTGTGATAATAGTCTAACATATTAGATAACATATTTTTCTGGTTTGTGTATTTTTAATTAAACATAAATGCACAGATATTACTGAAAAAAGAAAAATACAGTCTAAAGAAGAAATCCAGTTCAAATAAAAAACTAATCCCTCAATCTAAAATTTAAGGTATACGTAAATGTGAAGAAACACAGTTCTGGAAACTTAACCTTTGTTATGATCTTTATGTAATATAGTTATATAACTATTCAATAACAAATCTGAGTGCATACACTTAAGTATAAGACCGCAATGGCTGACGTGACAAGAGCGCATCGGTTGTTGCGGTAGTTTTAGGAAATCTAATTCGTCCAGCATGAACGTGAGTTCATCATTATAAGCCTGATAGGTCCTAAAATGCACACAATCTCAGTTTTTGCTGACAAAAAATAGGGGAAATGTCGAACATTTCCTGCATTCTCTTTTGTGGTTCTTTCGTTATTTTGTGCATTTTGTTTATGTCGTTGCGATCAAATTGTTGGATTATTATTTTTTTTTTTTTAAGAAATAGTAGTATGGTGATTTGTATTTTTGTACAATTATCCTATTGCAAGGAAGCTTGAAGTGGCTGCTAATTTTTAGCCTTGAAATAAATAAGTATGCTATGAAGCAAATCATTTTTAATTCAAATGAACCATAATTTTTTATAGACATGTGTTTGCACTTTTCGTTTGAAAATGATTTCATTTATTAAAAACAATTTTTCAAACCAAGAACAATGGTTTACTTACATATTGCTTCTCTTTCGACAGAACTTTTCGTTCGAGTAAAAAATTATGTTAGTTTCGTTCGAATTGAGACAAACCGAATGTCAGAATAGCGATTACTCGATTTCGAATAACTTTCGATTCAAATCAAAACTCAGGACAGGGGTGTTTAAAATTCTTGATTTAAGTTTTAACAGAACAACGTTATAAGCTTACGCAATATAATGCTTAATTATATACAAAAAAAACATAAAAAAAAATTATATACATTATGCTGTTGGGAAAAGGAGGTGAGCTCATAATAAATTAAACTATAATAAATGTCTAAATGTAATATAGTTGTATACGAAAAAAGAATCAGTGTTTTGAAAACTGAAAATACTTGCACATAGAGATTCAACATAACTTTTATTTGAGTGTATTACAATTTGAATATGATATTTTCTGTTATCTTAAGTAAAAGCTAAACAATGTTAAGTTATTGATTTCATACAACATTAATTATTGATATAAAAAAAATTAAAAACAATCAATTCATATTTAAATAGGAAACACACTCCTTTGGCGCTCTTTTATTTAAAAAAAAAAGGGAAAGAAACGTTGCTTAATTATAGTTTTAATATTAGACATTATTTTTGTTGTAAGTTCATACTTTCAAACGCATTAAATAAATATTCTATTTAATAGCATCTAAGATTTAATTTTTGTCTTTGCAGCAGTCGTGTTACCTGCCACAGTGATAGGCTAAGTTTCGATTTAAAATAAGAAATGAGTGAGGATAATATGTTATTTAGAATTAGAAGACTCTAAAAGCCTTGCTAGAGACAAAAATAAAAAAACAATTAAACATCTTTGTTTCTATAATATAAACGAGTATATCCTTTTATTATTTATTTTTGTTGAGTGCGTGAAGATCTTAAAAATTCGAAAAAGGATAGAAATTATTTGGAAACGTTGATGGGCACAGTTTGAACTCAGTACAATACTTAGTTAATTGTATAAAGTTACAAGCTCTTAAATGTTTTAAATAAATGTTAAGTGCAAAGTTATATGTGTTATAAGGTAGTCTTAAATTTACAACAGTTATGGTTAGTAATATACTTTAAACTCGTACTTAACTACTTTTTATGATATGATATAAAAATCGTACGCATTCATTTTAAGTTGAAGGTTTTTAAATAATATTTTGTTCATTTTAAAAATACTCTTAAATAAAGTACCAAAAAGAAAACAATATTCTTTTGAAAGTTGCCGTGTATTTTAATTTTTTTTTTGTACATGACTATGCATCTACATATGTAAATATGTATATATTGTTAATATAAACATACTATATTTATAAGAATGATTCTAAGCGTTAAGAATTCTTTGCAAACTACAAGAAGGTAATCCAATAAATTTTCTGTAGAATGTTTGTTAGTATATGTTAAAGGTATATATGTATGATATAACAGCTTTTATTTCGTGTGCAATGTCAAAGTTTCATTGCAGTCAAAACCAAGGAAAGCATTTTCTATCAAGAAAATGTTATTTTTTATTAAATTTTTTCTTAGTCCAACAATATAAAACAAATTAAATTATTTTTTAATTGTAGTTAAAAACAGGTGCATAGTATACGTACTCTCGAAATACTCCAAGTTATACAAAAGAAAAAATTGTTTTATGTAAAAACACTGAGCTTTAAAAACATAAGCTTTATTCGATATCAGGCTAAGCACATACATTTCAAATTAAAACCAAATTTTTAAGAACAGTGAACCAGTGCCGAACCAAGAGCTTTGAACTAGGTTTTTTGTGCACACGAGTTCTGCCTAAATTCGCACAAGGTTTTTATCAGAGTATAAAAAAAGTAATGTTAGAGTTTTATATATCAGCTGTAGTCTTGTTTAGAATCGGAAGACGAAAAGAAATTGTTATACACATGAAAATTATCTCCTATGTTCACACGGATACAGAAAATTGAACCAAAATTTAACATTGAAATAGCTTTATGTATTGAAATTGCAAAAGCCCCTGCAGACGTCAATAGATGTCAGTAAATAATATTATATCGAAATGGAACGGTTGAGCTTTATATTTTCATATTTCATGCAATTAGCAAGTATAATTTGGGTAAAAGTTTTTACCCAGAAATAATTCAACAACAAAAATCGAAGTATCATACAATAAATTAAAGGGCTGTAGTATTTCGTTAAGTTGTTTTCCTATAACACCAGTTTTTTTTTCATATTGCAAATGTTACATTTCTCCGATGCATTGATATACAGTGGAATCCGTTTAATACGACTTCGTCTATAACGACCAACCGTTTTTAGCGACGTAGACACATCAACTTGTTAGGTTTGCACACTTATTACTATGAACGAACAACCATTTAGAGCGACGTAATTTACCGATAAATCGTTCAATTACAGCGACTAGTGGTTGTTGTTAAAAAAAAAACAATTGTAGTATGCCCCTCATTTTGGTTCTTCTCCTCTTCTCTATGCAATAACGGTAGGTTGGCGCAACTGGCGACAGTTTTTACACGACAGAGCTACGCGACGGTGTCAGTTTTGTGTGAGTGAAAATGAGTTGAGTCAAAAATAAAAGTTTCTCAATTGAAGAAAAAAGTGTTATTATACAGCGTTTGGAAGATGGTGAAAATAATGTCAATCTTGTAATGGATTTCGGTGTAAGTCATTCAACAATATCTAAAATCAAGAAAAATAAGCATGAGATAAAACGCTGTTCAATGCAAATGTTTTGAAACCGAAACGAGTGAGGGTTTTCACTCAAGAACGAGTTGAGGAAGCACTGTTACGGTGGTTTAAGCTGCAGCGTAATCGGAGAATACCCGTAAGTGGACCTATACTTTAGGAAATGGCCATTTTTTTTGCTAGGGAGTTAAGAATAACTAATTTTCATTGCTCTGCAAGCTGGTTTAACCGTAAGATTATTGGAGGGTCGATGTCCGGCCAAACGAGTGATGTGAGCGAGTGTCAAGCAAAAGTTTGGCTTAACCCGCGGGTGCAATTTAGCGAGGATGAAATGTGTAATGCGGACGGGATGGATTTGTTTTACAAATTAACACCAGATAAAACATTAAAGTTCCAAACTGAAAAATGCCTTCGAGGTAAACTGTCAAAAGAGAGAATTACTGTGATGGTCGCAAGCTCTTGATAATTGGCAAAGCCCGACGGCCACGATGTTTCAAACATGTACTGTCATTGCCAGTAGATTATGAGAGCAACCGGAAAGCCTGGATGCCATCTGAGACTTTCATCTAGTGGGTACGTGATTGGGACCGTGAATTAACCAGCAAGAAACAAAAAATCCTGGTTTTGATTGACAATTGTCCAGTGATTTAAAAAGCGTATCTATGAGATTTCTGCCTCATAATACCACTTCGGTATTGCGGCCTATGGATCAAAGTATAATCCGAGCTCTTAAATTACTCTTTCGCAAAAATCTAGTTCTAAAAATGATCGACTATCTTCATACAAGTAAAGACGCCAGCGTCAAATAAACAAAGATTACGGTTCTTGATGCTATCCTTATGATTTACGATGCCTGGAATAAAATTACAAAAAGTACAATTTTTAACTGCTACCGACATGCTGGATTTGCCCGAGAAATTGTCAAGTGTCCGAATTCCACGGTATCAGCTGGAAGATGACGTTCCGCTTTCTGTTTAGATAAAGGCTTTTAATCATCAGATACCCATAGAAAACAGGAAACTTGAAGCATATCCTGCTAATGATTATGCTGTAGCAACATGTGAAGAGCCCTCCGAGGAGAATATTGTGCAAAATGTTATCATCAACAACCAAGATATCGACGAAAATGATAAAGAACTGGAGGAAACGTGTTCTATCCCCAGTGCATCCGAGGTTTGAAAGCTGCTGAAACGCTAAATCGAATAAAAACTAATTAGAAAAAACAAAAAAAAAACACTGTGGCGCTGGCAGCCCGGTATGGGCCATGGCCTAGCTTCCTGACACTCATTTGTGTTGCTCATGTTTTCATTTTTTTGTCACATCTGAGCGGGGCCTACGGTTTATCGCCGAGTCCGAACGGCACTCCTTAGAAGCTTTTTCGTAGGCATTTTTTTTACTTTCGGGAGTTTGCCATTGCTCGCCGAAAGGGTGATGGCGATTTGAAAAATTGTTGGTGACCCAGCCAGGAATTGAACCCAGACTCTCTGCGTGATAGTCCAGTGAGCTAACTATCGCGCCATCGCCGTCGAAAAAAACTAATTAGAAACAGACTAAAATTACAGACTTTTTAAGCTAGATACATAATACATATGTATTTAATAATATTAAAATATTGTTTTTTTTGTAATACGTACATACATTGACATGTACTAATAGCTTTGCTGAGTAAAATTAAAAAAAAAAATTTTCTTATTTAAAAGTTTGGGTGTTTTCATAAACGTCAGACTAACAAAGGCCTGCGTTAGACATGTTCATTAATGCAGATTGACCTTCGTACTCACTTAGATGAACTACATTACCTACTGTTCATAAACGTCGAAATATCATCGATGTCGGGCAGATTGTGCAGCCATTATTTTTTGACTGCAGGCCTGCCGACAGTCTGCAGCGTGTGTGTGTTCAAAAACGCATGAGAAAAGAAATGCGATTGTACTAGCGCAGAATTCCGACGTTTATGAAAACACCCTTTATCTAGTTTTCATTGACATTACTTCCTTACCTACAGATTTATAAATACATACACATTCACATGAGTTTGCAAAAGACAGTATTGTAATAATTAAACAATAGGTAAAATCTTCGGTCCGGTTAGAACGACTTAATGTCGCCGGGCCTTTGACCGTCGCTATATCTGGATTCCGCTGTATATACATATACATAAAGAAAGAGAGTAGTAAACTTTGAGGTACAAGTATATTACCATTGCATAATTCCACCAAAGTCTAGATCTCCTTAACATAAGGGTTTGAATTCGATATTCGCTAGTAAAACAGCTGATTATGCTCATTATGGTATTAAGTTATCCATTCTCAATCAGAGGACAACAAATCATAAGCTAAACTGAATTTGGGTTAGAAATAGAGAACAAAAAAAAAATCCGGAACTTTAAAATCGACCATCCTAACACCGAAACCATAGCTTCTTGCCAGGCTGTGATGTATATCATAGTATAACACGTAAGTACTTTTTTTAATAGTAACCACTTACTTACATATTCTAATGTCTTCCTTGATCGACCTAGATTAATGAATTCCAGGTCGATATCTTCAACAGAACTGGGGTGAAATCGGCTAACGCGATAATTGGCTGTCGCTTTTTTGATTGTCGTTTTTGATTATCAACTATTCTTTGATTATCAACTTCTGTGTAAATCTATCGCAAAAAATTGTGGATATATTGGCATCACTTCTAAGTCTGCCTAGAATTAAATGTCATTTTCGAATTGTGTTTTGAATTTGAAAGCTAAATTCAACAAAATTTGTTTACAAATATGTACATAAGTACATAACATATATATCAAAACACTTAATAATATATATATATATATATATTCAACAAAACAACAAATCACGATTCTTTGTTGTTGTTTTGGAAAATTGCAAATGATGTAAACATTGCACTTGAACTAATTTGCTTTATAGAAAATATGTCAATCCTTAAAACACACGTTTTTTTCTTAACATATTAACCGATTTAAAGTCGACCGCACCAAAATCCTTGTGGAAAATGAGATAAATGTATGAAAACGACACCTAATGAGCTATAACCTAAAATCAATGCAAAAAAACGATTGTCGATTTGAAAATCAAAAAATCAAAAGCAAAAGTATCGATTTTGATTGTCAACTATCAACTATCGCGTTAGCCGATTTCACACCTGCATGGTTGAAATATGGTACCTGTTCTTTCAGTGCTAGCAAATGATGCCAAGTTCAAGACCAACTATAACTTGGGACAATTACGTGTTTTTATATTTATTCACTCTATGTTTACTCTTCTTCATTTCGGCTTTTCAGATTTTCCACTTCGCGATGAAATTGCCATTTCTTATTTCTGATTAGACATGAGGGCTCATTTTTGCGGGTTTGACTTTTCTGTTTCAAATACCATAAACCTATGAGTTGTGTTTTTGCATTGATAAATTAAGAAATTCCGAATCCATCTCCGTCATGGCGTAAGAGGTTGATTACGTGTCTCTTCCTTAATGATTCATTAATGTTCTTTTTCTTAAAGGGGCGCTTGTACGCCCACGATTCATAATGCAATTCATAATTATTCATAATGTTCGAATTAATTAGATTCTAAGAAAATAATTTCATTAATACAAGATGCATGTCGGGCGTGGATAGGTACGTAATCAACCTGGTTGGCAGTGCTTTTCTTGGCATCGAAAAATATACAAAATAATTTATTAATTATAATTTACCTTCCAAAATTAATCTGAAACAATTAGAATTGTAATAAAAAATGACTGGTTTTAAAACTCAATATCACACTATATGACGCTGATTATTCGGTTTTCAATTTTCTACTGGAGATTTTTAGAAGTTACGTATGTCTTCTTTATGCTTTGATATTTAATTACGGATATTGCAGTTAAGTACTGCTCATTAGCAATCATTTTATTGTATACCATACCCAAAAAACACTTCTTTAGGATTAGAGAATAAATATATGTAAATTCAGATAGTCATTTACATAGAGTTATAGTTAGACATTTGTAAAATACTAGTATAGGAGCCGATTTTTCAATAGTTAGATAAGCAATCGGATAGTGGTTGCTAATACAACAACAGATCAAAATATGCAAACGTCATATACCCCTACACATTTGGACTAAGGTGTCACAGTCCAGCATATCTTGAGAGTCAGACAACTTTGGATATCATTTTGCAAAACTAACTAAAATACTCACCAACACGCACTGGCCAGCGCGGCGTTTTAATGGCAAAACCCCTTCTAAATGAAATATCAATTTTCCAAAACACACTACCCCAGGCAAGTAGAACACGAGGTTGTTACGAATCTTGCACTGAGAGAATTTCAGTCAGTCCCACGGAGTCTGGGGGGACAAAAAATTGAACAATACAAAATACAATACCGGGAATATAACAAAATCAAAATCAAAATCCAAGAGAATAACCTTGAACATCGTCATATACAACGTTAGGTCTCTATCTACAACCGAAAGCTTATTCGAATTGGAAAATGAACTACAGTGCTTAAAATGGGACATAGTAGGAGTATGCGAGGTTCGGAGAAGAGAAGAGAAACAAATAACGCTAAAATCAGGGAACATATTATACCATACCAATGCCAGAAATTCAACGGGAGGGAGGATATTGAGAATATTACAACCACATCAAGCCGAGTAGCATACTTAATAATCACGCTGAACTCTAGATATAAATTAAAAATAAAACAAGTACGAGTATATGCACCAACTAAGCTTATAAAGACGAGAAAGTAGAAAGGTTCTACGAAGACATTGAATGGGCCAAGAACGAAAACAAATGCTACTTCACAATAACCACCGGAGATTTCAATGCCAAGGTAGGCAAACTAGAAGATGAAGCAGAGAGAGCGTTAGGGAAGTTTGGATTAGATGGTAGAAATCAAAGGGGGCAAATGCTGATTGACTTTCTTCACCAAACAATCTATACACAAATAAACAGTTTTTTTTTAAGAAAACAACAACACAGAAGATGGACTTGGATACACCCCAATTGTTGCGAAGCAACATGGACCATCTTTCCAAAGAACGTGCAAATCAAATCGCCGTCGAAAAATGCTCGAGTTGCGAAATCAGCAACGCAATATCCGTCGGCAAAAGGAGACATTTGACAGTAATTGCAATTTTGCCGACTGGAATCCCACAGCTCTAAAACCCCAAGCTCCAGAGCAAAATTGGGCTTGAAGAAAAAACAGCAGCACACCAAGCAAATTGTGTGGGAGCCAACATAACAAAATTGCATTCATAAAAAATGCTATGTTCTTGGTAATTGGCTCCACCCACTGATCTGCATGTGAGTCAGCGGAAATCAATGCGAATGCATTGGAAGAAGATGAGTGCAAAAGAAGGAAGCAAGAATCAGCTGTATTTTCAATTGGAAGAGCCGATAGTCTAGGTTCAATGACCCGACAATAGGAAACAACCGCAAACAGCTGTTTGAAGGAAGGTTTCGTTTGGGCAAAGAAAACAAACGATGGTAATACCCAATTTTCCACCCACTTGGACAGTGGTAATCAAATAGAGTCATCTTCTTAATAAATAAATTTTGTTTTTCATTGCATATCGTTTCGGGATAGTGCATTCTCTGAGAATAGTTTATTGAATTTCACCGCGAACTTAAAGAAAATCAAAAAATATCAGCTGCAAAGAAAAGGCAGAGTTTTGTTTTTGATTTGCTAAGTGTCCTAGCGCACATAATGGTCCTTCGAGCCGGATCCGTTGTATCCTTTAAAGTTAATGTGTAAAGGCATGTAAGACAATTAACAAAATACTGGCAAATCGTGCGTGAAACTCAAAATATGAAGAGTTGAAATCGAATATCCTAAACGCGTCTCGTGCAGTGATCTGGAAGAAGCCGAGAAGAATCTGGTGCAACGAGGGAGCAACGCTTACAACAGGTGTGTGGCAGTTTTCATAACTTTTCTTTTACATAATTTATATTTAATATAATAAACATATAAACAAAACAAATCAGAATGAGTAAGAGTAAAAAAGGCAATTTTATAGACTCAATTGAGAATGTGTGCTTAGAAGTACGTGCCGATTACAAGGCTTATTTAGAGTTAGGCGGCCAACACAAATCCCTGCACATGTGTGAAGTTCGTTTAAATTATCTTGAAAAAACTTTTGATGAAGCTTAAGCAATGCATCAAAAAATTGTCGCGGCTCCTACAGAAGAAGCAAAGATCAAGTACATAGAGGCTTTGACCTTCCACCATCTTATGGAACTGTACTACAAATACTCTTGTTGTTGAGTTGAAGGTACAATTACCGAATGCAAACATTCAAAACCAATCTCAAGGTAGCTTCAATACTTCCATCTTGGGGTCAAAGGCTTCTTCAATAGAACTAAAACTTCCGGCAATAAAAATCCCTACATTTTCTAGCTCCTTTCAAATGTGGCCTGAATTTCGAAGCCAATTTGAAAGCCTTGTCAGTAAAAACTCGTCGATATCGGATGTACAAAAGCTTCCTTACTTGAAGGCCAATCTGAGTGGTGAAGCTGAACGTTTACTGCGAAATACAGTGACCATCATTCGTTCGTAGGCCACCGTGGTAAACGGACGTGTTTCTGTTTTCTCTTGTGCGCAATAAAAGTACCATTTATATACTTAGTATCAGTAAAGCCGAATTGGCCTAGTGGTAGTAGCACCTGATTAGCAAAAGTAGTGTTGCGGGTTCAATCCCAGCAGATAGTGACTTTTTAAAAAAAAAAAACTCTTTATCGTGTTTTTAACATTAACAAAAATATAAGAAACGGGACGTTCATCAGGCGATGGATGATAAAGAGCAGTCCGCTCTCCCCATAGCGGGACAAGCTACAAGCAGACGAAGAATCAAAAACAATTATGGAGATGACAGTAAAACGGAGAAGGAAAAATAAAAAAACTCCAAATGTAGATAGAGCGCCTGTCTCTATCAGCTCCAACTGAAAAGCTGCAAGGTGGAGCAAGAAAGGGAGCTTCTACGTCAGCAGCAGCAGTCAGGACACGTCGTGACGAAATAGATTGCGACGAATATCCATATGTCTCCGAAGGTGGGGAAGGGCGTTATACGGGAGATACGAATAACTTTGCGTATCTCGCAGCCTCAGAGTCTGAAGACGAAGAAGAGGAAGTTGAAGCTCTTAAAAGCAGCATAGTTGAGCTACAGAAAAGAGTGCTGCCGATTAAGACTAAGCAAAGTGCGAGAAGAGAAAAGGAGAAGCAATATCTCCAGATCGGCCTACTCCAACAACAAGCACAGCAGCCACAAGAGAACCAACAACAACAGTTGAAGCAAACTCAGCAACAACAACAGTCTAAGCAAAAACAACAAAAGCAGCAACAGTCAGAAATGCAACAGCAACAAAAAAAGCAACAAGTACAACCACAAAACCAGCAGCAGAAAAAACAACAACAAACACTACACCAGCAGCAAAAAAAATCAACAACAACAGCTACAGCAAAAAAAAAGCAAAATAAGAGTGCCACCAATCAACGCTTATAAAATGGAGTTAAGAGATACCATTGATCTATGTAAGTCAGCCATAGGCAATAATTTTTTTTATTAACCGTTTAAGTATGGACAGACATGCGATTGACTGTAATACAGTGGAACGCTACAACAAAATAAAAGCTTTACTAAAGGATACGATGACGGAGTTCTTCTCCTTCACCCCTAAAGGTGATAAGCTGCAAACGATGCTGCTGAGGGGTCTAGAACCGTCGGCTGATCCGGAGGAGCTCCTCGCACTGTTGAAAGAGAAAGAGTGCGACGAGCTCAAATTCGTAGGGGTTAAGCCATTCGTCACGGCTAGAGCCAAAAGGGAAAAGCGGAAAGTACCGCTCTTCCTTGTTCAGCTCACTCCCAATAGTAAACTTGATAGTTTAAGGAGCATTAAATTCCTGAACTATCAGCCTATAAAATGGGAAAAAATAAAAAGGAACGATAACATTTTGCAATGCGTTCGCTGTCAAAGGTTCGGGCACGCCGCGTCGAACTGCGAGATGCAGCCTCGATGTGTGAAGTGTGGAAAGGACCACAAATCAGAGGAATGCTCTCTGGGTAGAGATGGTACGACAGAAAGAAGTCAGCTCTCGTGTGCTTTATGCAAGAACGCAAACTATCGGGGTTGTCCTAAGTTTCAATACATAAAGACAATAAATGTAGCCCGGCAGCAAAAGGAGGTTAAACGTCCACCCGTACATATTAAAACACCAGCCGTGACTCCTCAAATTACCTACGCCCAAATGGCGGCAGGTAGAGGTAGTACGGCGAAGGTTGTGTCTCAGGCCCCTGCGCCTAGAGCACCGGAAGCAACTTCTGATATGCTAGCTATCTTGCTCTCTATTCAGGGGCAGATGGCTCAGCTTCAACGTCAGATAACGGAACAGACCACGCGTGTAGACCAAATCTACGCGTTGCTGCCGGCCCTAACGCACCTCCAGTCGTAATGTGTACGAACATGGCGGAGCGAACCCTAAATGTCCTTGCTTTGAATGTAAATTCTTTGATAAGGATCGAGCGAAGAGCCGCACTGTTTAAGTTGCTCAAAGACCAAGTCCCTGATGTGCTTTTGTTTAGCGAAACTAAGCTAACCAAAAAACACAAAATGAGGCACAAAAGATATAAAATATTAAGAAGAAACCGACCTAACTCTACGCAAGGAGGTGGTGTTGCAATCTTCATTAGGAAAAGTTTGCGATTTAAAAGAGTGTACAGCCGTGTAGTGCGTAGGTTCCAGGTGCTTGAGGCATGCATTGTGTACATCCCGCTCCGTAGTGGAAAACGGTTGTACATGGTCTCCGTCTATGCACCTGAAGCTACTCAATCCAGTTTATTTATCTCAGAACTCGAGACACTTTTTCGATTCCTCAGGCTGGAATCCGAGGAGAATTACTTCATAATCGGCGGAGATTTCAACACCAAACATAGAGATTGGGGAAATAATACTCCAAACACTAGAGGGAACCTGCTACTTAATTGGTGGGGTCAGCACAGTGTAATGTACTGACTCGGTCTTAAGGCGACGGATAGTCCGTCGTTTCCCAGGCACGGCTCCTATCTGGATCCGCTGCTATTCGACACACGTATACAACTGACCGGCACGACTCAACATACTATAAACTGTCTACGCACGTTCGTATATTACAGTGACCATTGCGGTCTTAGTACCGAAATAACTGTTCCAAACGAAATTACGGAATTGCAAGAGTTTATTCAAAGGTACAGTAGGGTACGTTCGACTCACTTCTCAAGAACATTGACGAGAGCACTCTCCTCGAACTCGCTACACCCGCCGTCCAATAGGAATTTGTCAAATGAGGAGACTGACAAGTATCTAAAACAAATGGACGAGACCATAAAACGAACAATGGACAGTACGATACCTCGGTATGAACATTAACGCACTGCACGAACACAAAAGCAGACTACTATCTAGACTAAAAAACTTATATAGACAGTTTCCTGATAGACATAACCCCGAAATCATGACACTGAAGTCGTTGATCAAAACCCTCCAAACATTAATAAAAGAAAATTACAGGGTGTCTGTAAGTTTGTATTGGAACAATAAAATTCGGGCTGTAAACATTAGCAACCCGAATATGTTTCGGTAAATAAATAAAATATTTCGGAGGAAAGATCAAAACGATCTTCCATGTCTAAAGATCCCTCGAACAACAGACAATGAACAAACACTGATAACTGCAGGCGTAGATCCAGAAGAAGCGGTAGACGATGACAACTTCTTCGTGGTCGCAGATCCGCAGGAGAAGGTTGAGACCATAGGAGCGATATTCCAGGAAGTATACAAGGCAAATGTTGTCATTGGTTGTAACCACGACCTGGATATTGTGCTTCGACATCTCCCACCAGAAGTGGTGGACATTTATACCATCCTGTTTAACAATGCTTTGAATAATGCCTATTATCCAATCCGGCGAATCTTTGGTCTATAAGTCTCCTTCCGAATATCAGCAAAGTTTTCGAAAAAGTGATCAATAGAGTCCTGACTAAGTGGGTTGAGGACAAAAATATAGTTCCAGATAATCAGTTCGGTTTTAAGACGGGACATGATATATCACATGCCGCGTCTAACTGGTATCCGATATCCAGTGGAACAATAGCAAGAAACAGTGCACAGGCGCCTGCTTGATTGACTTGGAGAAGGCTTTTGACACCGTATGGCTAGAAGGCCTTTTCTTCAAGTTGAACAGGCTGGGCATATATAAACCACTGCTGTATATTCTCTTTGATATGCTCTCCAGTAGAAAGTTCATCGTGAAGAATGGCGATGCGACTTCTGCTAGAACGTTTAACATTAAAAATGGTCTGCAACAAGGTGCGTTTAATTCACCGATCATTTTTAACATTTACACAAGCGATCTTGTGAGTTCACTTCACCATGCCATATCGTACGCAGACGACTTGATAGCGTACAGATCAGGTCCAAAAATCGAGGTCATTAATATGCTCTTGCAAAGTGACTTCGATAAGATCAAACGATATTGCGATGACTGGAAGTTGAAGATCAACTTTCAGAAGTCGGAAACCATTCTTTTTAGGATACTTTTGTCTGGGGCCTCTGCGGATACCAGAAAGAACTGGCGAAAGTTTTCGATCGTGGGACAACGCGGGCAACCACTTGCTTGTCGAAATGTAGTCAGATACCTTGGGATTTGGCTAGATCAATATCTATATTTCAACAAACATATAGATGTTGCTCTGGCCAGAGCCAAAGGTGCTTTTGCCCTTACAAAGAGACTATTTTATAACAGGCAACTCGATGCGAGGGTAAAGGTGATCTGCTACATGGCCCTTATCCGGCCTATGCTTGTGTTTGGATGTCCCGTGTGGTTCAACGTGAGAGCAAGCTTAATGGAAAAGATTCGGGTGTTTGAGAGGGCTTGTCTTCGCTTGTACAGAACACCAGAATCGGAGTACATAAAATATTATTCTAACGAGGTCCTGTACAACAGGGCGAACCTAATTAGAGTGGACAATTTCGTCATTAAGCTGACTCGAAGGCACATTGCTAGAGCAATGGCTTCGACGAACAATCTGATCTCCGGGGCTTATTACCCTAACTATCTATATCACGAGAATGTGCGCTTTAGCGGCTTTATTCCCCCAGAAGCGTTCCTCTATTTTGATAAAAAAAGGGCTGATCCAGGACAAATTAGCGGTGCCGCTAATCTTCCACGTTGCTCGAACAGCTGCAGACAGGCGACTCAACTACGACAGAGACGTCACACACGGCAGTGCGGAGCGTCTCCGGTTCAGTAGGGCGGTAGGGAGTCGCGATTTGAGAGACGTTGCTCGGCAGCACCAAGAATTTTGGTGGCTTATTGAAAGAGAGGGAGCTCTTTCGTCGTTTCCTTCTAATTCGAGGTAGCGTCGATAAGACGCAAAGTCGGTTTACTTAAATTTTAAGTCATGGCCGGCTTACATAGTTTAGGTAGGTTAATGTAGTTTTAAGATAATTATTAAAAACAAAAATAAAAAAATATAATTAAAAAAAAAAAAAAAAGAGATGGATAGCATAAAAAACAAAAAAAAGTACGTATTTAATTACGTATCGTAGTTTAAGATAATCTAAGTAGTCTAAGAATTATTTTGTAAGTAGTTTTATGTAAACGAAATGTCCTTTCACTAAGTTTTTGCTAAAACAATTTATATTTTCTTAGTTCTAAGTATAATGTACATGAAATAAAAAAAATATATAAAAAAAAACAGTTAGGTTACGGCGAAAGACATAGTTAAGTTTTATGTTTAGCTAAGAGCGCTCTTATAGGGCCAGTAATTACAAATAAGAAAAATTGAAGTAAATTAAGCTAGTTTTTAAGCGTTTTTTTTTGTTTAGCACTTAAGTATTAACAAATGAATTTAAATAAAAATGCATGAAAAAAAAAATACAGTGATCACAGAGGGTAATTTTGAGTCGGCTTGGGCAACATTAGTTAAACGGTATCAGAACCTAAGATTACTGAAGGAAAACCATTTTAAGTTGTTTTCGACCAGCCAAAATTATCGCAGGAATCAGCAGAAGATCTGAAGTTGCTTCTAGATACTACCAACGCAGCGAAACATTCTTTAGAGAATGTTGGAGTTCCGGTTTCATCCTGGGAAGATGTTCTTATTTTCAACACTGTGCAAAAATTACCGCTTGTCACTAGTAGTCTATGGGAATCAACCATTGCAGCTTACGTAGATTATCCAAAATTTATCGTTCTGGAGGACTTCCTTCTTACGAGATCTAGAATATTAGATATCCTAGGAGAATCCTCATTTCCTACAACTCACACTAAAGTAAAAAAACCTGCTGCAAATATCGTCCGTTCACATAATTCCTCGATTTCTAAATGTTCAATGTGTCAGGGTTCGCATTCAATCGGGAATTGCTTCAAGTTCAAGGCGTTGAGTCTGAAGAAACGACAGGACCTTGTTAAAAGGAATAATTTGTGTTACAATTGCTTATCCAATGCACATTCAACCCAAAACTGTACAAGCATGTTCATGTGCCTTGTATGCAAACAAAAGCATCATTCGCTTCTGCATCTCAATGAAGCATCGAATGCGAAGCCGACAAGAGCTAGTCTGCTACCTGCTCAACAAAGCTTCGCTTCCGTTCAGACACCACAGTCAGAAAAATCGGAGCACCCAACCTCTTCCAACAGAATTGCCTCAGCACACAATACGTACATAGCCGAAAACAGTCGAACACAAAGTATTATTCTGGCTACTGCGCTCATTAAGGTTGTCACAGCCACTGGCCAACCAGTGCGGCTGCGAGCACTCCTGGATCCTGGATCGGAAGTCTGCAGCGTAACGCTTAAATCTCCGTAAAGAAGAAAACCACGTCAGTATATTAGGTGTTGGAGAAACCTACAGCGGCGTCTCTAAACACAAGGTAACACTGACGATATTCTCAAATGTCAATGAGCAATTCAGCTTACAGCTAAATGCGTTAGTTTTACCTAAGCTTACAGCAATTCTCCCGACGCACAACATTCGCTGCGTCACTTTGAGCCACCTTCAAAATATTCAGCTCTCCGATCCGACATTTAATAAGTCAGGCAAAATAGACGTTTTACTCGGCAGCGATTGTTATATTCATCTATTATTCAAGAAGGCATTGTGAACGGCGATACAGGCACCCCCATGGCTCAAAAGACTGAACTTGGTTGGGTACTCTTGGGTTGCATCTTGACTAACAATGAAACGTCGATCACATCGCTTCACACAACAACTAAAAGATGTGGACACGACCTTCAAAAGATGCTTCTTAAATTCTGGGAACTTGAGGAGATAGCAAGAAAGAAAATTATATCGGCAGATGAAGAGAAGTGTGAACTACACTTTTGGCGAACACACGAGCGACAAAGTGATGGCAAATATATGCTACAACTTCCATTCAAGGAAGGAAAACGCCCTATCTTGGGTTCCTCCCATAAATCTGCTCTGGTTAGATACCTACAGTTGGAACGAAAGTTCCGAAATAACCCATCATTTGCTAATGAATATAAAAGGGTATTCAACGAATACAAAGAACTGGGGCACATGATGGAAGTAGATCCTTCGTCGGTAACAAATGGTCATTATTACATTCCCCACCATGCTGTCACAAAATAATCAAGTTCAACAAAACTGCGCATCGTTTTTGACTCATCTTGCAAAACGTCTGACGGCAAATCCTTAAATGATCATCTTTTTATTGGTCCACGGCTACAAGATGACATTTTCGACCATATAAATTCGTCTTCGTAGCAGACATTACGAAGATGTATAGGCAGATCTGGGTACCGTCAGAAGATGCGGCCTATCAACTTATCCTGTGGAGAGATATAGAAGAAGGAGGAGAAATTAAGACGTACCAGCTCAACACCGTCAACTTTGGTACTTTGCCACTGCTGCGGCACCATACTTAGCGGTTCGGACACTACAACAATTGGCTGCAGATAAACGAGAAGACTATCCACTAGAGTCAAAGATTGCCATGGAAAATTTCTACGTGGACGATGTTATGCACGGCGCAGACTCAGAAGATGAAGCAGTGAAGATGCGAGGTGGTTTCCCATTACGAAAATGGGCCAGCAATAGCGAGAAGTTGTTATTAGGAATTCCAGATGCCAACAGAGAGGTTCACCTGCCGCTATCATTCGATGAAGGGAACTCCATAAAAATACTAGGTATTCAGTGGCATCCAGGTAAGGACATGTTCTCAATCAAATGCAATATATCAGATACAATGCGATCAACGAAGCGAACAATATTGTCTGACATTGCTAGCTTGTACGACCCAATGGGATGGATTTCTCCTTGCGTCATCGTCGCGAAAATCCTGGTGCAAGATATTTGGAAGCAGAGCCAGACGTGGGATACCGAGCTCCCATCTATTGATGTTCAACGTGGCATAATTTGAAAATGGAACTTAACTCCGTTAGAAACATCATGATCCCTCGCTGGATAAATACAACAATCGACTCCTAACTGGAAATCCATGGATTCTGTGATACCTCCGAAAAGGCATACGCCGCGGTGGTGTATTTGAGTGCCATCAATAGCAGTGCTATACAAACGATACTCCTTCTGTCGAAAACTAGGGTCGCACCCCTCAAAAAGAAACCGTTGGCACGCCTTGAGTTATGCGGAATCCTGTTGCTCGCGCAACTACTAGTGCACACCATAAAAACTATGGATCTCCAAAGTGCTAAACTTTTTGCGTGGTGTGATTCCGAAATCACACTAGCATGGATTAAATCTGCACCATAAATAAGCACCACCACCGAGTGGCGGAAATCAACGGATCCCAACTGCTGGAGCCATATTCTTTCTAAAGACAACCCAGCAGACATGACATCACGGTCTTTGTCCTGATTTTTTGCAATTTTTCAACGACGAACAGCATGCACCATATACAAGTCAAACAACTGACTTAGAAATGAAGACCTCAAAGGTTGCAAAGGTAAGAAATGAGTTAATTGCATCCTATACTAACTATTTTTCAACTATGCTCTTATTTCACCGCGTTTTCACACAAACTTTTTGCTAGGTACTCTGCTTTACATCGGTTACTTCGATCTACGGCGTACTGCCTTCGCTTCATCAACAATGCTCGGAAAACATCCAAACATTTATCCGGACCGCTTTCATTCGACGAAATCTCATCAGCTCGAACATGATTGATTACCATCGTTCAGAATGAAGTTTTCTCCGAAGAGAGAGAGAGAGAGAGCAAATTGGCAAGGCTTTCGCCATTCATTGATCAAACAGGAATATTACGAGTTGGAGCCCGACAAGACACTGATGACTTACCATATGCACAACGCCATCCAATTATTTTGCCCTCACAAAATATGCTCACTTAGCTCATAGTTCATGATGCAATGGCCTGAAGAAATAGTTAAGCTACTGCATTAAAATGGCACCTCCTGGCATTTCAACCCTCCGGCTGCCCTGCACTTTGGCGGGCTGTGGGAAGCAGGTGTGAAGTCCATGAAATTTCACTTAAAGCGAATCATCGGTCACTACAGCCTTACATTTGAGGAATACGCAACGGTCTTAACACAAGTCGAGGCTTGTCTCAATTCGCGACCCCCCTGCCCATTAAGCGAAGATCCTGAGGATTTGTCTTTCCTGACACCAGGACACTTTCTCATAGGCACATCTTTACATACAGCACCGGAAAGGGACCTAGCAAACATCCCGACAAATCACATGGATCGTTGGCATCTTATGGAGAAAATCCAGCAAGATTTTGGGAACAAGTGGAAATCCGCAGTGCTCGATTTCAGCAGCGGCCAAAATGGCTTTAATCAAATCTGCAGATCAAAGTGGGTTGCTTGGTTCTCTTGCCGGACGAACAGACGCCTCCGACACTTTGGCAACAACGTATCCAGGAGTTGATGGAAGAATTCGTGTCGTCACCATTAAAACATTAACTACCACACTCAAGCGTCCTATAGCCAAACTCTGCCATTTGCCAATGGTTAATGAATAAGTACCATTCTTAGAGCACACAAATATTAATGAATTTACAAAACTTTTTCAATATTTATCAAACTATAATGAATTAATGAACTTATCTAAATATTAACTATACAAATTTATGTATCTTTGCCACACACCATTCACCAAACATTCCTTCTTATTTTCATGTACACACGTCGAGCATCACCAGAACAAATCATCACGCAACATACATCTCTAGTCAGAAGAAGCGGTACAAAACAATTCCAGAGATTTCTATCTGGGCCCGGCAGGATGTTACGAAGCAACATGGACCATCTTCCCAAAGCACGTGCACACCAAAGTGCCGTCGAAAAATGCTCGAGTTGCGAAATCAACAACGCAATATCCGTCGGCAAAAGGAGACATTTGACAGTAATTGCATTTTTGCCGACGGGAATCCCACAGCTCTAAAACCCCAAGCTCCAGAGCAAAATTGGGCTTGAAGAAAAAACAGCAGCACACCAAGCAAATTGTGTGGGAGCCAACATAACAAAATTGCATTCATAAAAAATGCTATGTTCTTGGTAATTGGCTCCACCCACTGATCTGCATGTGAGTCAGCGGAAATCAATGCGAATGCATTGGAAGAAGATGAGTGCAAAAGAAGGAAGCAAGAATCAGCTGTATTTTCAATTGGAAGAGCCGATAGTCTAGGTTCAATGACCCGACCCGATTGAATTTCACCGCGAACTTAAAGAAAATCAAAAAATATATTAGCTGCAAAGAAAAGGCAGAGTTTTGTTTTTAATTTGCTAAGTGTCCTAGCGCACACCAATCAATAAACAGAAAATGAGATAGACTTCATTATTACAGACCGAAAACAAATAACAACAGATGTGACAGTACTGAACAGATTCGGAATAGGAATAGTCAAAGTAAACTTGAAGAACGAACGCTGTAAGATGGTGAGCAAGAAAAAGCTTACGAAAGCAGTAGCCCGGACGACCTCCCTAAGTTCAAAGAATTTATAAACTCGAAGCTAAACAATCGACAGAGAGACAACATAGAAAACATAAATGAGACAATCACAGAAGCAATAATCCTAGCACAAGAAAAACACTGCAAAAACAAAAACAATGCGAATCACAAAGAGAAACTAAGCGCAATAACAAAACAATATATTAACCAAAGAAAGGAAGCTAGACAGACACAAGATAACGCCGAGGAATGCGGACTTAACAAGATAATATCAAAGGAAATAAATAAAGACAGAAGAAAATACAAATACGACTAAATTCAACAAACTCTGGAAGAAAACAAAAACATGAAAGTTTTAAGGAAAACCCTAGCGGAAATGAAAATGGAGAGGTGACAACAAATAAAAATGAGATACTGTCGATAACCGAAAGATTCTACACAAATTTATAAGCAACACCAGCATTGTGTAGTACAGAAGAAAGAAGACACCATCTTATAAATGTCGGCTCAGAGGAAATACCTGAAATAACCCTTGAAGAAGTAAAGCTGTCGCTAAAAGAGATGAAAAACAACCCCCGGGAGAAGACCAAGTGGTGGTAGATGCCATTAAAGTCGGAGATGATACGCTCTTGCATGAAATAACGAAACTTCTCAACTTGTGCATAGAGCAAGGATCGATACCAAGTGGAGAAATTCATGCATATATCTAATACATAAGAAAGGAGACATCAACAAACTGACAAAAATACTAACAAAACTAGACTTCTACCAACCACGAGAGCAGGCAGGATTCAGAAGCGGTTTTAGTACGAACGATCACCTACACACATCAAAAACACTTATAGAAATAACGATAGAATATAATCGATCTCTAGTACTGATATTCGTAGACTTCCAAAAAGCTTTCGACACTGTAGAAATACATTGCATCATGGAGGCTCTAAAACAGTGCAGAATAGATGGTAGTAGTAGTTGATTTCGTTGTACTACACGAAAAAACCGGCAAATATCGAATAGAGAGGGGCATAAGGCAAGGAGACACCATATCACCGAAACTTTTCATGGCCGTTCTAGAATACGCTTTTAAACAACTACTTCTTCTTTTTTTTATCCTTTTATTAACCCTTTCCTTGTTATACGAACTTATGCGTAACGAGTTTCCCATTTTTACTGCATCGTTGCTGTTCCGCTTATGGGATTGGCTTTTAAACAACTACATTGGGATAATAAAGGAATTAATTTAGATCGGCAATATTTATATATTGCGTTTCGCAGACGACATAGTGATAGTGAACGATAATCTCAACGATGCCCGAATAATTATAGTAGAACTTAAATTAGCTTCAAGAAATGACATGACAAACTTAGTCCCGAGTGAAACCTTAAGAATGAAGACTGAGCTGAAATAGATACAGATGCATACAGGTATTTGGGACAGGAGATACGAATCTCGAGAGATAACCAAACCCGCGAAATCGTTCGCCGAATTGGACTTGGATGGGCAGCCTTTGGAAAACTAAAGCACATATTCAAAAGTAACATCCCCATACATCTAAAAAAGAAAGTATACCACCCATGCGAACTACCGGTGATAACTTACGGGACATAAATTTTAACCCTAACGAGACACACAATTGACAAGCTCCAGGTAGCACAAAGAGCGATGCTAAACATTACGAGAAGAGACCGAGTACGCAACAAAGAGATACGAAAGAGAACAAGAGTGATGGATATAACAACACGTATAACAACGGTAAAGTGGATATGGGCTGGACACATAGCTCGAATTACAGATAACAGATGGACAAAGAGATTGCTGGAATGGAGACCACGAGGAGATTTAAGAAACAGAGCTTTCCACCATCACGGTGGAGCGACGACATCAGAAGAGTAACTGGGAACTGGATCCATGCAGCGTAAAACCGAAACGTATGGAAAAGTTTAGAAGAGGCCTACGTAGAAACGTTGGACATGATGTCCGTAGAACGTTGATGATGATGATCACAAGAAAATACTTTTTTATTTCGTAAGAGTGGGATACATTACACCATGTGTATTAAGATTTAGTGATAAGTAATTTGTATATTATTAAAGCATTTAGAAAACAAAGACTGATTTTAGTTAGAACTGTCACTGACAGTTTTTATTCCGTGTGGCGCATACAAAAATCGTCATAACTGTGAGATTCCCAAGCAGATGTGAAGCTTACTCATGCTACCATTAACAGGTAAATTGTCAGATGCATTTGTCTACAGTCGTATAGCAATTATTATATATATATATATCTGGTGGATAAAAGTGTAGGATAAAATAAAACTTAAGTCAAATATCCGACGGTTTACCAGGCAAAAGAAAAATCGGCCTTTAAAAGACTGTGCTCAAATGCTTTTCAAGAGTTTAAATGTGTATATATGAACATACTTTGTTATTGAGATTCTAAATATTGATACAAGTTTTTGCTTGGATATAATGTATGCATATAATTTTTTTTTAATTGCACTAGCTGGGTACAGAATAAATATTTGAATTTCATCTTCATAGAAATGTTTTTTTGTCATGTATCTAATTATAATACTTATTTGACGATATGTTACTGGAAAAAAAGAAATGTTTTATTCAAAATAAATAAAATAAATCTTTATCAAGTTATCCAAATGTATATAAGTAACAATAGAGTAAGGTTGCGTGACTTACATAAACAAAACATAATGTTCATTGACTGCATATTTAATCATTACAACTTTCTTAAATTATTGTATATGAATTAACTGTTTTTCTTTGACAGTAACTTCGAAGTAAAGTACTTGTTATAAAAGGAATACTTTCCTTCGATAAAAAGATATGTTTAATTAAGGTTTTCCAAGTCATTGTTTTCTTCAAGCAAATTGTGCACTTCCTGTTCTGTGATGACCGTTACGAGTTTTTTAACTGTTTCATCTGAAAGAGAAAAAGTAGTATAAAGCTTATTTCAACTTTTAAAATAAATTATTTAATAAGAAACTTTCGTAATAGGAAGCTCAAAACCTTTTTATTTTCTGGTCGAACAGATGTCATCTTCTTTTTTAAGAGAACATATACTAGAAAAATGTATCTTTTTAAAGTTGTTTTATTACCCTCTACATTTTGAGAAACTAAACAAGCTTGTATGAGGATAAAAATAATAAAATATCGTTGTAACCCAGTATTCTAAATAGCGATATCCATGAATAAAAAACCGCGCAAGCTATCTTAAACCAAACCCAAAACGAAAACCGTGATAGTGTAAGAATTAGTTCTACATATTTTTGTAACCTATTCCACATTCTGATTTTCAAAAGTAGAAGATCTTGGAATGAATAGTAAATAAATCACCCCTATTACCTATGTCGTTTTTCGTATATGACAACTCTCGTTTCCTCTGCCATGTCGTTTTTGTTAATGGCATTCCATATTTTTTTCGACGCTACTTTTTTGAAGTAAACTTTTTTACGACAAAAAAGTACTAACTACGTATACATATGTCAAATTTTATTCTTTTTGAAATCTCAAAATAAATAAAAACAATTGTGCTCTTAGGACACAATCAAAAATTTATTTTACTCAAATTCTTTCGATTTGCCTGATTCTAAGTGAGTTTACATTTTAAATTAAATTGTAGCTATTTATTTAAACTTTCGTAAGTAGTTCTTTTGATCATCAGAAGAGGCGCCTAAGTAGGTGTTGGATGAAATAAGCGACAAACGAACGATTCGGCACCGTTATTAACATGGTGCTGGTAACGACATCAATTTGGGATTAACAGTTAGCAAGACTTTTACAGAAATAATTAACGTCATGGAAGTTTATGCTTAGTCTAAATGGATTTGTTTTCAAATGACAGACGCAGAAAAATCTGAAGCAAAACGTTACTTCTATGAAAAAACTGGATTTGCTGGCGTTGTTGGATGTGTATATGCCAAAAATATATGAATTTTTAACCCCAAAAAAAGAAGACCAGGACTTTTACTATTATAGTATCATCAATGCGATGTTAGTAAGTATTTTTACACCTATCATCGAAAAGATAATTTTTTTATATACAAATGTTTGCGATCATAAAATGTGTATTCGGTACATTGATGCAAGGAACCCAGAAGCTATTGACGATGCGCTTGTGACGCAGGATACCCACTCGAGCCTTTTTTGATAACTCCCTTCAGAAGTACACAAGAAAGAAGTCATGAAAGTTAGATAGATAGATATTTATTTTATTTTCATAGTTAAACATTTACATTCATTTTCTATTGATTAAGCACAGCTTGCACAGAGATATGATTATTAAAATCTTACTATTGAAAGATATAGTTGGTTTTTAAATGCTTTATCTATTAACAAATATGTTCGGAGGAAAAACTATAGAAAAAAACCTCCATGTAATGGCCCAAAATATATGAAATTTTTAAATTTCAAAAGACTCATTATCACAGGAAAAATAGGTAAAATAAATAATAATTAATTAAATAAGTTGAGGTATGTTTAAATTAATAAACGGATAGGTACAAAATAATTAACAAGTAAAGAAAATATAAATAAATAAATAAATAATATCGATGAATAAACAAATACATATGCAAAATAATAATTTAATAAATGAATACAAATATGAAAAATGAGTAAACAAGTAGATTACCAAATAGACAAACAGAATTAATTAATATGTCAGTTAGAGTGGTGCAAGCTCAGTAACTCTTGTATTTTCGACGAGTGGACATTTCGTGAAAAACTTCTCATTGAGAATTTCGATTCTTCTGGCAACTTTAATAACGCCAGCTTTTTCGTGTAATATCACTGTTGAAAAGTCTCAGGGTAAATTCAACATCAATTTAAAAATTTTGTTCTGTGCTATTTGCAGTTTTTTTATGTGTGTTTTGGCACAGTTACCCCATACAGGAGATCCAAAAGTAATCAAAGCTTGAAAGATTACCTTAAACATTATCATTTTGTTTTTATGATTTATCATCGATTTCTGATTGATCAATGGATACAACATTTTTGTGGCGATGATATGTATACCAAAAGTTAGTTTCTGATCCAAGTGAACCCCGAGGTACTTGATAGAACTAGCCTATGGTATATCGAGGTTATTAATTTTTAAGGAATTATGAAGAAAATGGCAAGGTGATCTTTTCTTGTAAAAAAGATTGATTGACATTTATACGCATTGATTTTTACTTTCCAATGTTTAAAATATTCAAATATTATATTGAGGCCATTTTGCAAATAATTTGCAATGACTGATCCATTTGTATGTGACGCATATACAGCTAAGTCATCAGCATACAAAGCTACGTGGCAGTTGGAAATGACAGGAAAGTCAGATGTAAATATATTAAATAGAGTTGGTGCCAGAACTGATCCTTGGGGAACACCAGCTGGCACAACTTTAGGGGAAGAGACGGAACCGGCTAATGGAACTGAAAGAGTTCGATCGCTTAGAAAATTTTGTATAATTTTTGTAAGGTACACAGGACAACCAAAGCTAATAAGTTTGTAGATTAGACCTTCATGCCAAACAGAGTCAAAAGCTTTTTTCTAAGTCTAGTAATAGAAGACCAGTCGATTTTTTTCCTTCGAAGCTTGGTTTTACTTCCCTGCAAATTCTTAATACCTGATGAGAAGTACTATGCGAATTGCGCTTCAGGTACAATGTTGCTATTTTTTAGAAAAACGTCCAATTTGAGTGTTATAAGTTTTTCTCATATTTTGCTGCATCCGTTGAGTAAGTTAATGGGTCTATAGCTGTTAGAATTGCGTGGGTCTTTTGCGGGCTTGAGCAAGGGAAATACTTGGGCTTTTTTCCAGTTTATGGGAAAATAACTTAATTTAAAACAAGCATTATAAATGGATTGGAGGAATTTTATTGCACAAAGGGGAAGATTTGAATGGTTAAGTTATTTATGCCATCGAAGCCAGGAGATTTCTTGAGCTTCAAATTGGAAATGAGAAACTCAATATCATCTACGCTAATAAGCTCGTCGGAAGGGAATGTTGGACTTAGTCCTTTAAATGGCGAGATCTCACTATCAACCACAGATTGTTTTCGAGAGGTAACATTTCGACTTACTAAGTTATTTTTTAGGAAGACGTCGGCAAGAAGCTCAGATTTTCCCGCACCGTCAATAATCAATAGACCATTATCTACCAAGCTGGATATTGGGTTATGTTTTTTCCAGATTATTTTATTAATATTCCAGAAGGGTTGGTTTACCGTTGGTATCGAGTGAACTAAGTTTTCTATTCCAACTGCTGTTCCTAAACTCTGTAATATTCAAACCAATTAACCGTGTAAGGACCTTCATTTCTCTGAAATCGTTAACCAATCGATATTTCTGCCATTTCCGTCTATAAAAGTTTCTAGTTTTTATTAAACTTAGTATAGATCGTGGAAGAATGACAGATCTTTGGCAAAGGGACTTCGTTGGAACTGCAACTAAAATGCTATCTTTGATTTTGGCCTCAAAGAAATTGATTGCTTCGTCGATATTTCTGCGACTGATTGACGATTCCAAGTTTATAGGACAGTTGTTAAGAGCATTAGAGAGGCGATATCGAAATACATCCCAATTTGCTTTGTTAAAGTCTAGGTATTGCACATTAAGAGTTTTGGGACTAGAGAGAATATCACAGATGACTGAGAGATGGTCAGAGCTTAAAGCGTTAATGACGACAGGTGGACTAAGGATGCTAGGAATGTTAGAGAGAAAGAAGTCAAGAGTAGAAGAAGTAAATCTTTCTGCAGAGGGTATATAAGTAGCACTAGGTGGGAGCAAAAGTGCAAAGTTATGTGACGTCAGCAAATTTTCTAAGACGTTACCCCACGAGTTAGCCCCTTGACAGCCCCAATTGCGATGTCTACAGTTTAAATCACCGCCGATAATGAAGTGGTCATTACTGATCAAACGTCTCAAGTCATTTTTTAAACATCTAGCTTTGTAAGCATTAGATAAACCTCCGGGAAAGTAAACAGAGAAAACCTTTAATTTGAAGTTATTTTCAAGTGTTACTTCAATGCCTATATTCTCAATTACTGTTGTATTTACCCTGGGTAGTATGGAGTGATCAATACCTATTTTTACTAATATGGCAACTCCGCCACCTGTATTGTTAGTACGATCAATTCTATAACACTCATAATTGTACTCGCGACAAGAAAACTTTACTCTGTTACTGAGCCTAGTTTCACTTAACAAACAAATATCAACATTTAGATTAGAAACAAAGTTAAAAAAATCAGTGCATATTTTACGAATACCTCTTGCATTCCAACACAAAACCTTAATCTTATTTAGTGTATTACTTGACATTGGAAAATAAATATTTACATGCAAGCTGTGCGATTACATTAAATTGCTCAAATTTAGATTTGCATTCTCCAAGTCTCTAAGATCATTTCCATTGTAAGAGATGAAATTTCCTCTAGGGAAAACTGGGAGTTTTCCGCAGATGAAGAGCTTTGTGGGATGAACATGTGGCTGTATTGCACTTCACGTTGTGGAACTTGTGGATGCTGTGATGGTGCTTGCTGATGACGTGTCTTCGGCAGCGATGGGAAGTCATTCATGCTGATGAGGTTGAAGTTTTTGGCAGGTGAATTTGGCTGCAAATGAGTGCGAGTAGAAACACGAGAAACTGTGGATTTTGCTGAAAGTTTTCCCCGGATTTGTAAATATTTAGTTCGGCTTTCGCATGCAGTATCGGTTGTTTATGATTGCCGCCACAGTTTGCACATTTGGAGATGGCTGTAGATGTGCAAGTACTGGTTTTATGGTTTCCCGAGCAATTGCTACAAGATTTAACATGACAATGTTTTTTTCCGTGGCACATTTGGCAATTATGGCACTGAGTTAATTTGTTTTTTGGGCGGCGCTGAAATTTCCATCTAACTTGTGTGCGAAAAATTGTTTTAACATTTTTTTTAAGATCTTGTAGACGAATAGATCCATTTTCAAAATAAACGACATAAAAATAATCCACAAATTTTTGGCTGTCTTTCTTGATTATTTTGACATCTCTACATTTCAAACCAAGCGAAATTAGTTCATTTTTAAGGGAGATTATCTAAACCGAAGAGAACCACTTTGAATGATTTTTCATCTTTAAGGTCATGCGAGAAGAATTGACACTT
Organism: Volucella inflata; assembly: GCA_928272305.1. NCBI lineage: Eukaryota > Metazoa > Arthropoda > Insecta > Diptera > Syrphidae > Volucella > Volucella inflata. The sequence continues at coordinate 78,084,301 of OV743716.1, read as the reverse complement.
TTTCGATTTTAGTCCATTGCACGCGGTATGGAATGAGTCGATTGAATCACAAAATAATTTAATTCCAAGTGAGATTTTCCGTATGGAGTAATCGTTAACACGACATATTGTCTTCATTGTCCGTGTCGGGGTGGGATTCGAGAATGCTTAAAAAAATGTTCACTTCGCGACATTGTAGGAGTATTGATTCTCCTCAATTTATTCGTTGAGGACAACGAGTCCTCGAATAAGTTAAGGCCGCGTTTAGCTATCTTGATTTATAGCTCGATTAGGTTAAATTAAGGGAGAACGGGAGAACAAGAGCTGATTAACACTAGGGAAAACACAATGTTGACCGCTTGGAGGTTAATCAAATACTGAAGTCATGAAAGTATTTTCTACGCAAAGCACGCATCGACAAAAAACATTATAGTCATGACAAGGGAACTCAAATCGCGAACGTGTGCTCAACACAACATTTGCATCACAGACGAAATGGATATATCTGACCATGTCGAAGTGGAAAATAGTATTTATGACACAAGAAATGATAATTATACGGGTGTTCCCTTCAAAAAACCTCTAGCCAACTGCTCGTTCTTTTCCATTAGCTCTACGAGCGTCTGGAACTGATTTTGATTTGTTAGTTTTAACTGCAATTGTAAGCAAATACAAAAAAAAAAAAAACATTGTGGCGCTGGCAGCCCGGTGTGGGCCATGGCCTAGCTTCTTGTCACTCAATTGTGTTGCTCATGTTGTCATTTTTGTCACATCCGAGCGGGGCCTACGGTTTATCGCCGAATCCTAACGGCACTCCTTAGAAGCTTTTTCGTAGGCAATTCTACTTTCGGGAGTTTTGCCATTGCCCGCCGAGAGGGTGATGACAATTGGAAAAATTGTTGGCGATGCCGGAGATTGAACCACAGACCCTCTGCGTGATAGTCCAATGAGCTAATCCTCGCGCCATCGCCACCACCAACAAATACAAAATTTTACAAAATAAATTACAATAAAAATACGTTGGTATTGCCACGTTCAAAGAAGATCTGCGGAAAATCCGGTTAAAAAGGCACTATCAACTACGGTCACTCCAACTGTAAGAAAACGAGGTCGGAAAAAGAATTCCTGGATTTCTCAGATGGCAAATGCGCAACAACGCCTGGGGTTTACCACTGAAGCGATCCAGGACCGAGCATTATGTAGACGCGTTCTGCGGTCTGCGACATTAGCCAACCCCTTAAGCGGAGCAGCAGCGATGCAGTAAAAATGGGAAACTCGTTACGCATAAGTTCGTATAACGAGGAAAGGGTTAATAAAAGGATAAGAAGAAGAAGAAATTACAATAAAAATACATACAATATTTTTACCTTCCATTTTTTCGGCTAACGTTAACAAATTTTGGAACGAAAAATAACGTTCAAAACGTTTCGTAGCTGTCATTTTCTTTCGACTTATAGAATGCCGAATGAAAACGTTCAACATTTAAAGTTGAAGTTCGACAAGAAAACGAGAAATAAAAATCGAAAACGACAAAGGGAATGCCGATTATTTCCTGTCGTGTATTTTGCAGTCGTTTACGACATCGGTAATAGGGCTGAATATAAAAAAATAAAAAAATGTTGGTTTGATTTATAAGACATATGTATGAATCATTATAATTTTAACAACAAGTACGATAAAACTTAACCGAAGTAAGCAAAATTTGCTGGTCAACGCTGTTGACCACTACGCAAATCAAATCAGAGTTGTAAGAAGAAATTCAAATGCAGTTTCATATTACCAATGGCTACGAATGTCCCCGAACTGTTGTGCTACCGATGTAGGGAAACCGAAAAACCAACTGCACTCAAGCTAGAATAAAATTATTACAAATAAACAAATAGCAAAAGAGAATTATATACAATGAGAAATAAGAAAGTTGTTTTGTGTCTGATTCATGGGCTGAATGAATGCTTCCAGTTGAGCGAATTCGTTGTTTCATGTTGGACGATATTCATAATTTTCCTTCACACATTGATTTTATTTTTTTCCACGCATTTTTATTTGAATTCATTTGTTAATACTTAAGTGCTAAACAAAAAACGCTTAAAACTAGCTTAATTTACTTCAATTCATTTTATTTTTACTTACTGGCCCTACAAGAGCGCTCTAAGCTAAACATAAAATTTAACTATGTCTTTCGACGTAACCTAACTGTTTTTCTATTTACTGCAGTCATATAAACTAGTGTACTCTAAAAATGGGTTTTTATATATATTTATTATTTCATGTACATTATACTTAGAACTAAGAAAATATAAATTGTTTTAGCAAAAACTTAATGAAAGGACACTTTATTTACAAAAAACTTAAAACTACTTACAAAATAATTCTTAGACTACTTAGATTATCTTAAACTACGATATGTACATACTTTTTTTCTTTTTTTTCTGTTACCCATCTCTTCTTTTTTATTGTATTTATTATATTTCTTTTTCAAATTTATCTTAATACTATGTTAACCTACCTAAACTATGTAAGCCGGCCATGACTTAAAATTTAAGTAAACCGACTGCGTCTTATCGACGCTACCTCGAATTAGAAGGAAAGGAGGAACTCCCTCTCTTTCAATAAGCCACCAAAATTCTTGGGGCTTCGAGCAACGTCTCTCAAATCGCGACTCCCTACCGCCCTACTGAACCGGAGACGCTCCGCACTGCCGTCTGTGACGTCTCTGTCGTAGTTGAGTCGCCTGTCTGCAGCTGTTCGAGCAACGTGGAAGATTAGCGGCACCGCTAATTTGTCCTGGATCAGCCCTTTTTTTATCAAAATAGAGGAACGCCTCTGGGGGAATGAAGCCGCTAAAACGCACACTGTCGTGATATAGATAGTTAGGGAAATAAGCCCCAGAGGTCAGATTGTTCGTCGAGGCCATTGCTCTAGCAATGTGCCTTCGAGTGAGCTTAATGACGAAATTGTTCACTGTAATTAGGTTCGCCCTGTTCGCATCTGACTACATTTCGACAAGCAAGTGGTTGCCCATGTTGTCCCACGTTCGAAAACTTTCGCCAGTTCTTTCTGGTATCCGCAGAGGCCCCAGACAATGGTGTCCTAAAAAGAATGGTTTCTGACTTCTGAAAGTTGATCTTCAACTTCCAGTCATCACAATATCGTTTAATCTTATCGAAGTCACTTTGCAAGAGCATATTAATGACCTCGATATTTGGACCTGATCTGTACGCTATCAAGTCGTCTGCGTACGCTATGGCATGGTGAAGTGAACTCTCAAGATCGCTTGTGTAAATGTTAAAAAGGATCGGCGAATTAACCGCACCTTGTTGCAGACCATTTTTAATGTTAAAAGTTTTAGCAGAAGTCGCATCGCCATTCTTCACGATGAACTTTCTATCATCAAAGAGAATATACAGCAATGGTTTACATATGCCCAGCCTGTTCAACTTGAAGAAAAGGCCTTCTAGCCATACGGTGTCAAAAGCCTTCTCCAAGTCAATCAACCAGATGCCTGTGCACCGTTTCTTGGTTTTGTTCCACTGGATATCAGATACCAGTTTAGACGCGGCATGTGATATATCATGTCCCGCCTTAAAACCGAATTGATTATCTGGAACTATATTTTTCTCCTCAACCCACTTAGTCAGGACTCTATTGATCACTTTTCGAAAACTTTGCTGATATTCGGAAGGAGACTTATCGACCGAAGATTCGCCGGATTGGACATGTCTTTATCCCTTTTGGGAATGGGATGCACCACCGCTGTTTTCCAATGCGTTAGATAATAGGCATTATTCAAAGCATTATTAAACAGGATGGTATAAATGTCCACCACTTCTGTCTTTTGGGAGATGTTGAAGCACAATGTTCGGTACTCCATCGGTTCCCACTAATTTCTTACTTCTTAGTGATTCGAAGATAGTTTGGAGCTCTTCCATCGAAATGAACGGGGGAAGATCCCTTTCGTCGGCGATGGTATGATTTGCCATATTTTCGTCATTGAACTTAGTGAACCCTGAGCTCTCGAATCGCCAGTGCTCTGCGGATCTTCGACCACGAAGAAGTTATCATCGTCTACCGCTTCTCTTGGATTTACGCTTGCTGTTATCAGTATTTGTTCACTGTCTGTTCTTCGAGGGATCTTTAGACATGGAAGATCGTTTTGATCAATCCTCCGAAATATTTTATTTATTTGCCGAAACATATTCGGGTTGCTAATGTTTACAGCCCGAATTTTATTGTTCCAATACAAACTTACAGACACCCTGTAATTTTCTTTTATTAATGTTTGGAGGGTTTTGATCAACGACTTCAGTGTCATGATTTCGGGGTTATGTCTATCAGTAAACTGTCTATGTAAGTTTTTTAGTCTAGATAGTAGTCTGCTTTTGTGTTCGTGCAGTGCGTTAATGTTCATACCGAGGTATCGTACTGTCCATTGTTCGTTTTATGGTCTCGTCCATTTGTTTTAGATACTTGTCAGTCTCCTCATTTGACAAATTCCTATTGGACGGCGGGTGTAGCGAGTTCGAGGAGAGTGCTCTCGTCAATGTTCTTGAGAAGTGAGTCGAACGTACCCTACTGTACCTTTGAATAAACTCTTGCAATTCCGTAATTTCGTTTGGAACAGTTATTTCGGTACTAAGACCGCAATGGTCACTGTAATATACGAACGTGCGTAGACAGTTTATAGTATGTTGAGTCGTGCCGGTCAGTTGTATACGTGTGTCGAATAGCAGCGGATCCAGATAGGAGCCGTGCCTGGGAAACGACGGACTATCCGTCGCCTTAAGACCGAGTCAGTACATTACACTGTGCTGACCCCACCAATTAAGTAGCAGGTTCCCTCTAGTGTTTGGAGTATTATTTCCCCAATCTCTATGTTTGGTGTTGAAATCTCCGCCGATTATGAAGTAATTCTCCTCGGATTCCAGCCTGAGGAATCGAAAAAGTGTCTCGAGTTCTGAGATAAATAAACTGGATTGAGTAGCTTCAGGTGCATAGACGGAGACCATGTACAACCGTTTTCCACTACGGAGCGGGATGTACACAATGCATGCCTCAAGCACCTGGAACCTACGCACTACACGGCTGTACACTCTTTTAAATCGCAAACTTTTCCTAATGAAGATTGCAACACCACCTCCTTGCGTAGAGTTAGGTCGGTTTCTTCTTAATATTTTATATCTTTTGTGCCTCATTTTGTGTTTTTTGGTTAGCTTAGTTTCGCTAAACAAAAGCACATCAGGGACTTGGTCTTTGAGCAACTTAAACAGTGCGGCTCTTCGTTCGATCCTTATCAAAGAATTTACATTCAAAGCAAGGACCTTTAGGGTTCGCTCCGCCATGTTCGTACACATTACGACTGGAGGTGCGTTCGGACCGGCAGCAACGCGTAGATTTGGTCTACACGCGTGGTCTGTTCCGTTATCTGACGTTGAAGCTTAGCCATCTGCCCCTGAATAGAGAGCAAGATAGCTAGCATATCAGAAGTTGCTTCCAGTGCTCTAGGCGCAGGGGCCTGAGACACAACCTTCGCCGTACTACCTCTACCTGCCGCCATTTGGGCGTAGGTAATTTGAGGAGTCACGGCTGGTGTTTTAATATGTACGGGTGGACGTTTAACCTCCACTTTTTGCTGCCGGGCTACATTTATTGTCTTTATATATTGAAACTTAGGACAACCCCGATAGTTTGCGTTCTTGCATAAAGCACACGAGAGCTGACTTCTTTCTGTCGTACCATCTCTACCCAGAGAGCATTCCTCTGATTTGTGGTCCTTTCCACACTTCACACATCGAGACTGCATCTCGCAGTTCGACGCGGCGTGCCCGAACCTTTGACAGCGAACGCATTGTAAAATCCTATCGCTCTTTTTTACCTTTTCCCATTTTATAGGCTGATAGTTCAGGAATTTAATGCTCCTTAAACTATCAAGTTTACTATTGGGAGTGAGCTGAACAAGGAAGAGCGGTACTTTCCGCTTCTCCCTTTTGGCTCTAGCCGTGACGAATGGCTTAACCCCTACGAATTTGAGCTCGTCGCACTCTTTCTCTTTCAACAGTGCGAGGAGCTCCTCCGGATCAGCCGACGGTTCTAGACCCCTCAGCAGCATCGTTTGCAGCTTATCACCTTTAGGGGTGAAGGAGAAGAACTTCGTCATCGTATCCTTTAGTAAAGCTTTTATTTTGTTATAGCGTTCCACTGTATTACAGTGAATCGCACGTCTGTCTATACTTAAACGCTTAATAAAAAAATTATTGCCTGTGGCCGACTAACATAGTTCAATAGTATCACTTAACTCTATTTTGTTGGAGTGATTGGTGGCACTCTTATTTTGCTTGTTTTTTGCTGTAGCTGCTGTTGTTGATTTTTCAGCTGCTGTTGTTGTGTTTGTTGTTGTTTTTTCTGCTGTTGGTTTTGTGGTTGTACTTGTTCTTGTTGCTTTGTTTTGCTGCTGTTGCATTTTTGACTGTTGCTGCTTTTGTTGTTTTTGTTTAGACTGTTGTTGTTGCAGAGTTTGCTTCAGCTGTTGTTGTTGGCTCTCTTGTGGCTGCTGTGCTTGTTGTTGGAGTATGCCGAACTGGAGATCTTGCTTCTCCTTTTCTCTTCTCGCACTTTGCTTAGCCTTATTCCTCAGCACTTTTTCTGTAGCTCAACTATGCTGCTTTTAAGAACTTCGACTTCAGACTCGGAGGCTGCGAGATACGCAAAGCTATTCGTTTCTCCCGTAAAACGCCCTTCCCCACCGTCGCAGCTATATGGGATAGTGACAGGCGGTTGACTACTTGACTTGAGTTGGTTTATTTTTCCTTCTCCGTTTTACTGTCATCTCCATAACTGTTGTTGCTTCTTCTGCTTGTAGTTTGACCAACCCATCCGCTTGTCCCGCTATGGGGAGAGCGGACTGCTCTTTATCATACATCGCCTGATGAACGTCCCATTGCTTACATTTTTGTTAGTGTTAAAAACATGATTAAGAATTTTTTTTGTTTTTAAAATACTATCTGCCGGCTGGGATTGAACCCGCAACACTACTTTTGCTAATCAGGTGCTACCACCACTAGGTCAATTCGGCTTTACTGACACTAAGTACATAAATTGTACTTTTATAAATTGTATTTTATTGTACAGAAACATCTCCGTTTACCACGGCGGCCTATGAACGAATGACACACATTGATTTGTTGTTTACTGTGTGTGAATTGAATGAGAAGACAATGTAAATTTCTGTGGTCGCCTCATGAGTACTTTTTTGATTTCCCAAATTTGCTGTTTGTACACAGCACTTATGGGAAGAATGATTGGGAGCCGAGAACAGATCAAAAACATTTAAGGAAAATTTTTGCGGGATGAAACTCAATTTTTGGAGACTAGATTTTGTTCGGTCGAAGCAGTGAATCAAGAAGTGAGTGGTACCTATGTATTGGATCATTGTAAAAGTTCCTGCCTGATTTGAAAATGAAACACAAGCGACTTAATATAACACAAAATAATTTTATATAGCAATTATATACTCCTCGTTATTCTCTACAACTGTCTCCCAACATTTAAAAAGCTTGAGAATTCCGTTTTTATAGCCGTTTCGTGATTTCTCTCAATAAAAAAAAAACTGTCGTAAGAGAGTGTTCGAGAAATTCGGCGGAACCAAATTTCTTTTCATTCAACCCATTCTAAAGGGACATTTGAAATTCTGAAGGAGCAAGGTCCGGGCAAGGTGCGTGCTGAAGAATTTCTCAGTTGTTGAATGCATTTGTCGGGCGACTGGTGTTATAACGATGGGGGACGAGCTCTTTTCAATTATCGCAAACTGGACGATTTTCGTGAACTTTCTCATTAGGCATAGAGTTCCAGGTGAAAGAAGCTCGATGAAATTATGCTCCTGAAATTCCACCAAACTGATAACAGTACCTTCATTGGATGCAAGCCAGCTTTTACCACGGGCTTTGCACCTTCATCTGCTTGTTTTCAGCTTCTTTTTTGTTGTACGTTTTCGTACAAAATATGTCTTATTAAGATCAAAAAAATTTTCGTTTTCATCGCGTCTAAGCTAAGATTTAGAGACGCGGACATCTCATTTTTTCCATAAAAAATTCACCCACGTGTGGAGCTGGAAAGTGAATCAAAGTATTTTTTTTTTTAAATAGCGAAATGCTGACGAATGGCCAATATTAGGTCTCTCAGCATTATATCATCATCAATCTCGGAAGACCATTCAGAAAGGGATTGATCGTTCAAGGTCATACCACTGTTTCGAAATTCCCAAAACCGCATTTTAAAGGTCCTTAGAGCAGCAGCACGATCCGAATAAACGCTCTGAATGTCTTTTGTTGAAGTTTCAATACTCACTTCTCTTCGAAACTCGTACAGTATTACATAGCGAAGATGTAACTTTTCATTCTGCATTTTAGAATTTTTTTCTGCACACAATTTGACCCAACCAGAGATGTAACTTATTTAAGATACAAGCATCTGAAATACAGATACAAATATCTGAAATACAGATACAAGTATTTGAAATACAGATACAAGTATCTGAAATACAGATACAAGATACAAAATACGTATTTTCATCTTGTATTTGAAATACATTTTTTAAAAATTCATTTTGTATCATATATTAAGATACATTCTTTTGATACTCGTATAGAATTTCATAAATACTTTGATTGCTAAAATACTTTTTGTTATTACCTATGCATTTTTTTCATCACTGAACACACCCTTAAAACTTAGGAAAATCAACCCATTGAAATGCTTCAGACTCTGTTGTCTAGTTGTTTTTGGCAGCTTTCGTCATCGTGCCACCACATTCGCTCGTCGCACATGCGTCTTTTTTTTATTGTTTTGTATTTCAGTGATCATGACGAGTCGCGTTTACTGAATTTCAAAGAATTTAAGTTTACGAGTTACTTTAGTATTGAAACGTAAACATGGCCACATGGCAAATTTTCAAAATCTAAAAACTATGTTTGTTTGTGTTTAAAGGGTTTAGGTATGAAGAGAATAATATTAATTTGAATATACCACTTATTTTAAAGCATTGTTTCAAAGATATTTAACAATTCGATGAAAGTGACCTGAATGTGTCTGCAGAATGCAATGTCTGTTCAAAAATAATAAAGGGTAGCATAACATCTACAAATTTTCTGAAGCATTTAAAGGTATTCTTTTGTATACAATTAAGTGAAAGACAGATTACTCTTTTTTATTGAAGAGGAAAGGTCACGCAAATCTGTTGCAAGAATATAAACAACTTAAAAATACAAACCTGAAAAAAAGAAAGCATAGTGCCGGTTCAGAATCAGCAGTAATATGGAAAAAAAAGAAACAGTTTACTCTTACAAGTGTTTCACATGGTTCAAGCTCTGTAAATATAGACAAGTTGATTATACAATTTCTTGTTGAATCTATGTCGCCAATATCCATAGTGGAGTATAAATAAACCATTTAAAGTTCTGATTGAAGGAGCACAACAACTAACGATGCCTCCAACAGTTTTATATCGTCGTTCAGTCAAAATTAAAATTGCTGATGAGTACAATAAATTTCAGGAAAAAAATTAAGGGTGAGTTAAATACTGTAGAATTTGTGTGTAGTACAGCTAGTATTTGGTCCTCCTCTAAAAGAAGCTACTCGTATTTGGGGGTTACGGTCCATTGGATTGAAAGTGAGACTTTTAAGAGGAAATATGCTACCATTGCTTGCAGAAGATTGCTGAAATATTAGCTGATATACATTCAGATCATAACCTAAAACTATCGAAAATTGTAAACACTGTTACAGATAATGCTTCATTGAAGAAAACTTAAATAGACGTTTTAAAAAGTTTTTGCAGTTTGAGTCTGTAGAAAATGATGCAATATTAGCTTGTGTCACATCCGTTCTTTAAAATTAAATGGATGCCAAAAGACGAATCTTGCAAGTAGCGAAAACACAGGGTCTACTGGTGTTACCGCTGACTTGGAAACACTTCAATACCTAAATAATAAAGATACCAACTTAATGAGCTTAAATATTTATCTCACAATAAAAAAAAATATTTCTCAAATATAATACTTGTTCCCCGAGTTCTGCCGCTGTAGAGCGACTCTTTTCTTTTGGGGGTATGATAATGAGGCCTCAAAGTAGAAATATGAATGATGAACTGTTTGAAGAACTGGTGTTACTTAAGTCTCACTTAAAATCGTAAATCATACTTTAATTAATAAAATAAATTTCTCAGTGAAAATGCATTTTCGTTTAAAAGTATTTTATCTTTAGAAAAGTATTTAGAAGATATGTATTTTGTATCTTGTATTTCAGATACCATTTCGAAAAGTATCTTGTATCTTGTATCTAAAATACTAATTTTGATAGCATCTGGTGTTTTGTATTTCAGATACTTTTTATAGGGTATCTTCTACATCCCTGGACGTAACTCAACAAGGCTTAGCAATAAAATGATGACGACATGACTAACCCATTGGTATACAACAAGTCTGACACGTATGATGATCGGGCATGAACTTGCGCAATGATCCAATATTAGAAACATCGGCAGACAGCTTCAAGCAATAGCTTTCACACATTGAAAAGATCGAAATTAGTTCTTTAACAACATTTTCATATTTTTTTCAACCTTCTCGAACTGTTCCTCGACTTTCACGAGTTGTGCCTCGTGCATATTTAATTTTTGATCGATTATTTCGAATTTCGCTTCTTGAACTCTTCAACAGTGTCTTTCGATGCGGTAATAATGGAATTCTACTGTTCTTCCATACTTCTCCTTTGTTTTTCTGTTCTTCAAACTTAAAGTTCAATCCAAGGAGTAATTCCATCATAGCAGCAATGTCAACTCCTGTGATCACATGCTCTTCTTCTACGTCAAAGAAAATGGATTTCGGGTCTTCTTCTTATTTTTCGATCGCTTCTTGTAGCCGAAAAATCAAGTCACTTTTTCCTCCAGCTGTACTAAGCTGTAGCAATGTAGCGGACATTTTCTTTTTGTTCTGTTTCACAGAGCTCGGATGGCAAGGATTAGTATAAGGCCTCGAAGAAGTAGCACCTTCCGACAGGTGCTAGTTCTTTAAATAACGAGAATGAGGCTCTGCTAATAAGCCCCACTCCACGCCCCCCGTAGGCGCCATCTGGGAATCTCATTGGAGATTGCGAAATGAAGGGGACAGATGGCGGGTTGCAAATGCGCCATAAATCAGAATAAGTGTCGGAAAAACAAAACAAGCCCTTATCCGGGCTATTCCGACATATTTGGATCTCAGGCCGGTCATGATTTCCAAGACTTAGTAAGGGTCTTGGGAAACAGATGGTGGCGGACGAGCCCTATATGCGCCAACGACAGCGCCCACATCCCGGAACGGGTTACTAGCAACGGCGTAAACGACCCTTCTAGGGGCATTAAATATGGAACTGGTCCTCCAGGTTGAGGATTACGCCTCCGGGGTAACTGGCCGGTCATTTAAAAAAAATTAAGTCACGAAGCATCAACAAGCCTCGGATATGGACGAATCTACTGTTGACGACCCACACAAATGATTTAAGGACAATGAGCTTCGGATATGCACGTGGAATGTTAGGTCCCTTAATAGACTAGGTGTAGGCTAACAACTAGCGGAGGCCCTAAACTGCTGCAAAGCAGACATAACCGCTATCCAAGAAATGCGATGGGATGGGCCGGACAAAAAGAGGGTGAAAAACTGCGACATCTACTACGGCAATTGCTATCGACGGCAAAAGCAGCACCTATTTGGATGCGGATTTGTTGTCGGAGGCAGACTAAGACAAGAAGTCCTGAGCTTCCGGCATGTGAGCGAGCGCCTCGTAGTAATCCGCATCAAGGCTACATTCGCTGACATAAGCCTTATATGCGCGCATGCCCCCACAGAGGAGAAAGATGACGACACCAAGGATGCCTTCTATGTGCTCCTTAACAAGACCTACGGGCAATGCCCTAGCTATGACATTAAAATTGTCCTCGGTGATTTTAATGCAAAGCTAGAAAGAGAGAGAGTATCTTTGGTGGAACAATCGGAAAATATAGCCTGCACAACACCACCTCCAATAACGGATTCAGGCTAATCGACTTTGCGGCGGGCGAAACATTGTCGTAGCTAGCACGCGGTTCCCACATCTCGACATACACAAGGGGACATGGAGAACTCCTGATCAATCAACAGTCAACCAGATTGATCACATTGCGATCGACGCAAGACACTCCTCCAGTATCATGGGTGTTCGTTCGTTCCGAGGAGCCAACATCGACTCAGACCATTACCTTGTTGCAGCCAAGGTATGGTTGCGGATATCCCAAACTACGCCAAGACAAACTAATGCTGTGAGAAAATTCGACGTCAGATGGCTACAATCGCAAGAGATCGCTTAGTCCTTTTCCGATCGAGTGTCTCTTAATCTGTTAAGAGGTCCGCCAGCATCAAGCATCGAAGACCATTGGAAACACTGTCAAAACGCCATCATCAATGCTGGGTTTCACTCATCCACCACAACGAAACCCCTGGTTCGATGATGAATGCCGGCCAGCACATGCAGCTAAGCAAGATGCATATAAAGCGGCGCTGCTTAGAAGGACCAGAGCTGCTCATGAGCGGACACGAATACCGGCTTCTCAGCAGGAAGAAGAAAGAGCATGAGAAGCACGCGATCGAGGAAATTGAGAGATGCTACTCCAGGAATGAGGTTCGGAAGTTTTCCCAAAATGTAAAAAGAATCACAGTTTATGCTGAGGATTTGGAAAGACCATTTCTGTAGACTGTATAACGGCGATGACGAACCAAATATCGCTGTCAAGCAGAATCAACCTTTCAACCTGGACGATGATGACCAACAATTCCCCCCTACCGTCCTGTATGAAGTGAAGATAGCTATATCTAAGCTTAAGTCCAGCTGCTGGAGTGGACGGCCCGACTATCGAGCTCTTCAAAGCGGCAGGCGATGAGTTGGTAAGGAGCATACACCAACGCATCTGCAAAATATGGACGGGCGGAAGTATGCCCAATGAATGGAACCTCAGCATTGTTTGTCCGATTCTCAAGAAAGGAGACCCTCTGAACTGCGCCAACTACAGAGGCATCAGTCTCCGTATTGTGTGAACAGCTTAGCGTAAGCAAGAAAAATGGAACACCGTTAGAAATTGGATATCTGAAGACATGACATTCTGTTTTGAAGCAGAATAACGTTTAATTTGGATTAAACTTATTCTGAGCTCTGTAAAACTTCTTTCTTCTTTAAGTGGCGCTACAGTCCGAGGTGGACCTGGGCCTGAGTCAACAAACGTCTCCAGCCAGCTCGATCCCTGGCTAGCTGCCTCCAGTTTCGCACGCTTAGTTGGCTGAGGTCCCCTTCCACTTGCGTGCGCCACCTGAGTCTTGGGCTTCCTCTACTGCGCTGTCCCTCGGGAGCGGATTCGAAGACTTTTCGGACGGGAGCGTTGGTGTCCGTACGCTCTACATGACCCAGCCATCTGTCTTTGGATATTCACTCTTCTGGTTAGGTCGATGTCGCTGTATAGTCCGTAGAGTTCATTGTTGTATCTCCTCCTCCACTCACCGTCAATGCAGACGGGACCGAAGATCGCCCCGAAGAATTTTTCTTTCGAAGCAACTAAGAACACCGTCATCCACTTTTGATAATGTCTATGCCTATGCGCCATAGAACAGGACTGGGATTATTTACGACTTATAGAGGGTGACTTTTGTTATCCGAGAGAGGGCTGTGCTACTCAATTACCTTCTTAGCCCAAAGAAAAAGCCGCGCTGGTGTCGTTGTCTGTATTTATAGCAGAGCCTAGGTAGACAAAGTCCTTAACCACCTCAAAGTTATATCTGTCGAGGGTGACGTTCTGCGTGAGACGTCGGTGTTGCTTGTCCTTTTCGCTTGACAGCATATATAGCCATTTAAGCCGCATCTGTCTCAATAATCGCGAAAGCGCCACTGACATCACGCTGCTTTCTTCGGATTATGTCAATATCGTCGGCGTATACAAGTTGCTGGACGGACTTTTGAAACATAGTGCCTCTTGTATTTGCTCGTGAGTTTTGCACTATTCTTTCAAGTGCGATGTTGCAAAAATCGCATGACAGTGCATCGCCTTGTCTAAATCCTTTCTGGACATCAAAGGTCTCGATGAGATCTTTACCGACCTCGATGGAGCAGCGTGCATTCTCCATCGTCATCCTGCACAGACGGACGAGTTTGGCAGGGATGTCGGAACTAGACATTGCTCTGTATAGCTCATCTCTATAGATGCTGTCATACGCGGCCTTAAAATCGATGAATAGGTGGTGTGTATCGATGTGAAGCTCATGGGTCTTCTCCAAGATCTGCCGTAGTGTGGATATTTGGTCGATGGTGGACATTCCTGGTCTGAAGCCACATTGATATGGACCTAATATCGAAAATTACTGAGTCTAAACGAATATCGAAAATTGCTAAGTTTAAACGAATATCTAAAATTGTTGAGTTTTCACTCCTTTTAAAGTGAATGAACCCCGAGGTTGTTCAACCCCAGGCGGCAATAAAATTTGATTTGTTTATTGTATTGTGTGACCATGCATACGTGATTATATTACCATTGTGAGTTTAACACAAGGTGTCTGTTTACGCACCTAAGGTACTCAATCCACCCTATTCTTCAGAGCTCGAGACAATTTTCGATTTCTGAAATTGGAGTTGGAGGAAAATTTTCTTATTATTGGCGGAGATTTCAACGCCAAACATAGATATTGAGGAAATAATACACCAAATACTAGAGGGAACCTACTATTTAATTGGTGGGGTCAGCACAGTGTGTTGTACCGACTCGGCTCAAAGGCGACGGATAGCCCGTCGTTTCCTAGACACGGCTCCTATTTGGATCTGCTGCTATTCGACACACGGTTACAACTGACAGGCACGAAATAACAAACTAAAAACTGTCTTCGCACTTTTATGTATGACAGTGACAGTGACCATTGCGGTCTTAGTACTGGTCATTGTTTTCATTTCACACGGAATTTAGCATGCAAATAATAACAGCACATAGATTTTCAATATTATGTTCATTTATTTAAAAAACCATATCATTAAATTAACAACAATTACAAAATATTACGGTTTAAGTTTTACAGAGAAAATGGTATTTTTACAGTCACAAGTTATAAAAATATAAGTAAATTTTTCTCATTATGTTGATATACGAGGGCGGGTCAATAAGTCCGTGACTTTTGGATTAAAACACAGATTTTTTGATAAAAAAATAATTTTATTTTTCAACGTAGTCTCCCTTGAGCTCTATACACTTTGTCCAACGCTTCTCCAATTTTTTTATCCCTTCCAAAAAAATGATTTGTCGAGGTCCTCAAAATAGGCCTTTGTTTGCGAGATGACTTCATGATTGGAGTCAAATCTTTTTCCACCAAGCCATTTCTTCAGGTTTGGGAACAAGAAGTAGTCGCTCGGAGCCAAATCTGGAGAATAGGGTGGATGAGGGAGCAATTCATAGCCCAATTCATGGATTTTTGCCATGGCAACTGCACATGTGTTTGTGGTCGACTGTGAGCAAACGCGGCACCCATCTTGCGGAAAGCTTTCTCATGCCCAAGTGATCATTCAAAATTGAAACCACTGAGCCATGCGAGATCCCTACGGCTTCCACAATCTCTCGCACTTTCAATCTTCGGTCGGCCAACACCATATCGTGAATTTTTTCGATTGTTTCGGGTGTAGAGATCTCAACTGGGCGTCCAGGACGTTCGGCATCTTCAGTGCTTGTACGGCCACAACGAAATTCAGTAAACCACTTTTTTACCATTGAAATCGATGGTGCAGTAAAGAGGTCAGAAATTCAAAAAGTCACGGACTTATTGACCCGCCCTCGTAATTCAGGTTATTTTGTAGTTTTTTTTTCTTTTCATCGTTTTCATCGAAGTTTCTCGGTGAATCGACCAACAGAAATCGTCAATCATTGCTTCTGACCGTTTTCCATTGTAGCGTCTTTCAATGTGCATAATATTCTGATGAAACCTTTCACCATGCTCATCTGATACGGCAAGATTTTCAGGAAAAAAATGAATGACTTGTCGGTAGTTGTAGGCTTTTGTATTACCAAGGAAACGATGACACTCTTTTTTAAAAGCCGCCCATGCTCTTTCTTCTGCTCTGTTTAACTTTGAATTAAAAGCTTCATCCGTCATAAGCTCTCGTATTTGCGGACCTATACAAATTCCTTCTTTCCATTTCTCGTCACTGATTCGGGGAAATTTCGGTTTAAGATAATGAAAGCCTGCACTATCCTTGCTCATAGCTTTTAAAATGTTCTGGATGTAAAGTGCCTTAGCCACGAGGAACTGGTCTCTTTGCAGATGCGATATTCGGATACACAATTTAATTTTTATTTTTTAAATCATTTAACAATCATTTTTATGATCTGATTGACGATGCGTTTCGACAGCTAATTAAAATTTTAACAGAAAAACCAGTTTTGAAAATCTACGATGTGACTTAAGAACAGCAAATCCATACAGATGCTAGCAGCGATGGTCTCGCAGCAATTCTTCTTCAGAAGAGTACGCAGGGAGAGTTAGAACCGGTAGCATATTTTAGACGTGCATGCAGTGAAACCGAACGTCAGTATCATAGGTATGAACTTAAAGTAATGGCTGTAGTAGAGGCATGTGAACGATTTCGTTTGAATGTGCTTGGAAAGCATTAACTGATAGTAACTGATTGCCCCGCGATATCTAGCCTTTTTGAGATTACTCGAATACGATTTTGAAATAAGACACCGTCCTGGAGAAGCGATGAAACATGTCGTGCTCCAGTAGAATCACCCATAGAGCCTGAAGACGTTGGGGCCTGTATCATGAATATTCGAAGCTCTATAGAAGATTGGCTGTGGATGATGCAAAAACAAGATCCGAAATTGCTTCAGATAATTGATATTGTTAATGGAAAAGTAACGTCAAATCAACGAACGAAATACCTGACTGAATATGTAACAAAATCCAATCGCCTTTTCGAAAAGAACGACGAGAAGAAACTTTTGCTGGTGATCCCCTGTTGCATGCGATGGCGAATCGTAAAACTATGTCACGATGACATTGGACACCACAATGGTGTTGATGAGAATATAAAAAGAATTTCGCATTTCTGGTTTCCTAGTTTTCGTACCGTGAGAGTTAGGAGCCCCCGGACTTCGGCCTAATTTGTTGAGGTAGGCTCCCTTGTGGGGGCGTCACGGTGGCAGTGGTTTAAACCTAAATCGCAGGGAGGGTGGCCCTTCTAGGGCTTTATATCCGGAGTGGAGTGCCTATAAGTGCTGGGTACTGAGACCCTAACATCAGTAAGAGGTTTTAAGTAGGTCTCGACTCATACCAAGGGTGGAGCTGTGCCCTCAACACAGTTCCGCATTGGTATTGCATTGCTACGTTATGACAAGCCGTATCCTTGCTCCCATGGATGTATGGACATCCCGTGAACTTAAGTCTACACGACAGGCGTTCACGCTAAACACATCACACGACACATCTGTTCGTAACTTCGTGAAGGGATTTATCAAGTCGTGTATTGAATGCTGTTTCAGCCGTGAACCAAAACAGAAGGTATGCCAGTTGTATGGAATGGACATTCCACGGACACCGTTTGAGTTAGAAGTCATCGAGGAAATTAACACCTCCTTGTTATATGGTACTCCATCATTGCTGCTGTAAAATCAACCAAAAGTAGTCCTCTTATGGATAATATGACCACCCATCTGGATCACCCAAATAACAATTTTTTTCGTCTGTGAAAAGAACCTGACTCCATCTTGTTGTCCACTTAATGTGTTTTCACCAAATCTAAGCCTCTCTTCTGTGTGTTTTTTCGTAATTGGGGGCTTTCTCTGCAAGTTTTTGCGTTTAATATTTAATAGTTAATTATTTTTTTAAAATCATCTGTACGAACCTTTGCTGCAATTTTTCTAGCAGTAAGGTCAGAATTGGATGCCACATACAAAATGGCTCGTTTTTTTTCTAGCCGTTATGGAACGCGGTCGTCCACTACTGTGAGCCATTCCATAATTCTCGGGATCTTTAATCAAATTCATAATAACTTTTCGACTTCTGCTTAAATGTTTTCCTATTTCACCGATTTTCATACTTTCTTTGTGAAGATTCAGAGCTGCTTAAACTTCGCTTCTGTTAAGTCGTTTCCCCTTACCCATTTTCAACTAAAGTAACTATATTTAATTTTTAAAATGACTAACAGATAATTTGCTTACAAGAAATAGAAATATACCCGCTCTTGCGATCGCTCAAATTAAACTGAATGCAAATTCATCGTAATTTGCTAACATTTTGTCCCAAATAACGGTGAATTTCTTTGAGTGCTTCACATCTTCACGCAAAGAAATACACTCCAAGAAAATCATTTAACTACTATTTAAAACTAAACAAGGATGCAAATGTTTGACTGTATTTTTGTAAAATAATATGAATGTGTTATCTTTTTGTCGCGGTCTGTAGCTCAGGAAGGGCCGAGCTGTCATCACTTTTAGCTATCCTTTCATACACCTCATTTCCATCCTATCCTATCCTCGTGTATATTTCTCCCTTTCCTGATTTCTCTGATCTTCCTCTCTCAAACCATTACTCTCGATAAAAATTATCTTATTATTCATAAGATGTTGAACCGCCAAAGTGAAGCGACTTGTGAAATAAATACAGAATAAAAGTTTCGTTTTTTTATTTTTTATTTTTATTTGAATAAAGTTCAAATTTGTTGAAAATATGGTTCTGACTTGCTTTACCTAAACCATTCCTTAAGAAGTGAAAGTTGTGATTATTATTTATCACGTTCATTGGATTCGGAAGATGTGGATACAGGAGCGATTGGAGTCGGACTCAGATCAAATAATAAAAATACCATGGGTAACCTACAGCTTGGACAAAACTGAAACACTACTAGCTAAACAAGGGATGTGTGTGCAATAAATTTTCGCAGTACTTTAATCAAGAAGGAGCATGGCGGCAACACAAATTTAATTAATTCCCAATATGTAAATAATTAAATTAAAATGTTTTAGTTTAACATACCTCTTGCACTTTGTTTTGCGCTTTTTCAGTGTCTAGAGCACTAACGCTTGTTCGTGGTATTTCCTGGTCATTAAGAAAAAAATAATTTGTTGTAATACCACAACGCGGCTACATAAATGTTCTCAGAACCAGTGCATGACTTTTTCGAAGAAATAATTTTATTATACTCCTTCCGGAAATTGTACAGTTTGGTACCGCTTCTTCTAATTAATTCACCAGAACAATGTATGCATTTCTTTTTTTTTTGGACTTTATTTGCCACAAACACGGAAAACTTTTATACAAATTAATGAATTCCCTGATAGGCTTCTCAAATCACTCATCGTTAATGAAAAAGAAGAGGCACGACACTGCAAACTAACTTACGATAAAAAAAATATTGTTTTTAATACACACGCGTAATTCGGTGTTTGACTAAAACCGTACACCGAAAATTCCAAACTGCTTTAAATTTCCTGTGTGTTCATTGTTCGGTTTTGTCACTTTCGTTGTTTCGCGTTCGTTTAAAAACGAAAAACGAACACCTGGTAAAAGAACGAAAGTGTAAATCCAGCTTAAGCTAAGAATCGAAGCTTCTACTACGGTTTTGTAGCGTCACAATCTGAGAAAAAAAAGGGTTCTTCACAATAACATAACATTACACGTCGCACCAATAGATCAGTTCAGAAGACAATGGGGTGCTAAGGGAATAGTTCATTTTGCGTTGTTGCTCCGTAATCTGATTACCACCGCAGAAATTTAATGACATCAGCTGCGCAGATTTAAGTCGGTACTAAAACGAAACGCCCATCGCAGGTTAATCGAAAGGATGCTCTATTCCATCAGGAATAAAGATTACCCTCATACAGCTCGGCTAGGAATAAAATGGTGCACCCGCACTATTCTCCTGTCAAAACACCATCAAATTTCCCTATGTTCCGAAATCTGCAAGGCTTCCTTGATGGAAAAGATAGTAAATCTTGGAAAATGTCCAAGTTAAATAATTTACGACGGCATTAAGGAGTTGCTTCAGAGGTGGGCCGACATGAAGGGAATGATATTCTTTGCATTTCTTACAAATTATAATAATTAACATTTAACAGGCGTTCAAGAGTCACTCAATTGTAATGTAACAACTTGATATAAAATTGCATTAACTTAATAAATAAAAATTAAATTAAAAAAAAAAGCTGTAAAAGAAAACAATGTTTGCTTGATTCTTCTAGCTTGTTACCGAAAATTTTTGGTTGTTTTACAGTAAAATCTTGTACCGATGACATATTGGTTAAATGTTGAAAATAGTATGGGAATTGTTTAAACAACTCTCACCTTTTAGAATGAAGAAGAGCTTGACTCTTACACTGTACACTCCTTAAAAAAATTAAATACTTAAAGGTGTCTCATGGCTTTATACTGACATTTCGTGCTCATATTAAATCAAAATTTACTTGCAAAGTAGTTTAATTATAAAAAATTATTTTCTGAAAAAATAAATTCAATGACGTTTAAGAAAAATGTTACACACTGTAATATATTATTTGAAAATGCCTCATGTTCTCGTTTTGAGAAGCATTTTGTTATGATTCTATTATATTACTTATACTTTTCCTGCAATGTTGATAATATAGGTATACTTAAAATTACCAGGTATATGCGATAAAATTGGGTGAGATGGTGGGGGAGGCCTTACATCTTCCCCAACTGCGATAGGACTACAAGTTTCCACTAAAATGTTCTGAGGACGGTGTACACCGGAATTTTCACCTTGCCTATTTTCGCAAACATTTAAGCCTTTGAATTTTATTATTCCATCTTTTTATGGCAGCAGAAATAGGAATAAAACATTTATCTTTTTAAGAAAAATTATTTAACCATAGTTAAAAGAGGGAAAACGTAGATATATATTTATGTATTGTAAATAAAGATTTGTAATGTAAGTTACTTACTTGTGCTCCTGTCATGATGACCATTTTGCTGTATTTTTGCAGGAGAATCTGTATTAAGTTGAGATGCAGTGACTGATCTCGTTTGCAAAGTAGACTGATTCACATTACTGGGATTTGGTTCATCTAATAGTTGTCTTAATCTTTGTAATTGAGCCTCTAGCTGTCTATTATGATCTTCTAAGATTTGCATTCGCGCTTCTAATCTTCCCTTGTGCTGCCGTAAGAGTTTTGCTTCTGTCATCATGTCCTGCGTAATATATAAAATGCTTAATTTATGAAGTTGATGATAAGCTAATATTTGTTTACATGTCCCCGAATAGAACCACTTCCGCTAAATGTTATTCCACTTGGGACAGAAGAATTTATGCATTCATTTGTTGCTGTTGTATTTTGTATTTGTTTTGTGCGGAGATGTTGATATTCAGTTTGCAAATTTGCATTCTCCTCCTCAAGATCATGAATAATTGCTTCTAATTCTTCTCTTTGTTCTGCATCCATAGCTACCATCACTTGCACAGGAGATTTTGGACCATTGCCATTTAATGGTAATGATTGACAGTATTGAGCTATAAGTTGATGTTCATCATCGCTATCAGGTGTTAAATTAGGGCCAGCTCCATACTCGACTTGCGCCAAACGGGAAGCATACATTTCCAACCTTGAGTGCATATCATTTTGAAGGGTATGCGTTGTATGTTG
This sequence comes from Volucella inflata, assembly GCA_928272305.1. Classification (NCBI taxonomy): domain Eukaryota; kingdom Metazoa; phylum Arthropoda; class Insecta; order Diptera; family Syrphidae; genus Volucella; species Volucella inflata. The sequence goes on along the minus strand of OV743716.1, from coordinate 78,062,640 downwards.
TGGACTAGGAGCTGGGCTTTCTAAAGCATCGCCTTTCAAATAAAAATTAAATAAACTTTCGGTATGAACTACCAAATATTTTAATGTTTTACCTTCAAGAACGCTTTGAACGGGTAAATAACCAACACGTGGGTGTTTTTTAAAATATTTTCTACTCTTAAATTTATTCTTTAACGCCCTTGTAAAATCTCTCACATCTTCTGTTGATGTAGTCTGACAGATATAAATAATATAAAATTAAATTGTTTATTCATCACAATTTAAACACACAATGATGTTATTGAACTTACTGTTGTACAATATTCGTGCATTGGGTGACTAAACTTATGATTTTTGGCATTTCGACCAAAAAAGAAACACTTTTGGCACATGTCGAAATTAAAACACTTTAGACAGCGGTAACGGAATCCAATAATAGGATATTCTTTGCAGATGTTACATTTTGCCTATAAAAACAAGAAGTCATAATGCCTTTTTCTCTTTTGTTTACTTAAACACAACAAACTTGATGCTTCGCCATTTCTGCGGCACCTAATCGATGTAAAACGGGAAGCCACACCAAACTTTGAGGTTCGTGTTGAAGCCAACCAAGAAAATGTTGGGCTTCAATATTTATTTCTTGGTTACTATCCTGGACTACAAAAATAAAAAATAATACCGGAACGAAAAAAAAAAAAAAACTCACAATCTGACGATATACCAGCTCTTTCTAGACATGATCGAACAGAAGGTTCTATGTTGGAACCTCCAAAGGCTGCAACTTCACCAAGTTGCCTTGGAACCTTAAAATAGAAAACAATTTTAAAGCTAGAAAATAAAAATATTAACTAAGTTCCCTTTTTACCTGAATGCAATCATGCAAGAGCAAACCCAATTTCCTTTGATCTACTTTGCGCTCAAGATCTGCAATTAATCTAAATAAATAACGATATTTTTCTTCCAGATGCCCCCTGCAAAGCAAAACTAGTCCAACCTGAATAAATAAAAAAGAAAAGTAGGTTTGACTTAATCTTAAATTAAAAAAAATGTTTCTGAGTAAAGTGTAAGAACCTTTCAAACTTCGATTTCAACGGAGATGGAAGAATTGCTTAACGATAAATTTTAATCTTCGTAAATTTCACGATTTACTTTTGGTATTTTTTTTAATTTTTACTTTAAAAATCCCAAATAAGGGTATTCCTTATTTCCTGTGTAAAAGAAATAAATTCCTGTCTATGTTTGTGTGCGATGAAATCAAGAACAATATGAATGTGGTTGAATTGCAATTTTATTAAGTGTAATTAAACAAACTAAAAAGCAAACGAAGACTATCAAGCTGGCAATCAAATTTTACTGTTTCTTAAAAATGATAATAGTGTTTTTAAAAAAGAGCAAGGAAAACTGCAGAATCTATAGGTAATAAAAACAAATTTTGCTTGATTATGTTTGTATAACTTCAAACACTGCTCTTTTTTTTCCTACCTTCATTTTTTTCTACTCTGCTCTTCATATTTTTGTTTCCATACAATATTTTTGTTTAATCAGTTCCATTTTTTTCGATGTTTATAATTTTCTTTTCTTCAAATGAAGTCCCAAAAACGCACAATGTTAAATTTTTGGTAATTATTGAGCCTTATCTATGTGACTGATTGACGGGATTTATTAGAGTCTAATATTAGAAAAAAAATAATGAGCTGTTTTTGTTTGTATTGCTCGTACTTTCCAATAGGAATAAATTCCTAGCTATGTTGAGTAAATTAATTATATTTACTTATTTCATCTCTTTTTTTATAACTGGTCGTATAAGTCCACTCTAAGTTAAACATATAGTAAAACTTAAACTATGCCTTTCGACGTAACCTAACTGATTTAATTTTTTTTTTGAATTCGTTATTTTATTTACTTTATGTAAATAGGTACTAACCTACTAAGAAAATATAAATTGATTTAAGAAAAATTAAATGAAAGGATATTTCGGTTATACTATATTAAACTTACAAAATATTTCTTCACCTATTTTAGTTATTTTAAACTACGGTACGTAGTTAAATAGGTAGTGTAACACGCTAACGTTTCTTAAAATTGAAATGAATTATTTTAAATTATTATTTCTATATTTTTTTCTTTTTACCATACTGGCAATACAGTTTTACTTTACTTTTACAAGCTTTGTTTTGTAATATTGTAGGAACTTGAATATCAGGTGTGAGAAAAGCCTTTAATTTTGAAAAAGTCTATAAACGCTTGTGAGATTATGATCAGGCTGAAGTACTGTAGAGTTACTTCAGTTCCCAACCAAAAAAATCATTTTAACTCTGTTGTGGTCGCCGCATGAAATTTTGTGACAAGGTGTTAGGATTTGTAAGTACACAAGTACACATATATATTGTTCTGATTCTAAAGAATTGTTCTCTTTAGCAAATAAAATTCTTACTCATGTTTATGGATATTTATAAGTTCTGAATTTCTTCGTTTTATTTTACGGCGCTACAACATCATTTTATTTGAAATCCACCATCGTTTGGTGGATAATTGATAATTACGGTACACGGAAAGTTATTTTGCTGAGTTGTGTTGGATTGCTGCTGCGCTTTGTAAGTCCCTGTGTTTTGGAGGTTCTGTGTTTGGTGTGTGCATCGACGCAGTTAATGATTGTTGCTGCGCTTTGAGAGTTGCTGAAGTTGCGTCGCAAGATCCCAAACTTTAAGTCCATCTTTTTATTATTTTTTTGGTGCTTGTTGTAAAATGGGGCATAGCTGCGGCGCTAAAAATGTCGTAAGGCTGACGATGCCGAAAGTATGGTGGAGTGTGACCGGTGCAAGCGGTGATGGCACTACTCATGCGGCAAGTTCGAGCCAGCCAAATATGATTCCAAAACCCCTTGGTTTTGTGGGGAAGTGGATAGTGAAAATACCAAAGAGAAGTCTTCGATTGTGAGTAGTAGTGGTTCTTCGGATAAGGAGGAGGATACAATTACAGTGGATTTTCTATTGGAAGCGGCGTCTACGGCGCAGACTTCGGTGGTGCGTAAGGATTCTGAGCTTCTAGCCCTTCGAAAGGAGATGGAGGGGTTGAAGTCACATTTGACCCAGTTGACAAAAGTTCCTGAAGGACCTGTTTTGGATGTTCCAGTGTTACCCGTTCAAAAGGATTCTGTTCCCTCTTAGTTGAAACGTTTTAAGGAAATCGAGAAGAACCACCTTTCATTGTTGAAGGATTTGGAGCAGCAAGGAAAGTCCACCCCGAAACTCACATCGCGTTTTAGTTCACCTACTCATACAGGATCTTCTTTTAGTAATTCCGATATGGCGAGTTTATTAACAATTTTAAACAGAAGCAACGTGCAAGAGTTGCCATCGTTCTCAGGTGCCGATAGAAGAAGAAGGGCGCTTCAGTGGCAAAGAAAATCTCTCGCGGCTGAGAAAGGCGTTGTGTGGCCAGGCGTTTCCACTGGTTAGCGACTGTCTGAGATACTCTTCTGATGCGGATGCAATTATGGATTCATTACGCGCGATTTTTGGTCGTCAAGACATAATAGTTCACGATCTTTTAGAGGAGCTTTTAAATCTACCTTGACCTTATTCAAAGTGCGGTCCTAATCTACGGCAGTGGGCGGTAAAATTGAATGGTTTTGTTGCGGATATCAAATCGTTTAAGCGTGAGGAAGGCCTTGAAAATGGGTACATGTTGACGTGTCTTGCGAGAAAATTGGAACCTGGTTTATATCAAGGTTGGACAGCGCGTAAGGCTATGATCACGCGCGTCAATTTATCTAATTTGGCGACTTTTTAATGGAAAAGGTTATAGATATTTCTCCGGAGATGTCAAGGCATGTGGATCAGTGTGCTACCAGAAAACCTGCCAGATCTTCGAAGTGTTCCGCTCGCGTGTTAACTCATAAGCCAGCCTCGTCAGTCGCTCCCTCTAATTCAGTCTCCTGTGTACTTTGTGGCCAAAAACACCATCTTTTCCAGTGTTTGGAATTTAAGGAACTGTCAGCAGAGCAACGATTGTCGTTTGTCAAAGACAAGAGCATTTGTTTTTCGTGTTTTATTCCGTTGAGGCAAGACTAGGAGCCGTGTCGTCAGAAAACGAGATGTGGTGTTTTAGGATATTTGGATCGTCACCATCCACTTTTGCACCAATCTACCTTCAACAAAGAACCCGAATTGAATGTTTCAGCCAAGCCTTTCTTACCAACGCGACATGTCCAGTCAACTCTTCTCATGTTGGGTCTAATTCGCAGGTGTTATTTAAGATCGCTCCGATCAGAGTTTATGGTAAAGGAGATAACTTCATTGGTATATTCACGTTTTTAGATGGTGTCTCTTCATTATCAATGATGGAGAAAGATCTCTTTGATGAGCTTTGTTTGTCCGGTACCACGGAGGAGTTGATTCTACAGTGTTTCCAGGCATGAAAATTCGATACGCTCGTCCTTAGTGGTTTCGGAAGTTCACAACCGCAAGCGATATCAGTTGAAAAACATTTACACGGTCAAGAACCTTGGGCTGCCTAGCCAATCCATCGATGTTTCAGAGTTACAACGAGTTTATCCTCATCCACGCGGACTTCCTCTGTCAAGTTTAGTTAACGCCAAACCAAAAATTCTCGTTGGACTCGATCACGCGAAGTTCCTGTGGGGTCATGGTCAAAGACATGGCACAGACGAGGAGCCTTGTGCAATCAAGACATTGCTACGATGGCTAGTGTATGGTAAGACTGGGCCACGGAACCATTTTGAGTGTCTTGGTCAACCATCGAAGCCTACGATGTACTTTATCTTCGGTAAGATATGAAGAGGGCCTGCATGATCTCGTCAAACATCATTTCTCAACAGACGATTTTGGAGTCAAGGCGTCCAGAAGTGCTTTAGTTGGACAAGAAGATTCTTATTGGAATGGAAGATTCAACATATGAAGGAGCTCGTGTCTTAGGGATATGCTCGAGTTGCGACAATCAAAGATCTGGAGAAGTCGTGGCCACGAGTTTGGTATGCACCTGCTTTCATCTTCGAAAACCACAGTAAGCTGAAACTGAAGACGAGGGATGTTGCTAATGTTGCCGCCAAGGTGAAAAGAGTATCACTCAATACCTTCTTGTTAGAGGCCCGGACAATCTGGTTCCGCTGCACGCTGGTATTTTCAAATTTCGTGAGCAAGAGATTGCCGTTAATGGGGATGTAAAAGAGATGTTTCACCGTATCCAGATCAGGGAAGAGAACCAGCAATGCCAACGAATCTTGTCGAGAGATGGTGATAGCAGTTGCAAGCCAACAGTTTAAATCATGCAGGTTATGATGTTTGGTTCAAGATGTTCCCCAACCTGCGCGGAGGTTGTTAAGAATCACCATGCCGAAAAGTTTCAACTGTCTTGACCAGAGGCAGTAGATGGCTTAACTCAGCGTACCTATGTGGATAATTATTTCTATAGTCATGATTCGGTAAAAAAGCTATTTCAGTCACCAGAGATGCAGTTGGGGTCTGTAAGTCCATGAATTTTGACTTAGTGGTAATTCAATCGAATAGTAAAGAATTCGATAACATGCCAGAAGACAACGTGAACAAGGCAGTCGTTAGCATTGACCCCAATAGTTGCGAGACGGTAGTAAGCAAACTCTTAGGAATGTATTGGTTACCCTCTTCTGACCAGTTCATTTACAAGCTGTCGACAATTGACGGTTTCGACGATATGTCGAGCCAAGATGGTGCAATCACTAAAAGGCGTATGCTTAAGTTAATCATGAAGATTTCGACACTCTCTGTTTTATATTTCGTGGCCGTGTAATCCTGCAGGATGTGTGGCGTGAAGGTTTCGACTGGGATGTTGCAGTTTCAGACACAATTCAAAACGATTGGTTAAAATTCATCAGAGAATTACGAAATATCGAGAAGCTTAAAATTCCACGGAGGTATCTTTCTTGGAGTTCGGATGATGCATGCGTTAGTCTGATTCTGTTTGTTGACACGTCCGAACAAGCTTTCGCTGCAGTGGCGTACCTACGCTTTGAGCGGGTTGGTGGTGTTGAAGTAGCCCTTGTGATGGCCAAGGCTAAAGTTGTGCCAGGCAAGATGTTATCAGTGCCGAGATTAGAGCTGCAAGCTGCCGTCCTTGGAGTGAGACTGGGAGAGACAATAAAAGGTTCACACTCTATCCAACTTCACCGCTGCATTTACTTGTCAGATTCAAGCACGGTATTATCATGGATAAACTCCACTAAATGCAAGTTTCCGTCTATCGTTGGCGTCAGAGTATTTGAGATTCTAGATTTTTCCCAACCTGTTCAATGGCATCATGTGGGATCAAAGGATAATGGTGTAGAAGATGCAACGAAGTGAAATGATTTTACAGTTGTTAGAGCAGATTCGAGATGGTTTAGTGACCTGATTTTCTTAGTACGCCGTTTGATAAGTGGCCTGTTTCGCCGAGCAAGGAAGCCGCATAGTCAGTTTATGCCGATCTCCCAGAACAGTTCAGGTCTTGCCTACACAGAAAACAGTCTTTACCGTCGTTTGCAGTCTATGAAGAGCACCAGTCAAGATTTTGCGCCATATGGTGTTCCTCTGTTGGTATCATTGCACTTCTTCTTCGTTTTCGAGATATTGTGCAAAGAGTCAGGTTTGAAAGGTTTTCTTTCATCTCACCAGCTGAGTATATCACAGCAGAGAATTGGATATTCAGGAAAATACAAGCGGAGGCATTCCCAGAAGATGTAGTAGCCATTTTATCAGTCAAAAATGTCAACCTTTAACCATTAGAATGAGCTCTCGGGGTCAGAAGGCTTTCGTATCTTATGCTGCACGGAACCCAGTTATTTTGCCAAAGAGTCACCCTCTTTATTTGATTTACTCATCAAACACCACCACGAACATAATTTACATCTTGAAACAAGAGCAACAACTATCTCCGAGATAAGGCAGTGCGCTTCGATAATCAACATCAGAGTTGCAGTAGCAAGGGTTAAAGCGAGATGTAATAAGTGCAAGCTTTTGAAGGCGAAACCGGTGATGCCTGTAATGGGCCAGCTGCCGGAGGCTAGGCTTGCGTTTCATCAAAGACCGTTTACTCACGATGGCGTGAATTGTTTTGGGTCCATGTTAGTCAAGTATGGTAGAGGAACGGTCAAACGTTACGGCATGATTTTCACCTGCTTGACCTTCAGCACTTCGAATAGACCTCATAAATGATCTAAGTCAATGCACCATGGCTATCCGTTGATTTGTAATTAATCGTGTTGTGACTCGCTATTTTTATAGCGATAACGGTCTTAATTTAATCGGATCTTAAAATCAGTTGGAAAAATATGTTCGAGATATGGAGGCAGCTCTGAGTGAACATGTTTAAAGATATGAAGGAATTCTGTGAAATAAACATTCCTGCTTATTCGCCCTGGATGGGTGGAGCTTGGGAGCGTTTGATAAAATCCATTAAACGCAGCATTGAGTTCATCCTCAAAGGGATTGTGCCTCGCGAAGACGTTCTAGACAATGATCTATTGGAAGCTCAATTACATATTAATATGCACCCACTAATGCATGTTCCTGTGGACGCTGAAGATCCAAAATTACTCACTCCCAGTTCGATGCTATTTGGCGAAGAAGCTCGAGATGTAACTGCACCAGGGATCTTTTGCGAGAAAGACGCCTTCAACAAGCCACACAGTCGCCGGGCTCAACATTTAAAGAGCTAATTCATCAAGCTGTGGTACGTAGAGTATCTACCTGAAATTACTAGAAGAAGCAAGTAGCATAAGGACACCGAGCTAGTCAAACAAGGCGACGTGGTTCTCGTTATAAAACCAAAGAAGTAGGAACAAGTTTTCAAAGTTTACCCTGGTGCTGACGGGATTGTAAGAACAGCAGACGTTAAACTAGTAGATGGCAGCATTAAGCCGAAAAGGGCAGTCGGACGGCTCGCTGTTCTCGATTTGTCTTCATCGTAGTTTGAGCCCCGGGATGTCATCGAGCCGAATTAATAACATTTTATTTCTTTAATAATTTCTTTCTTTTTGATTATTAAATTTGTTTTCGTTTTTAAATTTTAAATACTTAATTGTGAATTACTCTAACTTTATGAATTGGTAAAATTTTCTCTTATATTCACTGTAAGCTACTCCTTGGTGTGTGGAGACTGCAAGTGAGTTGAATTAGGATTTAGTTTGTCTCGTTCCTTTATACCTATTAAAATAACGGTTGTTACACGGCTGGTGTCACACTGATCACGTAGCCATTAGTTTTCAAAATTTGTTCAAGTCAGTTGCAGTTCCCAAGCAAAAACATCATTTTAACTCTGTTGTGGTCGCCGCATGAAATTTTGTGAGAAGGTGTTTGGATTTGTAAGTATACAAGTACACATATATTGTTACACTAAAAGAAAGAAATCAATTGACCCCCACAACTTCTTGCAACACGACAACGAATAAAAATAACAAAATCTCTGGTTCCCGAGAGGTTAAACTTTTTTTATTTTAAATTTGTTATAATTTATTAGAATGCTGCTGTCGACTGCCCGTGAAAGACTTCGCCTCCTCCAATTTCTCTGCTCCTTTTTAAATGCCATCCAATGCCAACGTTTGCTGTTTATTTCCGCTTCTGTTGTTTTACTGCCGTTGTAACGCTGAAATTCACTGCAAAGTTGGAACTGCTTTTATTTGGAGAAGTTCTACGTCACAGGAAACGGCAGATTTTTCTTCGTTAAACCTTTCTAGGTGTCTGTGTTCTTTTCTCCCTTCCTCTACTTGATCCTATTGCTGACAAGCTCGTCGGTGCACTGAATGGGTCGTCAAACAGAACTCACCTTTTTCTGCTGTCAAAAAACAGGTAAACAAACAGGCGTGCTGCGTGAATTTCGTGAGTTTCACAAAATTTGCAAAACTTTCATTTTATATTTTGGTTTTTTTTGCAGGTCAGCGGCGCAACACTGCCCCCCTCTTAAAACTCAAAGCTCTGTCTGAGTTTCCATTGAGCAGATGTATGGGGCAAGGCGGTTGACATGCACAACTCTCTGCTTCCTTTTTCCTGGCGCCTGTATGCGGTAGAGAAGATCCGATAATGGTTTCACGACCTTAGCGGGACCTTCCCAATCATTTTGAAGTTTGGGGCAAAGACCTTTGCGTCTCTTGGGGTTGTAAAACCAAACGTTGTCTCCTGCAGTAAAGGTAATTACGTTAGCTTTTAAGTTGTACCTGTCTTCCATTGTTTCTGACGTAAGTTTTAAATTCTGCCGCGCAACATCGTGTACATTCAGAAGTCGATTTCTTAGGTCCCTGGCGTATTCCTGGCTCTCGTAACCTACTTCTTGTGGAGATCCGTAAATTATATCGGTTGGTAATTTGAGTTCTCTTCCAAAGTTAAGCATAGCTGGGGAAAACCCTGTTGATTCGTGTTCTGCTGCACGATATGCCAACAAAGCTGGTTGCAGAAGCGAGTCCCAGTCGGTTTGATGTGGACTTACAAATTTCGCCAAGTAATCCAACAGCGTTCGATTAAAGCGTTCGACCATACCATCGGATTGTGGTCGCAGGGGAGTTGTTCGGGTCTTCTGGCTGCCTAGGATGTCCATCGTTTTTTTAAAGATCTCTGACTCGAAATTTGTTCCCTGATCAGAGTGAATGAAGTGGGGGACTCCGAACCTACAGAAAACATTTTGTATCAGTTGCTCTACAATTACCTCGGCTGTTTGGTTCGGTACAGCAAAACACTCCGGCCATTTGGTAAAGTAGTCCATAACTACGACCACATAGCGATTTCCGGTTTTTGTTCGAGGGAGTGGTCCAAGTACGTCGATTGCAATTCTTTCAAATGGGTATCCCGGTCGGCTGGGTTTCAGTCTTCCTCTTGTTACTCGAGAGGGTCCTCTTCGAGCTTGACATACGATGCAGTTTTGGCACCACAATTTGGTGTCCATTGCTCTTCCGATCCAATAGTACCTGTCTTTGATTTTGCTCAGCGTTTTGCGTTGTCCTAGGTGTCCACCGCTTGGACTGTCGTGGAGATCTTTAAGGATTTCGGGAATAAGTTTCCTTGGTATTACAGGCAGCATCTTTTCTTCTCCCTTTTCTTTTTCCCACACCCGATGTAGTTGGCCGGCACTCATCTTCAATTGCTGGAACATAGACCAAAAGCTTTTTAACTCTGGCTTTTCATGGACGATGTCTTCTTTCTTGGGTCGCTGTCCTTCTTCTAGCCACTTTATTACCTTTACCAACGTCTCATCTTGTCGCTGTTCCTCGGCTAAGGTCGGTCTGCTGAGTTCGATGTTTAGGATGGCGATCTGTTCTTCTTCCTTTACTTCAGCTTTGGAACAATGTTTGCACTCCCCGCACGGTCTTCGAGATAGGGCATCAGCGTTTCCATGTCGAGCACCCGGCCGGTGCTGAATTTCGAAATCATATTGCTGCAACCGCTCCAGCCATCGAGCCATCTGGCCCTCTGGTTGCTTGAAATTACAAAGCCATCGAATAGAAGCGTGATCTGTGCGTAAAAGAAAGCGCCTGCCAAAAAGATAGTGGTGGAAATGGTGCGTCGCTAAGACGACGGCCAGCAATTCCCTCCTCGTGACGCAGTAATTTCTCTCTGGTCGATTTAAGGTGCGACTGTAGTATTCAATAACCACCTCTGAGTTTCCTTGTCTCTGGCTAAGTACGGCCCCAATGCCCACGTTAGATGCGTCTGTATCTAAAATAAATAGATCTTCCGATGTTGGGAATGCCAGAATTGGTGCGGCAGTGAGCTTGTCTTTCAACGTACACAAAGCCTTCTCGCACTCTTCATTCCACACGAATCTGCGTTTCTCTTCTGTAAGTTCCGAAAGTGGTTTAGCAAGTGTGGAGAACCCTTGAATAAATCGCCTGTAGTAGGAGCAGAGACCTAGGAAGCCCCGAACTTGTCTTTTCGTTTTCGGACTTGGCCAGCGTTGGACTGCTTGTATCTTTTGCTCATCGGTACTTAATCCGCTGGACGAAACAACGTGTCCCAAATAAGCAACACTTGTTTTAAAGAATGTGCATTTACCTGGGCTTAGTTTCAAGTTAGCACTCTGCAAACGTTCAAAAACTTGTTCCAGGTTTTTAAGGTGCTCTTCAAAAGTGCGGGAGTACACTATTACATCGTCCAGGTATACTAGAGCCGTGCGCCATGAGAGTTCGTGAAATACTTCATCCATTACCCTTTCAAATGTCGCTGGCGCGTTGCAGAGACCAAATGGCATTACATTAAACTGCCATAGTCCATTTCCATTTGTAAACGCGGTCTTCTCCTTATCCTTGGGATCCATTTCCACCTGCCAATAGCCGCTCTGTAGGTCCATTGTAGAGAACCATTTCGCTCCAGCCATTGTTGAAAAGAGCTCATCCATGCGAGGCAAAGGATAGGAATCCTTTTTTGTCACTTCGTTCAGCTGTCTATAGTCCACGCAAAATCTGGACGTACCGTCCTTCTTTTTTACTAAGACGATCGGTGCAGCCCACGGACTCTTCGAACGTTCTATAATCCCTCTGCTGTGCATGTCGCGGATCAGGTCTTCCATCTCCTCCCTTTTTGCTATAGGAACTCTCCTAGCCGGTATCTTAACTGGTCTTGCTTCCCCTGTTTCAATGCGGTGTTTCGTTATTCCAGTGCGTCCAAAGTCTGCTGGTCCTTTTGAAAAGATCCCTTTGTATTTATTGAGCAGTCTCGCAAACTGTCTCAGCTGTTCTTCAGACAATTCAGAACGAGCTTTTTGAAGTAACTCATCTGTCCCTGCGAACCCCCTTTTGTATGAAGCCGTTGGGACCTCGCAAATTTCTACCGCTTCCATTCGTCCTACCACGGTGTTTTTAGGTAGGAAAGCGTCACTGGAAGAGGTGTTGGTCATCCCCACGTAGCATGATTCCCCTTCTGGGTCGATAAGGCACCTTCCGATGGCTACACCTTTCGGCAACTCAAAACTGGGCACAGGCTCAACCAGTGCCATTCTGCCTTTGATCGTAGTCGGTCGATTTACTTTAACCCATGTTTCTCTTCCGGCTGTAAGAACCTCTGTGGTTGGTATTGTTAGCAGTTGAGTGGCTGGTCCGGGCGGAAGGCGCAATGGATGTTTTCTGCCCTCTATTTCCATGGTCATTTCTTCGAAATCCAAGCAACATTTTTGGTTTAATAGGAAGTCTACCCCGAGGATGTTCGGCACTTCATGTCGTACTATCGCAAAAGAGTGATAACATTCTTTGTGATTAATAAAAAATCTCACCTTAGCCATTCCCTCGCTTAGAATTGTGCCTCCGGAAATACCCACCATCCTGATCGGCGAGCCGCCTATAGTGGTGTTCTCGGGAAGAAATCTTTCCGCCAGAACAGATATGTTCGCTCCAGAGTCCACCACAAATGGGCAACTTTGCCCTTCGATAAATCCTTTCACAGAAAGACTAGTATCGCTAGTAATTCCCACAAATATCGCTTCTGGTTTTTCTTCCTCAGTTTCTGTCTCGTTTCTGCAAACTGCAGTTCCTTGTTCGTTATCCGTTGTACAGTCCATGTTCGTCGTTTGTGAAGCGCTTTTATTTACCTCAGTAGGCAACCGCTCCCTGTTGTCTACGCTTTCTAGTTTTTTGAATTTGTTCCTCTTGGTGCGGATCGATTTTCCACCGTAAACACCTTCCTTCTTCTGGTCCTTAAACTCAGATCCTGAGCTAGGTTAAGGGTCTCAGTAAGTGTTGTCGGGCGTCCAACGGTAACTAGATCTTGAACAGATTCGTCCCTCAGACCCTCGATGAATTGACTCACCAGAACCTCTTGCACCACGTTCGTTGGACATCCAGGAAGCGCTGACGTTACCAATCGTTGCAGACCCAAAGCGAACTCAGCACAGTTCTCTTTCGCACCTTGTGTACGACTTCGTAACTGAGTGAAGCTGGATCCACCCCTCTCACAAAATCGCTGGCGCAACAAACTTGTCAAAAGCTCGTAGTCTAGATCCGAATTTAATGGCAGAGCACTTAACACAGACAGTGCTTCCCCTCTTAGCTGCATCGCCAATACATTCGCCTTTTCTTCTGCTGTCCACTTAGCGTACCTTGCAGTGATTTCGAATTGCCGTTGGTAGTCTGTCCATGAACCCGTACCATCAAACGGTTGCACTGCTATCGGTACAAGTGCTCGCTTTGACGAAGATTCTGGTACTTCGACTGCCGCTGCAGGAAGCACAATATCAGCAGCCTTCGGCTGAGTTAAGTCCATCTCTATATGCCTGAGATCTGTTCTTTCCCCAACAGTAACTAGATGCCGCACATGCTCATCCCCTCTCACCTCATTGCTGCCCTGCTTAGGGGACGATTGCTGTCCTTTGTTGACAGCATTAGCGAAGGATAAGCAACTTACAGAGCGCTCCAGCTCTTCCATCCTTTTTTCAAACTCCGAATTCCTAGCTACGACCTCTTGCTTCCATTCGGCTAGCTTTTGGTCCCAAAACTGACTTTGGTTGATTGTAAAGTCTTGCAGCATCGCGCGCAAGTTTGTCATCTCACTTGACCCTGAGGGAGTTGTCTTCTTCTCTGGTGTAACTTTCTTCGAATCCATCTTGATGGTTTGCTATCTCCTGATAAAGCAATACCCCACACCTGACACCAGTGTTACACTAAAAGAAAGAAATCAATTGACCCCCACAACTTCTTGCAACACGACAACGAATAAAAATAACAAAATCTCTGGTTCCCGAGAGGTTAAACTTTTTTTATTTTAAATTTGTTATAATTTATTAGAATGCTGCTGTCGACTGCCCGTGAAAGACTTCGCCTCCTCCAATTTCTCTGCTCCTTTTTAAATGCCATCCAATGCCAACGTTTGCTGTTTATTTCCGCTTCTGTTGTTTTACTGCCGTTGTAACGCTGAAATTCACTGCAAAGTTGGAACTGCTTTTATTTGGAGAAGTTCTACGTCACAGGAAACGGCAGATTTTTCTTCGTTAAACCTTTCTAGGTGTCTGTGTTCTTTTCTCCCTTCCTCTACTTGATCCTATTGCTGACAAGCTCGTCGGTGCACTGAATGGGTCGTCAAACAGAACTCACCTTTTTCTGCTGTCAAAAAACAGGTAAACAAACAGGCGTGCTGCGTGAATTTCGTGAGTTTCACAAAATTTGCAAAACTTTCATTTTATATTTTGGTTTTTTTTGCAGGTCAGCGGCGCAACAATATATTATTCTGATTCTAACGAATTGGTCTCCTTAGCAAATAAAATCCTTACTCCTGTTGATGGATGTCCTGTTAAGTCCTGACTTTCTTCGTTATTATTTTACGGCGCTACAACAGAATTAGTTATACTATCTTAACACTACCCTACTTACTTAAACAAACTATGTTTTAAATTTAATCGCCCTAATGACGCTACCTCGAATTGGTACCTCTCTTTCAGCAAGCCACCAAAAGTCCTAGTGTTGCCGACTAAAAGCTCCCTGGGGAAAAAAACCGTTGAAGCGTGTGTAAGATAGGGGAATAGACCACGGAGATCAGGTTGTTGGTCAAAGTATTAGGTATGATATTATCAACCCTGTATAGCATATGTATGATGTATATTTGGTGTTCTAATAAACCAGTCTTGAATTAGCTGTGGTACGTATCATTCGTGTCCCACATAACATGGTGTCAGAAACTGTCACAAAATCTGGTTAAAATACAAAAGGTAATTTATAAACTTAGAAAAATGGCAGATACCACCGAAAGTACAGTCCGTTTGATAAGATCGTATACGGCAAAACTCGTTTATGAAAACCGGTTTGGAAGTGGCATTTGCATTAGCAGATAAAAAAATACTTCTGCTAAGATGATTTGAATAAAAAAATTTTAAGTGTTAAATTTTTGTCAGAAACGGAAGAATTTAAAATGAGTGTCGCGTTTGCATCACGTTATGAAGCAGTATTCTTGTGCACGCATCCAAAAGGACCGAAACTGTCATACGGAGCAGCTGCTAAATACATGAAAAAGTCAAAAGCATTTGTTAACAAGTGGGTGCACCGTTATTCCCAAGTTAAAAGTGTGGATGATTTGCCGGAGCGTGGGTCTACGCCAAAAACAACAAAAAAGCGGGACAAAATGATTCTACGCGTGTTTGAAAAAAATTCTCTTCTATTGTTACGTGGAGGACAAGCGATTTTAAGTAAAAGGGGTCTAAATGTGTGTTGTGATACGATACGAAGACGTTTACTAGCCAATAATGTCAAATAGAGGTCTGCAATGACTGTCTTGAAACCATTTCCAAGACATTCGTTTTATTACGAGTACACCATAATAGTGCACTCATAGCTAATGAACTGAAATGAATGAATTTGTTATTGTTTGATTACTATGGAAGTGTTGTACTCATTTTTAACAAAACCCATTAGGTAGTGCATTCATAAGAAACGGGTACTCACACACGAGTACTCTAATAAGCGAGTACTCTCTTAAACGAGTACTCTATTTGGTACTTGATTTACTGAGAACCGCATTAATATGAAATTGAAGAAGTGAATCAAAAAAAAGTAAGCCTTGCTTACACGTTGCTATATTAAAATAAAATGAACACCTGATATATTTAAAAAAAAATGCTTATTGTTTTCTGTTTTTTTCTTTATCTTATGATAAATTAATATTTTCTTTTAAATCTTTTGTTGCTTATTCTTAGGTCACCATTTGCAATTTTGGTTTTGATGGCTAAATTATTTAACGAAGTGGTATTGCTTAGCATTGAAACATCAGAATCATTTGTTAAGTCCTGAAATTATTTATATGTACACATATGCATGTGTACATACAAAAATTTATAATTATATTAACATTTGATATGTTACATACATCAGTTAGCTCCATTTTGTAATATGTCGCCAATACTCAATTGCTTTCTAATAAAATGTAAATTTTCATTAACCTTCACTTAGCGGACATTAAAACCCAATTGATCATTGCACTCGCTTTATTCTGCGCACTCGGTGTATATTTAACAGTTAACATTGAACCCGCTCTGGTAAATGCGAGTACCCATGCAAAGAAAAGAAAAAAAAAACATTGCACTCATTTTGCTGACAGATGATTCAAAGAGTAGTGCACCCGTTTTTCTCAAACGAATACCCATATTACGGGTATTCATTTGCGTATAGTGCACTCTGAAGTACTGTACTCTTTAAGTGAGAGCAAATGAATACATTCATGCAGGCCTCTAATGTCAAATTCCGAAGCACAATAAAGAAACCACTACTGTCAACAAAACACGTAGAAAAACGACTCAGTTGGGCCAAGGAGAATTTGGACAGAGATTGGAACAACGTTATTTTTTCGGATGAAGCTTCTTTTTGGGCATGGTCTCCTATCACTCATACCTGGTGTACACAATCCAATAAATTAATCCAGCGGACCGTGAAACACCCGGCAAAGGTGTACGTTTGGGGATGCTTCTCAAAACAAGGATTTGGCAATTTGTTGATGTTTACAAATAACTTAAACGCACAAAACATGGTCAAAATTTATAAGACCGTCGAGATCTTCTTTCCTTGGAGCTTTACCTTCATGAATGCCCAAACATTTTCAATGGGATTTGCATCCGGCGACTGTGATGGCCAATCTAAAACATCGAAGACTCCAAGCAATTATTGATAATGGAGGAGAGTGGACAACATATTAATTGAAAAGCATTCAAGTAAATAAACAAAATAAACCAGTACAATTGATTTTTATTTTATTATTATAAGCTCTTCTTTAATGGATGAAATTTTAATACACTCTGAAACTTCACAATAGTAGAAATCTTTACAAAAAAAAAGTGATTGAAAAAATTTAGAATGGGGGACTTAAACTAAACAAAGATAAATATGAACTCAGTAAGACAAAAATAAGAACTTTAGGGCACATCTTATCAGCAAGAGGAATAAGTGCGGATCCTGACAAATTTCTCGCAATTCAGTATCTCCAAAGACCGAAAAACAAGAAAGAACTTCAACGCCTGCTAGGGATGTCAACTTACCTAGGTAAGTTCATTAAAAATCTAGCAGTAATAACAAAAACCGTTGTGTGAATTGTTTATAAACTCAAACGAGTGGGTATGACTTTAAAAACAAGAGACTGCACTTGACGAGTTCAAAAAGGCATATGCATCAATACCAGTATTGCAATACTATGATCCGTGTCTCGAAGTCAAATTACAGGTAGACACAAGCAAAGCATGTTTTGGAGCTGCCATTCTTCAAGGGGATCGGTCAATCAAAAGCACTAACGAGCTGATAAATTAATTATGCTCAAAGCGAAAGATTTCGCGAGTACATCTGCGGGAAGCCACTGACAATACAGACGGACCATAAGTATTTGGGAACTATTTTCAAAAAGCCACTGCAATCAGCGCCAGTAACACTACAACGCATTCTGTTCTACGTTAAATCATACGCACCTGAATAACGTTAAAGCCAAAGATATACCTTTAGCTGACACACTTTGCCGGAACTGTTTAAAAAGGAAAGAGCATGAAGCGAAAAGTAGGAGAGCCGACCGCGTGATGTCATAAGGCATCAGAAAGAAGGAAGGGTTTCATATGCGTCCAGCGATTAAAAAAATGGAAACTCGGAAGAAGAAGAATGAATGAGTAACCATGCAGTAGAGGACCTTAAATAGTACTTGAAGACATTGGGTTGGCAGACCCCACCCAACCACTAACAGCCGAGAACCTAACTTATAATACCACTTTTTTTTTGATTGACTATAGGCATACAAAATAAAGTTGTGAAATAAACCAAATTAAAGCTGAAAACTGACCATTAACAAATATATAGGATTGTCTGTGATAATTTGGCCAGATACTTCGACAACCCATGATTTTTTGGCGCGTGAATTGCACGCTTTGTATATACGACCATATAGAACGCTATCCCGCAAAAAGTTGAGAGAGCCCATCAAAATAATATTTCAATTGCTCATCGTACGGTACATTACAACAATGCACTGGTATGCATTTTCTTGTTATCGTTATCAATAATCAATAGGATATTTGTTTATCGCATAGTATTGTATCAAAAAGGCAAAAAGAAACATTTTAACAACAATAATCGGTTCGTTTGCTTCAGTGATTCTAAAAACAAAAGCGTGATAAAAATAACAATTTATTAGACTTTACAGATGAGACTTTCGCGATAATCTCAAAATCGTTAGCTTTCCGACGCGTAAAAAAGTTTAAGTATGGTGACATAGAACTTACTTCTTCTTTCGTGTGTTACCACGAGCAAGCGGATACGAAGATTATCTATCACATAAGTAGTGTTCTCAAAATTCGAAAATCATCGTAAAGGCTTTAGACACTGATATTGTGGTAATATTGTTAAGTAATTAAGTAATAGAAATTTGGATGGTAAGTGCTACTTCCGAAATAAGTCCACAACTGCATTAACTGCACTGCCTTAGCAGCAGCCCTTGACCCGAATTTATGACGCGCGTTACCTGCTTTTCATGCATATACCAGTTGCGATTATACATCAAGTTTCTTTCGTAAAGGCAAAGCAAAACCGTTTCAACTTCTTAAAAAAAAATAAAAAAAATCAAGATGTTTTTGCTTCGCTGAGTGACGTGAGTGACATTGATGACGATGCAAAAATAAATGTGTAACAAGAGTTTACCACGCTCATGTATGGAGTTAAAAGCTGCAGTAGTGTAAATGTTGTAGTATGTTATACTCCAAAAGCTTTATTCCAACAAGTCCAACAATGAGAAATTTTTTAATAATAAAATTGAAGTTTGTGATTCGAGACTCATTGCACCATGCTGGGAGTTCCTTCAAACAAAAAATTTTGCGCATTTGCACTATGTTTAATGCGCAAGAATATGGATGGGTCTTAAAAGAAAGGCTTGAACCAGTATGGTTCTTAGGAAACCCAACGCCGTTAAATGTAGAACATATTCTACAAATAAATATATGTGATAAAGAAGAAAACAATGACATACTAACTTTATCAAAACTTTTTTTGATAAAAAAATAATTTTATTTTTCAACGTAGTCTCCCTTGAGCTCTATACACTTTGTCCAACGCTTCTCCAATTTTTTTATCCCTTCCAAAAAAAATGATTTGTCGAGGTCCTCAAAATAGGCCTTTGTTTGCGAGATGACTTCATCATTGGGGTCAAATCTTTTTCCACCAAGCCATTTCTTCAGGTTTGGGAACAAGAAGTAGTCGCTCGGAGCCAAATCTGGAGAATAGGGTGGATGACGGAGCAATTCATAGCCCAATTCATGGATTTTTGCTATGGCAACTGCACATGTGTGCACCCTTGCATTGTCTTGGTGGAAAAGAACTTTTTTCTTGGCCAAATGAGGTCGCTTTTTTTTTCAAATCGTCATTGAATCGGTCCAATAAGTTGGCATAATATTCCCCATTGATTGTTCTTCCCTTTTGAAGGTAGTCCATGTGGATTATCCCGCGTGCATCCCAAAAAACAGTCGCCATAACTTTATTGGCTGACAAACCCACCTTGGCCTTCTTTGGCGCCGATTCACCCTTAGAAACCCACTGTTTTGACTGTTGTTTGTTCTCTGGGGTGTTGTGATGGATCCATGTTTCGTCCACGGTTACAAAACGGCGCAAAAACTCCTCCATATTGCGATTAAACAACGCCAAACCTTCCTGTGAAGTTGTTACACGATTGCGTTTGTGGTCGACTGCGAGCAAACGCGGCACCCATCTTGCGGAAAGCTTTCTCATGCCCAAGTGATCATTCAAAATTGAAACCACTGAGCCATGCGAGATCCCTACGGCTTCCACAATCTCTCGCACTTTCAATCTTCGGTCGGCCAACACCATATCGTAAATTTGTTCGATTGTTTCGGGTGTAGAGACCTCAACTGGGCGTCCAGGACGTTCGGCATCTTCAGTGCTTGTACGGCCACAACGAAATTCAGTAAACCACTTTTTAACCATTGAAATC
Source organism: Volucella inflata (assembly GCA_928272305.1). Classification (NCBI taxonomy): domain Eukaryota; kingdom Metazoa; phylum Arthropoda; class Insecta; order Diptera; family Syrphidae; genus Volucella; species Volucella inflata. Next base: position 78,042,760 of record OV743716.1, on the reverse strand, counting down.
GATGGTGCAGAGTCCCCATAGTATTTATCAAGCATAGCCTTGGTCTCGGTAATGGTTTTTTTTTCGCAAGAAATAATGCTTAATGAGCACACGAAATTCACTTTTTTCCATTTTCTCCTCAAATTAGTGAGTAGTCTGATAAAAATAGCTGTCAAACACAAACTAACTGACGCAGCAAGTTTAAATTTTGACAGGAGTCAACTGACAGATGCCTGTTGACAGGAGCAGTGTTGCTGTTTCAGTAAAGAGGTCAGAAATTCAAAAAGTCACGGACTTATTGACCCGCCCTCGTATAACCACCGTGTGGCGCTCCCATTGTTTCGATTTGAGTTTTGTTCGCCAACATACGAAGAGATAGATGTACTCTTGGCTACGTTAAATTGATACCCAAGTAGTGCAAAGTATACATACATATAGTTGCTGCTTACTATACGAATGATGAGGAAATTATTTAAGATTTTTATTTTTTGTAACTGCGGCAAAAATCACGGGTTTTCGATATATCTGGGCAAATTATCACAGACAACCCTGTAGATTTGTTAATGGTTAGTTCTCAGCTTTAATTTGGTATATTTCACAACTTTGTTTTTTATGCCTATAATCAATCAAAAAATAATGCGCTATTAAAAGTTAGGTTGTCGGGGGTTAGCGGTCGGGTGGGGGCTGCCAACCCCAATGACTTCAAGTACTATTTAAGGTCCTCTTTTGCATTGTTACTGATTTATTGTTCTTTTTCATGCCTAAGAAAAAAAAAAAACCTACCGGAAGCAGCCATTTCTTTAATCCTTGGGAAAAAAATTCAGCTAACCTAGAAGAAGAAGAGAAGACATAGAAATATACACACTTCATCAGATATCAGAAAAAACTCAATACAGCATAGTAAACATAACAGAAAAAGACGAAGAGCTAAAACTTGTGGTCCTGAATAGCTGGTCCACGAAACAGAGTGAGGTCCCAAAGCAGCTACATTCATACTTCAAATTTTCGTGAGGAAATAAGCTTCGTCAAAGGAATGCTATTCAAGGCATATAAAATTATTATACCGAAAGCCTTGTGAAAGCATAATGTGTAAATTTCATGTCCGTCATTTTTATGTGCAGAGATCCCCCAACAGTGCAAGGGACATACAGCCCTATTCTGCTAAACGGCGGATCGAACGTTCAATTCACTTTCACTCAACTTTGATATTCTGCTAGACGGGTGATCACTACCTTGCCGATTTAAATTCGAAATAATTTCGAAAACGACTTTTCTATGAAGCTTTACTTCAAGCATTTATTTTTAGGAGATTTTGCTTGTGAAGAATGAAATAATTAGATTTAAATATTTAAAAATGGACAGTGTAGCATTGTATTACCCGTTTTTGAATTAAACGCGGAACGGTGCAAATAGAAGGGTACGAACTAACATCTGTAAAAAACGACAAGATATAGTGGATATACCAGATGAAGCGTACGGAAAACTTGAGAAAATAAAATATAAATACAATGATGTAGATTGTTTATTAAAGATTTATTAAACCAAACCCAGCGGTAAAACGGTCAAAAAAATATTTCAATGCATTTTGAAACTAATCTCTTTTTCCTTTTTCACACAACGACTTCCATGGTGGGTGGACATAAGCTATTTTTTTTTTTGTAATTTTTCCCAACATTTTTTTGCTCCGAAATATTTTTTTACCTCCATTTTTCTACTTATGAACTTTCGACCGAAAATCACAAACGCAACAAAATACTTGCGGATGACTCAATGACAAATTTGCATGGACCATTCGTTTCGATCGTTTGGTGTGATAGGAAATTAGCTTACGACGGGGAATGATTCCCTTCGAATGTTTAGTGGAATATAAGTTTTCGATTTTCAAACGATCATTCTCTTCGACGTTTGGCAGAATAGGGCTGATAGTTTTTTGAACCGAGCTTGCCAAAGACGTAACAAATGTAGTGCTAGGCTGCAAGAACCTATTGTGATTCACACACCGTATGATCACAGCACCTTTTTTAAAAAAAGAAAATTCTTCCTGAAGGGATTTGAATTTTCTGTGACTGGTTATTTGTGGTTGTAGAGGTCGATGAGAAAAGAAAATATAGTTTTACATAAATCAAATCTTTCTGTACTACTGGTAAATATAAAAATATTAGAATGTTTCTACTATACAAACTTATTTTTTTTTGTTTAATCAACAAAACGATCTGTATATTAATATCTGGTATTCGTATATATCTATTTTACTACATATTCTATTAATTTTAAGATAATTAGTTTTACAAATGTTATATAAAATATAATAAAAATGTTCCTTTTACAGTATACATATATATAGAAATTATTTTTTTGATTGAAATACATTATTTTTTTGTTAGAGAATATAGTATTCTTTATTCAATGGAATTGAATATATATTTTTTATTTTTTTTTATACAGTGTTTTTATAAATGTTATTAATATATTTTTTTCGTATTTTTTTTTAGTCTCAATATACAGTTACTTTAAAATGTTGTTATACATTTTTTTTTTCTATATTTAATTCAAATCAACAAGATTTGTTTTTTTTTTATTTTTTATTTTACCAACACGATTTGTTTATGTTTTCGGGCAGAGGATAAAGGTTGGAGTTTCGGAAGTTGTGTTTTTAGGAAGGGTTTTTTCTTTTGGTGTATTATTCTTTGATAGCTCATGTTTGAACTCATACATCTTAATTTTCTTATATGCGAGCGCTATTATTATTACTATGACGGCTATATATATTAGTAGTGGTGGATGTCGTGCTTGTTTAAAGATTCAAATGGTTTTAGTTCTCTAGTTTTCAAATCGTTTATGCGTCGGGACACTAAATTTAGCTCGTTTTGGTTAGAAAAACTGTTGCTTCACCAGTTAAATTCAAATACAGGTTTGAAGAGTTTGCAAGGTAGCTTGAAATATTAATTGAAGGAATATAAAAGTTGTTAATCAGAGAAGTTTTCTCGTTAAATGGGTAGATAGTCAAATCTTTTGTCTTTAGATAACAGCTCTCAAAGTGTTCTATTGTCGCGGTTTCCTGAAGAGTATATTTAGTAACGTTGTTTTCGCAGATTTCACTGACAATTTGTGGACCCGGGGTTGAAAAAAGCCATTTATTCGGATGATATAACTGTATCCAGACTGTTGTTTGATTTGATTGTTTTATAACGCATGAGTTAAGGGACAATGTATTTCCTTTTAATAAATCTATTTCACATTGGGGTTTGGCATAATTAACACTGAAAAGAGGGTGGTAAATGGGACATACGAATTTATTGTGTCCTGTTTTACAATTCTTCTTCTGAAGTTAATCCGAAATAGTGTTCCTGCTTAAAATCCACAATTAAAAATTGATTTGAGTGTTGTATAAATACGAATCCTTCTCCGTGTTTTGCCGGTAAAGGAGTTACTTTAAAAAGTTGAAAGTTTTCCACAAACGGAAGAGGGATTCTAAGTTGATAGATAATTTTTTGTTTAGTTATAGCGACATTCGTGGTACAAATCTGGTATAACGAGAGGATGTGGTCATCGTTTGCCATGTGCGGTAGTCTTTTGCCATTGGATAAATTTTGTTTGATGGATGCTAGGACTGTCTTTAATTGAGTTGGTGTAATGATGGCTGGATGAGGCTTGCCAGTTTTAACATAAGTCACCAAATCAAGTATATCATTAACAGTGTTTTGAAACCGTATGATGATTACAGTGACCAGTGAGGTAAGGGCCTCTACTTCGGCAAATGATCGCTGTTCATTGGTAGAATTAGCTAATTTCTCCATTTCTTGTTTGATGGTTCCAATTTGGGAATTTATTGCTACCAGTTGATTTTCAATAGCCGTCTCTGATTTGCTAAATATATTTTTTGTTGTTTCGAGTATTAATGTTTGGTTTTTCATTAACGATAATAAAGGGTTTTCGTTAATTTTGACTTTTTCTATTTGCCTATCGTAGTATTTTGTATCATCTTCATTAAGTGTGCCGAAAAGGGATTTGCTTAATATACCCACAGCATTAAATAAGGCCCTTCTGTATAGTTTATTTATACTCAGGAGATTGTGTTTGTTCTGAAGGTCCATCATTGATTGGTACATTTCGCTTATAGCCCCATCGCATATAATACCGAATTGTTTATCTTAATGTAACGTTTGACATAACTCGTTGATTTCTAGGACATAGCCAGCAGCATGGTCCAACGCCCTAGACAGAGGTGCTAAGTCATAGTGTACGACAAGTTTCCATTCGTTTGCATATAGTTCGGTAATACGAGTATCAATTTCTTCGAAATAGATTCCAGCTTGCTGGTGAATTTGAGTTATTTTGATCTGTCCAAATGCGACGGCCATTATGACAAAGACCATCATGAACCTCATTATTCTGTTCTGAAATGTTAGTATCAGTTGATTAGTTTATGCTTGCGTTTTTTTATTTTTTATTTTATTATTAAAATCTTTTTTTGTTTTATTTATTTATTGTTTTTATATGTATTTATTTGTAGTGTAAAAGTGTGGTGTGATTTGGGTTATTATTCAGTAAACAGTTTTATGTCATTATTGTGCACTATTCTTGTTTTATTTCTTACTTGGAATATAGTGTTTTCTATTGAAATAAGTTTTGTAATCACGTAAGAACCTTCCCACACTGAGGAGAATTTGTTCTTTCTGACGTGTTTCTTTAGCAAAACTTTATCTCCGAGATTAAATTGTTTATTCTGACTATCATTGTCGTACGGCCTTTTTGAGCATTCCTTCCTTCTTTGTAAAATCTCGTTGGCAGCTTGGTATCCGTGTTGTAGTCTGACCCGCAAGTCATTGGCATAATTTTCATAATTGTATGAGGCCTTTGGTTTTTGTCCGAAAATACTAGGAACGCTTGCTGGCAATCCGTAAAGTAGCTCGTAGGGGGTAAAGCCAGTGCTGCTGTTAGGTGTAGTATTATATAAAAACATGGCATATGTACCCAAGTGTCCCAGGTGAACGTGTCTTTGTTGACATAATGGCGGAGATATTCGGCCAAAGTTCTATGGCTTCGTTCAAGAGCTCCATTTGTTTGTGGGTGGTAAGGTGCTGTAATCAATTTTGTATCTTCATTATACACATTTCTTTAAAGAGTGTACTAAGAAAGTTTGTCCCTTGGTCAGTTAACAATGAAGTGGGAATACCATGTTGACAAATAATGTTTACCACAAAAACTCTTGCAACCGTTTGAGCTTCTGCATTCGGTAAAGCAAATGCTTCAGAAAATTTTGTATGGTCTTGCTGGAAAGTAAGCAAGTGTTTTTGACCGCTATAACTTACCGGCAGAGGTCCAACCAAGTCCAGGGCGATCCTTTCGAATGGCTTCGTGCTCGTCGTGGTTATTTTCATCGGTATTTATCTCTTATTTATCTGACAAGAGGTACATTTTCTTATGTGGGCAGCTATATCTTGTGCCATTTTAGGCCAGTAATACTTTAACTTCATTCTTTTTAATGTTCGAGTGGTTCCCTGATGGCCCCCGAAAGGTGAGTCGTGATAAAACTTACTGAATACTTACCCAAATCACACCACACTTTTACACTACAAATAAATACATATATAAATAATAAATAAATAAAACAAAAAAAGATTTTAATAATAAAATAAAAAATAAAAAAACGCAAGGATAAACTAATCAACTGATACTAACATTTCAGAACAGAATAATGAGGTTCATGATGGTCTTTGTCATAATGGCCGTCGCATTTGGACAGATCAAAATAACTCAAATTCACCAGCAAGCTGGAATCTATTTCGAAGAAATTGATACTCGTATTACCGAACTATATGCAAACGAATGGAAACTTGTCGTACACTATGACTTAGCACCTCTGTCTAGGGCGTTGGACCATGCTGCTGGCTATGTCCTAGAAATCAACGAGTTATGTCAAACGTTACATTAAGATAAACAATTCGGTATTATATGCGATGGGGCTATAAGCGAAATGTACCAATCAATGATGGACCTTCAGAACAAACACAATCTCCTGAGTATAAATAAACTATACAGAAGGGCCTTATTTAATGCTGTGGGTATATTAAGCAAATCCCTTTTCGGCACACTTAATGAAGATGATACAAAATACTACGATAGGCAAATAGAAAAAGTCAAAATTAACGAAAACCCTTTATTATCGTTAATGAAAAACCAAACATTAATACTCGAAACAACAAAAAATATATTTAGCAAATCAGAGACGGCTATTGAAAATCAACTGGTAGCAATAAATTCCCAAATTGGAACCATCAAACAAGAAATGGAGAAATTAGCTAATTCTACCAATGAACAGCGATCATTTGCCGAAGTAGAGGCCCTTACCTCACTGGTCACTGTAATCATCATACGGTTTCAAAACACTGTTAATGATATACTTGATTTGGTGACTTATGTTAAAACTGGCAAGCCTCATCCAGCCATCATTACACCAACTCAATTAAAGACAGTCCTAGCATCCATCAAACAAAATTTATCCAATGGCAAAAGACTACCGCACATGGCAAACGATGACCACATCCTCTCGTTATACCAGATTTGTACCACGAATGTCGCTATAACTAAACAAAAAATTATCTATCAACTTAGAATCCCTCTTCCGTTTGTGGAAAACTTTCAACTTTTTAAAGTAACTCCTTTACCGGCAAAACACGGAGAAGGATTCGTATTTATACAACACTCAAATCAATTTTTAATTGTGGATTTTAAGCAGGAACACTATTTCGGATTAACTTCAGAAGAAGAATTGTAAAACAGGACACAATAAATTCGTATGTCCCATTTACCACCCTCTTTTCAGTGTTAATTATGCCAAACCCCAATGTGAAATAGATTTATTAAAAGGAAATACATTGTCCCTTAACTCATGCGTTATAAAACAATCAAATCAAACAACAGTCTGGATACAGTTATATCATCCGAATAAATGGCTTTTTTCAACCCCGGGTCCACAAATTGTCAGTGAAATCTGCGAAAACAACGTTACTAAATATACTCTTCAGGAAACCGCGACAATAGAACACTTTGAGAGCTGTTATCTAAAGACAAAAGATTTGACTATCTACCCATTTAACGAGAAAACTTCTCTGATTAACAACTTTTATATTCCTTCAATTAATATTTCAAGCTACCTTGCAAACTCTTCAAACCTGTATTTGAATTTAACTGGTGAAGCAACAGTTTTTCTAACCAAAACGAGCTAAATTTAGTGTCCCGACGCATAAACGATTTGAAAACTAGAGAACTAAAACCATTTGAATCTTTGAACAAGCACGACATCCACCACTACTAATATATATAGCCGTCATAGTAATAATAATAGCGCTCGCATATAAGAAAATTAAGATGTATGAGTTCAAACATGAGCTATCAAAGAATAATACACCAAAAGAAAAAACCCTTCCTAAAAACACAACTTCCGAAACTCCAACCTTTATCCTCTGCCCGAAAACATAAACAAATCGTGTTGGTAAAATAAAAAATAAAAAAAAAACAAATCTTGTTGATTTGAATTAAATATAGAAAAAAAAAATGTATAACAACATTTTAAAGTAACTGTATATTGAGACTAAAAAAAAATACGAAAAAAATATATTAATAACATTTATAAAAACACTGTATAAAAAAAAATAAAAAATATATATTCAATTCCATTGAATAAAGAATACTATATTCTCTAACAAAAAAATAATGTATTTCAATCAAAAAAATAATTTCTATATATATGTATACTGTAAAAGGAACATTTTTATTATATTTTATATAACATTTGTAAAACTAATTATCTTAAAATTAATAGAATATGTAGTAAAATAGATATATACGAATACCAGATATTAATATACAGATTGATTAAACAAAAAAAAAAAAAGTTTGTATAGTAGAAACATTCTAATATTTTTATATTTACCAGTAGTACAGTAAGATTTGATTTATGTAAAACTATATTTTCTTTTCTCATCGACCTCTACAACCACAAATAACCAGTCACAGAAAATTCAAATCCCTTCAGGAAGAATTTTCTTTTTTTAAAAAAGGTGCTGTGATCATACGGTGTGTGAATCACAATAGGTTCTTGCAGCCTAGCACTACATTTGTTACGTCTTTGGCAAGCTCGGTTCAAAAAACTATCAGCCCTATTCTGCCAAACGTCGAAGAGAATGATCGTTCGAAAATCGAAAACTTATATTCCACTAAACATTCGAAGGGAATCATTCCCCGTCGTAAGCTAATTTCCTATCACACCAAACGATCGAAACGAATGGTCCATGCAAATCTGTCATCGAGTCATCCGCAAGTATTTTGTTGCGTTTGTGATTTTCGGTCGAAAGTTCATAAGTAGAAAAATGGAGGTAACAAAAATTCGGAGCAAAAAAATGTTGGGAAAAATTACAAAAAAAAAAAATTGCTTATGTCTACCCACCATGGAAGTCGTTGTGTGAAAAAGGAAAAAGAGAGGAGTTTCAAAATGTATTGAAATATTTTTTTGACCGTTTTACCGCTGGGTTTGGTTTAATAAATCTTTAATAAACAATCTACATCTTTGTATTTATATTTTATTTTCTCAAGTTTTCCTTACGCTTCATCTGGTATATCCATTATATCTTGTCGTTTTTTACAGATGTTAGTTCGTACCCTTCTATTTGCACCGTGACGTGTCTTCTCTTTGAGGATTTCCTCGTCTCGTGAATCTATTAGGGCAATATTATAATTTTTCTTTAATAAATTCGTGAGTGGCTTTGCTATTGTAGAAAAGTTATCTACGAACCGTCTGTAATAGCCTACAAATCCTAAAAACGATTTTACGCCTTTAATATTTTTGGGTACAGGGTAAGTCTTTACGGCTTTTATTTTCTCGGGGTCTAGTTTGAGTCCTTCCTCTGATATGATGTGCCCCAAACACATCAATTCTCTTTTGAAGAAATAACATTTATCCGGCTGGAGTTGTGTTGTCGTAGGCGGTCGAAAACGCGTAATAATTTAAAGTTATGAGTTTTGGGATCGTATCCGTATAGGACTATATCATCAACGTACACAAAGCAATCGAATCCCTTAAGACCTATTAACACAGTTTTCATTAAGCGCTGGAAGGTTGCTGGTGCGTTCGGTAGACCGAACGGCATACGACTGTATTCATGGTGACCGTATGGTGTGCTGAATGCGGTTTTGCATTTGCTTCCCTTTTCCATGGGAATTTGGTGAAATCCCTTGGCCAAATCAAGAGCACTAAAATCTTTGGCTCTACCCACTTGGTTTAGTATATCGGCAATGTTTGGCAGGGGATATGCATCTCCAACTGTTAATTCATTTAACCGCCTGAAATCAACCACCACTCTTCAACGTTTGTTTCCATCCTTATCAGGTTTCTTGGGAACAAGTAGCAAGGGGGAGTTTCACGGACGGACTGGGTGTGATAATGCCCTCCTGAAGCATTTAATTCACTTGTTTGTGAATTTCACTCTTTTGCGCGTCAGAAAGCCTATAGAGCTTTACGAACAGGGGAGGTTTATTTGGTTCCGTTATTATGCGGTGTTTGATGGTATCAGTTGAGATAAGATGTTCGCCGTCAAGATAAAATAAATCATTGTACTCCCTACAGATTGTCAGTATGGACTCTTTTTCCTCACTATTATAGTGTTCAAGATCTAGTACCGATACTAATCTTTCTAGGCTTTTTTTTTATAGTATCCCTAGATTTGTCTGAAATTACTTCGAAGTCTTCTGGCCGATCCCATTGAAAATTTATATCTTGGCACCGAATGTTTTGCTCCGTCTCTAAAGTGTTAATAATTAAAACCTTGATTTTGGAATTTGTGGGTCTAGTTAGGGTATCTCCTATATAAATACCGGGTTTGACTAACCTTTTGCGTACTATTAAATATTGCTCGTTGGGCGATTTATCATTGAAAGGGTCCTCAATTATTTGCTGCATTCTTGGTTTAAGTGTCACCATATTATTATTATTTACGGGTACGTCTTGTTTTTGTTTGCAAACCTTTGCATTTTTAGCTGTCTCAGTCTTACATTCGGCGAGACTTTGTCGTACCTCTGGCTTATTGTTTGTAGGGTTTTTGTGTGTATCCGGTCTACTTTTGGCCGGGTTCTGTGTTACAGGCTTACTTTCTGCTGTGTATTTTGCTCTTGCTTTTCGATTGCCATTTAGGTGTTGAAAGGACAAGTTGCTTGTTCCGGCCTGTAGACAAACGGAATCAACTATCGTTTTCTGCGTTTTCTTGGTTCACATTGATGTTCCGGGGATACACCATGATTGCGAAACCAGAAGCGTCAACATTTCCTGAGGTTTGAACTTTGGGAACGGTATTAGTCATTTTTCGCCAGTTACTATCTTCTACTAAAAGCTTATTCTTTATGTTTCCGTTTGTATCGTTATTTCGATTTCTCTATTTTCCAAATCGACATGACACTGGAATTTACTGAGATTTTGCCGATTATTCCGTCATATTCCAAATTTATGCAAGGAGGCATTACTTGGAAGGTGTGTTCCAAGGAAATCGTTTATTTGTTCGCTTCGATTTCTAGCGTTCCCAAGATTTCCTACATTGTATTTATAGCTCTTTCTTTGTTTCAAATGCCTTCGCAATTTTTGATTTTACTAGGCTTATGTCAGCGACTGTGTCGATTAGGAATGTAGCTATTTGTTTGTGGACTATGGGGTGAAATTTGGCTCGTATTATTGGCTCTTGGCGTTTGGGACAGAGTGATATGAACATTTGATAGGTTAGTGAGGGGCGTTGTGAACATCGGCTTTCATTTGTACTCGAGTAAGGTTGGCAGCTTTTGCTTCCCGAGCTTGCTCGTTTCCCGACATGGAAGAATACTGTCTCAAATTTTGGTTATTGGGTGAACTTGAGGGATTTAGTCTCCCTTGTTGAGGCCTCTCATGAGCCAATCGCATCCTACATACGTCCTGAGAGTGATTTGGTTTGTTACAGTACCCACATCTTATCAGCTGAACTTCAATCTTTGTTTGTTGTGGAATGAAATTCGGAATATTAGTATTCCTGTAACAAGTGACGGAGGTGTGACCTATTTTGTTGCATGTTTGGGAGTGCGTAACTTGGTTCATGTAACATGTAGTTGAGGTGTGCCCCAACTTGTTACATGTCTGACATTTGACTACACTTTGGGACTTTTGTTTTGTGGGCGTGTTTGTGGGTCCAACGGCAGGCTGTAATCGGATGGATTGTCCGATAGCATAGCTGACCGCAGTTTTCAGATCTTGGTAGTTTTGAGCCTTCATCAGGATCTTGAGGCTGGGGCATATAAGGCCATTCTGAATTGAGATCTGTATTGGACAAGATCAAAAGCCGGACCTTGCAGCCTTGTTTTTAATAATGTCCAGAAAAAGAGTGTTGAGCTTCGTCGTTGATGTAAGTCAACAGAGTGTTGCCCCACGCCACAAATTTATTGAGACCTGCCGGATTGCCATCGAAGGTTGGTACTATACTGAATACGTCGCTAAGAGAGATTTTTACGGCCATTTTATGTTTTTCTGATGGTGAAACAACACTCGTATGATTTTCGGGTAGAGCAAAAGGTAAAACTCTGAAGAGCTCTATTGTGCTCTTATTTTTTCGCGTAAGAATTTTCACGGAATAAAATAGGGATGGGAGATGTAAGCGAACAGCACGTGGATTTAAAGGGAATGGTGACTAAAATATAAACTAAATCGCATGGTAATGTGTGTAAGATTGGGATAATGAAATTTAGTTTATTTATTTAAATTAGTTATTTATTTAATTTTAAAAGAAATGAAATTTTTTCCCTTTTTTTTCTTGACCGGGATTATGAAATAATGTAAAAAAATGTATCTTTATTTAAAAGTTATTTTTGGTTGAGATAAAAAAACAATAATGGCCTAATACTTTGTGGGTTGTTTTTTGTCGTTTCTCCTGTTGCCACTATCGTTCCTGCTGTGTTTCCCGATTCTTCTGCTGCTTCTGGTGTTTCTGCTGCTGCTTCTGTGCTGTGTTCTGTGTTGCGTATTTGTGCCAGGTAGGCTTCCCGCCCTATAGTTATTGTTGCCCTGGTCTTTTACACTGCCACCGTTTTGCCTCTGCGTCTAGTTCTATTAAAGTTCGCAAGGACTTCTATGTGTGGGCTTTTCACTTTTACACCACACTATAGTGGTTTTATTTTCTGGTGTATAACCCCAGTACGTATCAAGAGTATTTTAGGCTCTTGTCCGTGGTAGTTTGGATCCGTTTATCGTAGGATCCCACCGCTGCCACCAATGTTGTATCATCGCGAGACCGTGCTTTCTCGTATACAACGAGAGAAGAGTCTAACCACGGAGTTGAATTAAAAGACCATAAATTAATTATTTTATTTTACTGACTAAAGGTCCGCCGTCTTTAGCGTCGCTGCAACCTTGTCGTCTGAATTAGTCTAGTTATAAAAACTTTCTTTTTGCATCGTATCTTTTTATAACCTTTTCTGTTCGTAGCCAAATCTGTTTGCGCAACCATTCCATAACACTTACGATCATTCACTGCGTGTTCCAGTTTATTTTGCAGCTTGAGTGGTTTTTCTTTTGTCGGTTTCAAATGTCATCCCGCTTGTCATTCACTTCCACGCTGCGAACATCGTAAGTGCAATCCCATTCATAATTATTCATTAACTGTTTCCTGAGATTGACCGAAATACGAAACATGTTCAGCGTCGTGTTTCAGCAGTGCGGCGAATGTACGCCAGCACGGTTGGCATATATTTACATGCGGCTTCGTATTTCAGTGAATTATTCGGGTACTTGACCGAAAATGAATATGCAGCTGGATAAGTGGATTGTTGTGATAGCAAGTGCTGGGATCATACGGTGTGTGAATCACAACAAACCTATGGTTATTAAAACGATTCCCACCTTTCCCTCGGAAATCGTCGTTATTGATTTATTACATTGTATTTACTTATTACAAATAGTTATTCCAATTATTTTGCTTTTGCTCCACTCTCCTATTCTACCTCACAAGAAGTCATTCAGATATTAAAAACCTTGTTTGCAACACATGGAATTCCATCGCTTGTTGAATCCGACGACAACTGGAAATTTCAAAATCAAACGTCTAGCCGAAAATATCCTAAATCTAACGGATAAGCTAAAAGCTATGTGCAGACAGCCAAGTTTACTGAAGAAATGTTTTAAAGATGGAAGTGTTAAGTTATACTGTTAAATAGAACCTCACAACCGCATTTTTGAGCAGTGAAAGGAATCTGAACTTTATTATACACTAGTTTAAGTTAAGAAGAATACAAATTACAGTGGTTTAGTTTAGATAATAGTGGGAGGTAGCATTGTCAAATTCAATTTTTTCAAATAATAATGTAACTCGTTACTTTACAACACTCCTACTTTGAATATTTTAATTTAATACAACATAAATTATTTATCAGTTACTCCAATCAAACATCTAAATTTTTCAAATTTATCTCTACATAATGCCTTTGTAAATATATCAGCTTTTTGATGTTCTGAAGGAACATCGCCGCGAACATACTTTTCACGAATAAAATGGTAACGCACGACTATGTGCTTTCGTACGTTTATGGAATTCTGGGTTTTTTATAAGATTTTTTTATAGCTCCCTGGTAGTCCATATTTAGACTCGTCCTTCCAATTGGGTTTGGAGCCAGTCCTGATAAAAATTGTTGTAGCCAGCTCATCTCCTTTACAGCTTATGAAGCCGCGACGTACTCAGACTCGTCGTGGATAGCGATATACACTTTTATCGTTGAGACGACTAAGATAGTGGACTTTTTTCAAAAATGAATCCGGTGGTATAACTTCTTGTTTCAGGACCGCCAGAATAGTCAGCGTCACTGAACCAAAACCAAGAAAAATCATCACTTTTTTTAAACCGATATCTTTGGTCCCGCAAATGTATTTCAAAATTCTTTTCACAGCATTAACGTGAGCTTGATTTGGTGCATCCAAATGTCGAGAGACTACTCCCAATGCAAATGGACGAGTAGCAATAGCCAACAACATTAGGCATCAAACGACTCTTGATATGGAAATTACAACCTTTTGAAGATTTCACATCTGTGCTAACATAGTTCTCAGCAGAAGTTGAAACCGGCTAGCTGCAGTTCATGTTCAATATCTTTAAAAGATTATTAGCATAAGTCGCCTGATTGACATGAATTGCTGCGCTGAAACTTCGAGCGATTTCCATGCCAAGAAACCATTAAGCATCTAGAGTGCAGCAACTAGTCCATCATCAATATACATAAATGACAAGGATCAAACGCTTTTCATCTACTTCTCAGATAAATACACAAGGATCCATTCCATTAGCTTTGAGATTGAATTTCTTAAGCACGCTTGAGATTTCCTTATTCCAGCATCGTGATGCTTGCTTCAACCTATAAGGGCTTTTTCATAGTCTGCAAAGTCATCAAAGCCTTGAAGTTGCTGCATGAAGATCATCCAAGTCTCCATTTAGAAAGACTGTTTTTACATTGAATTGCGTAAGATTCAAACCTTCATTAGCGGCTGTTTAAAACTTAGTTTTATTAACAAGTATTTTTCTTGTAGGCCTTACTATAATTTTCCCATTTCCTTCTTTTACATACATTCTGTAAATACTGATGGCTTTTGTCCATATCATCCGTTCCCACACTCTATTCGCCTAAACAATCAAATTTAACAACCAAAGTTTCTGTTCTCACCGAATATTCTGCTGATGTATGGCTTTTGTTCGCACTTGCATTATCAAATACAGTATTAGGTTGCAAAGCCCAGACATTACAGAATACGCCTGTAGTATTACATTTTTATTTGTTAAGTAGTATTTAAGGAACTAAAAATATTAATAAACCTCAGTCGCAATCCAAACATGTTGTTTACTTATTTACTTTCTTTAAGTGGCGCTACAGTCCGGGGTGGACCTGGGCCTCAGTCAACAAGCTTCTCTAGGCAGCTCCATCCCTGGCTAGCTGCCTCCAGTTTCGCACGCTAAGTTGGCTGAGGTCCCCTTCCACTTGCGTGCGCAATCTCAGTCTTGGCCTTCCTCCAAAGCGCTGTCCCTCGGGAGCGGATTCGAAGACTTTTCGGACCGGAGCATTGGTGTCCATACGCTCTACATGACCCAGCCATCTCAGTCTTTGGATCTTTACTCTTCTGGTTAGGGCGATGTCGCTGTACAGTCCGTAGAGTTCATTGTTGTATCTCCTCCTCCATTCTCCTTCAATGCAGACAGGACCGAAGACCGCCCGAAAAATTTTTCTCTCGAAGCAACCAAGAACACTCTCATCCATTTTTAATAATGTCCATGCTTCTGCGCCATAGATCAGGACCAGGATTACTACGGTCTTATAAAGGGTGACTTTTGTTGTCCGAGAGAGGGCTTTGCTACTCAATTGCCTTCTAAGCCTAAAGAAACAGCGGTTGGCGAGAGTTATTCTTCAATTGATCTCAGCGCTGGTGTCGTTGTCTGTGATTATAGCGGAGCCTAGGTAGACAAAGTCCTTAACTACCTCAAAGTTATATCTGTCGAGGGTGACGTTCTGACCGAGACGTCGGTGTTGGTTGTCCTTTTTACTTGACACCATATACTTGGTCTTGCTCTAATTGACCGCTAAGCCCATTTTCGCCACTTCCGTGTTAATACTCGCGAAAGTGCCGCTGACATCACGCTGCTTCCTCCCGATTATGTCAATATCGTCGGCGTATGCGAGTAGTTGGACGGACTTTTCATAGATAATGCCTCTTATGTTTGCGAGTGAGTTTTGCACTATTCTTTTAAGTACGATGTGTACGCTCCTTACCAAGTCATCGCTTTGAAGAGTTCGGCAGCTAAGCCGTCCGCCTCAGCAGCTTTGTTGGACTTCAGCTTAAATATAGCTATCTTCACTTCATCCAGGTCGGGTGTGTGTTATTTAAATCACCGATCTAATATTTTGGTGACCCCGACGTGATCCCGCTGAAGAAATTAAAAACAATGGAAGCTCTCATCAAAGAACGCGCAGCCACAGCCGGAAAAATAACAAATTTATTCTCCAACTTTGAGAAGGACGGACCAAGCAGGCGGACTAAACCATATTTGGAGTCCCGGCTGGAGTGGTTTGACTTCGAATGCAGTGAATTCGGAAGCAGGGACATCAAGTTAGAAGCATATCGGATAGAGCGGCCAGAGAGCAGCGACTTCGCAAGGAAGTACTGCGCACAAGTTGAGGCTGTGTACACTGAGTACAAGGGAGCTATACTGCAAGCACAAACCGATATTGAGAACTCCACTTACACAGGTACCAATATCGAGAGCGGGAACACCATTCAGGAGCTGATAAGGTAGCAAAAGGCATCAGTGCAATGGAGCATTTACTTTCCTCCACCGATGACAAGATGGGTGTTCAGCTGCATACTACAATCAAAAACTAGCGAGTCTTACGCAGCAATGGTCAATTATCTCTGGTCTACATCTCCAAATCGTGGAAGAAGAAGGGACCTTAGATTTCTCGATTGATAACATACAGAAGCTGGAAGAACGCTGGCAATCGCGACTTATCGAACTGCAGGAACACTTAAATCGACAGTTGGGCAAGACGTGACCAGCAACGACTTCAAAGGCAAAGCGTTTTAACAAGCTGAGACTAACGGAGATAAAGCTGCCCGTATTTAGCGAGAACTATCTCCAATGAAAGGAGTTTCACGATCTCTACCTCCAGCTTATACATCAACAGCCGATGAGTAAGGCAGAGAAAATGTTATATCTGAAGGCTTATTTATCTGGAGAAGCGGCCAAGCTAATTCAACAGCGTCAGGTATCAGAATACAACTACCATTCAGCCTTGTCAACCCTCGAACATCGCTACAACAATAAGCGATTACTACTTGTAGTCTAACTCATAAACTGTTAGGACAACCACTCATTATACTCGTAGGAAACTCGGCCACGGCAATCAAAGGACTACACGATACCTCGAAGGAGTGCCTCTTCGGAATCGGCAACCTGTGCATTCCTATTCAGGATTGGGACCCATTACTAATTCATCTGATTCTTCCGAAGATCAACAATGAAACTCATAGACTTCATAAGCAATCGCTGGACAACCTACATGAGCTTCAAACAGTAACAGGGTTACTTGCGTTCTTAGAGAATCGTTTTCAAATGTTGGAGGCACTAGGAACGAAAGAAAATAATGAATCTTAACGATCAAATATAGTCACTTTGACTACCACGCAAAAAAATGGAAAGTGTTTTCTCTGCGAGCAACCGAACCATCCTATCCGCAAATATCAAACCTTTTTGCAGCTTGCAGTCACGGAGAGGCTTAAAAAGGTTAACGCATTAAAAAGATGTTGAAACTGCTTACGATCTGGGCATACGGTTTCAAATTGTAACGCAAGCATTGCATCGAATGCAACAAATTTTATCATATTTTGCTTCACATAGCCGAGTTCAAACCGAAGCTCGCAACTCAGACTCTACAGATCAATAACAAAACTAGTCTGCCAGCAATCAACGGAGACAATGATGGTACTAACTAAATATATGCTTTTGGGAACAGCTGTGGTCAACGTGCTTAATAAAACCAATAGCCAAATTAAGGCGAGGGCACTGCTAGACTCAGGCTCTCAGATGAGCTTCATAACCAGTAAACTAGCCAGCAAATTAAAGCTAAGACCAAAGGAAGATTTCCGGTGTAGGAGACAACCATCTTAAAATCGACAAGAAGGTGAATCTATGCCTTCAATCCCGAATTACTGTGTTTAGCACGGATCTGGAAGTATATATTCTGGATAGTATAATGTCACGTCAACACAGTCAATTTATTAACACGAGCAAATTGAATTTACCAAAGAATATTCAGCTTGGAGACAAAGCATTCAACCAACCTCAGGAGATTGACCTACTAACTGGAGCAGAGTTATTGCCAGCACTTCAAAACACTTTACTTGGATGGGTCGTAATGGGTCGATGGATCTACAAAAACATCAACGAATATGTCGCTAAACGATGTATTACACACTGGCCCGTCATTACAAAACTATTTGTTTTCAATTCAATTACGATTTAGAATTCCTGCTTACGTATTTACCGCCGATATTTCTAAAATGTATCGCCAAATACTTGTTGACAATGACAGCAAGAAGTTCCACATCATCCTTTGGAGGGAGTACCGCAGCCGACCTATTAGGGTATATCATTTAACCACAGTAACTTATGGTAAAAAATCGGCACCATACTTAGCAATCAAGTGTATTCAAGATTTGGCTCTAAATGCAACGAGTCAATATTCATTAGGAGCTGCCATAACAGACGCGATATATACATGGATGGCGTTTTAACTGGAAGCGACGACTTACAAGAAGCATGCCAAATGAAGACAGAGTTAATTAATTTGCTCAAACAGGGACAATTCCTGTTGCGGAAATGGTGTGCAAACACACCAGCACTACTTAAGAGAAAAGATAAAGAAGACTGTGAAATGGAAACGATACTAACCGATCAGTCCGAAGCGTCAGAATTGTGGCGATTTAAACTGGATTGCGATGCCACAGTTCCAATGGAAATACACACCAAATGGCTGCACTTCAGGACAGAACTTCAACACCTAAACAGCCTGAAAATACCTAGGCATGTATTACTGTCATCCGCAACTGATATCCAGCTTCATTGTTTTCTGGATGCCTCACAACGGGCGTACGGAACGGCTATATACATACGATCAGCAAACCAGAATGAGGAAATTAAAGTGCAACTGGTCTGTTCAATATGTAGAGTTGCACCAATAAAACAACTGACGATCCCTCGATTAGAATTTTGTGCTGCAAAATTAATGGTACAACTAGCAAACGTGGTCAAAACGAGTATACCACTCGAAATCCACAAAACAACGTTCTGGACAGACTCTCAAATCGTCTTAGCTTGGATAAACACCCAATCGCCATAACAACCCTTTGTCGCCAACCGTATCTCATTTATAAACTAAGAAACCAAGAAGGGGCGATGGAAGTATAGTATATCAATACAGAAATAAATCCAGCTGATTTGTTGTCTCGGGGAGTATTTCCCGACGGATTTCTCATGACGCTTTCTTGGTTCAAGGGACCTACATTCCTTTTTCAATGTAAATCAACACGGCCAGTGCAATCACCACTACACAAAAGCTAACATCTTCCAGAAGTAAAAGCGATAAAAACAGTCTTAGTAGCTGCAAGCAAGAAGACCCACTTCCTTGAAGAGATTAATTATCGAAACGCGTTCGTCACTCCAAGGCTAATAACAGCATACATCGTACATTTAATCAGCAATCTAAAAATAGCGAAGGCCTATCGGGTAAAGGAGACGGTTATTTACGCACCAGAATTAAAGACAGTCAATATAATCATAGCCAAATACATTCAGGAAACCACATTCTCAGACGACATTAAAGCACACAACTGCATACGTTGTTTTAAGACAAAGCCAAGAAGTATTGAGCAACCTACGGGAAATCTACCGCCAGAGCGAGTACAACCTTTAAGATCATTCACCAACGTAGGAGTCGACTTCTTGGGTAGAGTGTATAACCACTATAAGATCAGAGGAAAACAGTCAACAAAGGCCTATATATCGGTTTTCGTGTGCTGTGCATCTGGAGTTAGGTTCAGATCTGACAACCCAAGCGTTTGTTGGTGCCCTAAAAAGGTTTGTGGCTCGCCGCAGATTACCCGCCAACAATTTTTCGGACAACGCTACAAACTTCATGGGAGCTCGGAACGAACTCAATAAACTGCATGATGAAGAAGGTCACAATATTATTATATCCGCTCCCTGTACAGAAAAGGATATTGAATGAAAACCCATACCTCCACAATCACCCAATTTTGGGAAGCTCCAGTAAAGTCCGCCAAATACCATATGAAACGCATATTTTTGGGAACCGCATTAACTCAAAAAGAACTTTCCACGGCATTGGCTCAAATTGAAGCTGTACTTAGTTCGCGACCGCTAACACCGATGGCATCAAACCCGAATGATTAAGAAGCTATTACATCAGGAAATTTTTAACCGGCACACCATTAAGAGCAATAAATGATCCATATTCGAAGCCAACACACCTGTCAATTGCATCAAGATGGAACTTAGTAACATCCATACATCGAGAATTCTGGCGTAGATGGAGCAGGGAATACTTACAAGAAATCCAAAACCGATATATATGGAAACACCCTCAAGAAGATGTTAAAATGTTAAAGATGTTTTGATGAAGTTTCCGTCAGTTCGAACTTAAGAGGCTTTCTCTATATCGTATTTATACTTTGCATATGTTTCGCGCAACTATCAATTATTCGGTAATAATATTTTACATATTTGGAAAGAAATATTTCTTTTTCAAATACTCGAAGCTTTGATTAATGCCTCTGTGGTTTGAAATCTGATAGTACTGCCGTATTAGTTGTTCCTGTTCATTTCAGTTACATCTTCTAATAGTGCTGTACATCTTACTAACTTAATTCTGCTGTTGTCGAAATACTTTGAATAAATCGTCTGGACTGTTTTAAAAGTGTTATCGTCCGCAAGAATTGGGGTTAACTTATTGGCATTAATGTGATTTTTAAATATTTCTATTATAATGTTCTCGCTGCATATATCCTTGCAGTCGATCTGAAGTCTCTTTTTTTTCTTCGAAATAGGATATGAAAACTGGTATGTAATTGTTCTCGGATTTTCAATAAGGATTATTTGGTTAGCGAACTCGTTGATGGCTGTTTCAGACATGGGGTTTCCGTCACTGATATTTTCTTCAGCAGAATGTATTGTGTCAATGTTTGCATGTTCATCGACATTGCTATTTATTGATACTAAGTCAAGATTATCGGTTTGAACGCCATTCCTATCAATTGCATGAATTTCAATGCGAGATAAAGCATCTGCGTCAGAGTTGAGTTTACCTTTCTTGTATACTACCGTATATTCAAATTCTTCGAGTCTTAATCGCGTACGTACCAGTTTTAAGTTCGGTTTTCGCTAAGAAAAAAAGTCACGTTAATGGCTTGTGATCGGTAACAATTTGAAACTTTCTTCCGTAGAGGTATGGTCGAAAATATTTAACAACCCACACTATAGCCAATAGATCCTTTTCAATGGTGCTATAACTTTTTTCACATTTTGACAAGGTACGGCTTGCATAATAAACCGGCTTGTCGGAATCTATAGCACCTTGCGACAACACAGCGCCTATTGCAACATTACTCCCATCCATAATAAGGTTGAATGGCTTAGAGAAGTCTGGATACTGTAAGATAGGATCGTTACAAAAAAAAGTTTTTACAGATTTCGAAACAACTAACATATACCGGGTTCAGAACTATTTTTTTACCTTTGCGGAGACACTCCGTCATAGGCTTTGTGATATTAGCAAAATCCTTTATAAACTTCCGATAGTAACCGAGAAGGCCCAAAAAGGATTTTATATGCTTTGTTGTCTTCGGTATGGGGTAATTTTGAATTGCCTGAAATTCGTCAGGATTTGGTTTAACACCATTTGTAGTGACCCAAAAAGGAAATTTCTTTATATAGAAAATCGGATTTGTCCAATTGAATTTTAAAATTGGCATCTCTGAGTTTTCTAAAACGAGTTCTAAGTTAGTAACATGTTCTTGTAATGACGTTGAATATACACTGATATCATCCATGTACACTAAACATATATTTTTCTTTGCAGGTCTTTTACGACGTTGTCCAAAATGCGTTGAAAAGTTGATGGCGCATTTTTAAGGCCAAAAGACATTCGTAGGAACTCGGAGTGTCCGTTATAAACGAAAATGCTGTTTTTGGAATATCATCTTCGTGTACTTGGATTTGATGAAAACCTGACGCAAGATCTATAGTCCTAAAATATAAAGATCGTCCGAGTTTTTCCAAAATGTCCGTGATGTTGGCTATTGGGTACTTATCATCCTTACTGGTTTCGTTTAGTTTTCTGTAGTCGGTAAATAATTGCCACTTCTCTTTTCCACTGGCGTCTCTCTTTATGGGAACAATCCAAATTGGAGAAGACCATGGTGAAAAACTGGGACGAATAATACTCTGGTACGATTTGGTGTAAATCGGAGATTCGCTTTTTGTTTTAATTCTATGTTTGATCTCGTTCGAAAATCTCATTCACCATCCCTGAAGAAAATATTTTTGCACGCATGGCACAAACTTCTTATTGCTCTTTGCTCTTCTAAACTAAGATGGTCAGTACGAATGAAATTATGCAAATCAAAATTCCCTACGTTTTCAAGACTTGTTATTGAAAAATTTTGCACTTTAAAAATATCATCTGCATTGATCAACTGTCAATTTACTAGGTGTTCAACAACAAACACTTGAGGAAAGTCGAGTTTGTTATTGACTTCGATTAATGGGTACCAATTTTTAGCATGATAAAAACCTTCCGAAATAGTTAAACCTTGTTTTATTATTGTCGGCTTAACATATATATTGATTGATTTTTATTATTTTCTTATGATTTTATGATACAATTAAATATATAATACATACTTATAACTCATGTCACGGGGGAAAAAAAAAATCGATGTCAACAGGAAGACGACGAATCATTTTATTTAACCCTAAGACGATATATCTCTTCGAAAGAAAGTTTGGTTTAAAAAATAGTGGCACCTTTATATCGATTTTCCAAAATAGAATCTTTTAATCTACTTTGAATTCTAGTTCTTTCAATATGTCAGTCCCTATGCGGCCATCAAAGTAATTGTGGAAATTTGATACGGATGAATTATTTATAGCCATTGGCTTTTTTTCTTCTTGAACAATGCCGACTTGGAAATCTAACTGAACTTTCTTTACCGGTACCGTTTGAACCACGTGATATACTTTCTTTTTGATTTTGACGAAATACACGATCAGAGAAATGCACTCTATTTTTTATGGTTTTAAGTGGCATAGAAAATTTAACAAGAAAAAACTGATATGAACTAGGACTTACCTCGCTAGTTCTTCTTTTATTACTATTTTTTTTTTTTGAATAGTTTCTTGATTATTCTTAAGGGATTTGTAGGTTCTCTCAGTTGGCTGCGCCAGTTATGGAGGTTCCAGTTATGTTAGTAGTTTTCATTTGAAACATTTTTTCACAATTTACTTTTTACTTTTATTTGATTTCAAACTATCACTTTCAAGTACAGACTGATCAAAAACAAAATGCACAAACTATTCGTTATCTGTTGTTCACAGAAAAGCAAAAGAGAGTTAGCATTTATACATACTCTGAGCAACAGATCATGCTCCAACCACATGATGCAAGAACATGCACAACAAAGTTTATCCAGCATAGCAGGAGAGTGTCTTTAAATTCTCTGCATCAGACACGAAGGTGAGAGAGCAAGAGAGGGAGTTTCACTGATTAAAATAGCACATCAGCATATCCACGTGGACACTATGCATTACGCTGGGACACGATCTCATAGGTAACTGTTTGATTTGCAGAGCATGTGGTGTTTCGGCAAATGTGAATGACAAGAGTGTCAGGTTTTACTCTGTGACAAATCATATCTTCTCAGCCTCAGCATACTAGGGATGCTTTAGTATGTAACTCGCACATGGGTTGGATTTTGATGAGCCATCCTTTCATGTCAAATCTTAAGAGGCAAAATACCTTTTGTTGCCAAATTTGCTGCGCTTTCTTTCACACTTTGCACCTTAAATTGCATTCTGAAGAATTGATGTTTTGTTTCTCTCACTGCCACTATAGTTCCATCGCTTTTAGCAAATGTGCATAGCTTATTGTCTGACACAAATTTAAGATCTTTATCCAAAGCAAGAGAAGAAATTAGCAGAAATCTTTGGCACATATAGAACATTCGAGAGATGCTTCTCAGTCCATGTTTTACCATCAAAACCAATAATATTTATATTGCCGATACCCAAAGCTGAAATTTCCAATACAAATTCCTATCGGATTAGAAAAACTTTCATAGCGAGCAAACCATTCTTTTCTTCTTGTCATATGGTCGCTCACCCCCGAATCCAAATACCAAAAATCGTTATTATTTACATCATAAACAATCAACGAGGTAACAGCTGCTTAACTTTGACCTACATTCCTACAATCGATCGCCACAGATTTGCAAACAGGTGTAACGCCCCTTAGCACCTAACTTTCATTTTCAGCCCATCGATCAACACGTTCACCACTGGTTTGCGCTCGAATGCATCGTTCCCCGGAACCTCACTTACCGTTCCAGTCCTGCGTTGATTATTGATCATAAAAGATCTGCAAATTAGTGCATCGCCCCTTGATGCCTCACCTCGACTTCCAGTCCTCTCTTGGTTGATATTTCTCTCCCGACAATCTCTTTTCCAATTCACGCAAAGCACTCATTACATGCAAAACACTTTCCTGGCTTCGAAATTTTTCTTTGTTGCTTTCGTGCCTTTTGCTTTGCTATCAATGCTGTTGCTATACTTGTAGAATTAGATGATTGTGACGAAATGCAAGTTTCTTCCATTACCAGCCGTGACGTCAGATGTTCCATGGTTTTGGTTTGCTCTTGTTTGTGTGAAGATTCCCATGCAGAGAAAAAAATATTTAAACTCACATGGAAGAGTCATCAATATCTTGGTTATAACCATGCTCTCTGAAACATCTTCTCCTATGTTACAGATAATCTTCACCCTTACATTCAGTTGACTACTATAAGTACAGTATCTTTGTAAGAGCAAAAGCACCTTTGCTCTGGCTAATGCGACATCTACATTTTTATTAACTCTTTCAGTCTTGGTGGTTAGTGCTACTAACCACCTCCTCTGATATGTGGAGTATTTATTATATATTTATTATTGGTATTTATTATTAGTATATATATATATATATATTAGTATATATTATTATTAGTATTTGTGTATTTATTCCTTTTTTAATTTATATACTTTTATGTATTTTGTAAATGAGTCCTTATGGTGTGAACACCTATTGTATTTCTCGCGTTATGCTTAACCTTTTTAGCAAATTTGCAAATGGGCTAAAAATTTGTAACTTTAATACTCAAAGTATACCCGCACATATTGACGAGTTACGCGATTGTTTCTCGGAGGGACCAATTGATTTTATTTGCATTACCGAAAGTTGGTTAAATGAGGATATCAGTAATTATGCTATTGATATACCAGGGTATTATATCTTACGTAACGACAGAAACTCGAAACGTGGTGGTGGGGTTGCCATATACTGCAAATTGGAATTTAAATGTGAAATAATTGAGTCGTCAAAAGATTCCGAGGTTGAGCTTATGTTTATTGAAATAATGAATAGTGTTACAAGTGTGCTAATTGGTTGTGTATACAATCCAAACAAAAATTTAAGCGTTAGTCAGTTTTTTGAAAGTCTCAGTTTGCACAGTCCTAAATATTCATCCTTAGTTGTGTGCGGTAACCTTAATATTGATCTCTGACTAGACAACAATCTATCACAAAACTTAAAAAATGAATGTTCTATTCATTTTCGTCCCCATTGCAAAGAAAGTCTTCTTGCTATAGTGTTAACGTAAAACTTAGAGCTAGTCACTGAATACAATCAAGTAAGTTTTCCAGGTATTCCGTCATATCATGACCTAATCTTTGTTAACTTAGATATACAGATTCATGTAGTGCCATGTCCCGTGATTTTAGTAAAATTAACGAGCTTGATTTGACTCGCGATATTCTGAATTGTCCTTGGCATCTCTGTTGGGAAACTTGTTCAGTCGATGATAAAAAAAATCACTTGTCAAGTCACTTTTCGAGAAACATGTACCATCAACAACAGCGTTCCCTGGTTCTCTGAAAACATCAAAAAACTTATTTTAAATAGGGATAGATCGTATTCTCGTTGGCGGCAAAATCGTAGTAGAAATAATTGGAATATCTTCAAACTTCAAAGAAATAGAGCTACGGCCGAGGTAAGCAAAGCCAAAGCAGCATTTTACTCCTCTAAGCTTAATACTACCCAGCCTAGTTCTACTCTCTGGAAGAACCTCCGATCCTTAAGAATTGTTGAAAAGAAATCAATGGGATGCGATCTAGATCCGAACCACTTAAACAGATTTTTTCTTAGAACATTGGATACTTCAGTTACAGCTAATAACAGCAACACTGACCTTACTGTAACCAATCATGAAAATATTAATTATTTTGAGTTTAACTGTGTGTTAGAGAGTGATGTGGCTAAAGCCTTATCCAACATCAAATCAAACGCGGTAGGAGTAGATTGTATATCTATTAAGTTTATAAAATTAATTATGCCCTGGATATATTATCCTCTTACGCACATTATTAACTCATGTATCATGAGATCTGAGTTTCCTTCAGCTTGGAAATATGCTAAAGTTGTGCCAGTGCCTAAAAATACTACGAGGAACCGGCCGAAAGATTTTAGGCCTATTAATATTTTAACGTGCCTATCAAAATTTTTTGAGATTTTATTAAAAAAACCAAATCAATGAGCACATAAGCTCAAATAAAATGCTATCTCCGTTTCAATCAGGCTTTATAGAAAATCACAGTTGTACCATGGCTGTAATAAAAGTTCTAGATGACTTAAGAAGGGCGTATGATAAGAATAATGTATCTATTATGTGCTTATTGAACTTTTCTAAAGCCTTTGACTGTGTAATCCATCAACGCTTGATTGAGAAGCTGAAAAGTCAATTCAGTTTTGGTAATAACGCTGCATCTCTTATATTTAATTATTTAAATGGCAGATTTCAACAAGTGAAAACTAGCCAGGAGGATCAAATTTTTTAGCGGTGCATTCAGGTGTCCCACAAGGATCTATTTTAGGACCACTCTTGCTCTCATTGTTTATAAACGAGATGCCTAAGGTCTGTCTTGATGCATCGGTGCATTTATATGCTGACGATGCTCAGGTATATCTGTATATATGGACAATTGATTCCATATGAAAATGAGTTAAAGAACTTAGGAATATATATCAACTGCAAACTTTCCTGTGAAAGCCATATCAATTATGTTATCAAAAGAATATATGGTGGTCTACGCCAACTTTATATCTCATCCGCCTTCGTTCCGACCTTAACAAAGTTAAAACTTGTAAGAGCTCTGTTTATGCCCCTTATAAACTACAGCTCAGTAGTTTATAGTAATATGGATGCAATGTCCTTTAGAAAACTAGAACTAGCATTTAATTCGGCGATTCGCTACATATATGGTCTCCGTAAATATGACCACATTTCGAGATTTTCCCTTAAGCTTACCGGATGTACCCTTAGACAACATACAAAACTGCACATTTCTGTAGAAATTGCTCAAAACTAAACAACCGACATATCTCTTCGAGAAACTAAGTTTGGCGCATTCAAGAAACTAAGTTTGGCTCATTCAAATCGTACCCAAAATATCAATGTTCCTTATTTTAACTTTTTAACTAGTCAACGTTTATTTTTTGTTAATGCTATAAGACTTTGGAATTCGATACCAATATACATACATACATGTCAATCTAGTTCGCTTTTTATTTTTAAAAATTTGCTTGTTTCGTTTGTAAAGAGTAATCGTAACAACCACATTTTTGATATATAGTAATTTTTGCCGACTCACATTAACTTAAAAATATATTTTCTCTTTTTTCTTTTTTTGTTTATTGAAACTATGTAACCTAGATACCTTAATGTTAAATTTATATGAATAAGTACAAATAATGAGAATGTAATTCTTAATGTACAGTCCAGAAATAAAGGAAATAATAATAATAATAATAATAATAATAATAATAATAATATGTTTGTGTGGGAAAGGTTTGTGTTGCTCACAATTAAAGAAGATTATCCAAATCCTTTTTTCGTAAATATTTATTCGAAACAAAAACACTACTTAATAAAAAAGCAAAAATTAGCTGAAGCTCGTGGTAAAACAAATCTGATCCCGTGACAAAGAGATTTTAAAGAGAAGGATATAAATTGAAGAAGCATGTAGGTATGTGTATAAATTGCAGCGCGCAGGCGTCATGAAAGGGGTTGCTGTCTACGATGAAAAATATGGAACTTATCATCGCGGTTTGTGCATTAGATAGATGGTGGCTGTATGTGATGATATATCCGGCACATCCACTCCTCCTTCAGTGACCTTGACAAGGAACGAAACTGACTTCTTGGTGTATGTTTTAAGCGGCCTATCCATTGTTGATGACGAGTTATTCTGGGGTGAAGACAATGCTTTTGGAGTTGATTGGTGATCTTGTGCTGCTGGGTCCGTCTCGGCGATGAATGCTGGCTTTAGTCGTTCTGTTTAGATAGCTTTTTCAGTGCCATTAATCCGAATAATGAAAAGTCGGTCGTCAACACGTTTGATGACTTCATGAGGACCAGAGTATGGTGGATCTAGTGGAGGTCTGACAGCGTCCACTCTAAGGAAAACGTGCGAGCATGTGAACAAGTCCTTCAAGATGAAACAACGTGATTTGGTGTGATGAGCCGTCGGCGTGGGTCGTAACTTTCTGATGTGCTCCCGAAACTTCTCCAGGAATGTATTAGGATTGGCTGGCAGGTCTGCTGTGAGAAGGAATTCTCCTGGTATTCTTAGATCAGCACCAAAGAGCAGTTGCGCTGGTGATGCTTTGAGGTCTTCTTTCATACATGTTCGAAGGCCGAGGAGAACTGTTGGAAGTAAATCAGGCCAGGGCGTTGGGGCATGGCACATGAATGCTGTCTTGACAGTGCGATGCCATCTCTCTATGATGCCATTGGATTGAGGTCGATATGGTGTTGTGTGGATTTTGGTAGCTCCGACCATGTTTGCCAGCGCCGTGAAGAGTTTGGACTCGAATTGTTTCCCTTGGGCCGTTGTGATGGTTAAAGGTGTGCCGAATTGGGCAATCCAATTCGAGTAAAAAGCCGTAGCGACCGTGTCTGCTTCGATGTTCGCAAGTGGCGTTGCCACAGGCCAGCGTGAGAACCGGTCGATCATCGTGAGACAGTAACGCAGTCCTTTTGCTGGTGGAAGCTCGATGAGATCAAGATGCACATGTTCGAAGCGATTGTCTGGTACAATTATATGCATTGGTTTGTTGCGAATGTGCTTTTGTACCTTGGACTTCTGGCACGGGCGGGAGGGAGTCGCATCGAATTCCAGGCCAGATGAACTTTTGCTTCAGTTGGCGAGCTGTAGCACGGCCACTGATGTGGGCGAGACCATGCACAACATCGAAGGCACGCTTGCGGAGAGATTGCGGGATGTATGGGCGAATTCGACCGGTGGAGATATCGCAGTAGATCAGATGTTCTTCGATGATTAGTTGCTGGAGTTTAAGAGAGGAGCGACTTCTCAGTTCTTCAAGCTCCTCGTCGTTCTGTTGAGCTGCATGGATTGTTCCTGAATCCAGGGTTTTGGGCATAGAGATGGTGTTGATGCGAGATAGCGCGTCAGCGACGACGTTGTCTTCACCATTGATGTGAACTATCTCGGTAGTAAATTGTGAGATGAAACTTAGTTGGCGGAGTTGTCTGGGCGAAGCTTTGGCTGGTCGTTGAGAGAAGGCGTAGATGAGAGGCCGATGATCAGTTTTGATGATGAATGATCGCCCGTCAAGGATGTGCTTGAAGAATTTGATGCTTGCGAAGACAGCAAGGAGCTCTCTGTCGTAGGTACTGTAACGAGTCTCCGCTGGGCTGAGCTTCCGTGAAAAAAAACCAAGTGGCTTCCAGAAATCATCTTCTAGCTGATCAAGTGCGGCGCCGATGGAAAAATCCGAGGCATCTGTAAGAAGAGTTAGTTGTGAAGATGGTGATAGGAAAGATGTTCTTACGGCAGAGGCAACACTGTCCTTACAGTTTCTGAGCGCAGCCTCTGACTCCGGTGTCCAATCTATCTTGCTCTTATCCCGTTTTTTGGCATTCTTGAGATAGTTGTTGAGAGGTGCTTGCAACTGAGCAGCGTGCGGGATACAGCGGCGATAATAATTTATCATACCCAGGAAGCGTCGGAGGTCAGAGATAGTTTCTGGCTTCGGGTAGGAAAGGATGGCCTGAACTTTATCTTCTGGTGGAGAGAATCCATGTTTGCTGATGGTGTAACCCAGAAACGTTACTTGTTTCTTGCCCCATTGGCATTTGTCAGGGTTAATGGTTAGCTTGTGATCACGTAGGATATGGAAGATAGTTTCCAGATGATGCTTGTGCTGATCCTCGTCTTGGGAGAAAAAGATTATGTCATCAATGTAGCAAGCGGCAAATGGAATGTCTCTCATGAGATTGTCCATATGCCTCTGAAACGTTTGAGTGGCGTTTCGTAGGCCAGGTGGCATTCCCAGAAACTCGAAACGGTCGAAAGGAGTCGTGATGGCCGTTTTTTCTATATCTTCATCGGCTATTGGAATTTGATGGTAGGCCCGCGTTAGGTCGATGGTTGAAAAGATGCTACTCGCATGACAGTGCTGTATGACATCGTCGATGTACGGTATCGGATAGCGGTCCGGAACTGTTTGTTTGTTAAGGCGCCTGTAATCGCCTGTTGAGCGCCAGCCTCCTAGTTTCTTGGGCACCATATGCAGAGGGCTGGCCCACTGACTGCTAGAAGGTCGTATTACACCATGCTGTAGAAGCAGCTCGAAATCTTCCTTGGCTGCCTTCAGTTTGTCGCAAGTGAGCCTGCGTGGGCGCTCTGCAACTGATGGACCCGTGGTGACAATGTGGTGCGAGACAGAATTATCCGTGCTGGTGGAAGGGAAAGGTGATGGCTTAGTAATTTGGATATACAAAGACGTTCTCTGTACGCAGGCGCTAGAGTCGATCCGGAAGTATTCGCTGGGCCGAGGGTGGAGATGCTGTGAGTGTAGACTGTGCACAGTTGGCCGGATGCAGTGACTTTTGTCAGCCGGTCGATTAGACAGCGCCCTTTGAGGTCAATGACAAGGCCGTAATAGGTAAGGAGATCTGTTCCGATAATGGCTGTTTTAATGTTGGCGAGGATGAAATTCCACTTGAGAGGACGACGGATGCCAATGTTGAGAGTGATTCATTGCTGCCCGTAGGTCTCGATTACCGTGTTGTTTGCAGCAGTGTTGTTTAAAGTTTAAAATCTATTGGTTTAGCGTTGCGATTAGTGCAGGATCGTGGAATGATGGAGATTACGGAGCCTGAGTCGACCAGAAACTTCATGTTGGTATGAAGATCGAAGATAAATAGGCGGTGACGAAGTTGTTGCTGTTGCTGTCGCCTACCGCCTGTATTGGCGACAGCGAATCTAGTTTTCCGATGACTGATTAAAACTACATGGAGGCTTGCAGTTGCGAGCGTTAACCCCCCATGTGCTGTGATAGAAGCAAAGACCAGGTGTTGCCGGTGAAACAGATCGTATAGGACGTCTAGAGGATGAGCGTGATCTATTGTTGCTGGAGAGTCTGGTCAGCTTATTGAGGATTTCCATGTTGAGTGTAATCATCTGAGACAGCGAGCGTCTGACCTCTATGAGTTCTTGGCTCATTGAATTCGTTGAAGAAGCAGAAACGTGTTGAGATGGTGATGGTGTTCGCCTAGACAAAGTTGATGTGGCCATGATAGCTGGGCCGTGTCCATTTTCCATCAATGTATCTGCACCGCTGGCAAGGTCATCGAGTGTTATGGCTCGAAAAACTTTGAGGGTAGTTTGCACATTCTGTGGTAACAGGGCGAGCCATCTGACACGTAGCACATCTTCAGAAGCTCTATCGCCGGCAAGAGTTCTCATCTGTCTGAGAAGTTGAGACGGTTTCTTATCACCGAGCTCAAGTTCAGCAAGGACTTTATGAAGCTGACGATCTGCGGAGTCAGAGAGACGATTTAAAAGATGAGTCTTCAAATGGGTATACTTATCTTGGTTTGGATGTGCTCTCAGGACATCTGACACTTCCTGGAGTGCATCAGATCCGAGAGCACTAACTACGAGGTGATATTTGCTAGCGTCGGGGCGGATGTTGTTTGCCTGAAAAATTGACTCCACTTGGAAGAACCACAGTTCAGGATTGGTTTTCCAGAAAGGTGGCATTTTGCAGTTGTGGATGGCTTCAATGTCGTGGTTTGGAAAGAATGAACGTCCAGGTTAGGCAGCAGCAGCGGTTGGATCTTGCTCTGGGGAGGATGGATTCATTTTTCCGGGTTGTTCATGCGGTGGTGAGTGTTGAAGAGACATGAATGTGCGCAGTTGTGACGCAAACGAAAAAAAAACACGATGGACGATAAAATGCAATCTGATTGTAACCCGTTGCAATCACGTCGGGGTCACCATTTGTGGGAAAGGTTTGTGTTGCCCACAATTAAAGAAGATTATCCAAATCCTTTTTTCGTAAATATTTATTCGAAACAAAAACACTACTTAATAAAAAAAGCAAAAATTAGCTGGAGCTCGTGGTAAAACAAATCTGATCCCGAGACAAAGAGATTTTAAAGAGAAGGATATAAATTGAAGAAGCATGTAGGTATGTGTATAAATTGCAGCGCGCAGGCGTCATGAAAGGGGTTGCTGTCTACGATGAAAAATATGGAACTTATCATCGCGGTTTGTGCATTAGATAGATGGTGGCTGTATGTGATGATATATCCGCCAAATTTGTATTAATTTCAACGCCATCCAACGATTTTTTGTGGAACTAACTCGGGAGAATACACTTCAGTTGAGACCTATCGATAGTAGTTCCAAAACTCGCTGCATATCGTTTGTCGTTATAAAATTTTCATTTGACAGCCCCATTACACTGTGTTTTTTATTTATTTTGCTCAATTTGGCAATGTAGCGCCTGTAAAGTGCTTCTACGCTTGCGTAAAGGGAAAAGATGCTTTCACAGAAAAGAGACTAGCTTATGGTTTTCAGTGTAATACTCGTAACTAATATAACAACATCATCATATTTTGTCTTGGGAACCAAGGTCGATTATGATTCCCTTTGCGATCAATATGAAACCTCCTAAGCAGCATACAATTACACCTTGGGAACCGTCACTACTTACGGTTCCCCAGGTGTATCATATTGCTCACATCGCTACATGCGCGCGTGTTTGCTGACATGGCGTTCTGCCGCAAATTGTTTCAGTAGTAGTATTTTTATTAATAGCAACAATGTACAAGTTTTAAATACGATGAAAAGAATTACATAGATGCGGTAATCTTCTGCCTTACTTATGGAAAACTATAACGCAAGCGCAAAGTTGAGATTACCATTAACGCCGAGGGGATCAGAAATTTTACTAACTTTTCAACGTGTTTATTTATTATGTTATCGGGCCAAAAAAATGATACAATACCTTCCTACGCGAAATTTGATGCTCTTTTAGAATCTGAGCTCAAAATTTCGATTAGACACCGAGAAAAAAAACATGGTCGATTGAAACGTGAAAAACGTGAAAATTTTCGAAAAAAAATTTTTTTCGCATTTTTTTCACAATGATACCGCAAAGGTACTCGTATCAACTTTTTACTATGATCAGAGGTGATCATGGCGCTCGAACATTAAGTGGAATTTTTTTCAGAAAATTTCATCGAGGTAGGTAGTCTTTTGTCCAGAATAACTCCTAATTACTTAACTTGGGATTTCCACTCAATGTTATTGTTAATAGTTCTTAAAGAACTGCTCGGTAAAAAGCAAACTTTTCTCTTACGAGTTAAAAAGATAGCTTGAATTTTTTGAGCATTTATATTGATTTTCCAATATGCAATAAAGTCGTTCAAAGCTGATTGCAGGTTGGTTTCAATTGAAAAATCAACCGAATCGGATGTATAGATACACGTATCATCCGCGAAAATTGCAGAATGACACCCAGGAAGAAATGGAAAATCGGATGTGTAAATGTTGTAAAGTATTGGAGCTAGGACTGAACCTTGAGGTACACCAGCAGAGATTATCTGTTAGTCTGATGTTGCGCTGTTCACAAGTACTTTAAAACTTCTGCCCATTGAAACGATTGAACTTATTTTGACTAGATGTAAGGGAAAGCCGAAATGAAATAGCTTATAAATTAAACCTTTGTGCCAAACGGTGTCAAAAGCTTTTTCTACGTCCAAGAGAATCATACCAATACTGTGACCTAAATGTTAAGTACATGTTTTAACCCTGTAGAGCAGGTGGGATGTGTTATGACTTGGACGAAAACCAAACTGTTCAGACGGTAAGATATTAAGTTCGTCAACGTGGTGCATTATTTTGTTGTTAACAATTTTTCAGAACATTTGCTTAAAACAAAATTCGAAATTTGTTTCAAAATTCGTATAATGTTGGCACATTTCCATGAATTTGGAAAATATCCAATATTTAAACATACATTAAAGATGCACTGGATAATTTTAAGACCACCTTTGGGAAGATTTTTTAAATAAATATTTCTAATATTATCGAATCCAATTGATTTGCGTGTCTTTAGAGTACTTACAATATTTTTGACCTCCTCCAAAGAAGCATATACACTGTTGTGAGGCGTTATTATTAACGATATGTATTGTATCTTCAACCGCACTCTCAAAATTACTTAACATAGTACTTGAAAGCAGATAGTTTGAAGCGAATGATTTCGCTAAAACATTAGCCTTTTCTAAATGAGAAACTGCTACAGTATCGGCAGCAAAAGCTATTGTTGAAGGTTTTGTGTTGAAGTACGGTCCTATGAAGAAAATTATAACAGACATGGGAATCGAATATAAAAATCAAATTTTAACTGAACTTTGCTCTATACTGCAGATAGACAAAGAAACTTCAACAGTGTATCATCACTAGACCTTAGGCACTATAGAACGTACCCATAGAACGTTTAATGAATATTTACGGTCCTTAATATCGGTACAAAGAAACGATTGGGATGAATGGTTACAATACTTCGCATATTATTATAACACTACTCCATCGGTTGTACACGGCTACCGCCCATTTGAGTTGGTATTTAGTAAGAATCCAAACTCCCTAAAGTGTTTAAATGAAAACTTTATAGACCCAGTGTACAATATTGACGCCTTTGATAAGGAAGTTAAGTTTAGGTTACAGTCTGCAAATTTACAGGCCCAAACGTTAATGAAAAAAGCGAAAATGAAACAAAAATTACAGTATGATAGACAAAAAAAAGAGGTAGAAGTTGACGTAGGAGACTTGGTGATGTTAGAGAACTCACCAGGTCATAAGTTGGATAGTGCTTTCGTAGGTCCATATAAGGTGTTAGAATACTATATATGTATTATGACTTTAATTTAAATAAGTAAAAAAAAGAGAAACAAGCCAATTTTAATACGATCTATATCTTTTTAAAAAAATATTTTAATAAAAATTAGTTATAACATAGTTAGAATGTTTAAGTTTAATATTTAGACTAAAACAATGTCAAGACTTAGTAATAAAAAAAAAGATACAATGTAATGTTAATAGTTAAGTTAATACCATTTTATACTGTAATGTTTACTTTAAAAAAAATAATTTTTGTTTAAAATATACATATATGTACGTACATATATGCAAAATGCAACTATATTTTAATATCGTTTTTCTTTCATTTTTGTCACACATTTTATAAGATATTTTTTCCGTTTTTTTAAATAAAGAAATAGGGAACTCATGGTATTGATCAAGCATAATTTAATGAAAATAAAATTGTACTTTCGAAGGAGGAAGGTGTAATAACATCCTCATCATATTTTGTCTTGGGAACCAAGGTCGATTATGATTCCCTTGGCGATCAATATGAAACCTATTAAGCAGCATAAAATTGCGATATGTTCACATCGCTGCATGCGCGCGTGTTTGCTGACATGGCGTTATGCCACAAATTGTTTCAATGCTTGATCAACACCAGGCAGTTCTACTTTACTTGAACCATCTAAGGAAGCACGTGTATTTTCATTACACTAATGTATTTAACCTTTGGATAAAAATAAAGTAATAACATAACTAAATTTGTTTTCCCTATATAGTTATTCTTCGAAAGCCTTACAAGGTACTTTTATTCTGTATTGTTTTTATAATTAGTTTACCATACATATTATTAAAATTAACAAAAAAATTAATGTATTGTTGTCTATAAAAAAGTGTGACTGAAATAGTTAAAATACAGATATCGATTCAGTCAAATCCCAAGGTACCTAACTACATTTCGACAAGCAAGTGGTTGCCAGCTTCTTCAATTTCCAGTCATAGCAATATCGTTTAATATTAGTCGTGTTTTCTTTGCAAATCCGCATCTGCTTAACAAGTAATTTGCATTTTAATTACAACAATAACATAGCGATCAAAGCTAAGTCAATTTATATCCGCTATCTATTAAGCAGATGTAAAACAGTGCTTCCAAATCATATTTTCGTCGTTTCGGATGAATTTTTGCGATGAATCAGCAAAAATGTAATACATTCGCCTGCAATTTTTTTTCAAAACAATTTAAGTTCGTTCACCAACCCACAAACGAGGCACCACTAAACGCCATAGAGATATCTGTGCTACCAATTTTTTATGATGAACTCTTAAACGAGGATGGAATCTTTTTTTTTGCGAACTTAGCTAACATGCGTGCAAACAAAAATAGCTTTTATAGAAGTCACATTAGAAGAGCATATTAAACTTCAATTTTTGGACCTGATCTGAACACGACCAAATCATTTACATACACTATACCATAGTGAAGTGAACCCACAAAATTACTGATCTATAAGTTAGATCCTTTACCCGAGCATCGAACTTGTCGAGTTGTAGAGGCTGATCTAGTCTTATCTGTATCCAGAGGATCTCTGAACAGATGGACTTCTTTCTCCGCTACTCTTGGGACCACTATGGAAAACAAAACAGAATGCAATGCCGAGCAAAAGAAGATCTATGGCAGGCCATGGTAATATTTTATAAGGCAAAAGCAACGAGCCCAAAACAAAGTTGACAAGGAGCGACAGGACAATGGCAAGACATGATCCTACCACTTTTTCAACCCTTAGCAGCAACAAGTCTGTGGCAGGCCATTGACGCCCTGCTGCTACCAAAAACGCTCCATGAAAGGAGCAAGTAGAAACTCAACTCCGAAAGAGAGCTCCTAACAAGGCGCTGTACGTAAAACGCAGAAATGCGGTACGCAAAATCAAAGCCTGCGGATCTATTCCGGAGAGATGCGGAAACAAAAAGGAAATTAGAGTGGGCTAATACAATCCTTAAAGACGGATAACCCACCGTTTCCAAAACGCTAAAAGACTCTTCCAAGCGCCATGGATCATTGTAGGAAACCATTCCGGTTCTCACAAGGCCCAAAACAAGAACACCCCCAGGACTCACCGATGCTACATCTCTGAGGTCTTTTAGCGATGTCCTGAAGGACGAAATCACGATCACGGTGATTGATAGGAGTGACGCTGACGGATCCATTTCGACAGACCGTATAAGCTTAAGTTTAAGCTTTCGGGTAACTTTTTGGCCATCATGCGGGAAAACCCCGGACCACCTCCCATCAAAAGCGACGCTGGCTGGTATCAGGACCACGTCAATCTGATCGCATGCACCAACGAGATCTCTGGATCTCTATAAAGAAAAAGAAGGCAAAAGTGGTCTAGGAGGGGTCTAGCCAGGTGCTAGGCTCGAGGTCGTGGTAAAGGTTGACATTCCTTGCAGACCTAGAACCCGCGTCTGGATCCCAACTAAACCCTCCTGAACAGAAGACATTCTGGAGATCGTTAGGCTCAGTAACCCGACCCTTCCGATTCAGACTGGAAGATAGCGAAACTAGAGGAATTAGGGGGCCCTCAGACGCGCGTAAATTGTGACAACAAGGAATCCCTTGGCTCTTGGACAACTTCAAGTGACGAATCACTCAATCTGTTACTGGAGACTAATTTTCGAGGCAACTCCGCTTTCATGGCTAGCAACAATCATAATAGAACAGATGCAGCTGCGACAAAAATTATTGGCCTTATCACAAGAGACAAACAGCTCTGAGCACTGCATAGCTTCAACCCATACAAGTCTGCTGGGCCGGACACTATAATTTTAGCCGAGCTACAAAGATCCTTTGATATAATCTTGCCATCGCTTCAAAATATTATGAGGTACTGCGTAGAACTATCCAACATACCGCTGTCATGGAGTGAAGTAAATGTAGTTTTCATCCCCAAAAGCGGAAAATGTTCAATGTCTTTAACAACGTCAAAACATTCACAATCACGACGGCGCTGTCAGCTCTGAAGGTAGATGATTCACTTGGGGACTTGATCAATCTCATGGTAAAGAGCAGGATTATCAACTCCAAACTGGGTGGGTCCTCTGTTAAAAGAAGTGGCAGCTTAGGTACACCGCCAGGCGGTGTCCCCTCACCCCTGCTCGGGAACTTAGTGGTTAACAAGCTGCTGATATACCTGGAAGAGCGTGGTAGCAGCGTGGTTGCGTATGAAAGTGACGTTGCTATAGCCGTCTCAGGAAAACATCTAGCTACGATAAAAGAGCTCCTACAGTACAATCTTAACATATTAACAAGCTGGGCGGATCGTTGTAGATTAGGAATAAGCCTCCTTAAAACCAATCTTGTCGCTTTTTTAGGAAATACGAAATTTCGACTATAGACCCTCGCTCAATCAACGGGAGCAGCTTGGCCTTCTATGATAAAGCGAAATATCTGGGCCTAATTTTCGACAGGAAGCTAACCTGGAAACCTACCATTCAAGAAAGAGTAAAGAAAGTTTCAGTAGCTTTATTCTCTTGCAAAAAAGCCATCGGGAACAAATGGGGCCTCTAACCTCGCATCACCCATTGGCTATATACTCGTATCTCGGTATTAAGACCGATACTCCCCTTCGGGGTGGTTGTTTGGTTTGAAATTCAAAGAACAGCATATCTTTGGACGTTCTGTTTCACCTAAAACCCCTCGACAATTATAGTAGACAAGTAGCCAACAACGCAGCTATTCGCCTTAAAGCGACTTCATAGTGGACAAATAAACATTTAGAAAATATTCTTAGCACATTAGGAATTTTACCAGAAAACATCGGCTTCACCACATTCAAACAATGGTTTGACACGAGCTTCCACGTAAACATTTCCTCCAGTTCCTTGTGGGAGGAAAATGCCGTCTTGGATGACAACTTGCCGAAAAGTTTAACCTCAGCCTTTCCTTCCGCCTCCCCAACCTATGAAGCGTGTTCCCTAGGCTTATGCTCTCTAAATTCAAAAACAGTCATCTCAAATGAAGATGGCGGAGCAGTTTAACATTCACCTTTTTTGGGTGCCGGGTCATAGATACATTCCAGAGAATTGTAGGGCCGACGAACCTGCCAAAACCTATCACACCTGAAAAGGATAACTTCTGTATACGTATAGCTACATGCAAACTAGAATTAAAGCTGGATGTTAATAGAAGAACAAACCGTGGGTGG
Organism: Volucella inflata; assembly: GCA_928272305.1. Lineage (NCBI taxonomy): Eukaryota > Metazoa > Arthropoda > Insecta > Diptera > Syrphidae > Volucella > Volucella inflata. The sequence continues at coordinate 78,003,471 of OV743716.1, read as the reverse complement.
ACGGTTGGATCGACATTTTTAGCAACCAAACAAATCCGACCAAAACTAGATCTGAATCACTCCATAAGCTGAATTCTTCTAAATAAAAAACAACTTAGCGCCATTATAGGTGTCATCACTCTCCCTTATAGGTAAACATACAAGAAGGCTTGGCATATTTACTAAGGCTTTTGCAAAAACTGCATGGATGAGGAGGAAGAAGAGAGACAATCCCTCGCCTCCTCTGCACATGTCCAGCTCCCTTCTAAAGAAGAAATCTTCACCTAGGAGCCTTCTTCGCACAATGATTTAAGTGACTTAAGCAACACAGCCATCAAAAATCTCCTACGCTTTATAAACAGCTCCAAATGGTTTATGGAGTAGGAGGATCACAGATCCACCTGGCATCACAATGGGGCTATAGGCCCAAACAGGTTTTTTTTTTTTAACAGCCACTTTAACCTTACCTAATAACTTATATGTTAGATAGGATCCGGAAATTAACCACACCTTGTCCTAGATTAGATTAGATTAGATTGTTAAGGGAGGTGGTAAAATATATGTATATATGCTATGCCCATGGTCATCAGGTGTTTTCTCACACGGCAGGCCATATCGGAGTCTGTGAATAGACAAATTTGAATTCTAACATTTTATATGAAACTAATACTCGTAGTACTATTACTTGAGGAAATCGATGTTCGTGCCTCTATCGACCAAAGTAAACACCCTTCGCTGACTACCACAAAAATATTACGCTCTTTTGCCTCAACAATCTCCATATGCAAATGCACTCATGAGGCACTGCATAACACAATTCCGCTCTAATCTAACCAATCCCCTGCCAGTAACTCTCTATGCACAGACCCACTCCACTCAAACATCGTCCTGTGTCGAGTAAGATAGATACTTTGCAATGTGAATAGCTCGTCGGCCTAACCCAACGCAGTGCTACACTGTCAGTTGCTTTGGTAGGTGTACGTAATTCTGAAAGATAATGAAAATGGAGGGAAAGGAATAATGTTGAACTTAGAGTGCCGCATGGGGCCAGTAAGTTACAATAAGATTGTTTTATTTTAAGTTATTTAAGCTAATTTTTAAGCATTTTTTTGTCTAGCATGTAAGTCATTGAATTTTTGAAATAAAAATGAATTAAAAATGAAATGAAAATGGAGGGAAAGGAATGTGCTAAAAAAAATACAAACACATAGCACATTCCTTTTGTTTATTTTACACAAACATAATATTTCCTTTTAACCTATGCCTGTGGTCCGGTGTCTGGGGGAAGTGTTTATGTTCATTTCATTGCGAATAACTCATCGGCCTGAGCCATTGGCTGTGCAGGCTAGTTTCCGTCATTTTTGATTTTCAGAATGTCTAAACTCTAAATGTTCATACAAAGATTGTGACAATATCAAAAGAACATTTTCCTTGTCATTGTTTACAATTCATAAAGATCGTAGAAGTGATGTTTGGTTAAAGCATGCTGAGTGTAATACATTAAAAAAACAAATTTTCATTTGTGAAACCCATTTATGTAGCAAAGATGTAAAGGTGGAGGCACATCGAAAACTGCTATCTAAAAACGCCCAGCCAGTGTCATCGATGTCAGTGTGCAGTTGTTCTGATGTATCTATCGACCAGTCTTGCTTTAGAATCATGAAAAACATCAGAGAAACAAAGCATCCTTCGGCGGTCATTTCAGACAGTTCTAGTGCATCCAATGTACTAAATATGAGCCATACTGCGATTTTTCTAATTACACTTTGTGTTAATAGAGTTTCCAACCCTATGACATATATTAGAGATTTCTCTCTACCTAGCCTTGGAGATAATAGTTTGCAAATTTCTCTTTCACAGTTTCCTTCTCCCGAATCTCGTTTTCATAATGAGCGAATAGTAAATACCATACCTCGGTATATTTTCGATACATCAAAACGATTAAAGATTGATAAGAACTATAACTTGGAGAAAAACGTTGACATGCAATTGCAAAATAAGCCAGTCAATGTAAAAACTTTTGTAAATACGCACATTGGACCAATGACAAAAAAGATTTGTGTCTGAAGTTTTTTATAAGTCTCCCTCATTATATTCCCGTATGGAGAGCTCGGGATTCTGTGTACCATCTATAAGCACAATCCATCGACGGCATTCTTCCTTAAGTTTACCGGTCGGTTTTCCAAACCAAATGATAAATCTTTTAAAGAGCAAGGTAGAAACGAGGTTGCTCGCGAGAAATGAGTTTTCGCCACCTAGTAAAGTAAAAATTAAAACATATCGCTAGATGGTAGTACTATAAGTTTCTTATATAATGCTTCTACTGAGTTGTAGTAGTTGTTGCGATTTTTGTTGGCAGCTGTTTGGCAAAAAGTTGTTGGCTTGTCTGTTTCCTTCGGTTTCCCTCCAGAAGTATAGATTTTTTTTCTTCTAGCCAAGTTTTAATATAACCTTTTATAGTTTTTGTTGATAGCCCACAGAATGGTCTTTTAATCATGAATTGAGATGCGGATCCTTTTCTGGCTAGTTCGTCTGCTTTTTCATTGCCTTCATATCCACTATGTCTTGGCACCCAAATCAGATGAACTTTGTTTGTCGTGGCCAGTAGTAGTAGGAGTTGTAGGCAATCCCCGATCAGTTTTAGTTTGATTTCACAGGCGTTAATTGCAAGTACGGCTGCTTTGCTATCTGAGACAATGTAAATATTTTTGTTTTTAAATTTTATGTTTACTGCTTGAATTTCTGGCATATATGGATGTTTTTGTGCGAGGACCATATCCTTCATTTATTTTGGATCCATCTGTATACCATACATATGAGTCCTCGTGAAAAATGTTTTACACATCTAGAACTAATTTTCGAGATACTAAAACTTTTTCTCTAATTTCGTTTGTAGATAACAAGTCCGTTACGTACAATAACTTGCCTGGAATATACTGAATATTTAATTCATATTTCAGAAGCTTGGAATACGTTAAAGCCTATTTGAATGAATTTTGCTTATGGCTTTTCCCATGATACCTATTACAGACTATGGTCGATATGGACTGTTATCTTGCATATAACAAGGATTATAAATTTTACCATGCCATTGAACCAGCAAATAGAGGAAGTTGATGTTTATTTATTTATCTACGTTAGCGGTTTTTCCACTTTTTTAGAATCGAACAGTTACTTTATAATTTGAGTTTATTCTATTGGGTCGATTACCCTGAACCTGCCTGTAGAGACGAACAAGGGAGCATCGTAGTAGAGTCGCATTCGATGCTGAGAATCTGGAAAGATTACTTCCGTTGACTGTATAACGGCGACGACGAATGATGACCAACAATTCCGTCCACCCGTCGATTTCAAGGCCACTTATAACTGCATCTATAGAGACGAGCTATACAGAGCAACGTCTAGTTTTGGCATCCCTGCCAAACTCGTCCGTCTGCGCAGGATGACGATGGAGAATGAACGCTGCTCCATCAAGGTTGGTAGACATTTCCCCGAGACCTTTGATGTGAAAAAAGGATTTAGACAGAGCGATGCGCTGTCATGCGATTTCTTTAACATTATACTTGAAAGAATAGTGCAAAACTCACACGCAAACGCAAGAGGCACAATCTTTCAAAAGTCCGTCCAACTACTCACATACGCTGACGATATTGACATAATCGGGAGAAAGCAGCGTGATGTCAGTGGCGCTTTCGCGAGTATTGAGCGGGAGCGGCGAAAATGGGTTAAGCGGTCAATGAGGGCAAGACCAAGTATATGCTGTCAAGCAAAAAGGACAACCAACACCGACGTCTCGGGCAGATCGTCATCCTCGACAGATATAACGTTGAGGTAGTTAAGGACTTTGTCTACCTAGACTCTGCTATAAATACAGACAGCGACACCAGCGCTGAGATCAAGCGAAGAATAACTCTTGCCAACCGCTGTTTCTTTGGGTTAAGAAGGCAATTGAGTAGCAAAGCCCTCTCTCGGACAATAAAAGTCACTCTTTATAAGACCTTAATAATCCCGGTCCTGCTCCATGGCGCAAAGGCATGGACATTATCAAAAATGGATGAGAGTGTTCTTGGTTGCTTCGAGAGAAAAATTCTTCGGGCGATCTTCGGTCCCGTCTGCATTGACGGTGAGTGAAGGAGGAGATACAACGAACGGACTATACAGCGACATGGACCTAGCCAGAAGAGTGGGGATCCAAAGATTAAGATGGCTGGGTCATGTAGAGCGTATGGACACCACCACCGAAAAGTCTTCGAATCCGTTCCTGAGGGACAGCGCAGTAGAGGAAGGCCAGGACTCAGTTGGCGCACGCAAGTGGAAGAGGACCTCAGCCAACTTAGCGTGCGAAACTGATGGCAGCTAGCTGGCTGACTGAGGCCCAGGTCCACCCCGGACTGTACCGCCACTTAAAGTAAGTAAGTTAATTCCAAACTTGTTGAATGAACTCTTTCTACAGTTCCATTCACTTCACTCTTTTGGGGTGGAGTAAGGTATAACTCAATTCCAAGAGTTTTGATGTAGTTAGAAATGATTGGACTTATGAAACTCCGTTCATTGTCTGTAACTAGGATTTTGGGGGCTGAGAAAAAATGTAAAACTTTTGTAATTTTGGATCGAACATAGAGAGCTGATTTTTCCTTTATATGGAAGAATTTAATGTGCTTTGAGAATTTACCCGCACAAGTAATACATTTTTCGTGATCAATTTTAAAAATATCCATATAAATTTTTTTTGTAGGGTGTGGGGAAAGATGTTTCTTGAAGTTCCGGCTTTGGAGGATTTCTATTGTATTTACTGGTATGACATATTTCAAAGTTTTTAACGTGTTTTTTTTATCATATTAGCCACGCCTGGAAAATAGTACATTTCTAGAATTTGAACCTTGTTCTCCTTTGGGTTTCTATGAGCCCTGCTGTGCTCTTCTGTAATGATTTGAAATTTGTTGTCCGGGTTTGCTATTCCTTCGACATTGAGTAATCCTGATTTTAAATTTTTCCTGCAATAATTGTAAGTACTTTTCTGGAATTTTTATGCCATTAAGGATGGTCGGATTTAGTTTCTCTTTTAAAATTTTTTTAAATATATCTTTCGTAAAATTTCGAATTCCAATGTAGTGTCGATGAAAACCTGGATGTGGTTGTTCATGAGCTTCAAGTTCGGTGTTTTCTTTCAAGACAAGCTGATTCTTAAAAACATTTAGTGGTGCTTCGCAGCGTGGAATAAGATCGGAACTGTCCTCATTTGTACTATGCAATGTTTGCGAATTAGATGATGTTATGTTATTAGCTTCTAAGTTGAGCCTTGAAAATACGTCCTCTACTTTATTTGTTTTTCCGGGTTTTTACATTAGTTCATAGTTATACTTGTCTTCTATCTCTTTAACTTTGCATTTGTGTTCATGCTACTAAGGGCGAAGGTGAGTTGTTGGTGATCAGTTAGTATCTTCTTTTTTTTTGCACCATAAAGGTTATTTCTTAAAATGTTGAGACCACAAAATCGCTAGCATTTTCTTCTCGGTGGTAACGTAGTTTTCTTCCGTTTTATTTACTTTTCGTATCTCTCCCTGGGATAACACTGCACCTATAGCAGTGTTCGATGCATCTCTTGTAAGGACAAACAGCTTTTCGAAATCCGGGAAGATGAGGACTTCTGATGATATTAGAAGATCTTTGATATTATTGAAAGCTTTCATTTCTTGAGAGTTTAGATTGATTGGCTCTAATCTGAGCCCTTTCCTCCCTTTGAAAGATTTGTTAAGATTTGAATAAGGGAATGCAATTTGCGCAAAATTTCTTATGGATAATACGATGCCAATCCAAGGAATACCTTAACTTCTTTAAGGTTTTCCGGAGGTTTCATTCTCTTGATGGCATCAATTTTTTTTTTCCTGGTTTTATGCCTTTGTTCGTTATGAGGTTGCCAAGAAGTTCGATTTCTTCTTTAAGGAATTCAGTTTTATCTAGATTCGCCTTCAAATTGGCTTGTTCGAGTTTTTGAATATTCTTTCGACGTTTGTTAGATAATCCCTAATGTGATATCGATATTGCATATTTTTCCAATAAACTCCTTTAAGACATCATCTATCATTCTTTGGAAGATCGCTGGAGCGTTCTTTAGTCCAAAGGGTAATCGTGTATAATCATCCTTATTTAGTGGAATCCTGATGTTAAGTTTATCGTTGTGAAGCATTTCTTAATTTGCTATAGTGTTCAATATATCGGGTATGGGGTATGTGTCTGATATCGTTACGACATTAAGTTTTCTGAAGTTTATCACCATTCTGTATTTTCTACTCCAGATGCATCCATTTGTTTTTGGTACAACCCACATTGGTGAATTGTATGGACTCTTTGAGGGTCGTATGATACCGTCTTCTAGAAGTTTTCTTTTTGGTTATTTACTTCCTCTCTCATATTTATAGGATATGTGTACGACTTAGCATAATAAATCGGTTCTTCAGTTGATGTTTTGATTTCAGCTTTTACTCCCGTATCCATGTTTTTCTTGTTGTTAACGGCTCCAAATATATTTTTGCATTTACTTACAATAGATTTTATTCGGTCTTTTGCTTTTTTGCTGAGATAGCTATCCTTTATTTCGATATTATTTATTTATATGGATTTCTTTTCTTTAAGTGAATCCGATGATTCCATCAAATGATTTAAGTCCTGGTAAAACCAAGAAATCTTTTATAATGTTATTCCCTATGCTCTTGAAGAATTTTTCACTGATCTTTTTAATTTAAATCTCGCTTCCTGCTGATTGTAGTTTAAACCATTTTTTTTGCTACATTGGGTCCTACAAAGTTTTTGTTAGCCCCTGTACCGATTAGAAATTTGAGTATTTTACCATAAATTGTTTCATACTCTATATATGGTATGCTAGAGAGGCTCCTGTCATAAAATTTGCCTCTGTTGTTACTTCATCTGTAGGTTCTACTACCTCTTCCAGTATGTTATACTCTTGGAAGGCTTGTTCATATCCCTGTATGTACTGTATTTCTTCAGCTGGTTCAGGGTTTTCCATATTAAGAATTTGTTGTGTTTTCTGCGGAACATTAACTGAATCGGTTTCCATTGGATTTGCAGGTGGGGGAAGAATATTTTTTGAGGAATAGGAGGTTGATTCTGATACTGTCCATGTTGGATGTTGTATCCCATATTCCTTTGCTGCACCGTCATTTGTTTATGGGTCTGTGGTGTCGGTCCCGATTTTGTCTTGTTGGGGGCAAAAAAAAAAAATTTGATTAATAGGAGCGGTGAATGTGTTATACGAATTCTTTTGGTGAATTGTCAAGTTTCTATAATTTAAGTTTTGCATTTGTAAACATGAGGCGCAGACCCCAGGCAGTGTCTATGGTTTTTGTATTGAGAGTATCCTGAAAAGATCCCCCTGATACTTCTAATAAATACATCTAATGCATGATGTCTATAGTTTTCAATCAATACGTTTATAGTCTTCCGTTTTTAATTTGTTGATGATAAGTGAAAACTGATGATTTACATTTGTGTAGAAATAAACGATTTAGTAGTCCTTGAGTATTTCCTTGACATTGTGAATCCATGATATATATTGCGTAGGATTTCCGTCGAATATTTGTCGCTCTTTCACGCTATCGGGAAGTTTGCTTATACCTCTGAGCTCTTGCTCATTTCTTGGTGGTTATAAGTTTGAATCTGAAAGTCCTGCCGGCTGAATTACTTCGGTTTCTATGTAGTCAAGTATTCTCTCTTGTCTTTTTGCAGCTTCAATTTGGGAAATTATTGCTCCTGTTAGTTCTGAAATTGTCCTTTGGAACTGATCTCGGAACTCTTCCATTTTATACCTGTTTCTTATATTTTCAGTTATAGAACTCAGGTTTTTATACGGTTATGCAAAACAAAACAATTTAATGCGTGAACAAAATTATAAAAATAAATGGAATGTATCTTTTAACAATTGGTTCTGATTCTAGTGTATTTTATTTGCGCTAAAAATAAATTGTAAAACTTGAATAACATAGTTTTTTCCATTTCACTTTCTTTGTTTGAATTGAATAACAATTTCCATTTTCTACTACTAATTCGTTTCTAAAAGCAATTTTGTTTTTTCTTTTTTTATTAATATATTTTTACTTCTTATAGACTAGATAACATTGTAATTTATTTAATTTCTATGTAAGTTTTGGCATATTTTACAAAATAATTTCTATAGGATATCAAAAAAATATTTTTTTTGTTTGAGAATTAAATTGACTTACAATGCGATTATCGTGTGTTTCATTGTGGTTGACCCATGGATTGGATGTATTGCTTTCTTTTTAACTCCTTACTTTGGACTCGAACGGGCCTACTGCGGTACTCTCCTCGATCACAATTTGAAGGTCTTTTTTACTGATTTAGCTCACTCGTCTCTACATAAACTATTTTCAATTCAATGTGAATCAGTGAAACTCACTGATTTTATGTAGATTTTTAATTGTTTATAATAGTTTATTTTTTCACAACAATCTTTATTGAAAATCAACTTAAGTCCAAATAAGTATTGGTCTTATGCTAGTACTTACAATCTAATTGTGCTGACACCGCGTGTGAAATATTCCAGACGGGAATATAATATTTGCATCCGGTGTAGCGAAACATAATTTTTACTTTTGCATTATTCTGCAATACTCGCATTCACCTTTCGGTGCGTGTTGATGTTGCAGAATTTCTATTTTGTTTATATTAAAAACTAAGTGCGATAACTCCTCTCTCCTTAAAATCTACTTCTCGTAGATCACAAATTTAATTTTATGGATTGAGGGGAGAAGTCATTGGCCTGAGGTATTAAGGAGGGTAATACAATTTTCACAGGTTTTTTTTCTTTTTACATTTATATTTGAATATTAAGAATAATACAATAGAAATGATGAGCAAATATGTTATTGTGTCTGAAAAAAATGACATGTTTTCTATAGTAGAGAATTTTTGTAATTTTTTTGTTTTCTTTGTGTAAATAATGAAGATATTCTAAATCCAACTTTACTTCTGTTATTGTTAAGTTTGCTTGTATTATAGGTGGTATAATGTGGAAAGTTCTTGTTTATCTCTTACTTAACGTTTTGTCATCTATTGTTATGGTATTATTGAATTGTATAAGGAAAATTCCCTTGAGAGTTCGACTTTCGATTCGATGCTTAGAATTACCTTGGAAATTTGTCAATTTGTATTACTTGTGAGAAGCTCTGTTATTGACTTTTTTTTTACAGAATTGATGATCCCATCCGGCATTTTTTCCTTTCAAAAGCTGACTGATACAATTATCTGTTGAAAGCTTTTCAATCTGGTTTTCTGGTTCTGGTTCGAGGAATTGCTTTTCTTGTGTTTTTATTAATTCCTGAAATGTTAAATGGATTTTCCTATTGTTCTTGACTGTAGATCTAATTAAAATATGGTTGTATTGTTTGTTAGTAGTTTTCGGTAGGGATATTGTTAAGAGTATGATTGATTCTCTCTGACGGATAATAGGTTGGATAAACCTTCTTCTGCTTCTATTTTTGGAAACTTTTATTGCACGGTTTTGCTAGCGAGACTTGTATGATCGTTATGATGCTCTCGACTCCTGTTAACACGGCTCTCTGAATTCTGATCGCGCTTCTTAGCATATCAGATGACTTAAAACTAAAATTCGCTTTCCTGGCATATTCTTCTTGGCATTCGACGTGAGACGTGAATCTGGCAGCTGGCATCCAAAATATCAATTTTGTATTTTAAAGTGTATCCAAAAGACTTACAATTAAAATAAACTTAATAAATAGTGACGCTTTCGCAGTTGGAGCTTCGAATTTATGCATTTGATATCGCATGCGACTCCTCTGAAGAGGTCCAAACAAAATCCGAAGAGTTTGAGACCGATGCGATATAAGCGATGGGGAAGATCACCGAGCACAATCCGAAAAGGTTTATTATAGTGTCCGCCCCGCGCTGACAGAGGCTATACGGAAACTTAACACTATTAAGGAAGAGGTTGTATCGTTACAAAACAGCACCCCATCGCCAATTAAACTACCCAAAATTAATTTGCCTTTATTTTCAGGTGATATTAAACAATGGCTGGACTTCCACGAGTCCTTCAATTCCCTCATCCGCTCTAACACGTCCATGTCAAAGACCTGCAAGCTTGAGTACCTTAAATCGTCGCTCACTGGCAGCGCCAAAACGTGCCATTCACTCACTAGAGATCAACGACAAGAACAACGACGCCGCTTTGAAGATTCTCACGAACAAGTATGAGAACAAATGACTAATATGTGCCAAGCACATAAGGAGCATCTTCGATTTACCTGCTATTCAAAGGTCAACTGTTGCGTCGCTCGGAGAACTAGTTGATAGCGTCAACAGCCACTTACGTGCTCTGTCCTCACTTGGACGTCCGGTCGACAGTTGCTCTCATCCAAACTGGATAGAACTACTCGCGACAAATGGGAAGATTACCCTGCTGAAAGGCTACCAACCCTAGCAGAATTCTCAAGATTCATCGACAAGCGTTGCCAGGTATTAGAATGCGTATCTACATCAACTAATCAGGCAAGTACAACCCCCTTACTGCATGAAAAAAAACCTCGCCATAAGGCACTAACAATAACTAGGGCCGGCTATAAGGATCGAAATAAATGTATTTTTTGCGGGCCACACTTTAAGTAGGTGTTGTAAATTCATTAATCAACTCATTCCGGAAAAAACCCTTGTCGTAGGCAAACATAAGCTATGCACTTATTGCCTTAAACCTGGCCATAAGCTCGAACAATGCACTGCCTCCCTTTGCCGCAATTGCAATGGGGCACATCATACTATCCTGCATCCCAGCCATAAGGTGCATGCAAATGCCACAACCCTAAATCCAGCTGCAATTCCGTTCAATGGCTATGAAGGTCATAACAACAAGGTCCTGCAAATGACAAACTACAATTATAACTCATCACAAAACACTGGAAGCAAAATATCCATTTTTTCCACCGCCGTGGTACATGTGTTTGACAAACACAACACTCCTACTCCATGCCGAACTCTGTTAGATTCAGGTTCGCAACTCAACTTGATTACTGAGCACCTTGCTCATATACTAGGTGTGGACCGACATACGACATCCACTTCCATTGGTGGAATAGGAACAATCAGTACGTTCAGTACGAATACAAAACTGACGTTGTTTTAAAATCTCGTTTCAATGACTATAAAAAAAAAAAAACCCAGCAGCTACCAGAAACATCATCGAAATTTCGAAGTGGCCTATCCCAGCCAACATAAACCTCGCTGATTCACTTTTCCAAAAACCAAGGCAGATTGACCTCTTGCTAGGTGCAAGTCATTTCTTCTCCATTCTCTCAGTAGGTCAGATACGACTTGGCGACACACTTCCTACATTGCAGAATACAGTTTTTAGGGGGGATCGTATCAGAAGTTGTAACGGGTCACTCAAACAAGAACACTGCAGCTGTGACTAATTTGTGCGTAGCAAAAAATTAAAACTTGGAAGCAATACTGCGATCATTCTATGACGTAGAAAATAATGTAGGCACACACACATTGAGTGATATCACTGCAGACGAGCAAGACAAAGGGGCGTGTGAGAAATTATTTAAAGAAAATTATATTCGCTCTAACAACGGACGATATCAGGTTAGATTGGAAATTCATACGGCACTGCCCGTCATAGATTTATGGGCATCGAGCGCAAATTACAAATTAATCATAGCTTGGCAAAGGACTATATTCAATTTATGCGTGATTACCAAAGACTTAACCACATGCAATTGACTGATAGCGCTGACGAATTGAAACCACATTTTTTCTTGCCGCATGACTGTATTATGAAGCCAGGTAGCTCCACAACGAAATTAAGGGTTGTGTTTAACGCTTCTTGTAAATTCTTGTTCCAATTAATCCTATGGAGAGAATCATCCCTCGATGAGCTAAAAACATACAAATTACGCACTGTTACTTATGGAACGAGCGCCGCGTCCTACCACTAGGTTATTATCTCAACTTGCAATGGATGAGTGTGGGCAATTTCCACTCGGAGACTTGGAACGTTAAGGCATGATTTTTACGTTGATGATGTGCTCACCGGGCGATGGCGGTGGCGCGAAAGTTAGCTCATTGGACTATCACGCTGACAGTCTGGGTTCGATTCCTGGCTGGGTCGACAACAATTTTTCAAATCGCCATCACCCTTTCGGCGGGCAATGGCAAATTCCCGAAAGCGAAACTGCCTACGAAAAAGCTTCTAAGGAGTGCCGTTCGGACTCGGCGATAAACCGAAGGCCCCGCTCAGATGTGACAAAAATGACAACATGAGCGACACAAATGAGTGTCAAGAAGCTAGGCCATGGCCCATACCGGGCTGCCAGCGCCACAGTGATGTGCTCACCGGGGCTGATACATTTGACGAAGTAATGCATATCAAAAATGAGTTGAGATTGCTCCTAAATCCAAGGTTCTCAATGATCTTTTACAGCGGAAACAACAAAAAATAGTGGGTGTAGCCATTGAAGAACTCGATATCGTAGAAAATATAAGCCACAAGAACAACTACATGAGGCTATTGAGAATTGTAAGTTTTATCTTGAGATTCAAGCACAATGGGTTAAATCGATTGCACTCTAAGGATAAACTTTGTGGAGAAATTACGGCAAACGAAATTGAGGCGGCCAAGCGCACCATTGTGAAGATTACGCAAGGAAAATTCTTCGAATGTGAAATCAAGATTCTTGGCAAGGGACAGCAAATAAGTTCGAGATCGCACATAAGCTCTTTAAGTCCTTTTCTTGATGAAGACGGGATTTTACGAGTTGGCGGACGATTAAAGCAAGCGGATATCGAGTACAAGTGCAAACATCCTATTCTACTACCAAACAAGGGTACTTTTACAACAGCGCTTATGCGATATCATCACGAGAAGAAGTATCATGCTGGTGCTCAAGGATTGTTGGCATTGGTGCGGCAAAGTTTTTGGCCAGTGCATGAGAAAATCACTGCGAGAAATACTGTAAGGCGGTGTATAGCGTGTTTTAAGTCTAAGCCCAACGTTATTTACCAACTAATGGGTGATCTACCAAAGGGTCAGATAACACAATTTCGCCCATTTTCTACGGCCGGCAAAGACTTTTGTGATCCATTTTTCATACATTTTAAGCGCAGAGGAACAACTCCTACCAAAGCATATGTGGCTATCTTCGTGTTCTTTAGCACTAAGACTATGCACCTTGAGTTAGTTGGAGATTTGACTACAAGCGCCTTCCTAGGTGCTTTGAGAAAATTTGTTGGTAGACGGGGTAAAAGTCAAGTGATCTACAGTTACAACGCCACTAACTACATGGGCGCTATAAACAAGATGCAATAGCTGTACTCAAAACTCTATTCGGAGGATGGCAATGCTAGCATCACAAGATATCTAAGTGAGGAAGGGATTGAATGGCACACGATACCACCGAGAGCGCCGCACTTCGGAGGAATATGGGAGTCAGCTGCAAGGGTGGCTAAGGAGCACATGAAACGGCTTTTACATAATGCATCGTTTACTTATGAAGAACTTTCGGCAATTATTATCCAAATTGAAGCAATCCTCAATTTCCGTCCAGTTTCCCCCCTCTCCGAAGACCCCTCCGATTTCCAGCCATTAACACCTGGGCACTTTTTATAGGGTAGTCATTTACAGATGATCGCAGAGACTGACATTGAGGATACAAACCTTACTCACCTTAGTATATGGCGGAGAGTACAATGGACTATTCAACAATTCTGGAAGAGATGGAAAGATGAGTACCTGCATTGCGTACAGTAGCGTAACAAATGGCGTACATGGAGTAGGGACGCGAAAATCGGTGATGTGGTGCTTCTTACGGATGATGATCTGCCCCTCTAAGATGGCGAATGGGTCGATTGCTTGCATTATATCAGGGAGCGGATGGAATCGCTCGAGTTGCCACTGTTAAGACCTCTAAGATGGCGAATGGGTCGATTGCTTGCATTATATCAGGGAGCGGATGGAATCGCTCGAGTTGCCACTGTTAAGACCTCTAAGGGAACAGTAAGAAGAGCTATTGCCAGACTGTGTCCATTACCAATAATTGAAGAGCCTACGGTCGTTCAAGGAGTATGTTCAGTCTAAAATGCAACAGTAGTAGTTAGGAGGTTTGGCATATGGATGGCGCGCCGATCGACAGCGCTTCTTAGCATTTCAGATGACTTAAAACTAAATATCGATTTCCTGGCATATTGTTCTTTGCATTCGACGAGGCGGACGCAGATAAATTTATATAGTATCTGGCAGCTGGCATCCAAAATATCAATTTTGTATTTTAAAGTGCATCCAAAAAACTTATAATTAAAATAAACCTTATAAATAGTAAAAACGCTTACTAACAAATTCAAACTGACTACTAAGTTAAAAACATATCAATCGCAATAAAAATTATTTGTGAAACTATCGAATCATACGGGTTAGTACTCGACAAGTTAAAGTCTTAGAGTTGTCAGTTTTTTTGCATGACCTTCAAACGGTAAAAGCATTTAAAGTTGTCTGTGGGAGGACGATCCCCGGAGCTTCAACCCCAACGAAAACCATGAAAATAAAGGCTTTAGGATAACCGGCATCACATCTCGAAATCGATGTGCATGCAGAGGCAAGACTAGAATCAAGCTAGGATTATACCCACACAACCTTCCTCCTTACAATTTTGTTTAGTGCGATGGGGGAAAAATACTCGGGTATCAGAAAAAAGAGAAACATTGGTTTTCGCAGTTTCCAATAAAAATCCAATGTCTAGCAAAAGCTACGCATAGCTTGGATCCACAGACTCTCAAAAAACTAGCTCAGTGGAGTTCCCAATTATCACTGGAAGCGGGAGAGAACTCAGTGACTGAGGAGTTTAGCGTGAGAGGCCTAGCTGGACACGGGAGAACACACTAGCAAAATCTGCTAGTCGTGTAGCTGGGAACCCCGTAGTTGGGTCCGCTAGAGTCAAATGTATGTGTGAGTGAGTGTGTGAGTTTGGCGGGAGTTTGTGGAATGGAAAAGATCTAGAAGTCACTTTTGTGACGACCCGCAATTAAAGAGGGTCAAGCTAGAGTTTTGTGTGCGATAAATTTCGATTTTTTCTTTTGTTAAATTGCGAAAAACAATATTTTTCTCTTAAGTACAAAGTAAAGTAGGGTTGTTTTTATAAGTAGCATCGCGAGTTCGGTGGTGAACAATTAAAAAGGAAAAGGAGAAAGGAAGGAAGGTTAAAGTTACAGAAGTAGCAGGACGAGGAAAATTGTGTCAGGGGGGCACAGGCACCGCCAGGGATTAAAGCTAGGTATTGTGATATAGTGCAGGTCAGTTAGTATAGAACATCGTTTTTTTTTTTCAAATTGAAATATAAGACTCCGGTAATACGCGCGGGCGTTTTAACCTCAAGAAATAAGCGAGACATGCGACATATTAGTGTTGTTTTTTGTACGTTCGGGACTGTAAATAGTGGGTCACTTTATCGACCAGTGTACCGCTAATCCAGTTAAATAAATCGTCGTGCTCCAACGGAGCATTTATAACATGGTGAAATAGTTTGTTTTTCTCCTCTTTCTTTCGTTGCTTTTCCTTTGTTTTTTTCTTCGGCGAAGATTTTTCCCTTTTGTTGAATTCCGGTTTGTTTGTTTTTTTGTTCCTATAGTTAAATCACGTGGCGCCTAACGACATTAGTTTCCCAGGTCTAGCTGCCATCAAAGCACTACCTGGAAGTATTGGGAACCCACCGTGGAATAGTAGTAGGGCAGTAGTGTTTATACAATGTGATATGATCTTTACGAAGAAAAGCTTTATAATAATAATTTTATGCAAAAAGTAAGAATGGTAATAAGAGATTCGCTAATGTTGCGGAATGTTATATTATGATGTTCGGTATTGTTGATAACGTTGATACATAGCTTGGTGTTGGGTGTTGACGATGTAGATTTGTATCATGTGTATATGATGTTGGTACATAACACTAAAGGAAAGATTAGGGTCCACTAATCTGAAGTTGAAAATCCTTCTCTCAACTCTTTCAGGCACACTTTTACATGGACAACAATACATTTATTTTTTGTTAATTTTAGTAATATTTATCAAACATACTAATTATAAAAAATAATACAGAAAAAAATTACTTTGTAAGGCTTTCGAGGAATAACGTGCTTAGTTACGATGATCACTGTGACTATAGAGGGGAAAAAAACTGTGTTATGTTATTACTTTATTTTTATCCAAAGGTTAGATACATAAGTTATTACACTAAAAACCATAAGCTAATCTCTGTTCTGTGAAAATCTTGAAAGCATCTTTTCCCTTTACGCAAGCATAGAGGCACTTTACAGGCGCTGCATTGCCATATTGTGCCAAATTGAAATGAAAATTTTATAACTGTAAATGATATGCGGCGAGTTTCGGAACTAGATAGGTGTCAACTGAAGTGTATTCTGCCGAGTTAGTTCCACAAAAAATCGTTAGATGGCGTTGAAATTAATACAAGAAAATCAGAAGAGGTGGTTAGTATTAGTATCACTAACCACCAAGACTGAAAGAGTTAAGGATATGGGTCTCCTTCCTCTGGGAACTAGAAGACTTCGCATACGAGCTGCAATTTTAGGAATGGTGTAGTTATCGGCTTCGGAATGTTTTGAAGTAAGGCATTGATTGTAGATTTTCACTAGACATCCGGGTTGTTCTTCTCGGCTCTTGTTGTTGCAGCATAATAGTCATCAAAAGTCCAATGCAAGAAAAAAGTTTGTGTAATATAGATAAACCAATTATTAGGACCAAGAGCTATACTGCAATAGAAAACCAGTTTTTATGTGATATTGAATGCGGGTTTTTTAATAAATGATCGATATGTAGTTTAAGGGATATCAATTCGGTGAGATGCCTGTTTTAGGTCGTCTAGTCGAACATTGGTTATTTGAATTGGTGACAGGAGAATATCGCTGATATTTGCAGATGAGTTCCTTGTAATGCAGCAATCGTCACTCAGTATGTTGACTTCGGGTATAATGTTTCGATATTCAGTAGTAAGTTTCCCGTTAGCAATGAGTTGATTAAGTTGGAATATGCTCTGCATCCATCATGTAGAGTTAGGATTCCAGTTTGGTGTATAGTCCGATCAAAGATCTCGGTATCTTTACAGTCAATAGTTAAATGATCTGGTTCGCTTA